>OX402588.1:5000000-6250000 GCA_948098905.1 Tiliacea aurago
CCTTATCTCCGAAGTTTGCATAGATAAAAATCTGAAATTATTATATGTGATAGAAGTTTATGTAAAGATTACAGGAAAAATAAAACGATGTCTCTAAATAGCACAGTTTTTCAGAAATCATCAACATCATATATGTACGGAACCGCGAGTCCGACTCGCTCTTGACCGGTTTTTTTTTTTTGTAATAAGACGGTATGTTTTTTTGAAGTGAATACTTCTTCAGGCGCGTTAAGCACTTTTTGGGTGAACAAAAATCATGGAACTCGCGTCATCGTCACCGAACTCTTCGATACAATTCACAAGTTACTTAGTTTTCACTTCTGACGTGCAGACCTACGACTGACAGTTTTTTTTATTCAGTTAGATGATCTAAAGCACTCCTTAAATTTTTTCAGGTTAATTTTTAAACACTATACAGGGTCAAATTAAATTAGCTAGCGAAACTCAGCAGACGTGATTGGTATCGATATCTAAACATGATCAACAAAAAATAAATTAATTTGAAAACCGATTGCAGTTTGCCATCCTTTCTTGCAAAACCTAGCAGGTACCACCAACCTAACCAAAAACAAGTTTTCAAAATTTTATAGAAGCTCCGTCGGGAATTCAAACCGCTTTGAACATGTTCGACCGGACATGACCATGTTCCTTTCAATCCTTCAATATCCTGTCCATTGTTGGACGTTTTGTTACCCATAGTCATTAGTCATGTTCCGTCCTTGTCAGTTTACTCAGAAGTGAAAGATATAGTCTGATAACACATTTCAACATCCTGATTTTGACACATCGTTAATTTTAATAGAAGTTCTGTGTTAGTAGAACCTATCAACTAACTTAACAAGTAGAGATGTATTTTATCGATTTTGTTTTAGTGAACTTTGAGCAGAATATTTATTTTAAACATAAGGTCCTTGTCAGTTTACACAGAAGTGAAAGAGATAGTCTGATAACACATTTCAGCATCCTGATTTAGACACATCGTTAATTTTAATAGAAGTTCTGTGTTAGTAGAACCTATCAACTAACTTAACAAGTAGAGATGTATTTTATCGATTTTGTTTTAGTGAACTTTGAGCAGAATATTTATTTTAAACTTAAGGTCAAAGGGGGCGATTTGATGAAATCTCAAGTATTTTTAAAGCTCTACTATGTAAAAGCTTGCTTTATGTATTTTTAGGGTTCCGTACCTCAAAAGGAAAAAAGGAACCCTTATAGGATCACTCGTGTGTCTGTCTGTCCGTCTGTCACCACTGATTTGCTCCGAATCTACTGGACCGATTAAGTTGAAGTTTGGTACACTTATGAACTTCTGTGACCCAAAGACGGACGTGTTGTGTCAATAAATTAATTTTGAATATGGAGGTGACATTTGGGGGCCTAACTAGAAAATTTAAATAAAAAGTTTTGCTGACTGTACCGTGTGACATATCAAATAAAAGGGCTGGTTTTAAGAATTTCATATATATACTTTTTATAATTTTAAAATAAATACTTTTGAAATTATTTAAGAAAATAGATGAAAAATTACCATTCCCCCCATAACTCCGAAACTACTCAGACTAAATTGTTGGAAAAATACAGAAAATAGTTCTTAACTTATAGATTACAGGAAAATAAGAAGTTTGTGATCTTAAAATAACATGGTAAATCACTCAATATTGTGCGTACAAATTTACATTTGCAGTTGGAATGTATCGGGGTATCATGTTTTTCAACTTAGTTAAGTTTGTTCTTGGGATAAATTCATCCCAACTACGGAACCCTTCATTGTGCGTGGTCCGACACGCACTTGGCCGGGTTTTTAGGTGGCAAATTACTTTGTGCAGAAGGAAAACGAAATCGGTTTCCAAGTTCGGTCTAATCATTACTCGTCTTAAAGAACTCATAAGATTGCTAAGATGATTACAAATTGAAATTTTTAGTCCTTTGAAGTTAGTGCATTTTAAATATTTTTATTCATCAGTGTTATTTTACTAGTATTCTTTTGATATGTAAAACACGAACTGGTACTAATTAAAAAATAAATTCAAAATTCCGAGCCAAACTTTCCTCTGGCGCGAGTCATTCTATTAAAGCCCCAAGCGAAAACGAAATTCCCTCTCTATTTAAAATTCCGTCGATAAACATTCGATGATTTTCATTGTATGCCACAAATTAATATTCATCCCAAAACATGCACATGTTTTCCCTAAACACAACCCTATAAAGCTGTGTTCACACTGGGCGACAAATATTGCGCAATAGACCTGTGCTAGAGCAGTTCAACAGTGTTGAAATAAATAGTGATCTTATAAACTTTTCTGCTGGCCGAGCACGGGCGTGCCCAAGACGTTTGTGACAAGACATGATAAATTATGTCATGTCAATTTATACTAGCATTTTATGACAAAACAGTTTTATCGCTCAAACTGTGATAAAATGTGTGAAACAAGTCATGTCACAGTAGGCCGTGCTCGCCCCTCTGATACGTCTAAATGACAGGAATTACCAGTGTGATAGCTCTGTATGTATAGTCACATCTGAACATCTATTACATACAAATAAATAGAATTGTCGCTCTAGCGACCGCCCATCACATGCAAAAATCGTGGTTAATATAAGGCTAATTTATTTAGAAATTTTCTCCTTGACAGCATCCGTCACCTACACAGACGATTCGAATCGATCAAACCATTAAAAAAAATATCGGCCAAGTGCGTGTCGGACTACGCACAATGAAGCGTTCCGTAGTTGGGATGAATTTATCCCAAGAACAAACTTAACATTGTAATTGAAAACATGATCCTCCATTACACATTCCAACTGCAAATGTAAGTTTGTACGCACAATATTGAGCGATTAACCATGTTATTTTAAGACCACAGACTTCTTATAGGTTTTCCTATAATCTATAAATAAAGAACTATTTTTTGTATTTTTTTAAACATTTTAGTCTGGAGTTTTTGGAGAAATTTGCCCCCCCCCTCCCATATCTCCGAAACTCCAGAGTCAAAATTTTCAGCTATTTTCTTAAATAATTTTAAAAGTATTTATTATAAAATTATAAAAAACTAGCTGCGTAGATCCCGTGGGAAAGCCACCCTTAAAAATAGATAGTAGCCGATTCTCAGACATACTGAATATACATATAAAATTTTATAACAATCGGTCAAGCCGTTTCGGAGGAGTATGGTAACTAACATTGTGACACGAGAATTTTATATTTAAGATATATCTTATTAGGAAATCCTTACAAGCCCTTTCATTTGATATGTCACACGGTACAGCCAGCAAAACGTTTTTTAAATTTTCTAATGTGCCCCCAAAAGTGACCCCTATATTCAAAATTCATATCAGCCACACGAGTGATCCTATAAGGGTTCCGTTTTTTCCTTTTGAGGTACGGAACTCTAAAAACTGACTTCTTGTCTCCTGTTCAACTATGTCTGCGCAACTTTTCTGTAGCCCTATCCGGACGAAGCTTTAGCAATAAAGAGCGTGCCCTGATTAAGCTACGGTCTGATGTCGGATTAAAACGTCGACAGGTGACTTCTATTAGAGTTTTAACATAACGGAGATTATGGGTTATAATGTTATTGTTATTTAGGGATATTTCGGGAATTTGGCGCGTTTGCTAGGCAAAGTCGGAAAGTTAAGTTAAAGTAGAAATATTTTAAGGCATAGAAATTTTATCCCAGTTGTTCCGTGTTGTGCCGGACGTAAAGAATAGCACCGCTCTATTTCTTCCCGTGGGTGTCGCAAAAGGCGACTAAGGTACTTACTAGAGAATGGGCAGCAGCGTTCTCTATGCATTTTAACACCATACTGCGATCGCCAACCCGCCTGCCAAGCGTGGCGATTATGGCAAACCCCTCCTTTGGGGGTTAGGCATTTGCAATTTTATGGTATACTTTTAATTATAATTATAACTGTTAACGAAGTGAAAAACTGTTTTTAAAAATAATTAAGAGTTGTCTTTGAAGATTTTGTTGATGTATTAAATTACGTTTATTTACCTATATTTTGAGTTCCTTCAGCGTATGCACAAAAGACTTGAAAATATCATACTGTTTTTGTTTTTGGAATAATAATTTACGGCTTGACAGATGCACTGCTTTAAAAAACCACATTTTTGACCATTTTCAGTAATCACCGCTATAATGTTTTCTTTTACCAAGTTTCATATGAATGGCATCATCATGGTTCAGCTTTTCAAGCATCGAAAGGCCTATATATTGAGCAGTTCAGAAGTTCAGTTAAGTTCTATGAGATATAGATATGCTATAGATCTTTCCAAAGGTGTCAATACCCAAAGTAGACCTTTCTTGAAATAGGAACAGAAATATTTATTTATGGTTTCTGTCGGAAAATATTGTTTAACCTTAGTGAAGGGTGAACTCGGTGAACCACAGCGATAAGTAATAGACAATATAATTTCTGCATTCAATTTGTATGGTGTACATATTAACGAGTTTTCTATCCTATTCATTCTAGAACATAAAACATCTTGGCTACCGTACAATCAACTCCAAAACGTTGGCATCTAATCCTGCTTTCCACGTCAGGCGGCACAATCCCCCGATGCAGATCCAAAGATATCATTTCAAACTAGAAGTGCCAATAAATGGTCATAATCCCATACTATCATGGGAGTATGGGAGTGTCCGGTAATATTACGTGCAATAAGCTGTGGGATTAAAATGGAACCAATATTCATGATAATAGAACGACGGCGTCCATTGTTGGTGATATTCGATTGAGCCTCGAATTGGTTGACGGTGTTTTATCTCGGTTAAAGAGAATTGTGGAGTTAACCGCCGAATTCTTAAACGCAATAGTAACAAGTTACTGACGGCTCACGTTTAGTTTTATTTTAAACGTCTATATGTTAAGTTACTTTTAAGAATTCGCGTATTTTTTTGAAGTAAAACTTCTTTAGGCACGCTGACTTGGGGAGTAAGCTGGTGAATGCATGGCGAGAGCGTTACGGAAGTGACGAGAGCGTTACGGAAGTATAATTAGTATTATTGTATTATGTTCGGTGGACAGGTGTGCTGTCGGAGCCATATCAATTGGAGTGTGGAGTGAGACTGGGAGGGTTGACCTCCCCTGCCCTCTTTAATTTATATATGAATGCCCTGATTGAGGCGCTTAGTGGTCATCATGTCGGTTGACATATTGACAATGTATGTGTCAATAATTTAAGTTACGCGGACGACATAGTGCTGCTGAGTGCGTCAGTTGGCGGTATCAGCTCACTGTTGACCACATGTGAGCGTTATGCAACTGAACATGGGTTATTGTATAATGTTCAGAAAAGTCAGTACATTGTTTTTGAGGCGGGGACCAAATACCATCTTGATGTGCCTCCCATACGGCTAAACGGTGTTCCTCTTGAGCGAGTGGAGCAATTTAAATATCTAGGTGACTTGCTCATCACTGACCTTAGAGACAATGCTAACATTGAAAGGGAACGGAGGGCTCTTTCTGTGCGTGCGAATATGATAGCCCGCAGGTTTGCACGGTGTACTGCAGACGTAAAGGTGAGGCTATTTAGAGCATTCTGCACCACCTTCTACACATGCAGCTTGTGGGATACATATTCGCGTGCGTCGTATGGAGCCCTTCGTGTCCAATTTAATAATGCTTTCAGAAAACTGATGGGGTTGCCATGGCGTTGCAGTGCGTCAGGGATGTTTGCAGCGGCGCGTGTAGATTGCTTTTACACAATAATGCGCAAGCGCGCAGCATCCCTGGTGGCTCGAGTCATGGCCAGCCCTAACAGGGTTCTGAAAATGATTGCTGACAGAGTGGACTGTCCATATGTTATTCGCTGCTGTCAGTTACATGTGCCGTCGTATCGTGTTGTTTACTTACACTTAGTTTTAAGAACAATGTTATTAACCCTATATGAGTCTTGGCTCGAAATAAAAATTTTGAATTTGAATTACTATTTGTAAGTTTTACTTCAGTCGTGTGGTCTAAAGCACACTCGTATTTTTTTTATGTGAGCTGGGGGACGTCCCACACTAAGCTTGCCGATACGCGGTCTCCATTCCAGGGAGTCTACTCCGAAGATGAATCCGAAGTATCGGCAGAATGTTCGGCCGTTCCTGACTACGGCTGACTATGGTTGACTACGGCAGAAGAAAAAAATCTCGACAGTCAAAGAGAAAGGTCAAAGTCAAAAATGTGACTTGCAGTCGGGTAAGGATTCAACGTCAAAACCGGCCAAGTGCGAGTCGGACTAGCGCACAAAGGGTTCCGTACCATTATCTATAAAAACGGCAAAAAAATCACGTTTGTTGTATGGGAGGCCCCTTAAAAAAAATTTTGTTTTATTTTAATTTAATTATTTATTTTTAAAGTGAATATATAACTAAAGATTCTGTGAATATTTCAAAGGTCTACCTGTTGCCGTTATCAATATCGAGCAAAAACGAGCAAAAAAAATCACGTTTGTTGTATGTAAGCCCCCTTAAATATTTATGTTATTCTGTTTTTTTTTGTATTTTTTATTATAGTGGCAACAGAAATACATCATCTGTGAAAATTTAAACTGTCTAACTATCACGGTTCATGAGATACAGCCTGGTGACAGACGGACAGACAGACAGACAGACAGCGGAGCCTTAGTAATAGGGTTCGGAACCCGAAAAAGGAAACATTGGAAGTCGAAAATCGGCCGATACTCCGGATTATCGCTTCGGACTCGTAGATTCCACCGGCCATCGGTCCTTCGACAAACATAGCCAGCCCACTGCCATTTCAGCTTGCTTACTCTGCAAGCTATGTCGGGCTGTTCCATAGTAAAAAAAAACAATTTTCTTCAGTACTACATCACTTAAAGCAAAGTGTGTCCTTCGTTTAACCTAACACTGTATTAGATTACTTATTAGGTACCACAGATAATAATATAACACTAGTGTAGTTATTACGCACGTAACATCAATGAATATATTCGACGTAGCGCAAAATTAAGTATGTTTTCTTCTGGCAGGAATACTAAGACCTTTGTTAACTGTAGGTACTATATATTATACCCTGGCACCCTGGGCAGTCAGCCGAGCTGCCAACATTTCTTACTAGCATGATCATTTCATCACATCAGGAGCTACAGCTCGTGACGTATCGGCCGAATTAACCTAATACCTGTAGGTAATATTTCGGCTTATCTCATTATCGCTTATCGCTTCGGAGTAGACCCCCTGTATAGTTATTTAAATCGTTTATCGTGTCGTTAAGGCTCGTGAAGACTGGCGGGATATCGCGGGCACGACAGGCAGCGCGAAGCTTTCCATGAAGTTTTAATAGAAATTGTGCTTTCGTAGAATAGTGTCGCGTCGCGTTGTCGCGTCGCGCCTGTCTGCGGGAGCCTTTACTTGATACTTCGCTTATAGTTAGAAAATACAAAAGTTATTGAACTTACCTCCCCAGCATGAATGCCCGTAGCTGAGGCACGAACCTGAAATATTAAAAAGCAATAATAAGTTACTTACTTAGTATTAATCAAATTATATTAATAAGGATTTTACTTTTCTATGTATTGCGTGTCGTAGTTTGAAAGGCAAAATTAAAAAAAAATTGAATTTCCAGTTAATGTCACGGTTAGTTACAACCTTATTATTACATGTACTTTCTCATGCAAGTATTTTCTACGAAAACCTGTTTTTTAAAAAAGAACAGGGTTTTCTGGTGTTCGTGTGGAAAAGGCCTCCCTAAGAAAAAACTAAGTAGGTAAAAGTTATTTAAGAAAACATTAGGTAGGTATCTAAGTATCGTTAAAAATCCGAGGCACATAACTTGTTATTTAGTAGTATTAGACAAATTGCACAAATCAGCCGTTTAAAAAAAATAAAGTAGCCGGCTTAAAATTGGTGCAATTTTTATCAATTAAAAAAAATCGTTACGCAATGCTTTAGCATGAGTGCGCTAGAGGTTCATTAAATAAATCCCAAAAAAGAGTTTTATTTTAATACTTGTGATGCATTTTCATGCCAGATAGTTTTCGGAATAAAAAATAGATTTTCCTGATAGAAATAAATAAAATTGCTGCCAAAGGGCTTAGACAAGTGGAAATCGCTTTCAAAGCGTTTCATATCTGCAAAGACTTTCAACTTTTCCATCATCGTTAGGTAATGCTGATAGGATCTCACTTTGTCTAGGCCCTCAGATTTCAATGCTAAATCAAGGAAATAAACATATCCGCAGTCTTATCACTAGCCTGTGGTGGCATCAACATCGCCACACGTGAACTACGCGTCACAGTGACGTCACGTAAAATCCTGCATCACGCAAGCAGAGATTACCGCGTAACTATAGTTGTCAAAAAATAATAGGCCCGTTTTGACATTTAACTTGAGCCGATTTATCGTGAGTATACGTAACTAGTGAAGTAACCATACGACTCAGTACTCGATACTCACAATAAATCGATTCAAGTTAAATGTCAAAACGGGCCTATTATTTTTTGACAACTTTAGCATATATACAACGTCCCGACATCAATCGTCGGGCAGTTGCCCACCAGACACAACACCCGTCTGGTCGGAGGATCCTCCCTTTTCTATGGGGGATGAGTGAACTTTACACCCTGTTCCTCATACCTAATAAATAGTATTCGGCGTTAAAGTATTCTTTAACGCCGAATACTATTTCTTCAGTGGTACTTTTAGAAGGCGAACCGAAACCTTCTCGGATATTACAGGGATAAATTTAATTAGCTAGCAAAACTCCCGCAGACGTGATGGGTATCGATATCTAAACACGATAAAACAAAGAAAATAAAAGATTTGATGTTTATTTTTCTGGGGTCAATGACTACTGGTAGTGAAGTTAGGTACTTCAAGTAGTTGAGAAAATCAGTTTTTTTTTTATATTCCAGCCAGTCCGCCAGTCTGCACGAACCTACTCGGGCGAAGTCGGAAGTGTGCATGTGTGTTATGTGCTGTTTTCACGCACACATTCACAGCGTGTTTGTACACTTGTTTACCACAAGTAAAGCGTGCCTCGCTTTGTGAGATAAATATACGGTATTAGAAAGGTGTGGTCATATTATTTATTGGTGTGCTACAAACCATCCAGCTGAACAACTTTCTCCATGGGACCAACATCGTAATTGCGAAAAAATATCAACTGTCCCATACAAAACTTCAATACCTACTCAGCCAAAATGGAGGGTTGATAATTTTTTAGCGATTACAATGTTGGTTACATGGAGAAAGTTGTTCCGTTTGATGGTTTGTAGCACACCATTAAATATGATTACACCTTTCTGATACAGTATTTTTATCTCACGCACGAAACGCCGCGTGCTTTACTTATGGTAACCAAGTAGTACTAACTTCTGACTTGGCCCGTGTAGTCTCATGCAGACTGACCCGATATCGCGGGTGCGACAGTTAGCGCGACACTTTCTATGAAGTTTTCAATAGTTAAGGCTCATACATACTGGCGTGATATTGCAGGCGCAACACACGTCGCGCTGCCTGTCGCGCCCACGATATCGCAACAATCTGCACGAGACTAAATTTTGCTACTAGTGTCGTGTCACGCTGTCGCGTTGCGCTGTAATGTTGCGATATCGCGTTGCGATATCGCGTTGCGCTGTCACGTCGCGCTATCACGTCGCACCAGTCTTCGGGAGCCTTGTCTCGGGCGGTAAAGTCCATTTCACGAAAGAAGTCCCGCAGACGTGGCGCTGCAGGCATGGGTTATTTTAGGAATGTTGTTAACTTAGCGTATAATAATAATTAGTTCCACTTATTTCCGCGGGACTTCTTTCGTGAAATGGACTTTACAAAGCGCTTACATACACATTCACATCGTCTTTATACACTTGTTTTGGTAATCACAAGCAAAGTGCGCGTCGTTAGGATAATACTGAGATTAAACAAAACAAAATTACCGGTAACATGACCAGAAAATAGGTATTGAATCAGACATTGAGTGACGGCGCCATTGTGTCCCACCCCTTACTGCACTTCGATGCTCTGTCTTTACAAACTGGAGATGCATTAGTAGTAAGTGTCCCGCTAATACAATCATAGTGGCATCGAGTTGTCCTATAAGTGAATACCTGACCTCAAATCGGTAAATTCAGGTCAATGTATAATGTAAGTGTTATCAGGTTCACAATACCCCATAAACATTGAAGATCAAAGGTGGGAAGTATACCTTAAAACGAGACCGGTACATGTACAGTCGAGGGATAAATAAAAGTGTTTTTTTTTCAACTACGCACTGCAAACGCTTGAATGTAAATGACAGTTCGAACAGATGACATGTCATTGTGCGGCCCCGTTACCGCTGAATGTAGAAAGTGAATAAAAATTGCTTAGTCTATGGATTTTTCGACTGTGCGGTTTTGGTGCACTAAAGTTTAGAACAGTGGTTCCCAAAGTTGACTGGACCGCGACTCACCTAACAAAAAGTTCCCAATTCCGGACTTTTCATGAAAGAAAAAGGGGCTTAACTATATGAATGAAGTAGGTACTGTTTAAACAAGAAAAAAACATTCAGTTCCGATCCAAAGTGTTAATATTTAAATACAAGAAGTGCTTTTTGATATGCCTTAACATCATCTTTAGTAATTAGTTACTTTAGTTTTAGTGGTAGTTACTTTTAGTCGCAATCCGCCATATTACAAAACAAGATTTATATTTTGACATGGCTTAAACCATGGAGCCAGTTTTTGTAATAAAAACGTAACAGTGATTGAAATACCGTTCTTTATACAAAACTGAAAACTTAGTTCAGTACTAAGTTTTGTGTTTAGGAACTTTACCATAGTCGGAATAAAGTTCGAAATTCAAGAATGGCTCCATGTTTTAAACCTGGGTCTGAAGGTATACCTTGTTTTGTAATAAGGGGGCTTGAGTTTGATAAGTCTTTTTATTTTGGTGCATTCCGTCGTCCCCCTCCACCCGCACATACGATTAACCGCGATTGCCGGCCGTCACCGTCATGGCGGGGTTGGTCGATTTGTGTTCCTATTTTTCAGGGCCCACCCAATAATTGCTCGTCCCAAATTGACTCATACTTTGGGCATTAGTGATTTAGACAATATGTGGTAGGTACACAATCAAGAACACACATGAAGATTATAAAAGAGAGATCTAGAAAATATGTGGTAGGTACACAATCAAGAACACACATGAAGATTATAAAAGAGAGATACCTACTAACTACACAGTTACACACAAAGACTAACTACAAAACAATAATTATAATTAACTAAATAAAAAGCTAAGTAATAGAGGTTTTTTGTACTGAAAATATACGATTTTTGCGGGACCTGCCCCCACCCTATTTCTTGCAGATTTTGGGTAAATAGATGGTACCAGTTTACAGTCGGGAAAATATACAGGTTGTTAAAGTAAGTGCGTGCCATAGCTTATAGGTTCAGTATCGATAAAGAAACCCAAGAAAAAAAAATTGCAACATCAACCTAATTTAGTACCTACTAACTTAAAATAGCAATCGTTTAGAATTAAAATGATTTTATTTGACGGTCCTACCTAAGCCCGTTAAAGTATGAAGATACTTTTTTTTGTTTAATAAAAAATTTTGTATGATTTTTTTTTTTCTGGGTTCCTTTATCGACACTGAACCTACCCTTAAGCTATGGCACGCAGTTACTTTAACACCCTGTATAGTTTAGCAGATTGGCAGTTCGTGTTAAAGCGATGTTATAGGAATGTTAAACAGAGAAACTTATGATTTTAATATGCGGACAATTTAATTTGATCGTGAATTGCTAAACTATTCTTTTCCCTGACTATTCCTACTTGTGCTTCACGCTATTCTTATTGGGTGAATGCCATTTTAATTAGGAAAACATTTCCTTCAGACCGTATTTATTTATCTACTTTCTAGAGCAATACTCAAAACTGAAGATTTATAACAGGTAATCTACTCGAATCTATGTAGTTTTAAATCGGAATTCATATCCGAGTTTTTAGTTTTAACGAAATAATTAGCTGGATAACGTAGCGTTGCCGTGTTGGAAGATAGATATAACTCCTATCTATTTCTATATGAATTAATTATGTAACAATCAATTTCATTTAATTTATTTATTTATGTCAGCATTGTCAATATTAATTAATGTTGTATATTTTTTTTAAATTCTAAACTGTATTAATATGTGCACACCATGACAATATGGTAAACATGTTAGCACAACTCCATATGCGTATTGTAAAATTATCACTTGCTTAAAAAACCAGCCAAGTGCGTATCGGACCATGCACAATGAAGGGTTCCGTAGTTGGGATGAATTTATCCCAAGAACAAACTTAACATTGTAGTTGGAAAACATGATTCCCATACATTCCAACTGCAAATGTAAGTTTGTACGCACAATATTGAGTGATTTACCATGTTATTTTAAGATCACAGACTTCTTATAGATTTTCCTGTAATCTATAATTAAAGAACTATTTTCTGTATTTTTATCAAAATTTTAGGCTTAGTAGTTTCGGCGATAATGGGGGGAATGGTCATATTTCATCTATTTTCTTAAATAATTTCAAAAGTATGTATTTAAAATTATAAAAAAAATATATATATAATCCTTAAAACAATTAGCCCTTTCATTTGATATGTCACACAGTACAGTCAACAAAACTTTTTTTTTAATTTTCTAATTTGCCCCCCAAAAGTGACCTCCATATTCAAAATTTATTTACGTATCACGTCCGTATTTGGGTCACAAAAGTTCATATGTGTACCAAATTTCAACTTAATCGGTGCAGTAGATTCGGAGCAAATCAGCTGTGACAGACGGACAGACAGACAGACACACGAGTGATCCTATAAGGGTTCCTTTTTTCCTTTTGAGGTACGGAACCCTAAAAACGGTGAAGGAAAAGATCGTGAGGAAACGTCATGCCTGAGAGATGTTTCTCGAGAAGCCAAGTCCGAGGCCCATGGCCATGGGCGGCATAAAAACTTTGACTCTGGGTTTAGTCACTAACCACACAAGAAAGCCAGCGCTGGGGCTCTGTCTTGCATGGGTTGCAGTATAATGCTGAGCGATAGCCGTTTTGCGTGGATGTGACGCATGTTTAACCAACCTTTTCTTATTTTTGTGTTTATGTTCTTTTTTGCGTCATGTTTACTGCAAATAAACGTATTTTCTTTCTTTCTTTCTTTATGAAGGGTGCTGTGCTTTATTTAACCAGCAGACTTAGCTTGACTCTTTTTATTTCTATTCTTCTGTAGAATAGAAATCACTTGTCTACCGACAATGTTCTATTATTTACACGGAAAGGTCATTTTTGTCTACTCTTCCGTCGAAAAACGGTTCTCGTGGTAAATCTGCAGGTGGAGATAATAATAAGAAACTGCGTCTAATCGTTCCCAGTCTGCATACGAAATTCCAATCAAATATATCCAATAGTTTAATCACTGTAGCTAGTTGCTTCTCGGCAAAACCCATAGTCACTACTATTTACTTAGTTTGTTTGAAAAATTACTTTTTTATTTATGATGTCAGGATTTTCTGGATTCTTGTCAGAGTTTTAGTTTTAAGGGGCTCTCGTCAGCTCCTTAAGAGCCCGGCGTAGTATGCCTAGTTCATACAAGCGTAATACCAAAATAATTTGTAAATCAAACATATTCCTAAGGTAGTGTGTATTTATTTTGATTGAATCACAGAACATCTATGTTCCCAAATATATATTTTGAAAGGACAATGATATAAAGACGAGATATGAGGAATTTAAAATTTCTATATAAAACTAATTTTTCTCATTAATCTTGTTTAAATCAGTGTCTATTCAAAATATATATTTGGGAACCTAGATATTCTGTATTCCAATCGGAATAAAGACACACTACCTTAAGAATATGTTTGATTTATAAATTATTTTGGTATAACGTTTGTATGAACTACGCATCCATCCGCCTCTTAAGGCGCTGACGAGAGGCAAATGATAAAAGTAGGCTGATCTTAAACAAAAATATTGCTAAATCTATATAGTATTAGTATAAAAAATATATGCTATTCTTGAACATATTTCTCAGAACTTGGTTGTTACCAAAACACGTTTAGAAAAAAAAATCTCGATACAAATTAACGGTAAACTAACCCTTTACTTTGAGTTTCAATCCAAAATATCTGTATTGAATTTCAACGTACGACCGTATTTAATTAATAACAAGAACGTCTTATTTGTACGCAGAACTTGGTTGTTTTTTATTTTCGATTACTCAACTAATTTTTGAGTAAATAAATAATTGCTTCATATTTTGCAATAAATTACAAGCGTTGTGTCATCGCGCTTCTCTTTCTTTTGTATGCAGTCTGACAGTGACAGCGGATTATCAGCGTCTTATGATTAGCCGACAACCCAAACAAGACAAAACAACATATAATTTTATCACAACTGTGCCATATACAGGGAGACAATAATACGACAATAAATTAAACTGCGTGAATTACTTTTTCAGTCTGTATAAAAAAAAACGATCAAATATATTGAAAACTTTAGTAACTGCAGCTAGTCGCTTATCGGCAAAATCCATAGTACATCACTACTATTAAGTTTTTTTGTTTTTTATTTCATTGTAAGGTTTTTTTTTGATATTTTCAAAATACTCTTATATGCATTAGTGTTGCCAGAGTTTTCATTTACTGTCGCAATAGCTGTTGCCCGCGAGTTTGTCTGCGATCCAGGATGAATCGTAGCCTTTGTCCCTTTCCAGGTTATGGTCTACCCATGTCCCGAATTTCATCTAAATCCATTCAGCCGTTTTGGCGTGAAAGTGTAACAAACAAACCCTTTTTCCCATTTATAATATTATAATTATATAATATACAATTTTAGTTTTAGTGCGAAACCCGAAACACGTGTGTAGAATTTTTATGTAAAGAATCTATGTACAAAATTTCAAAACTGTATCATGAAAAATCACAAAGTTATAAGGTTGTTATGTTACCGGGTTGTCCGTACAAAACATGCTAACGGCGGGCGGCGCCCCCGCGCCTCCAGGGTCGTATTGCGCACACTGATAATAATTTGGCAGTAGGTACCTAATCGTATGGCGATTGTATTGCATGGGTTGCAGTATGGTGCTGAGCGATAGCCGTTTTGCGTGGATGTGACGCATGTTTAACCAACCTTTTCTTATTTTTGTGTTCATGTTCTTTTTTGGGTCATGTTAACTGCAAATAAACGTATTTTCTTTCTTTCTTTCTTTATGAAGGGTGCTGTGCTTTATTTAACCAGCAGACTTAGCATGACTCTTTTTATTTCTACTCTTCTGTGGAATAGAAATCACTTGTCTACCGACAATGTTCTATTATTTACACGGAAAGGTCATTTTTGTCTACTTAATGGTGATAACATTTTCCATCACACTTTAATATTTTTGGGGAGAAAAAACATGGTTAAAATCGATTCAGTTCCTTATTCTGAACAACTATATTCAGGTTTCACATATACTAAAAATAATGTTGTATAAGTAGTTATGATTGTCACATCTACATTGTATAATAATTGAAATGCACAATAACTGGTCCAATCCAATCGGTTTGGAACATAAGATAAATCTGTGAATGCAAAAGATTTCCCCATGGCCCTATAATCAGAGTTCCCTTTGAATGAGTACCTACGCCTCTCTTCAGAGGAAACAATTTGTTCATTGGATTTGCTATAGAGATTTTGATTTATATCAATTGATTTTTCTGTTAGCTAGGAATCAGCGTCAAATGAAGGTGTGTTAAATAAGTAGATTTCTTTTTTTGTATTAGTTCATCATTTCAGCCAAAAGACGTCCACTGCTGGAGACAGGCCTCCCCCAAAATGAGGGGGGAGGGGTAGGTGCCATAACCACCACGCTTGGCAGGTGGGTTGGCAATCGTAATGTGATGTTAAAATGCATAGAGAACGCTGCTGCCCATTCGTAAGTCGCCTAATACGACATCCACGGGACGAAATAGGATTGTATTAGTTAGTGTTATGTTAAAGGGTCAAGCCCTGGTGACTCAATGAGAGACGGTTTATATTATCTTGGCAGAACCACAACTAATAATGTATCTTGAGCAAGCATCGTGATCAATGCTCGTGCTTTCTGCGTATGAGAAAAGGCTTTTGCCCAGCAGTGGACCAGTAATAGGCTGCATTATTACCAGAGATCGGAATAGGTAAAGCTTATTTACCTAAACTTTGAGGAAGGAAGTAATATAGAGTGGATAATACCTCCTCTAAGATCCCAGAATAATTATAATGACGTTCAAATCCCGGGATTTATTTACTGGACTTTATTTATAGATACAAATTATTGATTTGAAAATCGTATCATATTTAGTTGTGTGGCAAAATATATTTTGAAACAATAGAAACTGCCACCGCTACCCTGTTCCTGGGCGCAAATAACCAAATATATTTATAACAAAATGTATGTAGATACGTATTCGAAGCACAATATTTAATAAACCATGCAACTTAATTTTATTTTACCTACATAAAACAAAACACTTGAATTTGTCACACTTTTAGTACGTAACCCTAAACAATGTTATGATATCTTCAAATCAATTATTTGTAACTATAAATAAAGTCCAATAAATAATTCGTGGTATTTAAATCCCTGGATTTTAACGTCATTATATTTATTCCGGGATTTTACAGAAGGTATTAACCTCTCTATGTTACTTCCTTCCTCGAAGTTTAGGTAAATATGCTCTACCTATTCCGACCTCTGATTAATACATAAGTTAAACTAAGTTAAAGATTTGTTTTTTTATTTTTCTTGTCCTAAAGATTGTCTGTCAGAGATCTTATCGCCAATTGTATATAAGGTGTATCTATTCATACACGAAATCTCTTAAGGGGTCATTGTACTCATCACCATGAAACCATGAACAACTTTTACTATGGGACCAAACATTAAATCGCAAAAAAAAAATCAGCTGTTCCCTACATTTGTGTTCGCATAACTCATCAAAATGTATGGAACAGCAGATTTTTTTTTTCGCTATTTCAACTTTGGCCCCATAGTAAAAGTTGTTCATGGTTTCATAATGATGAGTACAAAGACCCCTTAAGACATTTCGTGTATGAATAGATACACCTTATTTATAGGATATTGACGTGTATACGCAGTGTGTGTGCAAACAGACAGCTGTGCTGCTTGGGAGTTTGTTGCGCCACTTGTTCCCAGCTATAGGTGGTGAAGGGCAGGCGTTTTGTGGGACTGTCTTATGTCATTTTGAAGTTCGAAAAGTCCCGATTCTCAGTCTAGTTTGAATAAATGACTATTGATTTTTATTTGATTTTGTATCTAATTGAAACTGAAAACCTCATTGATCATTGTACTTATCATTTTGAACATCTTTTAACCAACACCAACAGTGAAATGGCGGGAAAAAAACCAGCTGTTCCCTATTACTCGTATATCAAGTTATAAAAATAATAATAAAAAAATAATCTTTATTTATAGATTACACAGGCCCATATTGTGTAATGCATGCGAACATAAATGTATGGAGCAGCAGATATTTTTTTTCACCTTTTCTTTTTTTGTCCCATTATTGATCGAAGGGTCCCATAGTAAAAGTTGTTCACAAACATAAGTACAATTATCCATATTCAGGTTTTCAATTACTTCCTGTACAGATAGACATTTTAATATGGCAAATAGTTAACTGATCCTTTTAAAACATCCTGCGCTTCTAAAGATGGACACTTTTTTGAATATCTTCTCCATAGGAAACGACCAATTGGAACCGTGCACCTAGCTTCTGACGTTTCATAAGTGCCCATGTAGGCTTATGTGAAATAAAAATATTTTGGATTTTGATTTGAATAATTGACCATTTTTTTTATTTTTGGCTAGGAAAAACAATGGTCACAGTTGGTGGCAGCTACCTGGTTTTTTTTTGTATTTTTAGGTCTACAATATACGAATTATTTGAAGTTCACAAAGAGACGCGCGGTCATTATATTAGTTCAATAATATTTTTAGGAACACGTAATGAGAATTATTACAGGCTTGATTAAATATGTAAGTACCTCTTAATAATAACAATTCTCATAGTAAAATGACTAGGACAATAATATATAATTATTATGTCCATCGGTATCCGTTAGGAGAATATTATTATTATGTCCATCGGTATCCGTTAGGACAATATTATTATTATGTCCATCGGTATCCGTTAGGACAATATTATTATTATGTCCATCGGTATCCGTTAGCAAATTAATGTTAGAATTACATGTCCTTTGTGTAATTAATACCGATCAATATGTATGTGTCAACACGTCATACGAGTACCGCATCTAATCATGACTAAGTGAAATGGAAAGAAAACTTCGTACAGTATAGTTTTTTAAAATTAACATAATGATGTAACTAATATTTTGTAACAAAATAATTTAAAAGTGTCTCCATGGAGTTTCTTGTCCGTTTTCCTCCTTAGGTTACTACGCTTTGGATTGGAGGACTAGCTTCATTTTCTGACTGACCAAATCCTTGACAAGTCAAAAGTGCCTGTCTAATTTAAATAACTGCTTTGAGTTTGAGTTTGACTGTAAAAGATACGATGTTTCTTTTGATATGGTATGTTGGCCATTGTGAGGGTAAGTTCGGCGCTGGATAAATATATTTTTCATAATTTTTGTTTCATAATTGTGTTCTGCGCCATTTTACTCTGGCCCACACAATTCAAACTCAAACTCAATTCATTTAAGTAATTCAATTAAACCAATTACTGGCACTTTTTAGGGTTCCGTAGTAAACAAGGATCCCTTATAGTTTCGCCATGTCCGTCTGTCTGTCTGTCTGTCCGTCCGTCCGTCTGTCCCCGGCTTAGCTCAGAGACGCTAAGTCCTAGAAAGCTGTAATTTGGCATGGGTGTACATATTAATGACGTCGAAAAAGTCGTTAAATACAACCATGAAAAATATTTTTTTTAGGGTACCTCCCTTGCACGTAAAACGGGGATGATATTTTTTTTTCTCATCTAATACATGGTGTGGGGTATCGTTGGATAGGCCGTTCAAAAATATTGTGGGTCTGTGAAAGCCATTTTTCAATTCTGAGATCCGTTTCCATAATATTAAGCTTTAAAGTGCAATTTTTTGTTAGAGTCAAGTGTCCCCCCCCCTGCCAGCTAAATGGTTGGTTTTGGATATGTGAAAAAATTCATGGCAGTAGTATATATAATGAAATTAAAAGGAAAACTATCACAGCTAAGTAGGGTTTACAAGTTAACGAGTAATCATCGACCAACTTAAATTTGCAGTTGAAGAATTGACCGTAACGTATATAGATGTATGGGAGAGCATGTTTTTCAACTACAATGTTAAGTTTGTTAAATGGAAGAATAATCGTTTTTGCTCTATATTGATAACGGCAACAGGAAGACGCTTGAAATATTCACAGAATATGTAGATGTATATATTGACTTTAAAAATAAATAAATAAATTAAAATAAAACAAATATTTAAGGGGGACTCCCACACAACAAACGTGTTTTATTGCCATTTTTATAGATAATGGTACGGAACCCTTCGTGCGCGAGTCCGACTCGCACTTGGCCGTTTTTTTTTCTTTTACATACCTACTTTATTTAGCACTTTTAACAAAAACTCCCAGTAAATTGAAACTTCACTAAAGTACACATTACAGTAGCAATGAGTTTCATTTTGACAGTTCAACAACATTCACTGCGTTATTTACATTGTTGAACAGACAATAATTTTTCGAACTTATGAAGCAATGGATTAGCAATATACCTACTTCAAAATTATTCAAATTGTGAGTCATAGTGTGTTACTCAATTAGGGTGCTAGTCTTTTGTTTTGTTAATATTTTGAACCCTATTCTACAATAACTTTGCTATAAGTATCCCTTACTTATTTTCTAAGCAAGCGTTAAATACAATTAAGTTCTAAGAAATAAAAATATTCGATTTGAGTATCCCTTACTTATTTTCTAACGTTTTTATCAAAATCAAATAAAAAAAATAAAAAAAAATTATCCATAAAACATTTCCTTCATAGTTTTACAATAAAGAATCTCTTTAATCAACTACCACGAACTTAGCCTTGACGCACTTCGGAAAACTAATTTACAGGGCAAGCGTTAAATACAACTAAATTCTAAGAAATAAAAATACTCGATTTCATGGAAAGCGTAATGGAAATGAAGGAATCAGTATGCAAACGCATGCTAACTAACATGCTGGTGGTTGGTAACAGCGAACCATAGCGTGTTTCCTATAAAACTGTAAAATTGACCATTCACACGTGACTTTTAAACAAGCTCCTAGAATATAATTATGTTTTACAGAGTAAAGAATGAACGCAGAGGCAGCAGATTTTATTGATTGTTTTTTTTTTTGGAAACTAGCTTCTACCCGCGACTTTGCCCACGTGGTAGCCAACGATACCATAAAACATACCATATGACACTTGGTAATAGTGCAGCTTTCTGCTAGCGAAATAATTTTCGAAATCGGATCAGTACTTCCAGAGATTACCTCCCAAATACAAATTTACCTCTTTATATTATGATTATAGTGTAGAAGACAACTATACTCCATTTGAAATAAGATTAGAAATTTAAATAAACTTTTTCGCAGTCCATTCAACCGGTTTTGACTTCTATTCCGTTGGCATAAGGATGGCATTAAAAGCTAAAACGTGGTTACAATACCAGCTAACTTAATTTGACCCTTAGACCAGGATCCACAATTTTTGAAATAAAAAAAAAATATAGTAGGATGAAACCCATTGAAAAAGGAAAAGAATATAACAAAAATTAAAGGAAAAATAATTTACGGGCGATCTGAGGTCGGGACGTGGATGGGGGTGCGTTTTTTTTATTTAAAATATTTATTTTTTCACCTTATTTTGACTTACACTCAGTTGCAGAAACGATCTTTAAATTTTAAAGACTACATTAAACACTAATGTAGCATTAAATCATTGCACAAAACCATTTTTTATTTTATTTTAATGCTCCATTAAATTTAACTAATGAAATGTCAAACCTAATGAAACCGGCCATTTTAAACACTTTTACGTTGCACGTAACTTCATTAGCGCCCATTAGCAGGTGGTGAACTTTAAGTTTGACATTTCAGATTTTTTAATTTTAATGGGCCGAAAAGCATCCATCAAAGAGCAACATTAGTGTTTTCTACGGTACTTGAATGCATTTCTGTAATTGAAAGATGTCTTTAACCAGTCTTTTGTCATTATCTGATTCTTATTTAATAGATTTAGGTACCTCGCCGTCGAATCCCAGACCGAGTGAATTTATTTTTAAAACATGATGGAGAAGAGTTTCGTGTAAGGTATAGAATTTCCAAGGAGGCGTTTCTTCAAATTTGTAACCTACTTGATTAAGATTTAGAACCAGTGACGCAAAGAAATAAATCCATTAATGACCTTACACAGCTTTTAATATTTTTGAGATTTTTCGCCACTGGATCTTTCCAGAAAGTATTGGGTGATTTAATAAACATAAATAAATCAACAGTTTGTCGGAAACAGGTTGGGTCGGGTTATTTGTCAGTTTGTTTATACAAAAAGTATCCCGTGAACTAGCAAAAGTAAGCCACCTCTATATTAAAATGCCAGACCGGACGGAACTACGTAGAAATTGATGGATTTCCACGTGTGGCAGGAGCTCTAGACTGCATACATGTTAAAATTATTAGAATAAGGGGGATGCGCTAAGGTAGCCCGCGAAATTCAAATTTTATTACGTTTTTTGCAATTTGCAGGTCAGTAACACGTTGTATGTTGATCTAATTATGATTCGCGGCCATAACCAATATGTATCATTAGAATATGAATCAGAAGTATAAAAATTGCAAAAAACGTTGGTAAATTTGAATTTCGCGGGCTACCTTAGCGCATCCCCCTTAAACCAGATTATTTAAACTAGATTAAACCACAGAGTACACTGAATACACATAAATCAACTACATTTACTTTATTTTATGCTAAAATTGTGGTGTACTTGTACGTATGGATAATAACAGAACGCAAATGTTCACTCTTTTCGTTCAATATGGTAATTTGTTCCTGGCAATATTGTTTAAAGTCTTCTTTAACTAAAGTAGCATTAAAAATGTCTAATGCTGTCTAAAATTTGTTTGTGCAACTTCATTAAAGTAATGAATTCATTAGCGATAATGCTGCTTTATGTAATGAAGTGTTAATGGTGAGCTTCCTGCAACTGAGTGTTAATATCGAAAAAGCACCCTAATTTTAAATCGAAAATTATCCTGTCAAAATATCTGCTTTTTTAAAAAAGTCGGTGGGCTTTGTGTTCGACATAAAAAGGTACCTAAGTTTTCATCAAACTACGTGAAAAATGAAAAGTTTGTAAAAGATAATAATAAAAAACCATAAAGTTGGTTATTTGAATTATTCAAATACATTTTGAGGTTATGTGAAAAAAGTGTAAATTCAAAAGTTATAGATTCATACAAAAGTTGTAGATGGGGGTCCATCCACTTCCCGACCTCAGATCGCCCGCCCGTAAGTTACTTTTCCTTCCTTTTTTGTTATATTCTCTTCCTCTTCCAATGCTACCCTACTATTATTTTCACTTTTTTACCATTTTCAAAAGCTTCAGCCCTGGTCTAACTGTATAATGAAGTCAAAGAGGCGTGACTCATTAAAAAAAATGTTTCAGAAATTGTTATTTTAATGTCATATAGGTACCTAAACTGATTGTTTTACCACTCAGACAAGACTCAATTAAAACCCCTTTTTAAAATTCATGGTTTCACGAAATCAAATTAAGACAAGGACCGAAAACTTATGATTTCAGCACAATGTTACCTTTTATCACTGAGCCCCACTTAGTCTATTATCAAAGTTTTGATAGAATAAGAACAAAGATGTGATTAATTTCGATGTGAAGAATGGTCGATTGGTCCTTCATTTCTATTTCAACAAAGCATTTATTTTAAACTTATTGTTCGAGTAACATTCAATTATTTGTATTCTACCTGAAACACAAAATACCGCCTACAATTCGTGCTGCCTAACACTTGAAAATCCCCTAAAAATAGGACAAAATACAATTTAATGTAGGTACACAACAGAAAACAGTACGTGCATCAAACAAATTCATTCGTTTTTTCCTCAGCCTGTTCTACGAGTGATGCATTATGTACAGCGAAAGCGCATGCTTTTCGTTCACATTTCATTCATTTCGTTCATTCCTCACATACCTCCTCGTTGACTGCGCCAACCGCCGACCTTCTCTAAAAGGGTCGACGCTTTGCTACCTCTACTGTTAATTCTCTGCTCTGTGGATGAAATAGACGACATTAGTTTAGGCTAAGACGAAGGAAAATGACCTGTAATAACATCAAGGCTCGTGCCATTATCATTTGCAGGGTAGGTTAACAGTTGGTTGAAAATCGCTTAACACTTCGCATGATAAGTCCCATTCACTTTACGTCTACTATTGACTTGCTATATGTCTTGGTGTGTAATGTAAGATGGATGGGTGACAATCCATTACATACAGAGACCCCTCCATACCTCGGAAAGCATGTTAAGCCGTTGATCTTGGCTGGCGTAGCGTAACAACCCCTACTTTGGGGAAGTAGGGGTTGTTAAAACAAAAGAAAAAGACAAAAATTGGGGCGGTCGGGGAGCCCCGACTCCCCGACCGCCCCGATTTTCGGGCTTCTGACTATCCGTAGACAGTGAGAAGCCCGAAAGTCTGACAACCAGTCTTTTTTTATTTTTTTGGGTGGGAAATTATCAAATAACTTCTCCCGCTCTGGGCGGAGCGGGAGGGCGTGTCAGACTTTTACTGACTAAAACCCACCCGTATTCCTTCATTTGCCTGTGTGCCAGGGCCACGATATCCCTTTCGGACAAACTCGCAACCCTGGCAGGCATTGGCCCTAGCGGACCCCGTCAGTTGGTGCTGACAACTCTTTGAGGCGCGCTTGGAATACGACGCGCCGTTGACCCGGGCCTGGTCGTTATCGGATGGTGAGCTACCCATCGCTCACCGTCCGCAGGCCCACGCCTACGATGGCAGGAAATAGGCTTGCGACTCCCGACGCCCGGGGCGTCTCCTGCGGCGACTAGGGGCGCGAGGGCGCGAACCTTGCCTCTCCCTCACGCGTTCCGCCTCCTCCTTCGCAAGCATTACTGGACATTAGAAGGAGGTGACGGCCTCCCATGCACTCTCGCTCCGAACCATGGCCTGAACCAGGGCCGGACGCGAGAGATCGCCGCCGCCGATCGCCTCCGTGAGGACACGGCGGTGCTCCGCCCAAGCTGGGCAGACCTCCACCGTATGCTCCACCGTGTCCTCCGGGCGATCCACACAGTGGTGACACCCGGGCGTTTCCTTCCGCTTTATCCTGAACAGGAACCTCCCAAAACAACCATGTCCGGTGAGGACCTGTGTCAGGCGGAAAGTGAGGACGCCGTGGCGCCTCTCTAGCCACTCCTCAAAGAGGGGACTTATCGCCACAATTGTGGCGTGCCCACTGACAACCAGTCTCAACTAGAGGTATCGTTTTAATTCAGTAACTATCTCTATATATCTATTTTGTTAAGTACCTGGTACTTTTGACCCTTCTGGAATACAATGTTGAATTTGCAAAATGTTGAATTCGCAAAATGTTGAATTCGCGAAATGTTGAATACCAAAATGTTGAATTTGGAATATACAAAAATATAATTCTTACTAAATAGCCAAGTAACTGCCACCAACTTGGATGTAGCGCGGTTTGTCACAGTTCTAACCTAACCTATATGGTCAACATTTTAGGATTAAACATTTTGCAAATTCAACATTGTGGTCCAGAAGTCTTTTGACGGGCCAACGCTGTCCTCTCATAACTATTAACACTGTAATTTGAAAACATTGTAACAGCCATTATTTTTCTTAAGACGCCGATATATGCCAGTGACCTTGAGTGCTTAGCTTGCGTGTTCTGTACTGAGCTCACGCAACGCGTCGTACGTTCAGCCAGTAATAGGACTCGCCCACCAAGGAGCGCTGTCTCCAATTTGACGCATTATTAATTTATTATACACAAAATAAAAGGTATTTTAATAAAACGCGTTTACTAAAAGATCAATAATTAAATTATCTTTAAATTGGTGAAGGTTTCAGAAAAATACGCGTGGTAGATTTTTCGCCATTGTCAGTTTTTTATCCACGTTAGACATAACTTTACAAATTAATTTCACTATGTAATATAAACACAATCTAAAATATTCACATATTAAGTTATTGAGAAAATGCTCTAATTTAACATTCAAATCATTAACACTACGAGTACTCGTTTAGACGTGATCTTCAGTATAAAATCATTAAAAGTGAGTTATCGTCCCCGTAACCGTGGAGTTTCTTACCGGCTCTTCTCCACAGGAAACGACCAATTGGAACCGTGCACCTAGCTTCTGACGTTTCATAAGTGCCCATGTAGGCTTATGTGAAATAAAAAATATTTTTATTTTATTATTTTATTTGAACTGGGTTATGGTGGTCAGATAGGTGGTCACCCCACGTAAAATACTGGTATACCTGCATCTGGTTAGACTGGAAGCTGACTCATACACAGTTGGGAAAAGACTAGTCAGATGATTGACTTGCTTTATCAGTTTCTTTTACTGCAGAGCAAATACCTCTCATACAGTCTCTGTATCCAAGGTTAGTTACAGATTTTTAGGGTTCCGTACTCAAAGGGAGAGTAGTGGTAGACCAGTGGTAACGGCCTCAAGGTCGTGGGTTCGAACCCATTCAGGCGCTTTACTTTGTGTAAATTATTTCATCACCACTGCTCTCAAAACGGTGAATGAAAACATCGTGAGGAAACCCGCATGTCCTAATTTCCTAGAACTAAAAATTCGTAGACATGTGACATCTACCAACCCGCACTGGGCCCGCGTGGTGGATTACGGCCCACTCCCTCTCACAGAATGAGGAGGCTTGTGTCCCAGCAGTGAGAACATTATAGGCTGATTATGTGTACCAAAAGGGTTCCAACGGGACCCTGTTACTAAGGCTCCGCTGTCCGTCTGTCACAGGGGTGTATCTTTTGAACCGCGATAGGCAGATACTTGAAATTTTCACAGAGCGTGTACTACTACGAGTATGACCGCTTTATCAACAAATAATAAAATAAAATTAAGTTAAGGATGGTGTTTTAAAATGCATAGAGAACGCACAACTGCGATCGCCAACCCGCCTGCCAAGCGTGGCGATTATGGCAACCCCCCCCCCCTTTTGGGGGAGGCCTATGTTCAGCAGTGGACGTCATTCGGCTGAAATGATGATGATGATGAAGTTAAAAATTATTATTAAAGAAAAAAAGTGTTTAATATTGTACCTATGATGGTACGGAACCTTTCATGTGCCAGTCCGACTCCCACGTCATCATTATCATCAGACAAAAAAAAAAAATTGCAGTCCCACTGCTGGACTTAGCACTGGACTCCAATTGTACGTCATTCAGCTCGATTCTCGGTAACTCTCATTCAGCTGCCACCAGCCTACCCTGCGAAGATCGTCGCTCCACTTAGCCTGAGGCGGCCCTGAGGGCGTCCTGCCTTACGTTTGCTGATTCGCGGTCTCCACTCAAGAACACGTTTACCCTAACGGTCAATCTGTCGGACTCCCCACTTAACCGCTTTTTTTATATCCACAATTAATCAGTGGTGTTTTTTAAAAGACCACATCAGAAGGAGGGTCATCTTGTTTCTTAAAAGCTGGTCCAATTTTATTTTAACGGGCCATCTTAACTAATTATTATTTTAACATTTTTTTCTGAACGTTATTCTATTGGATTTTCTGTGTTTGTAGCTAATTAGCCTGATTATGAAATTTGAGTGGCGTTTCAGTATTCGGGTGTTGAGTCTATTAGATATATTTCTTTATTTGCTATTGAAGTTATCAGACAAAGCATTTGTCTGTAAGACCGCCCATTGTGTCACCGTATTATATCTGTCATTTTTATGGTGTACATAATTAAGGCTCCCGCAGATAGGCGCGACGCGATACTAGTAGCACATTTTTTATGAAAACTTCGTGGAAAGTGTCGCACTGCACATCGCGCCCTTGATATCACGCCAGTCTGCACAAGCCTAAAAGAGTTCTATTCGATTCTATTGCATTTGAGTTGTTAGCTTAATACGAGTATCGTATGTCGATGCCATCTGTGTGCTATGTTAGCGGGTTTGGTTTCCGCACTTAGTCCTTAATGTGGAACATTGTGCGTGGGCCATGGCGGCCGTCGTTGGTTATTCCAAACAGCCCACCTCCCTCCAGAAGCTGATTAGGTCTCCTGGTCTGTTTAGGATTTCTGTGAAAGATCTGGGTGACCCCAGGGTCGATGTCGATGCCAAATTATTAGAAATGGCAGTTGAGAGTATTTTATCAAATAAAAGATGATTGCAAAGTAATAACAATAAAATACACCTATTGTCTCGCTGTTGAGCAAAAGTCTCAGCTCATTTCAAGGAAATTAATAAGAAGAAATACACTCAAAACAAACTTAATCAACCATAATCAAGTACCAAAATAGATAACCATTATAATTATGTAACGCACGATTTCCCAACTACTGTCAACCATTCGTGTTAAAATTGTGTAAAAATGATGTGTCATTTCTGTACTTAATTGTTTTTATTTTTTATATAATATTGTTTTTGCATGGTGTGTCTATCGCTTAATATTGTGCACTTGGCTTGTATGTTGTGCTAATGCTATGCTTGTGTTAATTTATTGAACAGTGTAACGATTGTAGATAGACCAATAAATAAATAAATCCCAACCACCTATTAACTTAGACCAAAACTGAGCCAACTTGCAATCCTACTCATTTCACCCCGAAACGAACCACAACACCCCATTTCAACCCTAAAACACCGCGTTAACAACCCATAGCCACTTCTGAACAATTTTTAATCAACGACTAAACAGCGTTTAAGATTAAAAGTGACATTTATGCCCGTATTGTTGGTCGTTGCGATCGGAAATGGGCAGTCCCCAGCGTGTCAGCCATTGAGACGCCCTTTCATGCGGCTATATTGCCTTTAAAACGTTTTACGCCATTGACAGATTAAAAATGGTGTCTAAATGTATTGTTTTTGAATTTTATTGTTTATGGTCGAATAGACCGGCTGATTAAAGGGTTGGTTTGAATATTTGGATTCTGTTTTAAAGAAAGATGTTTTTATGTTTTGTAGTTTTGTTTTTGGATACTGAAATAATTTTCTATGTTATTTCTGATTGATGTTTTAAAGGATCTAAAATGTTCCATGAGATTAAATTATAAACACTCTGTACTGATTCAATGTCTATTAGTAGACTACATTTACAAATATTTATTACGAGCAGCAATCATACTTGCACTTTTAAAGGCTCGTGCAGACCGGCGTGATATCGCGGGCGCGAAAGGCAGTGACCTAGAAACTGTGCTACTAGTGTCGCGTCACGCCCGCAATATCGCGCCAGCCAGTTTTTTGAAACTATTATGATTTATTTTAAACATTACAATTTTATGATTTTTGTGTGTGGATCAGTAACCTAATTGCGTAACACAGTTTAAATCAGAATCGGAATGATTTTGAAGTATATTGCTAATCCATTGCTTCGGTAGAAAAAAATGTCTGCTCAACAACGTAAATAACGCAATGAATGTTAGAAAGAAGAAAGAAAGAAAGAAAGAAAAATTGTTTATTCTGCACAAACAAAACACACATTACAAAAATAAAATACAAATTGACGAAAAAGAAAACTGAGAACTGTCAAATTGAAACCGATTCCTACTGATTGTGTGTTACGCAATTAGCCCTCTGGCGGCATAGCGTCTCAGTGTCGGATGGCTGAATGTCATGATTTCTAAATATTAATAAGATTTGTAGATTTTAAATACATAAACGTATAAAATTGAAAGTATGTGATTTGCTTCAAATGATTTTTGTATTAGGGTATCTAGTCATGAAGTTTAAAAGTATCTCATTTGACAGTTACCGTAAAAGTACTGTTTTTTTAACAGAACGGAATGGAAACATGTTATTTGGGGCGTCGCGTAGCCCCAGTTAGTTATCTTCAAGCCTCGTAACATAAAGGTCTTCAAGAAGTTTAAAGTCTATACTGATATTATATTGAGCACCATAATTAGGTACTCTAGGTTAAATACCTCATTGAATATTGCTAAACCAAGTTTGTATGTGTGCAAGGTAACTGATAAGGCGTATTATTTCACAACCAATTCTTTTTCCTGCATGTTTATTAAAATAACTCCGAATAACTAGACTGAAAGGAAACAATCGAGGCATGAAACGAAAAAAAAAGTATCAAAAATACCTCTGACAAATTAATTACTCTGTGCAATGCCGTGCAGACCTATCCCAATGCACAATGTGCACGTCGCACGACGTACTTGCGAGTAATTAATGAATAATAAATGTTATTAAATGGAAGTTCACGACCTTTGGCACCGATTACCCGTAATACCTGTAGTTAACTATGTGTCATTAGAAATACTAGTAATTACTAGTATTTTTTTTTTCAATTACTACTATTTTTGCCCCTTTTCTTCCCGTGGGTGTCGTAAAAGGCGACTAAGGGACTTACTAGAGAATGGGCAGCAGCGTTCTCTATCATCACCAACCCGCCTGCCAAGCGTGGCGAATATGGCAAATCCCTCCCCTTTTTGGGAGAGGCCTATGTCATGCAGTGGACGTCTATCGACTGAAATGATGACTATTTTTGTTTAGAATTTTTTGGTAATTTTTTTTACTTTTTTAATGAATTGATGAGCTATTTCCTTCGGTCTCAGGAAAATTAAGTTCAGTTGCGAGTTTGTGTTAAAAAAAATGCATTCCCGACTAGCAGGGCAACCCAACAATGCAGCTGGGCTGCAGCGGGGGGTAGCAGAAGCTGTTTAGTCAATAAGAGTTTATCAAAACCCTAAATTCACCCCCAAACGAAGGGTAGCTCCAACGGAGAATGAAAAGGAGAATGTAGCAATTAATAATTATCACTAAGTACATTTTGTGTCGTTTTAACTTTTGACCGTAGGTAGGTATATCAACACCCAGAAATTAGTAGGTTTCTTTTTCAACTGCAAAAGTACTGATGTAAAAGTAATTATGAACTTTCATACAAATTTTCACCCCTTTTTCAACCCCTTTAAGGTGCTCGCCCACGAGCTATTTTTCGGCGATTTTTGTCAGAAAGAAATACATTCACACAAAAGTCACCGAGAAAATCACCGAAAAAATCGCTCGTGGGCTAGCACCCTTAGAGGGTGAATTTTCAAAAGTTCATGCGTCTAGACCCAGCGGTTTACAGGCTGTGCGTTATCAGTCAGTGAATGAATGAATGTAAAAAGTATAATTACCGAAATCTCTAGTACTGTACTAAAAATACTAAATGGTTGCCCAATCCGATGATAATAGTATTTCCTATATTTATGACACCATTAAAAAAGACATTTAATATCTTTGACAAACATTCTCCTGATTTACGACCGCCAATTTGATACGTTGTTCGTTAAACTAGCCAATTGCTCAATATATGATAGTCAAAATCTATAAGCATTGATAGCTAAGTGGTGTGACCGTCGGACTCCCAAGGCATAGGTCTCTAGTTCGAATCCAAGTCACGCACCTCTGACTGTTCGGATTCATGTACGTATTGTATAATTGGGCATGTAAAGTAAAAATTAACCTACGCCGATTCCAAAACCATTTCGAGATTTTAAGCTTCAAGACTTATTTTTCTATTAATAGGTCTTAAAATTATAAGATCGTATTTATTTTCACAAAAATACTTAAAATCAATTGACTTTTATTTGACCTCTAAATGACGTCACAAAGCAGCCTGAATTGGAAACTTTCAGTGCCTCTTGTAATTAAGTTGTTCTTTATGTGTCAAGTGTAATGCCAACGTCAAATTTACATGAAGCACTTATTATTATTCTATTCAGTTATGTATCGCTAAAGTATGAAATGTAAACAAATTAATTGTCAAATTTGACAGTTTGACTTTACTGAATTTTGGTTTTAATTATGTGACAAACGTGGCAAAGACCCTAAGCTATTCAGCTACTAGTGACGTCAGTACGAACAATACTTTAAAAAAAATATATAAAAATAACTACAGCTTGTAAAAACAAAAAGATGAAATTATGTGTTTCAAATAATCTTAGCATTAAAATAAAAATATAAAAAACATACCTGAAAAATACTTTACATACCTAATTATCACTTGCTTAAAATACAGCGAAGGAAAACATCGTGAGGAAACCAGCATGCCTTTTTTTTTTTTGGGTGGGAAATTATCAAATAACTTCTCCAAAATTTTGTTTCAGTGCGGTTAGTGGAAGTGCTCAGGTGCGGTTCGGTCAAGTGCTGTTGAAATCAGTGCTCTGAGTGGAATACCTCCTTCTCCCGCTCTGGGCGGAGCGGGAGGGCGTGTCAGACTTTTACTGACTAAAACCCACCCGTATTCCTTCATTAGCCTGTGTGCCAGGGCCACGATATCCCTTTCGGACAAACTCGCAACCCTGGCAGGAAACCACCATGCCTGAGAGATATTCCACGGCAGGTGAAGCCAAATCAGACCCATGGGTGGTATAAAACCTCTGACACCAGGTTCGTCACTAACCACATGAAGAAAAACCGACCAAGTGCGTGTCGGACCACGCACAATGAAGGGTTCCATACTTGGGATGAATTTATCCCAAAAACGAACTTAACATTGTAGTTGAAAAACATGTTCTCTCATACATCGATATACGTCACGGTCAATTTCCCAACTGCAAATGTAAGTTTGTAATCGCAAAAAAATATTTTCTTATGTCATAAAACTACAAATTAACAATTTTCAGACTTTTTCCTTTACTTGTGCTGCGTGACCTTGCTACCTTGCTTCTTGCCAAATTTCATGATTCTAGGTCAACGGGAAGTACCCTATAGTTTTGATTAATTTGCAAGTATTAAAATAATTATGTCACATAAATCTTTTTTTTTATTGCATCTATTACGTTTACATCTCGCGTTTGTTCTATTGTCTCAGTCTGCCTGTTATGTTTTCACGGCTAAACCGAACAACCAATTTTGATGACGTTTGGTACAAATAAACTTTAAGTAAGCATAAGTAATTTAAAAAAAACTAAGAGGGGTGAAATGGGGGGTTGAAGTTTTTATGGGAAAATCCGAAATACTGCGTGTATTTCGGATTTATTTTTATTTTTACACACACACACACAGTCACAGTTATTTTTTAAATGTTTCTGTTTTAAATATTCTTTATTTGGTATGCAATAAAATATCTAAAATTATGTAAAGGAATAGTTCTAGTTGTTCGGTACAATATTTGCGACCGAACAGCTCAGCACTTTTGCCTGCATGCATTTCCATAAATGCATGTATCGCAACTAGTACCAGTTAGTACGTATTCGACTACCAATCGCGTAACTCAAACCAAACCACGTCAAACCATTTTAGTGTTAATTTAGCCTAGATTACCATTATTTAGCTTACTTACCATTTAATTATATTGTAATAACTTAGTGTTCAATATAATCCTTAAAACCACAATCTTAGTTCGTATCATTAAATCATATATAACCAAATATAAACCAACCCAGAAGTTAGTGCTAAACCAAGCAGGCGTTAACTTCTACATGATCCTTCGAGCATTAATATGAGAATATGAGAAAATGTATAACGAGTTGAAGAAAACCATCAACTCGAAAATGTGGTCTGTTTCTCATCGCGAAAAATCTACTCCGCAGATGGATATTCCAACATTCCAAGGCAACTACCACCAATGGACATCATTTAAAGACCTATTCACAGAAACCATCCACAAAAATCCACCGTTATCAAACGCACAAAGAATGCAGTTTTTGAAGAGCAAAGTAGCAGGAGAAGCTGAGCGTCTGATCCACCATCTTCAGATTAGCTCAGAGAATTACGAGGTGTGCTGGGAAATAATAAACCACAGATATGGCAACAGTAGGCTTATCTTCACGTCTCACGTCAACATATTACTAAATATTCCTAGCATGCAGCAAAAGCATTAGAAGAGTGCTTCTATATGGATGACTACTGTGGCGGAGCAAATTCAATCGAACAAACAAAACAGTTAAAATCAGACCTAATAAAACTACTCAACAAGGGTGGCTTTAATTTACGAAAATGGGCCACAAATGAACCAAAATTACTCGCTGACCTAGAAAAAGATTTGTGGAACCAGCAAATCTACGAGTTTATACAGTCAGACTCAACGAAGACTAGTACCAGTTAGTACGTATTCGACTACCGATCGCGTAACTCAAACCAAACCACGTCAAACCATTTTAGTGTTAATTTAGCCTAGATTACCATTATTTAGCTTAGTTACCATTTAATTATATTGTAATAACTTAGTGTTCAATATAATCCTTAAAACCACAATCTTAGTTCGTATCATTAAATCATATATAACCAAATATTAACCAACCCAGAAGTTAGTGCTAAACCAAGCAGGCGTTAACTTCTACACTAGTATTAATTTCTACCAAAAAGGGTAGTTTTCGAAGCCGCAATACTGTTTTATATTATACAAGTTATTATACAGACTTAACGATCATACACTATTTTATCAGTCTAGAAACCTTGGACAAGACCTAAGCTATCAGCATTAGATATATTCCCAAAGGACTGTTACCAGGAAAGTCCCTTAATTGTCATTTAACTATAGCACTGGGAATTACCATAGTGCAGATAGGTAGGTACCAATTTCTATTAACTAGCAACACAACACGGCAAGGTTTATAAAACCAGTAAAATAGGTTACTAACTATTATGTACAAATTAAATGAATATCTAGTGTTTTATGGGCAAGACTCACAGATCGAACTCAATGTCAAGCTCCAGTTGAAAACCAGCGTAAGGAACTAGTTAGCTGGCATTTTGTTGAAGTGGGCCTATTTGGCACAGTCGTGAAGCACATTTTTTTTTAATGCAGTTGCAATGGCATCAACATCGCCTTAAGCGATCTAAGCGACACACTGGCGTGACGCAAAATCCTGCATCGCGCAATACCTCATACCACTAAACAGTGTAGGTATGCACCAAATAAACATATTTTCTTTGTTTTTACTTTGACTTTACTTGCCAAGTAATGTGTCATCCGAATGACACAGACAGCTGTGCTGCTGGGGAATTTGTTGCGCCACTTCTTCTCCCAGCTAGAGCACTAGGAAGTGGTGAAGGGCGAGAGTTTGGGGACTGTCTTATGTAATTTTGACGTTCGAAAAGTGCTGATTGTCAGCCTAGGTTGGATAAAAGACTTTTGATTTGATTTGAATGTGAACTTTATTCGTATAAAAAATATGTTGGTAATCATACGAAACGCTTGCTCACATTCGCAAACGAATATGAACATTATCATGAGAACACAGCCGCTCGGAGTCTGGCTTTGTGTGGAATAAGTATGGTGTTAATTAATTACGTGTTTTTTTTTCTACGTTTCAAACACTATTATAGTTATTAAATGAATGAAATGAAAATGAAAAAGTGTTTATTCAGATTAATAATATAAATACAGAATATTTACTTCTGCCAAACTGCACGGCAGTTTGTTGGCAGACGTAGCTCCTTTTTTTATAACTAAAGTCTAAAATTTGGTTTTTATAATGACACTTTCACATATATAGGTATAAACATACAAACAATTAAATTTTTCCGTTTTATGTATCCTCTGCAGCGAGGTTTTCACAAAACATATGAAAGAGGTACTTATGTATTTTATTTTTAAAGGAGGTTTTTGTGATACAGCTATTTATATCTACTGGAAGGTTATTAAAAATAGTTGGAACTAAAAAAGTTCTACAACTTCGACCATAATAATTATTACAAGTGGGCACTATAAATCTTTTCATGTAACTAATTCTTTGAGATCTTTTGCGTATTATATTGTTTTTAAATTCATTGCTACCATACTGTTCTAAAGCTACTGACAACACTACCCTCTCATGGACCGGCAGCATTTAACATTCCAAAAATAAGTCTTCGTAATCACTACTTTTACAACGGTTTTTTGTGTTTTTATCTACTAATAGTTTCATGAATCTGATTTGCAATTTTTTTATTTTATCCAAATATGTTTTAAATGTGTTACCATAGCATGCCAGCCCATAAGAAACCAGTGAGTCCACCAGTGCATAATAGACCATGTACAGTGTTGCCCTATCCAGCACAAAACTAAGTTGGTGGAATTTTACAAGCACATACCTAAGTTTGTCATATAAGTGTATAATGTGTGTTTTCCATGAGAAGCTGTTGTCTATGACTAAACCCAGGTACTTGTATTCCTCCACCACCTCAATGTTTGCGCACTCACACAAAGTCAATCCATCACTGTGCAGACACTCATAGCTATGCCCCACTATGCGCGGCGCACGTTCGATGTTTTTAAGATAAGGAGACCGTATATGCATACATTTGGTTTTATTAATGTTGATTATGATGCCATTGTCATGAGCCCATTTTGTGATATTAGTAAAGTCCTCCTGAATATTACTTTCAATTACATTTAAATCTTTATCTGCATAAACCAGACAAGTGTCATCAGCATACATATATATGCGACACCTGCGAACCACATTGCACATGCTGTTGACATGCATGATGTATCCGACGGGACCAAACACGGATCCGGTTGGCACACCACACGTAACGTGTCTGGGCTCTCCGACGACGCCGTCAATGACCGTTCGCAGTGTCCGGTCTGTGAGGTAGGCACGGAACCACCTGTTCAGTGGTCCCGCGACCCCACACTCCCCCATGGCTTGAAGCAGCTGGTGGTGCTCCAAGGTGTCAAATGCTTTTTTGAAATCAATGTAGACCACCACCACCTGCTTCCGCTGATCCAAAGACTCATTGACGTCATCCGCGAACTGCGCCAAGGCCGTCGCCGTGCTCCACCCACGTCGGAAACCATGTTGTGCATTTGTCAGAATATCGTGTTTTTCCAAGAATACACTTACCTGATTCACAATAAACTTTTCTACTATTTTATTTATAACTGACAATATGGCTATTGGCCTATAATTTGCGAAATCACTATGTACACCTTGTTTAAAAATAGGTCTAATTAGTGCTGTTTTTAGTTTCTCGGGGTATAACCCCTTTTCAACACACAAGTTAATAAATAAAGCTATTACAGGGTTCAACTTACATTTTAATAATTTAATTTCTTTAACTCTAATTTTATCTACTCCGTCAGACTTATCACAACATAGCATATTGATTATGTTGTCTATATCTTTTGGATAGGCTTTCTGAAACCGCAGTGTTACATTTCCAGAATTAAAATAGCTAGATCTTTCCAAAAACCTATGACTACAGGCATGTTTTATATCTAAGATCTCTTTGGTAAATGTTGTTGAAAAATTATTACATATCCTATCAACCGAACATTCTAATTTCCCTAAGTACTTTAAAATAACAGAATCTACACTTCTTTTTTCATTTCCTATCCATGAATTAATTTTAATCCAAATCTTTCTAATATTTTTGTTACATTTTTTTATTTCTTCTTGACGATATTTATTTTTCGCTTTATTTATACATTTATTTAATCTATTTCTAAATCTATTGTATTGTCTACGCAAATTCAAATCCTCTGGTTTATTTTTCCAATTTCTAAACAACCTATCCCTAATACCTATCATTACCTTAAGCTTTGTGGTGATCCAAGGTTTACTTTTCCTCTTAACACGTACCAATACTTGGATTTTTGCTTCATCATAAACATCAGAAAAAATTGCACATAGTTTGTTATATAGGTCTATCGGACATTCACAATTTAAAACAGCTCATTCCATGACACATTTTTAAGTTTTTGTAACACCTTTTTATAATAAAAGTCCTACAAGATTTCAATACATTCGGAACATCATCCAATACCGATTTACTAGCGAGGCTTAAGGCGAGGCTTAAGTTTAATGTTTACTAAAAATAATGGATTATTATTAAATCCAGTAATTTCACAAGGCGCTCTACTATTTTCTTAACAATTATTTTAATACTGTTTTAATTTAATATCTGAAACTGAATGATCTTATTTATTTTGAATAATTTAAGCAAATTATTATTGTTATAATTTGAATATCTACAATGAAAAGTTATTTCAAGATGTTTATTTGTTTAAATATCGAGGTTATTTTAAGTGTCTATTGTTATATTCAATTAATTAATTGGTCTTAACGATAATTTGAATTTTCTTGGTATTTCAAATAACGTTATTAAACGAAAAGGTTTTAGGGACGGGCTTCAAACAAATTGGTGTGTGGTTATGCTAATAAAGTACCTGTTATATTCCCACTAGAGTCGATAGTGCTGTAACATAGAAAACTATAATAGATAATTATTAATAAAGAAATCTTTATTCATCATATTTTTGTTTAATTTCATGTGCCGAGTAAATAATCAGCCCTCCCCATACATTTGGGTTGAGTAGGTATTGAAGTTTTGAATGGGACATAGTGCGGCATCCTGAGGGCATTCGCGCAGAGGTTTGATTGCCATTACCTGAACTATTGCTGTAGGGTTCACATACTGAGCAATCGAAGTCTGTAATTGTTTAAGGTTGTGGTATTTATAATTGTGTTTAATTTTTAATTTTATTTTGTATTAGTTTGTACATACATAAGATCCTTTTGTTGGTCGAAATAAACGTTTTTTATTGTTATAGTTGATCATTTTATCGCGATTACGATGTTGGTCCCATGGAGAAAGTTGTTCATTTTGGTGGTATGTACACACGGCTACATATCAAGCTATACATTTCAAGTATAAGCTGATCTCGCAGTGTGTAGTATTTCCGTACAATGAGAGGTCAGCATATAGTGGAAATGTATAGCTTGATCTGTAGCCGTGTGTACCACTCCCTTAAATTTGACTACACTTTTCTGATACATGCTGTGTACAAAAGGAGGGGAAAGAATCATAGGGCATCAAAAAGATCGTCCGCATCGCAGAAATTAATTAATAATGGGTCAAAATAAATTAGCTAGAGAAACTGCAGACGTGATAAGTATCGATATCTAAACATGATCAAACAAAAAAGAAATTAATGTGATGTTTTTTTTGTGGAGTCTTCGACCGCATTTACTGCAGGCACTTGAATTATTAGCTCAAAAAACATTTTTTTTTTCAATGTAAACTTCACAGACCGTATGGGTATCAATATTTAAACACGATAAAATAAAAAAATAAAAAATTTCTCAACTTATACTTCAAGTAACAACAATATCAGCGGTCGTTGATCTAAAAAAAACATATACATACAGATATCGATACCCATCACGTCTGCGGCGTTTCGCTAGCTTATTCAATTCGACCCTGTATAAAACTAAAGATTGAACTTCTAAATAAACTTTGAGGAAGAAGAAAGATCAGTGGAAAACAATAATTTGAAAAGCCAACTTTCGGTTTATTTTAGAATAGTTTTGTGACATCAAAAACACCATATCAGTTACAAAAATACTTCACTGATCATAATAAAAACAAAAACAGTTCCTCGAAAAAAATAAAAACGAGTGTGCTTTAGACCACACGACTGAAGTAAAACAGAAATCATCGTTCGCTAGCAAAAGAAGTTTTACTTCAAAAAAGTTGCGATCTTGTGAGTGTATAAACAGCCAGTGTGAATTTAAAAAAAATACCTATTAAGCGGGACGGCCCGCGGCGGTGACGCGGTGCGTTCCATGTTTAAAATTTATACAACTTCCATTCACCTCTTTCCGTAACGCTCTCGTCACGCATTCACCAGCTTACTCCCCAAGTCAAGCGTGCGTCAAGAAGTTTTACTTCAATAAAGCATAGGCAGCAGGACTGCCGACAAAAGTGGAAACTATGAAACAACGTATCTATCTCATAATTAAGTTATTTTTCATTGCTTCATTTTTAGGGTTCCGTAGTAAACAAGGAACCCTTATAGTTTCGCCATGTCCGTCTGTCTGTCTGTCTGTCTATCTATCTGTCTGTCTGCCTGTCTGTCCGTCCTCTGAGCTAAGCCGGGGACAGACGGACGTCTGTCCCCGGCTTAGCTCAGAGACGCTTAGTCCTAGAAAGCTGTAATTTGGCATGGGTATACGTATTAATCATGCCGAAAAATTCGTTAAATAAAACCATGAAAAACAATTTTTTTTATGGTTATCTCCCTTACACGTGAAATGGGGACGATATTTTTTTTTCTTGTCTATTCCATGGTGTGGGGTATCGTTGGATAGGCCGTTTAAAAATATTGTGGGTTTGCCAGAACCATTTTTAAATTAAGGGATCCGTTTGCGTAATATTAATAGTATTAATAGGTTTCACAAGTTAACGAGTAATAGTCGACCAACTTAAATTTGCAGTTGAAGAATTGACCGTAACGTATATCGATGTATGGGAAAGCATGTTTTTCAACTACAATGTTAAGTTTGTTTTTGGGATAAATTCATCTTAACTACGGAACCCTTCATTGTGCGTGGTCGGACACGCACTTGGCCGGTTTTTTAATTCTTTTTACCTATTGTGGGTATAGTAATTTTATTTTATTCTAGGTGCATCGTCTTCACATAATTATAATCTTATAATTAATATACTTAAACAAAATATTGTAAAACATTTTTAAAAGACTAACGGTGGAGTTTCTTGCCCATTCTTCTCCATACGAAACACCTTTTAAAAGGGCAACTAGAATCAATTCTATTCTTTTTTTAAGGTACATTTTGACGTTCAAAAGTGCCTCTTAAGTGCCTATTTTAAACAAATAATTTGACTTTGACTTTGACTTGACAAGCGCAACACGTCTTAAGGCTTCTACATACCAGCGCGACTTGTCGCGCGACGCGACACGGCACAAAGGCCCCGCGCGTCGCGGGACGAGCGGTGCCTTTGTGTCGCGTCGCGTCGCGCGACAAGTCGCCCCGGTATGTAGAAGCCTTTACTTAGCAGCAGCAGGCTTAGCACAAGAACCGTAGATAAGCGTTTTGTCGACGGAAGAGTAGACAAAACCGGCCAAGTGCGAGTCGGACTCGCGCACGAAGGGTTCCGTACCAGCACATCACACTAATATTATAAAGGTGAAAGTTTGTGATTGTGTAGGTTTGTACAAATTTTGTATGGAGGTAGCTGAAACCCTGGATTAACATATAAGCTACTTTTTATCCCGATATTCCCACGGGATCAAGACTTATGCGGGTGAAACCGCGGGGCGCAGCTAGTTACCTATAAAAACGGCAAAAAATCACGTTTGTTAAAATTTGTTTTATTTTAATTTAATTATTTATTTTTAAAGTGAATATAATAACTAAAGATTCTGTGAATATTTCAAGCGTCTACCTGATGCCGTTATCAATATCGAGCAAAAATATCACGGTTTGTTTTATGGAAGCCCCCTTAAATATTTATTTTATTCTTTTTTTAGTATTTGTTTTTATAGCGGCAACAGAAATGCATCATCCGTGAAAATTTCAACCGTCTATCACGGTTCATGAGATACAGCCTGGTGACAGACGGACAGACAGACAGACAGACGGTGGAGCCTTAGTAATAGGGTTCCCGTTTTACCCTTTGGGTACGGAACCCTAAAAATAACGTTTCTGTGTAGACAGTTGATAGTTTTCTACCAAGAATCGTAGACAAGCGATTTCTTTTCTACACTAGAGTAGAAATAGAAAGCGCTAAGGCTTCTACAGACCGGCGCGACACGCGAAGCGACACAAAGACCCCACGACTCGCGTGACGAGCGGTGCCTTTGTGTCGCGTCGCGAGTCGCACCGGTCTGTAGAAGCTCAAACTCAAAACATTTATTTCAATTAAACCTATTACAGGCACTTTTGAATTGTCAAAGAGTTGGTCAGTTAGTCAGAAATTTGAAGCTATTTGCCGATTCCAAAACGTAGATCTCTATGGAGAAGAACAGGCAAGAAACTCCAAGGACACTCTTTTAAGTTAAGATATTACAAAATCCTAGGCACATTATTCTTGTTGCTTCTTTATGTGAGAACAATGTAAAAAATGAAATTACTTATTTTAAAAAACAATACAAAATATAAGATTATAAGATTACAAACAAGCCCTGGCAGTTAAGAGAAGACCAGTCTCAACTGACGGCGCCCGTTCACGAACATGACGCGTGGATCAGCACCATCCAACTCAACCATTTTGTAGGGAACCGAATGATCCAACACACGCGCCACCATCAGCGAGACATTTATGGCGACGATAACCGACTTTTAATGATTTTATACTGAAGATCACGTCTAAACGAGTAGTGTTAATGATTTGAAAAAAAATGATAATGATATGTTAAATTAGAGTATTTTTTCAATAATTTAATGTATGTATATTTTAGATTATGTTTACATCACATAGTGAAATTAATTTGTAAAGTTATGTCTAACGCGGATAAAAAACTAAGAATGGCGCAAAATCTACCATGCGTATTTTTCTGAAACCTTCACCAATTTAATGATTATTTAATTATTGATCTTTTAGCATACGCGTTTTATTAAAATACATTTTGTTTTGTGTATAATAAATTAATAATGCGTCAAATTGGGGACAGCGCTCTTTGATGGGCGAGTCTTATTACTGGCTGAACGTACGACGCGTTGCGTGAGCTCAGGACAGAACACGCAAGCTAACCACTCAAGTTCACTGGCATATATCTAAGTCTTAAGTGAACATGACATACTCTCAACTGCCACGCTTTTTAAGTCAACATACATCTTATTACATTTACAAAATTGAAAAACCCTTTATGCTAAGCCTGTAGATATACTGTTACCATTAGCTTGTTAAGGATGTGAACCCATAAAGATTATCCCCTACCAATAATCGGTTAACGCCCATAAATAAGTTTTTACTTCAAAAAATATTTGTATCAAATCAAACGAAATCGAATAGTAAATGTTGTAGTTATTATCAGTCAGTCAGACAGTTATCAATGTAATAATGTTACGAATTTTTCTCGTACGTGATTGGACTGTTTTTAATGTTTTCATTTGCTTCAATATTAACTTTCGTAACTGTTCACATTCAATTCAATTCATTTATTCATCAAATATAAGCTAACAGTTTACACCAAATCGCTTATATCTATGCTAATTCTACAAAACATTAAAAAAATTAACTAACACTTCTTAGACTAAACAACTCGACAATTATTTCTTCATATTTAAATAAATATACATGACCAAAGGGCTGGCCTATTTGTAGCTCAAAGAAACATGCTGCCAGCCTTTTGGGCACTTTCCCCATTGAAAGCATTGTGGACGAATTTTTTGATGCCCAATTACCTCTTCCCTTTTTTATATACATGTACATAATATATTAGGTATATATTTTAGTGCTAGATTGTTTTTACTACTATAACTTAGCCAAAAAAAGTGGCACGTAGAGACTCTAGAGGCTTAATAACAAAACAAGGTACACCCCATCTAGGCATTTTTCAATTTTGAACTTTAGTCCCGGCATAATTAAACTTCTAATTACAAAAACTGACGACTTGTCAATTTTGTACTTAGAATAAAGTTCAAAATACGATAACTGGTTCTAAGTTTTGGGCTTGGTCTAAAGTAAAAACTCATTTTGTAATAAGACGGTAGAAGAATAATTATTGCTTAAGGCTGATACATTATAGTTTATTTTCTTATCTTTTCCTCTGCCCAACCCTTCGGGGAAACAAGGCGTAATGCTGTGTGTTATTTTCTTTTAATTATTTTTAGTATATACGCGAAACCCGAAACAAGTCTAATATTTTTAAGTAAAGAATATAAATATGTACAAAATATCAAAACTGTATCATGAAAATTCACAAAGTTATAATGTCGTTATGATACCGGCGATACCGGGTTGTCTGTACAAAAACATGCTAAAGGCGCCCCCGCGCCTCCAGGGTCGTTATGCGCTCATTGATAATAATTTGGCAGTAGGTACCTAATCGTACGGCGATTTTATTGTAAGTAATTAAATGGTGATAACAATTTCCATCACACTTAAAATATTTTTGGGAAAAAAAAACAAGGTGTAAAAATTATTGAAATCGATTCAGTTCCTACAGACTGCCTACAGTATTTTCTCTCATTCCTCCTTAATCCATCCAAAGGTTATCTTTAAAAGATCGATTTTTGCGATAAGACCACCCAATTATTATGCATGATTTTATATACATATTGACATTGCAGAATATTGTATACAATTTTACATGAATGTTTACTTTGAAAAGTATTATATTTACTGCTTTAATTTATTGTGAATGTGAGCACTATGTGGGTCATTTTTTTTTCTTTCTTTAAATGTTTTCCTTTCTTTTCTTTTCTTAGTTAAGTTTTAATGATGGTCTGACATTTTGAGCGCTTGCGGCCTACCCAAATGTCCTTTTTTTGGTACTGTTCGTCGAGTCGTTGAGCTCCTTAAGTTTTGAGTTGAGCTGCACGATTACTGACAAATGCTTACACTGATTGGACAAGTCCGCTCAAATTTGCGTGGTCCTTTCCTCAAAAGACCATTTCAGACACGGATCTACATGGTCCTCACATGATCTGACCAAGATTATGTCTGGACTTTAAAAGAGACTTTGACCCCTGAGTTTGTTTCGCCTCGCCATTTCTTCTCAGGGGTAGTCAGATAGGAAATGTCGGCTACATCTAGATTTTTTTTTTATATGACGTGTAAAAGTGATTTTAATATCCTATTTACAGAATAAACGATTTCATTTCATTTCAATGGTCACTCTATGTAAAATTTCTACATTTATATCTGTAATTTTTATGGTATACTTCGGTGATATTAAACAGATATGTTATGAGCGCGCAATCGTGATGACTCGAAAACGTCCTAATTGGGACGCATTTGTTAGTCTGTGATGCCAACATTCGGTGATTGGTGGCCAGAATAATGTTTGTTTACATTCACGCGCAATTGACAGCACTAGCTATCTCTTTTTTTTCTTGTTATTTTTATCAAGCCATCTCTTTTCTATCATTTTTACTTGTAGTGAATTGTAAAATGAATGAAAAGTGGGTATGTGTGCTGCTGCTGCTGCGTGGAACACGCTTTTTTCGGTTGTTTTGCGAGTGTATAAGGTATCTGTTTAATATAATATTATTGGTGTACATAATAAAGAGTATTCTTTTCTTTTCTATTGCGCAACACACGTTGCCTAGTGAGCGAACAGCCTTAAGACGGAGATATATGCCAGTGACCTTGAGTGGTTAGCTTGCGTATTCTGTACTGAGCTCACGCGACGCGTCGTACGTTCAGCCAGTAATAGGACTCGCCCATCAAGGAGCGTTGTCCCCAATTTGACGCATTATTAATTTATTATACACAAAACAAAGGGTATTTTAATAAAACGCGTATACTTACTAAAATATCAATAATTAAATTATCTTTAAATTGGTGAAGGTTTCATAAAAATACGCTTCGTAGATTTTGCGCCATTCTCAGTTTTTTATCCGCGTTAGACATAACTTTACAAATGAATTTCACTATGTAATATAAACAATCTAAAATATTCACATATTAAATTATTGAGAAAGTGCTCTAATTTAACAAATATTTTATTCAAATCATTAACACTACTCGTTTAGACGTGATCTTCAGTATAAAATAATTAAAGGTCGGTTATCGTCGCCTTAACATGCGAGGATCGAGGATCATTTGCTTACCTGCTATGAGAAAATGTTTCGGAACATCAATGAGAAAGCTCGTAATTAACAAAACCCTTACTACTTATATTTTGTTCAGAGCATTTAATCGGGTTTCCGTCCCTGTGTATTTTTGCCTGTTGCAGTATTTATTTATTTTAGTACTGGTTTTCGATTTGTTTTGATACTCAATACAAAGTGTATCGGATTGCATTGTTTTTGAGCTGAAATTCATTTCGAATCTAAGGAATGGGTGTACTATTACATCTCTGCTCAGCCCTTCGGGGAGTATTCCCCGAAGGGCTGTATAGCCGCGATTTTATGTTATGGTTATGTTATGCTTGACAAAAAAACATACTAAAGATTGCAGTTGTTTCTCATTATTAGGATTATTAATTAACACAAAACAAAATGGGGTCACAATCCTCAGTAGTGAGGGACGGGGTATTTAGAAGAAGAATTAACACAATTTTTATGATTCGGACGCACAGTAAGTAAAGTTCAACTTACATCAATTATAAAATGACGGGTGATCCTCAGTCACATTCAATAAGTTTTAAAATATATTTTTCAATAACTTAATATGTGAATATTTTCGATTATGTTTATATTACATAGTGAAATTAATTTGTAAAGTTATGTCTAACGTGGATAAAAAACTGAGAAAAGCGCAAAATCTACCAAGCGTATTTTTCTGAAACCTTCACAAATTTAAAGATAATTTAATTATTGATCTTTTAGTATACGCGTTTTATTAAAATAGCTTTTGTTTTGTGTATAATAAATTAATAATGCGTCAAATTGGGGACAGCGCTCCTTGATGGGTGAGTCCTGTTACTAGCTGAACGTCTGGATTTATGCCCGGTTCACTGAAAGAAATATTTGCATAACTGTAACAAAACTTTGATTACTGTTTACACAAAAATTGTGGCTTGCGAACTAGGTGTTATCTGTTAATAACCCTGTTTTGCTATTAAAAAATCAGTTTTGTTAAATGTAAGCAAAGTTTATTTTCATAAAACTAAAGTTGAGTTTTTTTTTTAAATAACTTAATTAATTCGGCTAATTATTTCTTTTAGTGTAATGGCAATAGGCTTGTCCCCTTCTACATGGGACTTAAACATAACTGGCGAAATATGGGTGTACTATAGGTTCACATCTATAAGTAAATCTCTCATAACCCTTCGGGGATTACAGACGTGATTTTATGCGTTATTAACTAAATAAGTAGTTTGAGATTAGTTTGCGTGGATGATGAGCCTAATGATTGCTAAAAGGTTAAGGAAATGGCTATACAATGTGGAGCAACAATACGATAATAAATGAAAACACTGGCAATACTAATGCTTGTATTTTGGAACGATCAAATAAATCCTAGCATCGAAATTAAAATAGTACATTGTGATACAAGGGTGGAAAGTACTCGAAACTCGTTTCATTAAAAACCCTCGCCTTCGGCTCGGGCTAGTTGTCGGGGGCTCGTTTGCAATAACCTATAGACCCGAGTATCACACGACGTTTTTCAATACACTTGTGGGAATTAATAACAAAACAAATCAAAGAATTAAATGAATAATCAATTTAACACTCAAAGAAATAAAAAAATGGCGCGTTTTTGCAACTGGACATTTTATAATATTTTTACAACGAAAACAGCCTATAGATCCTATTCGATTTTTGACAAAAATGTTGATGTGAAAATAATTAAACTAAAACTGGTAATTAAATATATTAAAGAACCATTTAAAATAATTTTGAGAATCAATGCTAAGACGGACGGACTCATTCATTTTTCCTCGTATAAAATCCATCCCATTTTATTCTATGTATGAAAACTCGTTGCTACTAAACTTTTTAAATTGACTTATAAATTTAAAACTCAAGTGCAAAACTAATGACAGAGCTCGTAAATAAAAGTCACGACCGCGTAACAGAAAGATGCCTATGCAATAGATTTAATTTTCGAATCATAATTATAACCTCTGAAAGTACGCCATGTTTAACAACTGTATTGAAAAAGTGATTTTTTCAAAAAAACTAAATAGCAGTGCCAATCTTTGACCAGCTACAGCGACTAAACTTTTGGAAATATTTGATTGAATTTTCATGTGCAGACTGCGAACGTCATCAGATATACGCAGTTAAATTTATTGTATATTATATATATTATTATCTCCACGTTGTATATATTATTATATTTTTCCAAATCTCACGAATCTTACGAGTCACTAATGTTTCTACCCACAGAAGAGAAAATAAATCATAATAGCACATACAACATAAGAAGGCTTATCCACCAAATCCTCGACGAATCTCATAAACTCCTATTTTACTTGCAAATGGCTTACTACGGTACGGAAAACATCATAAAAATGTCTTGACAGTATATGAAACTAATGTCGGTGTTACTTTAATTTTATTAAGTTTACCTGTATGCCAATTTCTGGCAAAATGAAAGAACTTGATGAGTGTACTTTTTCATGATTATGGAGTCATATTTTCAAGCTGGATAATCTTGTGCATGTTTATGAAACGTCAACATCGTCACATAGCGAGCAATTTATAACCTACGTCGCCGCGAATCTCTTAGGGAACTATTTAAAAATATTAATATTTTATCGGTACCTTGTCAATTCATTTATGAAAATAATTATTATGTATGTAAGGAAAAATATACATAATAAAATAAGTGATAGAAATCATTTGAACACTAGAAATAAAGATAAAATGGATCAACCATTTTTCAGATTATCTAAATTACATACATCTGTTATGGGGTACTGTGTTAATTGTTACAACACAATACCTTGTGATATATTGCAATTATATGAAATAAAATTTTATGCTACTCAATAAAATTATAATTTATTTGTCCATTCTCAATTTTTTGATTATTTATTAATCACATAAGTCGTAGGAATATAATTTACATTTAAGCAAAACTGTACAGTTTTTATGCCTTGTAATTTTTATTTATTTATTTATTTTATTATTTATGTACACACAGAAAAATACAAAGAGATATGACATAACAAAAATTTAGTACAAAGGTACTGCTTATTTCTTAAGAAATTTCTTCCAGCAGACCTGCGAAAGGAGAAATGAAAAAGATATGTAGACAATAGTGTGTGAGAACAAGAAGAGAAAATATGAATATGCGAAGTCTTAAACTAAAATGTTAAATATACCTAAACTATACCATAACTAAATATAAAAAAATACACACGTATACGTACACACGTGCAAAACCTACATAAACTTAAATAAATACATAAAGCATATATAAAAAAAAAAATATATATATATATAAGTATAAATACTCACAGTTGAGAGGAAAGTTAGTGCTCTTTTAAGCGATATTTGAATAAAGAAACAGTTTTTAAATCACGAATGCTAGGCGGAAGTGAGTTCCACAATCTTACAGCATGGACAGAGAAGGAATAAGAATAGTAGCTAGTTTTATGAGGATGACATTTAAGGAGGGATCTAAGGTGTGATCTGCAGGGAGCGTCGCTAGGGCGAGCGTAAGAAAAACGCTCACGCAGGTAGGAAGGATAAGACGGGTTATGTAGGATGTTGAAGAGGAGACATAAAATCCGAGTGTTCCTGCGAAGGCGGATTGGGAGCCACTTGAGTTCCTTGCGAAGGTGAGAAACATGGTCATACTTTCGAAGACCAAAAACAAAGCGAATGCACAAGTTTTGCAAGCGCTCCAGCTTGTTCAGTAGCTCCTCAATAGCATCCAGGTAGCAGGCGTCGGCATAATCTATAATCGGCTGAATAAGTGTTTGCGCCAAAGATATTTTAGTCTTCAAGGGCAGGAGACTTTGAAGGCTCTTCAGCGAATGAAAGGAGAAATGTACCTTACGACTAACCTCATTGACCTGATTACGCCACGAAAGATTGGAGTCAATAATGACACCCAGATCTTTGGCGGTTTCGGTATAGTCAATGCGAACACCATCAAGATATAAAGGCATCAGAGATGTAACAGCAGCCACATTGCGAACGAATCTGCTACCTATGATCATGGCTTGGGATTTAGTTGGGTTAATTTGCAAACCAAACGACTTAGCCCAAACGCTGATGCAAGCCAGGTCATGATTCATTGCAGCAATTGCAGAACCCGCGTCAGCTACATTAAAATGTCGGTAAAGCTGCAAGTCATCTGCATAAAGATGAAAACTAGAGGAGATTACTCTGGTAACAAAGTTTATGAAAATAGAAAAAAGAAGAGGAGAGAGAACGCTACCCTGGGGAACACCCTCCATGAGGCTACACCAATCGGAGAAGGACTCTTCCAGGCGAACACACTGAGAGCGTTCCCGTAGATAAGCACTGAACCAAGCTAGAGCGGAAGAAGAGAAATTGATTGATTTGAGGATACCCAGTAAAATGTCGAAATCCACTGAGTTGAAGGCGCTGCTAAAGTCAAGCAATACGAGAACAGAAAGGGACTTCCCATTGCCCAGCGGATGTCGTCAGTTACTTTCAAAAGCGCGGTTACAGTACTGTGACCCGAGCGAAAGCCGGATTGAAAGGGGGAAATTATCGAGTTTGACGCCAAGAATAGTGCCAATTGTCTATGAACTATGTGCTCAAAAACTTTAGAGAGAAATGGGAGAATAGAAATAGGTCTAAAGTGGGTTAATAAAGTAGGATTGTTAGTTTTAGGTAAAGGTATTATGTGAGCCTTTTTCCAAACAGATGGAAATGAGCAAGAGGAAAATGAGTGGTTGAAAATGTGAGTGAGAACAGGAAGTAACGAGGAAAGGATAAGAGTTATCATTCTTGAGCATAACTTATCATTACCGACTGCTGAAGAAGTAATCGCAAGTACAGATTTCTTAACGTCATCCTCAGTAACATCGCTAAGTTTAAAGGGAGAACATTGTGGTAATGGCAAACTAGCAAGACTCTCTAGTGTCGCTGCTTTGACAGACGGATCAAGAGAAAAGGAGAGAGAAATGTTTATTGAGATCATCGAGGTTTACATCCTTACACTGGTTGGTAGGTGACTTGCCAATGCCTACAGATTTGAGAAATCTCCATACATCGGAGGAACTGCGGTTAATGAGTTGATCGTGGAAATAGCGTCTCTTAGCATCTTGACACAAATGACTGCAACGATTACGTAAAGATTTGTAATAAGAGAGATTCAGCTCTGAAGGTCTGCGCTTATATCTGCTCTTGGCTTTATCCCTGCGAGCCATAAGCTCTTTAATTTGTAGCGTTATCCATGGTGCAGGGTTATGGCGAACTTTGACACGTCGTATAGGGGCATGCTGATCATATAAGTCGAGAACGGTTGCGTTAAAACAACTCACCTTATCGTCGATGTCATCGTTCTCGACCAGAGGGGTCCAGTCGAGATTGCCGGCATCACGCTGCAAAGCCTCCAGGTCTATGCCCTTGTAGTTACGAAGATATAATAGCTGGGACTTACGCTTGGGAACACGAATACGATAGGAAAGATAAATGAGATCGTGGTAAGAAAAAGTAGCCGTAAGTTGACCATGGTAAGAAACATTATTAGGAGAGGAAACAATCATAAGATCTAGAAAAGAGGGTGTACAATTAGGAAAATAATGAGTTGCAGAGAGAGAATTTTTTTGAATGAGAAGATTTTTTGAATAATAATTATTATTATTTTTATACGTTTACGTATCTCGGCGTTGCGCCGGAGTTATGGACTAGTACGGGCCGAAGCCAAGTTATTATTATTATAGTCCCATGGGACGGCAATCTGACACGACCGGAGAGAGATAAAGCTTAACGTGCTTTCCGAGGCAACTTCCAAACAAAATCGAAAATATATACCTAATATGTATGGATTATTATATTATGTTTTAACTGTGAATACGTTGGATTAGAAAGAGCCTATTGGCCTCATACAGGACTTTGTTTTTATTTTCATTTTACTTTGTTTTTTTTATTGTTTTTGTTTGTTATGTTTCTAAGAGTGTGTTTTTAATTTAATTTTGTGATCTCCTGTGTTGAGTCCCAATAAATATTTTTTCTTTCTTTAAATCAGAGTAAACAATCGACCATGAGGTTGCTTAGGTAGATAAATAATAAAAAAATAAAAATCTGAAAAAACGTATTATGGTTCACTAAAAACAATTTTTCAAGTAAAAAATGAACATTACAGAAAAAAGTGTATCGTTGGTGTCTGTACTAATGAAAAATCATTGTATCACAGACACCAGCGCCTTCCAAACTTAGTTACATAAAAATACAATAAAAATTCGAACGTCCATATTGAACTCAGAAAAACTTAAGCATAATCAGCCCATAACGTTTCCACTGCTGAGGCACCGGCCTCCTCTCTGTGATAGGGCCCAGTACAGGTTGGCAGATGTCACATGTCTTCGAATTTTTGGTTCTTGGACATGGTTTCCTCACGATGTTTTCCATCACCGTTTTGAGAGCAGTGATGATGCAATAATTTTCACAATGCACCTGTCAGGTTTCGAACCAACGACCGTAACTCGTAAGTTTCGGCTGTTACCACTAGGCCACCAGTGTGCTCTGGCGGTAATTAAGAACCTAAAGGAAAATGTCTAAATTCAGCGGTATTTCCGTGTTTTTACAGTATGCAATATTGGAGGTCGCTTCTCTTCTACGTAATACAAAAATAACAGACCGCGGCTCTCGGTAATCCAATTTTTCTTTAAAGCAATGTAAGCATGCAATAATCGGGTGCTTTTAAAAGAATGGCCGTTTTGTTTGTGGTTTTAACAGGACGCCGTAATTACCGATATTAAAATTTTATAGCTAATAGTTAGAATTCCCTGTTAATAAACCATAATAACGAAAAAAACTTGGGTTGTGATTGTGACTTTAAGGGGACAATAACCGACTTTTAATGATTTTATACTGAAGATCACGTCTAAACGAGTAGTGTTAATGATTTGAAATAAATATATGATAAATTATAGCATTTCCTCAATAACATAAAATGAAGTTATGTCTAACGCGGGTAAAAAAATGATAATGGCGCAAAATCTACCAAGCATGTTTTTCTGAAACCTTCACAAATTTAAAGATAATTTAATTATTGATATTTTAGTATACACGTTTTATTAAAATACCTTTTGTTTTGTGTATAATAAATGAACTACTCAAGGTCACTGTCATATATCTGCGTCTTAAGAGTATACGCGGTTCAGCATCACGGACCGCTTGAAATCAAAATCAAAATATTTTCTTTCACCTACGCTTCATGTACGCATATGTGAAATAACATAGGTATGGGCGGACAGTGCAGGCCCGTCAACAAGTACCAGGTACTTAACTTACTTAATAGAAAATGGTAGCCTACAATGTTCTCACATTCACAAAATATTAAAAAAAAATACAAAAAACGATATAAAATATACTTAATAAAAAAAAAGTAAAATTTTTGTTGAAATTTAAATTGGAGCCGAGTATACCCGATTCAGCGTCACCGACCCGAGCGTGAAGGTTCGTTTTGTTCACTGTTGAGAAAGAGTGCAAAACGCCTAATGAAGTTTTCACTTCAAAATTAAGGGTACAGTTTTTGCTATCAGGAAGAGGGAACGATCGAGGGTCTTTTCCTTGCAGTTAAAAAGCATAGCATCATAAATAAAATTAAAAAAAAACCGGTCAAGAGCGAGTCAGACTCGCGCACCGAGGGTTCCGTACGTATATATGATGTTGATGATTTCCGAAAAACTGTGCTATTTAGAGACATCGTTTTATTTTTCCTATAATCTTTACATAAGCTTCTATCATATAGAATAATTTCAGATTTTTATCTATGCAAACTTCGGAGATAAGGGGGGGGGAACGGTATTTTTGTTTACATTTTTCATCATAAGTCGGAAACTATACAGCCTAAAACAAAATGTTTGAGAATGTGCAAACAGCGTTCTTTCATATGATACCCCACATGCCCTAGTAGCCCCAATTCAAATTTTTAAGACCCCCTTTTAGTCCGTTTGCAAAAAAGGTTTTTTTTTTAATTTCTTTCTTGTTTGCAAAATAGTTGGGCAAACGTCATCTAAACTATTCTAAATTTCAAGTTGATAGCATTAGTAGTTCTTGAGATATCCAGGTGTGACAGACAGACAGACTTAGTCTCACCATAAGGGTTCCTTTTTACCATTTTGGTACGGAACCCTAAAAGCAGTACCCTCCCCAGTTTGAACTCCTCCACGGTCGGGTAAAAATACGCAGTAAAAAAAATTTTGTCATCGATTCGTGAAACAAAAGAAAAATATAATCTACTTAGTTCAGTCATATTAATTTAAAAGAGTATTTAATCAAAATGGGAGCGGTAAAATTACTGGTTGTCGACTGGACCTGACATTTAAAAAAAGGAACGTTTATCGCGAGTGGTCACGGTTCAAACAAAAGTACCTCTCCCTTTTAATTCATAAAGTACTTACTGCCCTTTTTGCTATTCAACGCAGCGTACGAATACAGCGTATATCGGAAATTTGTGGTCATATATAAGGGTTTGGTAGAGATCATCAAATCGTTTCGTAATCGCGAAAAAAATATTAGCAGTCCTATACGGAATTCTGAAGACTGTAGCAGATAGGATCTCTTCTCCGCTATGGAGATCCTTTATTAAGCGTATTTGAATTTGAATTGTATGGATCATGTTACATGAATTATGATATTATGAGTATTTTTTTTTTCATATACCTACATATTCAGTAACTACTGACTCAAATGTATGCACGCTGTTTATGTATATTATATTCAACATCATATTGTGAAATTTCCAAATTGGTGTTACTCAAAAAAACGGAACGATACCCGGTTGTCTGCATTCTTCCATATGGAACTGATATTCTAAAAAGCAATATCTCTGTTCAGCAATTTTTAAGATATTTGAGAGGCAACAACCGTTCAACCGTGTCGGCACGGTTGGCGCAGTTAGTTAAGCGATTGACTGCTGCGCTGCGTGTCGCGGGTTCGATTCCCGCACGGAACAAATATTTGTATGACCTACAAATAGTTGTTCCGGGTCTGGCTGTTTGTGTATGTGAATTTAAATGTTTGTAAACGCACCCACAATACAGGAGAAATTCCTAGTGTGGGGCAACGTTTAAAAAAAAAAAAAATGAAGTGTCAATCAACCGTTTTAGAACCTCGTTGTTCAAATGGCTTATAGAAAAATCATTCTATCCTGTGAATGAGTATTTAAACTTTAAATATTCACACTAAAATCTTACTATTATAATTTGACAAATACTTGACATTCTTAATTTAAGAAGTAACTATGACTTTATTAGCTTACGTTATCAATAGTTTTGCATGCTAGTTTTAGCAAATTGTTATAGAAACTGTTAAAAAACCCAACCATCTGTAATGTACAATTCTTGCAAATTTTCATTTAATTTAATTTCAAGTTAAATGCTTGCATTTACATGAAAAGTGTGAAACTATGCAAGAATTAATTATTTGTAGATACTTACTCAGTTATAACTAACTGCAATTATAATAAAAAATAAAAATGATTACTATCAACTTACTTTTATTTCTATCTATTATTACAATTTTTTTTTAAATAATTTTTGTCTTCTATTATAACTTCACCTTTTATATAGCTAGCGACCCGGGCCTGCCTGCACGGTTTTTATAAGTAAATCTTGACTAGACTTGACAAAAAACATCGAGTTTTGTGTATTATATTTAAGTTTAATATCAATGTATTAAGCACATAAACTTTCCGGAATAAATTCTCTCAATGGTGGCAAACATGCATCCAAATCGGATGCGTAGTTTAGAAGAACAACGCAGGCACACAGACATTCACGAAAAGCGACTTTAATTTATTAGATGATAATTATCTCTTTTAGAAGTAACATTGTCTGCGGTGTGAGTCTACACTTACTAAGACTTTTTACACTCGATTATATTGAATAGACTTTAAGTATACGGGAAATAGTCTAACGTGCACATAAGAAAGGGGCGACTAGCTCTAAAACACATCTTCTATAGTTAGATACAGTCTAACAAATGATGCGTTTAGCACTAAGCGCGATACTCGCCGGGCACTCAGTAAGACATAATAACAGACGTTTTAGTCCCAGTGGTACTTACTGAGCTTTTACACGCTTTGCGATCCATTGTGGTACTTTTTCTGGCAGTTGCTTATGTCTAAATCTCAAAGTTAATTTTCTACTAACATCAGAAGATGCAGCGTGAATAGTTAAATTAATATGCCTTGTGGCACTTTTATGTAAGTAAACGAACTTAGGTGGCCGCAAATATACAATCGATGCAGGGCTGTCATCTGAAACGACTATCATCTTGTTTTATTTTGGATCCTTGACGGTACTTTTTGTGTTAATTTAAGTGCCTTCAAACATAGCAGCCGGTAACAGCTGACGAAAAACAGTGAGCCAAAGCCACTTGTCTTACTCGTTGTGGGATCCGCTATGGTACTTTTAATATCAGTTGACTTCATTCATAAACATAAATCACGTAAAAAAAATAATTAGACTAAAATTGCTTATTAGTCTTATAAGCATAAAGTAAAGCAAAAATAAAGTACAAAAAAAGTTGACTTCAAACATACCTGTAGCACACTCCACGAGACATATGACGAGGAGCAGCGCAAACACTTTAGTGACAGCAGTGGTGCCCAAAGAGCTGGTCTTGATTGATTTGCGATCCATAACGGTACTTTTTCTGCTAGTTACTGTAACAAGAAGTTTGAATGGTAATAATGGTTGTGTATACTAAAAATAATGTATGGAAAAGACATTGAGATTGAAACAATAATTTGAGGCTATGAAGACCTGTTTCACAAATTCCTGATAGACCTAGTATAGATATTGTTTTATTTTGTAATGCACCCCGTTGTTTCACCTACATAAGTCTCGATCTCATAAGAATATCGGGATAAAAAGTATCCTATATCCTAACTCAGGTTATGATTTACCCATGTGCCAAATTTAATCCAAATCCGTTGAGCCGTTTTAGCGTGAAAGCGTAACAAAGAATTCACTTTCGCATTTATAATATGTATTAGTTAAGATTTAAATATGAAAACTTTTTTTTTTTTTACCAAATGTTAACATATTTATTTATGAACTTCTCCGGAGGTGGTAAGACAAACCATTTATATATTTATTGATCTTTATAATGCTATTAATACCAGACTATTATTGTCCTTCTGCAGGGCAAAAGCCTCTCTTCTTATACACAGAAGGCACGACCATTGATCACCACACTTGCTCAAGACGGTCCAGGTTTCCTCGCAATGATTTCATTCATCGATGTCAATTATCTCTAAAAGATTTTTCGGCTTTAAAGACCGCTCTGTACAGCCGAGCTATAATATTTCTCTTTGCCGATGAAAAGTGCAACCAACTTTCATACTTCTATAAGTATTTACGTATCACAGAAATTAATGCAGTTATTATTTTATTATTTATTTATTCATTCAGTAGTACACTTTCATTTTTATACAACGTATAAGTTGGCGCAAACATAAACTCATTTGAATTTTGCCGTTCACCAAAATCATCGACCACATAATTTAGAGAATTAAACCAAATTTAAGTTCTTAATTAAAATTAAACAACGAAAAAAATAACAACGAGTTTAGTTTAATATTTATCTACGAGTATTACGAAACAAACGAGCGAACTTCGGTGACCGATTTGGCCGTCCTTTTAACAAAAAGTGGTAGAGGAATGTGAGTTACATACATATATACAGGTTGTTCCTAAAAGTATAATTATTTTTAGCAATAATTAATTTTCCTTTATTTTCGTTTGTTATAATATTGTTAGGTAGGTATTAAGTTTTTTTTTACTATTTAATAATATTCAATTATTATAACATTATTGTATTCACCGCAGTTCACTCTATATTATTTCAACACGTTCCTTATTAAGACCTTATTTATTCTGTAAGGAAGAGCGAATGCCTTGCAAATTAAACAGCTACATCTCAGTTCATCTCGGGTCGTAGTACTGATGGCAAACAAAAACAAACGTTGGAGCAATTTGTAAATGAGTAAACAATGCCCCCACTGACGTTAATAGTAATTAAATTGCTTTCACTGACATAATTATCTACCATACATCATATATTTTTGAACAGAATATATTTCATCCATATCGCATACTCAAGATTCATAAATAAATAAAAGGCAAAAACTTTTTACAAAAAAAAAAACGACTTCCAAAAAAAACACTACTAAGTGAATAGAAACTTTAATTTTGGAAGTCGGAGTCTTTGGATCTGTATTTTAGTTTTTTGCCACTGACTTCCGAATTTAAAGTTATTATTCACTTTGTAGTGTTTTTTTTGGAAGTCGGTTGTTTTTTTGTAAAAAGTTTTTAATTTTTACTTTTTAGTGGGTTCGTTTGGAATTTATGTCAAATGCTCATCACCTTTTACAAAATATTGCGTTTCCCGATGTAGGGGCATTAATTGATGAGGAGTTCTCCTGGTAAGAACTAGTAGAACTGGAACTGATGGTGACTTCACCATAATTATGCATAATGATGTGCATAAATTGCTTAGCAACCATATTAAAGTGCCTAATCGTATCGCAACCGAGAAATACTTATTATTAAGTAGTTCCAGTGGCCATCTGTGGTCTTCATTATCAGTTCCACTTCACTAAATGGAGCTTTCCGAGTGAAAATGCATGAGTTACTATAAAAAATACCCAAATCGCTATATGTGCCTATAAAGTTTGAGGGATTTCCTCGATTTTCATTGGATCACCTCATTAGAATCTGACTTAAAGACAATGGGACCACCTCGAGAGCATACCCTTTCGAACAAAAAAATAATTTTGCAAATCCGGAAAAATATATGACGGAATTATACCTACATGAAAAAAAAACATAAACTTACATTCGAATTGATAACCTCCTCCTTTTGGAAGTCGGTTAATAATAGATACTAACTCAAAGTACTAATAATTAATTGTATGGTGATGATAAAAATAGTCTGTTCAGGTTCGTGTTCCAAATGTAATTCGTCGCAGTGTGTATTTAGGGTAAGATGGGATTGTCATACGCATTGCGATTAGCTCCCTTCAAACTGGTTGAGCTGAATGGTACTGATCCATGCGTCATGTTCGTGAGCGGGCGCTGTCAGTTGGGACTGGTCATCTCTTAGCTGCCACGGCTTATTTTTAATTATTTTAGTTTTGATTTGTTTTTTTTTTTTATCTATATAGATTTTTTTTATCTGTATTGCATCGTTCTCACATGTTTAACTTCAATATGAATGATGTAACCAATATTTTGTATCAATATTTTAATTTAAAAGAGTGTCCGTGGAGTTTCTTGCCCGTTCTTCTCCATCGGAACCTACTATTTTGGAATGGGCAACTAGCTTTATGTTTGCAACTGACCGACTTCTTGACAATTCAAAAGTGCCTGTCAATGGTTTAATTGAAATAAATGCTTTGAGTTTGGGTTTGAGTTTGATTATAAAAGTCACTATTTAAAAAAAATATATTGATTATTATTATTAATCACACACTTGAACTTAAAATTCATTTCAATTCATTGCTCAGTCAGTACTCATTATTTTCAGTTCAATGAATTAATTTTTTACTTTTGATTGATTTTGTGTTCAGACGTTTTACTTCGAGTGAAAGATGCCGAATGAAAGGCAAAGAGGGCTTAGTTCTCTGTGCGTTTACGACTAAAAGCTACTTTCAATGCAAGGTAAGCTGCAAACTTAGACAGTTAGCGGTACACTGGACTAATTAGCTCAGTCCTGAACTATCTGCTTTACTTCCACTTGGCAAGTTCTGCAATAATATTATTGTAATCTAACTGCAGGATCTGATTAACTTCCGGGAAACTTGGCCCATTCCAACCAATAATAATTAAAAATACAAATGTATTTCTTAGATTGTTTAGTTTTACGGGCCCGTCGGCTATGAGGTAGTATTTTTTTTTTAATTTTCGCCATAAAATCTGTTTTATTTTTAAACGCCTTTTTACCTTGAAAAATATTTTGGGTTGATGATAATTTTTTAAGTACATTGAGAATTTGTTTGGTTCAATGATTTTTGTTGGTGAAATGGCTGCTTTTTAATAATAAATTATAATAATTTTCTCGTGTATTAAATTTAAACTGCCTATTCAAATCCTGACCAAAATTTTTCATTAAAAATATCTTATCGTTTTAACTTAGAAACTTTCCTTAAATTATGTAAAAACATGGCATTATAAATCTTCTTAAGGTAAGCTTTTTAATCGAGGATGTGTTTCTGCAGAAAAATGCAGGAGATCGTAATCGGTTCTAAACATATAGTACAATGCATGAGGTGAAGCGATTTATGTCATACCTGTTACATTATTAAAAAAAGTATTATACCTAATACGCTACGATTTCCTGTAAGAGCAGCCATCATGTAAATCTGTCATTTTCACCAGTATTTGACATTAAGGTGTCAAAATGGTGTATCATAGTGATGTTATCAGATGTTATAATATAATACTTCCAGTCACTGTTGCTTACATAGCAAGTAGTGGTATACAAATTGGTAGGTAACATAACCAAAAAGTGAAAAATTTTTATTTTTGTAAAAAAAAAAAAAAAAATATTTATTTTAAATATTTTTGTTTTACAAAAAAAAACACTACTTACAAATTGAAAAATAACTTTATTTTCGGTGGCAAAAAACTATATTACGGAAAGATCCGAAGACACCGACTTCCGAAATGAAAGTAGTAATGTCTTTTTTTGGAAGTCGATTGTTTTTTTTTACAAAAGCTAAAATTTCAATTCACTACAGTCACATTTTTTTGTGACTTCGTACAGGAAAGTAGCGAAAAAGTACAATATTAATAAAATATACATATTACCTATTACGATTACTGTAATAGTGTAGTAGTATATTTTATAAAGATTTTTCGTAGAGAGTTTCGAGAAAAATCTTAAACAATTTTACATACACACATAATATTGTTTTTTCAATAATCTTTTTACCGGTTTTGTTCATAGCAAATGATTAGTTTTATCAAACAGGATTATTTTTAGGGTATGAAGTTTGTATTACCAAAGTTCAAGCAATTTTCCTAGTATCCTACCGCTCTCGTTGTAAAACTTGGACCACTTCTCGTAGAAGTATAACGTTTATCTAAACAATACATTTGCATGTCGCCGACCGCCGAGACAGCCATATCTTGCAACTGAATGGCTTTTATTTTAATACGTATGTTTATAAAGCATATCTACGACTTCTAAGACAAGATTGCTTATGGCAGCTACTGAACTTAAGTGAGTTTCTTTTTTAGCTAAGCAGTATTAAAATAAACCCAAAAATTATAAAAAAATCTTTTTTTTAAATGCAGCTGATCATCATCATTTCAGCCGAAAGACGTCCACTGCTGGACATAGGCCTTCCCTAAAGGAGGGGTTTGCCATAATCGCCATACTTGCCAGGCGAGTTGGCGATCGCAGTATGGTGTTAAAATGCATAGAGAACGCTGCTGCCCAATCTTTAGTAAGTCCCTCAGTCGCTTTTTACGACACCCACGGGAAGAAATGGGATGGTGCTATTCTTTACGTCCGGTACCAAATCGTGTCTAGCTATTAATACCTTGTTTTAACCTCAACGTGTATACGTTTTCAATAATAATATAAGAAACATTATAATTTCAAGATAAGTAGTTTAAAATGAGTTTGCCCGTACATTATATATGTATATACAGGGTTATTTTTAAAACGTCAATAACCTCTTAAGGGGTCATTATACTCATCATTATGAACAACTTTTACTATGGGACCAAAACTGAAATCGCGAAAAAAACCAGCTGTTCCCTACATTTATGTTCGAATAATTTGTTAAAATGTAGGGAGCAGCAGATTTTTTTTTCGCGATTTCAGGTTTGGTCCCATAGTAAAAGTTGTTCATAATGATGAGTACAATGACCCCTTAAGAGGTTATTGACGTTTTAAAAATAACCCTGTATATACGTACAAATTCAAGGAAAAGAGGTACCTAATTGAGATGACCTACGCTATTTTGTTTTGAAAATAACTGCAATTTCCGCTTAAATGGGTGGATGTCCAGATATCAAGTGGATGCGCGATTCCAGAGAGGAATGGACCGAATATATTATATTATATTCCATATTCTTTCCTATTCTTGAGGTACATTATCGTCTTCTACTTATAATAAATTAAAGTAAATTTTCGTGTCTGTCTGTGTGACTGCGTTGTTCTTCTAAACTAAGAAAAGGATTTTGATGCGGTTTTCAACATGCTTTGGAAAATTTATTAAGGAAAAGAAAAAGAAAGAAAGAAAAATATTTTATTCGGGACTCGCACAAGAAATACAAATATAGTATTTAAAATTAACTTACAATAAAAACAACCAAAACTTGTGCGATGCCAAAAAGGTCCCTATCTCAGCATAATGCCGCGATATTTAAAAAATAAATACCGCAGCGCTGGTATTCTGATAGGGCCCGCTGTGATGCCACGGACTCACCTACCCAAGGAATGATAATGAAGGAAGGATACTGTGTATATTAAATTAATATTAAACTTAGATAATATCATGTTTTGTCCAGTCGTAAAAACCATGCGAACCAGGGCGGGTCGCTTGTTTAAAATAACCACAAGTTGGAAAACTAATTATAATAATCTATTAAAGTTCTTTGGATAAGAACCAACTTTATTCCAACAAAAACTGCCACCGTTTGCGTATACGTTTTTCCAACGTTTGCAATATAAATATTAACATTCCTACTATCTTTCATTATAATTAAATAAGTAGCTTCCAACTCAGTTTCCTTTGCTGGAAAGTGCAAGATTAAATATTTGATAACATTTATTAATTAGTAGACCTCAGTAGGGGAGGTGGGGGCGGAACCTCCCTCATTTACTAAAGTTTTTTTTTACTTTTCTAGCCCGAGTTTGGGCTAGAAAAGTCAAAAACAACTTTAATGGCACCGATAGTTTCTTTTTGAAACTCGACTACTAATGTTCATTAATTATATTGTAATATATAATAATAAAAAAAAAGAAAAGTTTTTTTTTTGTATTTTTTAAAAATATTTAAAAAAGTTAATTTAAAAAATCAATAACCCGACTGCGTAGAAACTGAAATTAAAAAAAGATGGAAACAAGATTTATATAAATTAATAAGTACTATAAACAATCTCATGCAGTCAGAGGCATCTTCCTATCAATAACGACCTATTGCCCCCTCCTCCTTTTGGCGCCTAAAACCCCCATTTTGATTTTTAATAATTTTAATATACCCTATGACACTCGCGCAATAAAGACGAATCTACCGACATATTATCATTCATCAACATCGGATCAGCCGTTTAGTAGTTACGAGGGAACATAGGGACAGACATACATAAAAACATACATATAATACATACAGCTCAAACACATAACCCTCCTTTTTTGGCTTCGCCGCAGTCCGGTAAAAATGAAATAATAATAATAAAGGAAATAATAATACCAGCCTTATATTGTACCACAGCAGGGCAAAGGCCCCTTCTCATATACAGAAGGCTCGAGCATTGATCATCACGCTTGCTCAAGACGGGTTGACGATTTCAGTCTTATATTAACTATAGGTCCAGGTTTCCTCACGATGTTTTTCCTTCATCAATGTCAACAATATCCAAAATTAACTCAGAAAGTAAATATAAATTGAAAAAGACACTATGGTCCTTAATTTTGTACTAAAGGTGAATCAACAGTGGAGCGAAATTCAATTTTTTTTACGTTTTTTGCTATTTGCAGGTCAGTGTCAGGTCTTAATCATAATATGATTTGCGACTATATCAGATATTTATTTACATAATTATAAACATTAGAATCAATAACACATCTCTCTAGGTCAGATTTGTCCCCCAATGTCACGATTTCATGAAAAAGTCATTCAATGGAAAAAATCTAACTTAGCTAGCTATTGTATTTTGACAGTTTTTGTAATTAGAACTTTAACAAAGTCGCAATAAAGTTCATTATTAAAAAATGGCTTTATAGTTTAAAGATACACCTTGTTTTGTTATAATGGCCTCTTGAGTCTATAAGCCTCTTTTTGTTAAGTTATACTTAATGAAATGAAATGAAATGAAATCGTTTATTCTGTAAATAGGATATTAAAATCACTTTTACACGTCATATACAAAAAAAAAATCTAGATGTAGCCGACATTTCCTATCTGACTACCCCTGAGAAGAAATGGCGAAATAAACTCAAAACGACAAACTAATAGGTAAATTAATTCTGAAGTGAATAAAAAACAATAAAAACAGTCCAGTCACGTACGGATAGAATTCGTAACATTGTTACATTGATAACTGTCACAATAACTACAACATTTACTTTTTGACAAAGTTACGAGCTCACGCTTGACACTTGTCGAATGATTCAATTTCGTTTGTTTTGACAAAAAGTTTTTTGCGATTTGCAGGTCAGTGTCAAGTTGTATCTTGATCAAAATATGATTTGCGACTGTAACAGATAATTATGTTTTATAGAATTATAATCATTAAAATAAATCTCCATAAGGCTTTGTCTGCTTGTGCGATGCTAAAAAGGCTCCTATCCCAACATGATGCTGTGATATTTAAAAAATAAATACCGCAGAGCTGATATTCTGATAGCGCCCGCGGTAGGGGGGGAAAGTGATAATGGAAAGCAAATGTTAAATTTGAGTAAGAAAACGTAAGAAAATCATAAGTTCGCGGGCTACAGCTGCAAATTCATTTTTGATAAAGGAAAATCATTATTGTGTGTGTATACTCTCGATCCTATGTAATGGACAGTCATTCATCTACGGACGGACCGTGGTAATAATATTTGATTTAACTTTATACCTTTGAATTATTATATAAACAGGGTAGTTTTAAAGTAAATAGTCTTTAGATGCTCAATGGGAAGTTAAAACTAATAGATCATGCATAATACATTGATATTATTACGAATCTGTATCTATTCAATTCGAATGGACTTAAAATAAACTTGCCAGTACCTGCGTTGCTAAGAAAAACAGTTTAACTAAATATACCAAAATGTAACTTGGTATGCCGAACGTGGTACTAGCTACAAGTGTCCTGATCCCCACCAGTGGGGATTTATCGGTGGGGATTTCTGGAATAAATCCTGAAAATTACTGAATGAATTCGAAGAAAACTACTTTTCATTCCGATCTACTAAACTTATTTCTAAAAATCTACTTGGTGTACTTATAACACTTAGGTATTAATGTATACCAAATATTTTAAAACATTTTTAAAAGGCCAAGTACTTATGGAATTTCTTGCCCATTCTTCTGCATACGCCTTTTGGAAGGAGCAACTAGAATCAATTCTATTTTCTTGTATATTTTGACGGTCAAGATTGCCTTTTTTAAATTAATTTATTTAAAGAAATTATAATACAGAGGGGTTATTTCATTCTAAACTCGACAAACTTTTACATTTGGTGGCGAGAGGCGCTCTTTTTCATAACAATGAACCAACTTACGTACGTATCCACTACTTATATATTATACTGATATGCTTTGTATGTATTTAATTCAAAATGTATGTTTTATTTGTATTTATTTTTTATGTGTTAAATTTTTATATGCCTTAAGCCAAGACTTATGCCATGCCAAAGTTTACACTAACACTAGGCGACCTAAATGTAAAACTTAAATAGGGACGTTGGATTTTTAACTCACTGAGATTAGCTGTGTGTTGAAAATCCAATAGTTTGCTTTCGTTTAGGCATTACATTAAGGTGTCACTTAGTTTTACTGAAAACGACCATCAAATTAATAGATAGATAAATAACATTACACCTACTTGTTCAAAGAAAGTAAATGCCATTAATATACGTTACCTTATTGGCCTTGTCTTTCATTAATAATAGATATTTGTTACATACGGATACGTATATTACGGAAGGATAAAATTGACGAGACAAAGGAATCTATGTTAAGATTGACGGTCCGCGTTCGCTGAATAACGGTGAGTTTTTCATTGTTATTCTAAACCAACAAACTGAAAAAAACATTAATTTTTATTTAGCTATAACTTATAACTGACAGGTTAAATTGTTTATGGTTGTCTTAGTGAAAGTTTCTCCTAATTTAGTAGACTATTAAGTGACAATGGGACCAAACTTGAAAATGCGAAAAAAAATCAGTTGTTTTTTTTTTTTGACCCCGTCAAGTTTCTTTGTCATAATTTTCATGACAGTCATCATTCGGCTGTTATGTGGCGGCTACCGATTGAGTGAAAGGGAGAGGCAAGGTTCGCGCCCTCGCGCCCCTAGTCCGATAAGGACCAGGCCCGGGTGTGGGCGGCGCGTTGTGTTCCACGCGCGCCTCAAAGAGATGTCAGCACCCACGACGGGTGCATGGGAGGCCGTCACCTCCTTCTGCTAAGCAGTAATGCTTGCGAAGGAGGAGGCGGAACGCGTGAGGGAGAGGCAAGGTTCGCGCCCTCGCGCCCCTAGTCGCCGCAGGAGACGCCCCGGGCGTCGGGAGTCGCAAGCCGATTTCCGGCCACCGTAGGCGCGGGCGTGCGGACGGTGAGCGATGGGTAGCTCGCCGTCCGATAAGGACCAGGCCCGGGTCGACGGCGCGTCGTATTCCACGCGCGCCTCAAAGAGTTGTCAGCACCAACTGACGGGGTCCGCTAGGGCCAATGCCTGCCAGGGTTGCGAGTTTGTCCGAAAGGGATATCGTGGCCCTGGCACACAGGCAAATGAAGGAATACGGGTGGGTTTTAGTCAGTTAAAGTCTGACACGCCCTCCCACTCAGCCCAGAGCGGGAGAAGTTATTTGATAATTTCTCACCCGAAAAAAAGAAAAAAAGCACCCACGACGGGGTCCGTTAGGGCCAATGCCTGCCAGGGTTGCGAGTTTGTCCGAAAGGGATATCGTGGCCCTGGCACACAGGCAACGGAAGGAACAAGGGTGGGTTTTAGTCAATAAATGTCTGACACGCCAGCGGGAGAAGTTATTTGATAATTTCCTACCCAGAAAAAAAAAGGCGGTGATTGAGTCAACGATAGTGCACGCTGGTCATGAGGTAACCTATTCACTCGACACTTGAAGAATTATAGGGCCTAGACAATTGTAAATCGCTCTCAAAGCGTTTTCGTATTTCTACGATGACTTTCAACAGGAATTAGCTTATGTCAGTTCCATTGAAATGAGGAAAGTTTAATCCTAACTATAATAATATTTCATCACCACTGCTTTCAAAACGGTGAAGGAAACATCGTGAGTAAACCGGCATGTCCTAGAACCAAAAATTCGAAGACATGTGACATCCACCAACCCGCACTGGGCCCGCGTAGTGGATTACGGCCCACTCCCTCTCGCTGAGAGGCCTGTGTCCCAGCAGTGGGAACATTATAGGCTGATTATGATAATAATATAAAAAATCTCTAAATCCGTGTTATCCTAGCCAAGTCAGGGTTTTAAAAAGTAAATCCAGATCAAATTAACAAAACCACAAAGCAAAATTATAATCTTATAAGTATATAAAATTGTTAGTTACCATACTCCTCCGAATCGGCTACTATATATTTTTTATACCCCTTCCCACGGGATCGAGACTTACGCGGGTGAAACCGCGGGGCGCAGCTAGTATTATGTAATATCCTATCCTAACTACAAAGGCGAAAGAGAGTTTGTGTGTTACGCTGTAACGCTAAAACGGCCGAACGGATTTGGATGAAATTCGACACATGGCTAGACCATGACCTGAATTAGGACATATTATAATGCTTTTTATCCCGATATTGGGAACAGGATCGAGACTTATACGGATGAAACCACGGGGCGAAGCTCGTCCTAACTATATGATTTTATTTGTTTGTTTGTTACACTTTCACGTTAAAACGGCTGAACGGATTTGGATGAAATTCGACACATTGGTAGATCATGACCTGGATTACAACATAAAATACTTTTTATCGCAATATTCTTGCGGGATCGAGACTTATGCGGGAGAAACCGCGGGGTCAGTTAGTTATTATAATTTATTTTTTATCCTAACGAAGTAGGTAGGAAACATCGAAAAGATATCAATAGACGTATGAAATAACTGGAGAATGTGAATTAATGAATATCATGATCGATGGACTGTGAGCCTCTAAAAATTCGGTGTTTTTTAAACAAACACGTTTGATATATCATTAATTGTGAGTACATAAGCCGGTATCGGTTTTGAGAGTTGTCTTTTGGTACATTTACCTTATTGCTGGAATTTGGGAGCTAGTTTACTTCAGGTACCTATTTTGAAAAACTGAATGTACCTACAGGACTCCTAATTTACTCTGCTAATATCACATTGATCTTTATTTTCGTTGTTTTGAGGTGATTAATGGGTTGCAGTTTGGCTCGCTTTTAGAGGTAAAATAACTGAAAGGACTACACCAAATTTCAGTTTTTATATATATTAAAACTAAGATTATGGTTATATGATTATTATTTTTGACCTTTCAAATATTTTGGTAGGCACTAATACGGTTTGGTTTTATGGCTACTTTTCACAGAAATAAAACGCCGAAATGTTGAAAGAAACAGCAAAAGAGACCAGAGTCTCTGGTTTCTACAAGCTGCAAGAACAGCTAAACTTTGAACATTCATTCACTTCCAGTTTGTAATATACCGACGACATTATTATTAGACGGGCAACCGCTACAAATTATTAATTTAATAATTATTATTACGTGTAAGAAATAATAGCTTTTGTAGAAAATTTATTATTATTTGTTATCAAATCTGTGGGTGATGGGAAAGGGTTTTTGGTTTCCAAAAATAATAAATGGTTAAGTTATAGGGTGTATTTTTAAGACGGGGATGTAAGGGAGGTAGGTATCTTAATCGTTGAAGCTACAGGACAACGGTCCTAGGAGACTGTCCTTAACTTTTTGAGACATATTGATCTGCATTCACAGATTTTGAAAAAATGTACAGTCAGCAAGAAAATGCGCAGTTATCACAAAAAGTTTTTTTTTATGCCAATCAATCCTGTTTCATAGGATCAAAAACCTCTATTAGACCAACTGAGGTTTGAGTACTAGAAAAGTCAAAACTTTTCACATACATTTCGTAGGAAATGAGACTCCAAGCTACTTTTTTACGATGGCTATCCATCGTAAAAAAGTAGCTTGGAGTCTAATTTTAAGGTCCTTCTAATGCGCGAGCGCGACGGCAATACAATTGCACGCGACCGATAGAGATAAGTAATGAGGGATCATTGTACAAAATTCTTTCTGCTTCGCGACCGGACTTTAGTGTGCCCATCATAAAAAGTAAGTTGGGGTGTCAGTTTTTTGCGATTTCAGATTGTTCTAGTACTCAAACCTCAGTTGATCTAATAGAGTTTTTTGATCCATAAAAGAAACAGCATCGATTGGCAACAAAAAAAGTTTTCGTGAAAACTGCGCATTTTCTTGCCGACCATACTTTTTTTTCAAAATTTAAAAATGCAGATCAAAATTTCTCAAAAAGTTACGGCTAGTCTCCTAACACCGTTTTCTTGTAATGATTAAGGGTTCTTGTAACGATAACAATTAACGTTCCTGTCCTTACTGCCCCATCTCAAACATCTATCCTGTATAGAATGAATGATGAAATGATTCAATCAATCAATCATTTATTTTTCTTTCAATTACATAGTAATGTTATCATTAATCACCGATCGCAAAGGACGTATTTTTTCGTCTCATGGAATTGCACAGGTTTTCAATAATGCACTGTTTTTTATTTAGATATAAATTTACCACAGAGGTTTCATGTGTTCCATTAAGTTTAATATAAAATGTATATAATAGATATGCATTAGATCAAAAAGATACTTGAGTTTTATTTTGAGTAGGTATATTTTATCACGGTAGGTAGATTGGTAGTTGAGAGAAAAGTAGACCCACCAAAAACATTTCATGTAAAATGTTGCCAAGACGACCACATAAGGTTTGCCCTGTGAAAAAGGTGTCAGATCTCATGTAGAGCCAAGCTTCTGAATCTACACGGCCTAACTCTACCGACCCTAACTTCACAAATTCTACATATCAGTAAAAATGTATGTACGAACGTAACGTCAGTGACGAAATCGGTGTATTTTAGATATCAATAAAATCTAAAGTATTAAAGCTATTCAATTGAGACTTTGTATGTTTAATTAGTCTATTATTGACATCATATCCTGAGAATATGAACTATCTGGTACATCGGAAACCAACTCTATGAGGGTTCAAAAACACGATGCAACACTTCGAGAACAGGTAGGTAGTGCCCTTGCGCTTCGCTTGGCTAGATTTCGCATCTTGCTAAAGTGAGTAATTAATGCATTCGTGTTATTTTAGTGCCCTCACTTGCGCTCGGGCACCAACATAGCACTCGTGCATTGATAACTCACTTTGCGCTCGGTGCAACAATCTACTATTGTTAAACATAGGTATGGTTACAGATAGTATATTGTCTAAAATATGTGCACTGTGTTTTGCCAAAATATGGCGTCCAGAATTAACATAAACAAGCAATTACAATTAAGGTGGCATGCCAATAGATAACATAGACACAGTATGTATGTAAGTATATTCTCTTATTGTGTGTTTATTTTTAAATTAGTGATTAGTATAGTAATAATATTAGTAAGTTTTTTATTTTGATTTTATGTATTATGTTTTCTCTTTTAATCTTACACACGTTGTCTACATCTCTTCGTCTACTTTCCTTGTCGCAGGTATGCTGGAAGAGATTTCTTTAGAAATAAGCATCACCTTTGTACGTATTTTTCTGTTCCTTTTTTTTTCTTGTCTGTATATATGTGTGTACATAAACTGTTAAATAAATAAATAAATAAAAAAAATACAATAAAAAACGTCAGAAGGACCTCTACCTATGAAAACATAGGAGGTCCTAGCACGTAAAGCGCGAGGTAAACGCAGCGTAAGTTCGAACGATTTTTAAAATAAAATTTTTCTAAAGCATTTTTGGCTTAACTATTTGCGAAGAACAATTAATTATCTAGTATGACCCCATACATGGGGATACATTTTTAAAACTAAGTAATATGGTACGGCTGTCGCTGAAAACCAGCGCGCTATAGCTCGGTCTCGCATAGTGCCACAGCATTATGCTGAGCGATGGCAGTATTGCATGGATGCAACGCATGTTTTCCCTCAACTTATTTTTAGTTTTTGTTTGTGTTTTTCTTTGCGTCATGTTTACAGTAAATATTGACTTTCTTTTATTTATTTTTTTTATTTCCAAATATGTGCAAAACGAATATTTTAAATCGGTAGAATTTACGTTACGTTTTCCAAACTCCGTTGGTGCTAGGCCAAGGGTTGATAGTCAGCACCTACCAAAATAACTGAATGGATGAACCGTGTTCATTTGTTTATTTATAACAAAAACGTGCTATCAGCCGATACTACTCAGAATAATTATATCAAACAGAAAATTTATGAATTTTACAAAAAAAATTGTACTAAGTGAAAATAGCCCAGCAATTGCTTAATTCATTTGGAAGTTTCCTAAGAATCATTTATCGAATTCATTTGTATAACAGCGGTAAAAAACAGTAAAAAAGGAAATGCCGTGTCCAAAGATCATCATTTCGCCTGTCCGCCATAGCATTTCGAGCTCAAAGGGCGATAAGTCCCCTCTTTGAGGAGTGGCTAGAGAGGCGGACCGGGCCCGGGTCGACGGCGCGTTGTGTTTTACGCGCGCCTCAAAGAGATGTCAGCACCAACTGACGGGGTCCCTTAGGGCCAATGCCTGCCAGGGTTGCGAGTTTCTCCGAAAGGGATACCGTGACCCTGGCACACAGGCAACGGAAGGAACACGGGTGGGTTTTAGTCAGGAAAAGACCCGTCTCTCAGCCCAGAGCGAGAGAAGTTATTTGATAAATTCCCACACAAAAAAAAAAAAAAGGGAGGGCCTAGACAAAGTGAGATTCTACCAGCGATAACAGTTACCGATGGTGGAAAAGTCAAAAACGAATTATTGGATTGACATAAGCTACCGAAAACCTTATGTGTACCTACATAAGGTTTTAAACATTAATCCTGTTGAAAGTTGTCGTAGAAATACGAAAGACTTTGAAAGCGATAACCCAAGTGGTAATCACTTTCAAAGTCTTTCGTCTAGGAGCTCTGAAATAGTCATTTTAAAAAGTTTCCAAACTTTAGGCTGTTCCTGAGAAATTACTGATGGTAACTTAGAACCAGCGCTTTGCCCAAAATGGGAATCGAACCCTTATTTAATTATGACTAGACTGACTGACTGACTTTTACAATGACTTTTATGTGCCAGTTCTGTACAAAAACTACGTTTCAATATTGAGGCATAAGAGGCTTATTTTTACTAATATATGTGGGTAAGCCGTGATAAACGGGCGTATAAAGTATTTTCTATTTGATATTACAAAAGTGTACCTAAGTAAAAATGTAAGTAGTAAATAGACGGGTATTTTCAGTTCTTAAAATCATTTAAACCATATTAATTAACAGTTTTATACCACCTGTCCCGGAATTAACGCACCACTTCTTAAGGGGTCATTGTACTCATCATTATTTAAACAACTTTTACTATGGGACAAACCAGAAATCACGAAAAAAAAATCAGCTGTTCCCAACATTTTGACGAGGTATTCGAACATAAATGTAGGGATCAGCAGATAATTTTTTTCGCGATTTCTTGTTTGGTCCCATAGTAGAAGTTGTTCATAATGATAAGTACAATGACCTCTTAAGAGGTTGTGCGTTAATTCCGGGACATGTTGTATAAGCAAAACTGCCCAATATTGCTTTACATAATTTCTTTAAATTTTAAATGGAATCATTACTTTCGTATTTTATTTCTGTTTTTCTTGCCAGTGACATTTTATACAAAAAGTTTTATGCGTATACAGTTGATAAAATAAGATGCAGCTTTGACATAAGGTACTGATTGGATTTGTGTCCGGTTGATGGTAAAGGACTCGCCCACTATTACATGGGACTTAACATAACTAGCGAATTGTGTGTGTACCCTACTATATAGATACATCTGCGCCTAACCCTTTGGGGATTACAGGTGTTATGAAATACAGGATGTTAAAGACACTGCGTGCCATAGCTTAGGGGTAGGTTCAGTATCGATAATGGAACCCAGGAAAAAAAAAACATTAGTAATAACGATTGCTATTTTAAGTTTTTTTTTTATAAATAAAATAATTTTAATTCTGAACGATTGCTACTTTAAGTTAGTTTAGGTACTAAATAAGGTTAATCTTGCAAATTTTTTTTGTTTTTTTTTCTTCCCGGGTTCCTTTATCCGCAGTGAACCTACCTCGCAGCAGTTTCTTTAACACCCTGTATTTATGTAAATACAGTCATATTAATTTTAAAATGATGAGATTATTATAGTACTAATGACATTGAGACTGAAAAAGGGTAAAGGCGACAGGCTACACGCGAGTTACTTTAGTATTTCTTTCAACCGGAAGACATCAACGCTTTACCGTTATTTCATTTAACTTTATTATTTTATTCAATACTAGCTTTTGCCCGCGGCTATGCCCGCGTGGAGGTCGAGACATTAATATGACCTATAAACCTGTAAGTACATTATTTTGTTGTATCATTAATAGTTTACGCAGCGCACGCCTAAAACGCGGTTGCGGTTGTTGTTTTAATATGTTATTCCGTAATAATGTAGCTTAAATCGGTTCAGTAGTTTCGGAACCTATGCGTTACAAACATAAAAACAAACAAAAAAATCTTTCCTCTTTTTATTATTAGTGTAGATAGAAAGATAGTTGTCTTGTTTTATTCAATATTGAAAAATATAATTATGTCTTATTTTATTCAATGTAGAAAGATAGTTTTCTTATTTTGAATACGGATATCTGTATTCATCATTCAACATCATAATTTCAGCTGAAAGACGTCCACTGCTGGACATAGGTCTCCCCCAAAAGAAGGGGGGATTTCCATAATCACCACGCTTGACAGGCGGGAACGCTGCTGCCCATTCTCTAGTAAGTCCTTTAGTCGACTTTTACGACACCCACGGGAAGAAATAGGGTGGTGCTATTCTTTACGTCCGGCACCACATGGAACCGTTACGGCCGGCACCACACATATCTGTATTAGTTATTAAAAATAAGGCAACTTTCACCAATTACTATACCGCACACACACACACACAACTATCACTAAATACCTATTATTCATCTTAACTGTTTAGTTTTTTTTTATTTAAAATGTTTTTTCCTAACAAGGGCTTTTCAATTTATTTTATTTTAGTTATTTATTTGCTCTCATGCACATCACACATTTTACAATAAGTTACAATAAATTACTGTCGGCTTTAGTACATGAACCCTGTCAGGGCACTGCAAAACATAATGTTGGTTTGCTGTTGAGTTACGTTAATTAGTAGAGTAAAAATTATAAAAACACAATACAATCCATGAAAATATGAACTGGAATAAATGTATGAAACTTTCGTATTGTTGGCACATCGAAATGATCATAATGAGGTATTTATTTCGGAAACACTTTTGCAAATAGATTGTTGATCGCAGAATAATAAAATTGCAAGAAAATGTTAAAGTTTTACGAAAAACAATACTGAAATAATCCAACAACTATTTATTAATACAATTTCTGGTTTTACGCAAGAAGCAAAGGCTAATCTGATAGGAAATATCAGTCGCTTACTTTTCTTGTTTAAAGTTTGTTAAAGAAAATTGGCAAGCATGGAGGCATCAAATTATTAATGCACTGGAAATTTTTCAGAGTTAATAAAGCCTTTGAAAGATTCTTCAGTAGCTCTTTGAGATTAAAGCTACCGTCCGCACTAAAAAATAATGTAGCACTAATTATTGAAAACTTCAAACTTTTTTTACGAAGCGCTTTGTAAAATTTTCTTATGGAGAAATTGTTTAAAAAGTACTTAAAAACTTTTATCTTTAGTGTGTTAGGAAAGCAGAAATATTGATAATTGTCACGTTTAAAAAAAGCGGTACTTATTAAGTCCTTTAGTAAATTATGCTTGTGATCTATTTTTGTTTGTATAAAAATAGCCCCCCAAAAATTGCGAAAAAATAAGTTTGACTTGACACGAATCACTCCGATTCCACATTAAACTACACAAATAAAAAAAAAAACCTAAGGAAAATTTATAAAATAGTGTTGTACTCACATTCGTCCGTAACTCCCGACCGCACAGTCGACGATGGACAGGTATCTACTTCTCGGCACTACATCGCCTCCCCTTATATACCGCCAGCGACCAACACTCGTAAACGGCCGACGCCAGATTAAAAAGTATTATGTGTTTTATAACGACTTGTGACGTCATATTACACCATATATCTAAGATATTATTTGATGACAATTTACGGGTAAGATTAATGCGAAGAAAACAAATGATCATTCGTGTTTTTAAGACTTATTTCCGTTTTGTAGGTGTTGATTCCGGTTTTTCAAAAACTGCTAAGAATTCGAACACAAAGAACAATTTGTGGAAAAAAATCCGGTCAAGAGCGAGTCGGACTTGCGCACCGATGGTTCCGTACATATATATGATGTTGATGATTTCTGTAAAACTGTGCTATTTAGAGACATCGTTTTATTTATCTTTTCCTGTAATCTTTACATAAACTTCTATCACATAGAATAATTTCAGATTTTTATCTATGCAAACTGCGGAAATAAGAGGGGGGCGGGGGCGGTATTCTTTTTTACATTTTTTATCAAAGGTCGGAAACTATGATGCCTAAAAAAAATATGTTTAAGAATGTGCAAACAACGCTCTTTCATATGATACCCCACATGCCCTAGTAGCCCTACTTAAATTTTTTAAGACCCCCTTTCAGTGTTTGCAAAATAGATATATTTTTTTAATAATTTTTCTTGTTTGCAAAATAGTTGGGAAAACATCATCTAAAACTATTCTAAATTTCAAGTTGATAGCATTAGTAGTTCTTGAGATATAGGTGTGACAGACAGACAGACTTAGTCTCAACATAAGGGTTCCTTTTTACCATTTTGATACGGAACCCTAAAAAGGAAATCTACCATTTCTTTGAATTAATTGTTTTCGGTTAAAACTTTAGAACATTACGTATTTAAAAACTATTTAATTAAATTTATTTAAAACAGCAACAATAACACACTGGTTTTACCATTTATCTGGCGAAATAAACTACGTAAACTCACGCCTTCTTCCCATGGGGGTAGGCAGAAACTAGAGAACACCACCTACTACGATTCTTACATACTTCTTTTGCTTCGAAATGGCGAAATATGGGAGTTTATTGTAATAGGTGCACTTCTGCTTATCCCTTCGGGGAATTCCGACGTTATGTTATATTGTTATTTTATAACTAGCGCAACCTGTTTATTCATCATCATTATCATTTCAGCCGAAAGACGTCCACTGCTGGACATAGGCCTCCCCCAAAAAGGGGGCGGGATTGTCATAATAGCCACGCTTGGTAGGCGGGTTGGCGATCACAGTATGGTTTTAAAAATGCATAGAGAACGCTGCTGCCCGTTCTGTAGTAAGTCCTTTAGTCGCCTTTTACGATACCCAGGGGAAGAAATGGGATGGTGCTATTCTTTACGTCCAGCACCACCTGTTTATTGATACACTGAAAAAAATGCAGACTAACTAAGATATATTTTCTCTTAGTTGGCATTAAACTGTTTGGAATCATTATTTATCTATTTACTATAAACAAGATAGCATATTTGCCAGAACAAATTCATTTTATTTATATCGACAATGTGACATGTACAGAATAATCACCGGTCTTTGTTACATCAGACATGCTTTGTTTAGCAAATAATAATTTAAGTTCAAGGTAACCAGGGACCATTTTGGTTACCCATTGAAAGGGTTTTCAATAGGATTTTTCTAAGCGGTTAAACAAAAACCCATACGATAAACAATAAACCCATACGGTAACCCTTATGAACGGCTTAAATTAATTTTTGGTAACCCATTGAAAGGGTTTTCGATAAAAACCCATACGGTGTGGGTAACCCTTTTGAACGGCTTAATTTAAGCAATTCAAAATTACCCACACCATAATTATGGGTTTTTGATTAAATGCTTATTTTCGAAAAACCTTTCCATTGAAAGGGTTTTCGATAGGGTTTTTCTAAATGGTAACCAAAGTCAAAGTCAAAGTCAAATTGTTTATTTCAAATAGGCACATAAAAGGCACTTTTGAACGTCAATATTTACAAAAAAATAGAATTGATTCTAGTCGCCCCTTCCAAAAGGTAGTTTCGTATGGAGAAGAATGGGCAAGAAACTCCACCGGTACTCTTTTAAAATCTAGTACAATATTTTTATAGGTACATTAATTATATAAATTATATGTGAAGACGATGCACCTAGAATAAAATTACTATACCACAATAGGTAATAAAAAGAGTTAAGAATGAAGCAATGACAGATAAATTAATTATGTGATAGATACATGGTGCCCACATATTTACAAAAATTGTAAAAAATATATAGGTACGATTTCCCAAAAAATAACAATATCAGTGTGAGTTAAGGTAATCACAGAATTTAAAATAAATGTCATAAAAATAATAAATTATACAATTAAAATAGCCAACCTGTTTGATTTTGTCTAGACTCTAGATTGTCCTATGGAGCAGGACCAGCATGGCAACCAAAATGGTCCCTGGGTTAAATAGATATAGAATTGGTCATGCTACGCGTGCTGGCGGATATCGAAATAACATAATATTATGTTTTTTTCATGTTACTGGGTTTCAAGTAGGTATAGAACCCATTGAATGGGTTATCATGTAACCCTTTCATTGAGAGTGATTTCAAACAATTAAACTTACATACACAAACATCTGGCTGTTTGTGTATGTAAGTTTAATTGTTTGAAATCAGGAACAACTACTTGTAGGACATACAAATATTTGTTCCGTGCGGGAATCGAACCCACGAAACGTAGTGCAGCAGTCAATCGCTTAACCATTGCGTCAACCGTGCCCATTCCTTTTTGGCTTCGCACAGGTCGTTTTTAGTATTTTATTAGCTTTTTGTTTTTAATGTTCTTAAATTATGTTAGTTTTAGGTAAATGCTCCTTTTTACTGTTTGTATTTCCTGAGCGTGTCCCAAATAAAATATTTTTCTTTATTTATTTCTATTCGTAGCTCTCATGAAAAAATCTCTTTAACTCGTTCAGGACCACTAAACGCCCGTAGGCGGGAATAAAAATAAAACTTCTATTGCGTTCAGTGTCCTTTGAGCTGCTACAAAACATTGTTCCCAGGCAATACATATATTATAATGTATTACAGTTTTATAACTTTTACATCAGGCTCTAGAAGGCAAATAGTAACATCTATTCTAGTTTTTGTTAAATGGCAAGCAAAGCAGGTGTCGACTATTCTGCCAATGTCTAAAGTGAGTAGAGAAAACAAGTGTGCATTGTAAAAAAAAAAGAATAAAAAAAAACAATTAGGTGTTAAAAAACCTAACAAAACTCTTCGATTGATACAGTTGAATACAATGTAGATCTTGTTGGATTAGTATAGGACTGAGACAAACAAAAAATAAATAGTAACAACTTATTGCTAACACAATTGCTTAGCAATTTCCTTCAAACTCGTTAAGATTGTAATTTGCAAGATGCAAGTTGTCACGCAATTAGGGTGCTGATATTGCAAGTATGTCACGCAATTAGGGTGCTGATATTGCAAGTGTGTCACGCAATTAGGGTGCTGATATTGCAAGTATGTCACGCAATTAGGGTGCTGATATTGCAAGTGTGTCACGCAATTAGGGTGCTGATATTGCAATTGTGTCACGCAATTAGGTGCTGATATTGCAAGTGTGTCACGCAATTAGGGTGCTGATATTGCAAGTGTGTCACGCAATTAGGGTGCTGATATTTTAAGTGTGTACCGTAATTAGGATGCTGATATTGCAAGTGTCACGCAATTAGGTGCTTGTATTGACCGTGTGTTACGCTATTAAGGTGCTGATATTGTAAGTATGTCACGCAATTAGGGTGCTGATATTTCAAGTATGTCACGAAATTAAGGTGCTGATATTGCAAGTGTGACACGCAATTAGGGTGCTGATATTGCAAGTGTATCACGCAATTAGGTGCTGATATTTCAAGTGTGTCACGCAATTAGGGTACTGATATTGCAATTGTGTCACGCAATTAGGTGCTGATATTGCAAGTGTGTCACGCAATTAGGGTGCTGATATTGCAAGTGTGTCACGCAAATAGGGTGCTTATATTGTGTGTCACGCAATTAGGTGCTGATATTGTGTGTCACGTAATTAGGGTGCTGATATTGAACGTGTGTTACGCTATTAAGGTGCTGATATTGCAAGTGTGTCACGCCATTAGGGTAGTGATATTGAAAGTATGTCACGCAATTAGGTGCTAATATTGAACGTGTCCTCGTGGTGACGGACGTATAGAAAAGCATCATCCAATTTCTTCCGGTGGGTGTCGTAAAAGGTGACTAAGGGACTTACTAGAGAATGGGCAGCAGCGTTCTCTATGCATTTTAACACCATACTGCGATCGCCAACCCGCCTGCCAAGCATGGCGATTATGGCAAACCGTTTGGGGGAGGCCTATGTCCAGCAGTGGACGTCATTCGGCTGAAATGATGATGCTGATGATGATGACGTTAAAAATAACATCATAGATTGCGAGCGACGGTCATGTCATAGAATTTGAACTCTAAGTAACGTACACAAGAGTTGAATTTTCTCGTAGTCGCCTTTTACGACACCCGCGGGAAGAAATAGGGCGGTGCTATTCTTTACGTCCGGCACCACACGGAACCGACCGGAATTTTTAACAGTTTTTTATTTTACACAGGTCGCTGTTTGCGTTCTCGCATTGTCAAATCAGTATTCATAAACGTCTTTGACGAATTCAACGAGTTAAATTCATAAACGTCGTTGACGAATTCAACTAGTTGATTCAGAAACAGTTAACGTTAATTTGTTGACGGGAGATCAATTCAAATAGTTCGTTGATTCAACGCCCACCGCTAGCGCCTACCGTGTAATTTCAACATTCAATTTTATTATGATGTGGAAGCTTTGTGAATAGCAAACTAGGTATTACAAATATATTGTATTAGGCTGTAAGTTTTCCTAAAAACAAAGGTCATGTCATGGTGGTTCATGGTCTTAAGGGGACGATAACCGACTTATAATGATTTTATACTGAAGATCACGTCTAAACAAGTAGGTAGTGTTAATGATTTGAAAAAAATATATGATAAATAAGAGCATTTTCTCAATAACTTATTATGTGAATATTTTAGATTATGTTTATACTAGCTGACCCGTGCCCACTTCGTTGGGCGGTAAACATTTTACCGTCTTTTCATTTTTCGGATTAAATTATTGCCTTATGTTATGACACTCACAAAATAATAACGTGGCTTTCAATGGGTAAAAGATTTTTCAAAATCGGTTCAGTAGATCCAGAGATTACCCTACAACCTTACAAACTATAAAATATTTAATATAAGTAGATGAAGCAACGGTTTAGTAATATCCTTGAAAAAAAATTCTCGCATTCCGTTTGCTCACTATAGGCAAGCGACTTGCGACAAAATCAATAGCAGTGAATTGGGACTGGGATTGTGAATTCAACTGCACATTTACCGCTGAGTCGGTGACGGTCGGTGATTCTTCAATATTGCCAGCGTGAGGGGTCAAAAGATATTTTTAGGGTTCCGTAGCCAAAGGGTAAAACGGGAACCCTATTACTAAGGCTCCGCCGTTTGTCCGTCTGTCACCAGGCTGTATCTCATGAACCGTGATAGTTAGACAGTTGAAATTTTCACAGATGATGTATTTCTGTTGCCGGTATAACAAAGAATACTAAAAAACAGAATAAAGTAAATATTTAAGGGGGCTCCCATACAACAAACGTGATTTTTTTTTGCTCGTTTTTGCTAGATATTGATAACGGCAACAGGTGTAGATGCTTGAAATATTCACAGAATATTAAGTTATATATTCACTTTAAAAATAAATAATTAAATTTAAATAAACCAAATATTTAAGGGGGGCTCCCATACAACATACGTGATTTTTTTGCCATTTTTATAGATAATGGTACGGAACCCTTCGTGGGCGAGTCCGACTCGCACTTGGCCGGTTTTTTATTATTTAAATTAACCAACGGAATAAAAAATCAAAATGACCTTCAATAAAGTTTCCTGAGAATCGGATTATTTTGACTCCCTGCCGTGCTTCCCCAAAACCAGCAATAAAAATACCATCCTGAAACTCAAATAAGAATAGTTCTGCCGCTGCCATTTTTTTCTTTTGGGTGGTAAATTATCAAATAACTTCTCCCGCTCTGGCCGGAGCGGGGAGGGCGTGTCAGACTGATACTGACAAAAACCCACCCGTGTTCCTTCAAATGTCTGTGTGCCAGGGCCACGATATCCGTAATACGTCGCTGAAATGTCTTGTAATGGCACCTACGGAACCACCTGTGAACTCATGGCAGCGGGAGAACTATTCCCATTTGAGTTCCAGGTGTTTCAAGATGGTATTTTTATTGCTGGTTTTGGGGACGCACAACAGGGAGTTAAAATAATCTGATTGTCAGGAAATTTCAATGAAGGTCATTTTGATGCGTGTCAGACTTTTACTGACTAAAACCCACCCGTGTTCCTTCAAATGCCTGTGTGTGCCAGGGCCACGATATCCCTTTTGGACAGGCTCATAACCCTGGCAGGCATTGGCCCTTTCGGACCCCGTCAGTTGGTGCTGACATCCATTTAAAATGGGAATAGTTCTCCCGCCTTTTTCCAACCCTTACAACACCAGCCTAAACCAAAGATACTAAGCAATTAAATTAAAATACGAACGTAGGTATTCAAGGACACTTTTTCTAGTAAGAACGACTAATACTAAAAACTATTATAGTAATACCACAGTGTGAAATACCTACATAATAAGTAATTCGCAAAGAAATAGAAATAACAAAATTCCAACCCGGCAATAGGTAAAAACACAATTATTAATCCAATCCAAAATTAGGAAGCGAAACAAACCAAAACGAAAACCAAACAACGATGATGAAAAATATTTCAAAGCAAATTAGTAGTAAGTAATAACAAAATATCGCAGAACAGAAATTTCGGTAACTATAGCTTGAACGTGTATCGCTTAGGTTTGTATTCTGTGATTGATACATGACTTCGTTTTTTGATACGATCGGCTTGCAAGCCGCGATTAAGGTTAAACATTGTGAAGTTTTCCCCTTGGCATTCTCGACTTTAATGCTATAAATGCAACGTTCAAATTACCTGAATACCAATTAGAACCTCATTTCATTATCTTTTAGCAGATGCCTGCATACTGAAAAATACTGGCCACCTAGAACTGGCATAAAAACTTTAGAACGTTATCACGCCTGCACTGAAACATACTGGCCACCTAGAAAAAAAACTAAATATAAACCTCAAGAAACTTCCAAAAATTCTTATTTCAATGTAAAATATGCATTAACGCGTTGTCGTAAAATTCAATTTAGATCTTTATCGGCCTCCGAATTCTAATTTCAATGTAAAGTATGCAATAACTCGTTGCCGTAAGATTCAATTTGGATCTTAACTGGATTTGGTACATTTTTCATACAAACATTAAAAACCCTTATCTTCATCCTTAAGCGCCGAATTTCGTAAAATCCTTTCTTAGCGAGCACCTAGAAGTCGAAAGGAATAATCAGGCCAACATTCATGTCTCTAACTTTAAAAACATAGGACTTTCATACAAACTTTGACACCACTTTTCAACCGCTTAAGGTGCGAATTTATAAAAATCCTTTCTTAGTGCGCGCTTGCACCCCATAGAGAGTGCTTGTGCCAAATTTTAGACCTCACGGCCCAGTAGTTTCCGAGATTTCGTGATGAGTGGTCAGTGAGTGGACTTCTCGTTTATATAATATAGACTAGATTTCTAAACGGTTCAAGAAACGTATTAATTATAAGATAAAAGTAATATGTCGGTTTTAATGATTTATTTTATTTTGAGTCGCCACGTAGGTTTAACCACATAATATACTAATATTCATTTTATTTCAGAATAAACATCCCATACATCGTAATTAAATAGTACTTTGTTAGTAATTATACCTATGTTAGTAAAATTATTAATTCAAAATCAAAATCAACATATTTTATTTTACATAAACCTACATGGGCACATAAGAAACGTCAGAAGCTAGGTGCACGGTTCCAATTGGTCGTTTCCTATGGAGAAGAGCCGGCAAGAAACTCCACGGTTACTCTTTTAAAAATAATGGGCTTTTACAATGTTTTCAAGTTACAGTGTTAATAGGTATGGGAGGACAGTGTAGGCCCGTCAACAAGTACCAAGTACTTAACAAAATAGAAAATGGTTTACAAAGCTACAGTCCATTAAACCTAAACCGTTCTCACATTAATAAAGCATTCCAAAAAAACGTTATAAAATATTATTAAAATAGTAAAATTTAGAACCTTGTTAAAATTAAAATTGTAGATTTAAAAATTAAATGTCAAAGATAATTCTTGGGATAATTATTTACAATTACGCTACATAAAGGACACCTCCAGATCCATGGACGGTATTCCAGTGCCTCACAACCGGGAATCAACCCTTCTCAATATGGTTTTCAAAAGGCTGTTGGTGCTGCCTCCCAGGCGGCGCATCAGAGATGCCACTCTCTTTCGTACTTTTTTCTTAAAGCACTCGGTGCTGGCCTTAGCAAACATGCCTGATGCACTGCGACAGTGAGTCAACCCCAACAGCATCCTACAACCATTATTGTACAGGACCCGCTGTGCATTGAAAGATCTATGCGTATAACGGACCCACAGGCTGCAGGTATAAAACGTCTGGCAGTATGCTCTAAAAAGAGCATTTTTAACACAAGCACGCGGTTGCGGTTTTTAGCTTATGCACCAAAGCATCTTTTGTATGGACCCACGTATCTATAATAATCTTCCACCTTCTCTCAGAACTGTGAGCTTTATAAATACATTTTAAAAAAAACTACGAGAATTATGGATAAGTAAATGTTATTACTCTATAAGAGAATTTCTAAATGACAATACATTGAATCACACTATTTTGTAAAATGAATTATTTGTAATTTGACATAAGTATTATTATAATATCTACTAATTTAATCTTAATGTATTGCATGATAATTTGATGTATTGTACTTGATATTGTATTTGATCTATGTACCGAACTTATGATATGAATTTTGTATGGCGGGACATAGCAGACTTACCTGTAACTAACACAACGTTTTATGAACCTATGATCCACAATCAATTATTTGAATTTGAATATCTTTTGAGCACCTTGCAAACCAAATATTATACATATGCAAATAAATTGAAAAGTTTTATACATATGCAAATAAATTGAAAACTTATTGACCTCGGTGACATATTAGTTTTTATCGAAAAAAAAAACAATTATTTTCTATCATAATCAAACTCAAATCATTTATTTCAATTAAACCATTTACAGGCACTTTTTAATTGTCAAGAAGTTGGTCAGTTACAAATATGATGCTAGTTGCCCATTCGAAATAGTAGGTTCCTATGGAGAAGAACGGGCAAGAAACTCCACACTCTTTTATAACGCTAAAATCTCTTCATCTCTTGCCTTTGGTGTGGCATGCAACTTTTGTCGACAACCTTGCGCCATCCCATCCTAGCACGGCGGGTTGTGCTGGGGCGGCTGCTGCAGGAGCAGAAAACCTCAAACGGCGCAAATATAACAACCTTATTGGGAGCTATATGTTTGAGCCGTTTGGGGTTGAAACACTAGGGCCTTGGGGTCCGAGTGTTCATCGAGTATGTCGGGACATCGCCAATCGATTGGTAAACTCTTCACGTGACCAAGTGCAGGCCGATTTTTAGCCCAAGGATCTGTCCAACGTGGCAATGCTGCCAGCCTTTGGGCACTTTTCCCATTGACAGCGATGCAGACGAATTTTTGTGCCCAATGAGCAGTTCCCTCTTTTAATTTTTTATTTATTTATTCATTTAAATAACATGGGAGACTTACAGCTAAAAGAAACAGCCAATTACAGGTCTCCACTTATATTTTTTTTTGTATATTATATGAAATATAATATATTAATTATTTTTTATTACTTTATTATAATTACTAGCTGACCCGTGCCCACTTCGTTGGGCGGTAAACATTTTACCGTCTTTTCATTTTTCGGATTAAATTATGGCCTTATGTTATGACTATGACACTCACAAAATAATAACGTGGCTTTCAATGGGTAAAAGATTTTTCAAAATCGGTTCAGTAGATCCAGAGATTACCCCCACAACCTCACAAACTATAAAATATTAATATAAGTAGATGAAGCAACGGTTTAGCAATATCCTTAAAAAAAAATTACTCGCATTCCGTTTGCTCACTATAGGCAAGCGACTTCTCGACAAAATCAATAGCAGTGAATTGGGACTGGGATTGTGAATTCAACTGCACATTTACCGCTGAGTCGGTGACGGTCGGTGATTCTTCAATTTTGCCGGCGTGAGGGGTCAAAAGATATTTTTAGAGTTCCGTACCCAAAGGATAAAACGGGAACCCTATTACTAAGGCTCCGCCGTTTGTCCGTCTGTCACCAGGCTGTATCTCATGAACCGTGATAGGTAGACAGTTGAAATTTTCACAGATGATGTATTTCTGTTGCCGGTATAACAACTAATTCTAAAAAACAGAATAAAAAAAATATTTAAGGGGGCTCCCATACAACAAACGTGATTTTTTTGCTCGTTTTTGCTAGATATTGATAACGGCAACTGGTAGACGCTTGAAATATTCAAAGAATATTAAGTTATATATTCACTTTAAAAATATATAATTAAATTAAAATAAACCAAATATTTAAGGGGGGGGGGGGGGCTCCCATACAACATACGTGATTTTTTGCCATTTTTATAGATAATGGTACGGAACCCTTCGTGGGCGAGTCCGACTCGCACTTGGCCGGTTTTTTAATTATTTAAATTAGCCAACGGAATTAAAAAATCAAAATGACCTTCAATAAAGTTTCCTGAGAATCGGATTATTTTGACTCCCTGCCGTGCTTCCCCAAAACCAGCAATAAAAATACCATCCTGAAACACATGGAACTACAAATGAGAATAGTTCTGCGGCTGCCATTTTTTTTTTTTTTGGGTGGTTAATTATCAAATAACTTCTCCCGCTCTGGCCGGAGCGGGGAGGGCGTGTCAGACTGTTACTGACTAAAACCCATCCGTGTTCCTTCAAATGCCTGTGTGCCAGGGCCACGATATCCCTTTCGGACAGGTTCGTAACCCTGGCAGGCATTAGCCCTTTCGGACCCCGTCAATTGGTGCTGACATCTCTTTGAGGCGCGCGTGGAACACAACGCGCCGTCGAACCGGGCCTGGTCCTTATCGGACGGCGAGCTACCCATCGCTCACCGTCTGCAAGCCCGCGCCCACGGTGGCCGGGAATCGGCCTGCGATTCCCGACGCCCGGGGCGTCTCCTGCGGTGACTAAGGGCGTGAGGGCGCGAACCCTGCCTCACCCTCACGCGTTCCGCCTCCTCCTTCACATGCATTACTGCTTTGCAGAAGGAGGTGACGGCCTCCCGTGCACTCTCGCTCCGAACCATGGCTTGAACCAGGGCCAGATGCGAGAGATCGCCGCTGCCGATCGCCTCCGTGAGGACATGGCAGTGCTCCGCCCAAGCAGGGCAGACCTCAACCGTATGCTCCATCGTGTCCTCCGGGCGATCCACACAGTGGTGACACCCGGGCGTTTCCTCCCGCTTTATTCTGAATAGGTACCTCCTGAAACAACCGTGTCCGGTGAGGACGTCCGTCAGGCGGAAGGTGAGGAAGCCGTGGCGCCTCTCTAGCCACTCCTCATAGAGGGGACTTATCGCCACAATTGTGGCATGCAAATTCTTTGCCAAATAGTAAATATCCCTGGCGATGGCGCATGCTTATTTTCATCTCTCTCCTAATTGGTGAACAGTAACGTGGCCATGTCATTGTCTTCTCAAATTCGAGACAGCATTGTGCGCCACGTGTCTAAAAACTGGGAAATATTCCAAGTTTTCACCCAGGATCGGTCAGGAGGAGCTGTTTATGGTTAAAAGCGTGAATATTTCGCTGAAATGTCTTGTAATGGCACCTACGGAACCACCTGTGAATTCATGGCAGCGGGAGAACTATTCCCATTTGAGTTCCAGGTGTTTCAAGATGGTATTTTTATTGCTGGTTTTGGGGACGCAGAACAGGAAGTAAAAATAATCTGATTCTCAGGAAATTTCAATGAAGGTCATTTTGATGCGTGTCAGACTTTTACTGACTAAAACCCACCCGTGTTCCTTCAAATGCCTGTGTGTGCCAGGGCCACGATATCCCTTTCGGACAGGCTCATAACCCTGGCAGGCATTGGCCCTTTCGGACCCCGTCAGTTGGTGCTGACATGCGTTTAAAATGGGAATGGTTCTCCTGCCTTTTTCCAACCCTCACAACACCAGCCTAAACCAAAGATACTAAGCAATAAAATTAAAATACGCACGTAGGTATTCAAGGACACTTTTTCGTAAGAACGACTAATACTAAAAACTATTATAGTAATACCACAGTGTGAAATACCTACACAATAAGTAATTCGCAAAGAAATAGAAATAACAAAATTCCAACCCGGCAATAGGTAAAAACACAATTATTATCCTCCAATTTAAAATTAGGAAGCGAAACAAACCAAAACGAAAACCAAACAACGACGATGAAAAATATTTCAAAGCAAATTAGTAGTAAGTAATAACAAAATATCGCAGAACAGAAATTTCGGTAATTTATAGCTTGAACGTGTATCGCTTAGGTTTGTTTTCTGTGATTGATACATGACTTCGTTTTTTGATACGATCGGCTTGCAAGCCGCGATTAAGGTTAAACATTGTGAAGTTTCCCTTTGGCATTCTCGACTTTAATGCTATAAATGCAACGTTCAAATTACCTGAATACCAATTAGAACCTCATTTCATTATCTTTTAGCAGATGCCTGCATACTGAAAAATACTGGCCACCTAGAACTGGCATAAAAACTTTAGAACATTATCACGCCTGCACTGAAACACACTGGCCACCTAGAAAAAAAACTAAATATAAACCTCAAGAAACTTCCAAAAATTCTTATTTTAATGTAAAATATGCATTAACGCGTTGTCGTAAAATTCAATTTAGATCTTTATCGGACTCCGAATTCTAATTTCAATGTAAAGTATGCAATAACTCGTTGCCGTAAGATTCAATTTGGATCTTAACTGCATTTGGTACATTTTTCATACAAACATTAAAAACCCTTATTTTCACCCTTAAGCGCCGAATTTCGTAAAATCCTTTCTTAGTGAGCACCTAGAAGTCGAAAGGAACAATCAGGCCAACATTCATGTCTCTAACTTTAAAAACATAGGAGTTTCATACAAACTTTGACACCCCTTTTCAACCGCTTAAGGTGCGAATTTATAAAAATCCTTTCTTAGTGCGCGCCTGCACCCCATAGAGAGTGCTTGTGCTAAATTTTAGACCTCACGGCCCAGTAGTTTCCGAGATTTCGTGATGAGTGGTCAGTGAGTGGACTTCTCTTTTATATATATAGATTATTAAATAGTGAAATTATTTTTGTAAAGTTATGTCTAACGCGGTTAAAAACTGAGAATGGCGCAAAATCTACCAAGCGTATTTTTCTGAAACCTTCACCAATTTAAAGATAATTTAATTATTGATCTTTTAGTATACGCGTTTTATTAAAATGTCTTATGTTTTGTGTATAATTAATTAATAATGCATCAAATTGGGGAAACCTTTTGAACCTTTTGCCCGCGGCTTCGCCCGCGTGGATATCGGAAAATATCCCACAGGAACGTACCACCGGGATTAAAAGTACCATAAGTATTATATTATATACATGGTTATTTTTAAAACGTCAATAACCTCTTAAGGGGTCATTGTACTCATCATTATGAACAACTTTTACTATGGGACTAAAACTGAAATCGCGAAAAAAAACCAGCTGTTCCCTACATTTATGTTCGAATAATTCGTTAAAATGTAGGGAACAGCTGATTTTTTTTTCGCGATTTTAGGTATGGTCCCATAGTAAAAGTTGTTCATAATGATGAGTACGATGACCCCTTAAGAGGTTATTGACGTTTTAAAAATACCCTGTATACAGATTATAAACTATCTGGTTGCCAAATTTCATTCAAATCCGATCAGCCGTTTTTCAAAACAAAACTAAAACAATTGTAAATTAAAATACGCCGCCGTGGCAGCTAAGAAATGACCGGTCCCTACTGACGGCGCCCGTTCAAGAACATAACGCATGGATCTACACCATTCAACTCAACCATTCTGAAGGGAACTTAATGATCCAGTACACACACCACCACCAGCGAGATATCTGAGCGAGCATAACATACTCTCAGCCGCCAGGGCACATTCAAGTCAATGAAAGACGTACCCAGTAAATGGTAGCTTTATAGTAGGTAAATAGTGGTCACACACACATCCGTTTCATTCAGTTTAGACTTAGTAACTATGAAATAAATATATGATAAAGTTGAGGATTAATGTTAGGTACTATGTTTGACGAAAACACGAGTCCATAAAATTTTCTCCATAGAAAAAAACCCAAAGTTACCTCCAAACCGAAAAATAAACCGCTGGTATTCAAAAAATACTTCAAATTAGATAATGAAACTTTGCATTTTTTTTTTTTTTTGTTTTTTTAAAGTAGAATTTTGTTAAGTTATCTATAAGATGATTCTGTTTTTTGTATAAGAAGATTCTGTTTCTTTTCTTTTTCATTTTAGGTACATAGTTTTTAATTTGTGGAAGCTTGTAAATGGCAATTGTAAGCGCTATTGTACATAACTTACCTTAATTGATATTAGACTGTAAGCTTTCCGAAGAATAAATAAATATTTTCACCGTAAAAAGAAATAAACTAAACTATCGGTGCCTTGGAGTCTTCTCCCTGCCACCTGCCAGCAGTAGTGTGCGAGCGAGATAAAGAGTGAGGTGGCGCTGAGGTTTATAGATGTACTAAGACATATCAAAATGAAAAATATATGTTTATTAAAACTCGCTTAAGTTTAATTTGTAAACATTTGCGCATTGCTTTTTTTTTTTCCTGTAGATACTACTCGCGCCCATCTCTGATTGGCACAGGAGCAATGTCCTGATGTGGCAACATCTCAAAAATTTAGATTTCTGTGTAATATCTAAGTTATATAATAACGTATTATATATATAATAATACATAAATCTTCCAGAATAAATTCTTTACATGGTGGTGAAAACCGTATCGAAATCCAATCTGCAGTTTTGAATAAATAAGCGGTCACACAGACAGACATGAAAAACTAATTTGTTTTGTAATATTATGTATGTAGATAACAATATAATCATTCACCTGACTTGGTTTAATTATCTCATTGGTCAAATTGTCTTTGAGGTTTACCGGTAAAGCGTGATTGGTTATTACTAACGGTTTGATGAGGACAGCCTTATTGATCTAGTGGTGGCACATGTGCCTGGGTTTGAGTGACAGGTATTTTCCATAATTTCAGCCGAAAGACGTCCACTGCTGGACATACGCCTCCCCTAAAGTGGTGGAGGGGTTGCCATAACCGCCACGCTTGGCAGGCGAGTAGGCGATCGCAGTATGGTGTTACAATGCATAGAGAACGCTGCTGCCCATTCTCTAGTAAGTCCCTTAGTCACCTTTTACGACACCCACGGGAAGAAATAGGATTGTGCTAGTTTTTACGTCCGGCACCGCACGGAACTTATTTTCCATAGAGAATTCTAAATAGCACCCTAAATTCTGGGTTTTTTTTTGTGCCTAAGACCACCACGGGTCTATTGATCAGGTTAGGATACACTTGGCTTGGTGGGTCTGTGGTTGGCTGACCATCTTTACATTCCGGAGCACTGAGGATTCCAGAATGTACGTTAAGCAGTTGGTCCCGGCTTGTCATTCATGGCAGTCGTTACTGGTCCTCAAGAGCCCAAAAGTCTGACAACCTACCAACCGTCTTACCATGGGGTATCGAGGTCAGATAAGAAGATATTCAGCCGCATCGGGAAAATGCTAGGCAGTTGATGATGTTTGTTTGTGCCCGGTTACTGGCAATATAGGATCGGCCCCTAAATCATAGGACACAATATTTAACTAAAGAAATGTGGTTGTACTGTATATTACCGTCCTGGTCCTGGCTGTCATTCGTGGATCTTTGATAGTAATTACGGGTCGTCAAAAGCCCGAAAGTCTGACCATCAGTCTTACCAAGGGGTATTGTATTACCCAGTAACTGGGTTGTGGAGGTCAGATAGGCAGTCACGCCATGTAAAATACTGGTATTAAACTGTATCCGGTCAGACTGGAAGCCGACCCCGTCATAGTTGGGATAAGGCAGGCAGATTGATTGATTGATTGTGGTACTTTATACAACATATCAAAGAATTAACGCACAACCTCTTAAGGGGTCATTGGAAAAATTGGAAAAAAAACCTGCAGTTCCCTACATTTCTGTTCGAATAAAAAAAAATAACTCTTTAAAATATAGTGAACAGCTGATTTTTTTTCGCGATTCAAGGTTTGGTCCCATAGTTGTTCATAATGATGTGTACAATGACCCCTTAAGAGGTTGTGCGTTAATTCCGGGACTTGTTGTATAGTTATTTTCTTTTCATTTGTTTTTTTTTTCTATAGTAACGCTAGTGAATATCTTAACGTTTAGGTTTTCCATGGACGCTATGCCATTATGGTCATACATCCTTATTTACCGATTTGTGGAATATGTGATGTTATTGATGGTATCTTCCTACGAGTTACCATCGCAAATGTATAAAAAAATGCCCCAGAAACGGGTGAAGAGACGACCTGGACGCGTACCGGGGACTGGTTCGAGGCGCGGGAGAAGAGTTTCTGGAAGGACTTGGGGGAGGTTTTTGCCCAGTGGTGGGTCAGTATCAAGTAGAGTAAGTATGTGGGATAGGTGGTAAGTTGTAGTCGTATTAGTGTATTGATAAAAAAAAACCGACCAAGTGCGTGTCGGACCACAAACAATGAAGAGTTCCATAGTTGGCTGAATTTATCTCAAGAACAAACTTAACATTGCAGTTGAAAAACATGTTCTCCCATAAATTCCAACTGCAAATGTAAGTTTGTACGCACAATATTGAGAGATTTACCATTTTATTTTAAGACTTTTATCATCATCATTTCAGCCGAAAGACGTCCACTGCTGGATTTAGGACTCCCCCAAAGGGGGGGTTTTCCATAAACTGCGCGGTTTGACATAAACTTTTATACATGCCTGTAATGTATTAGTCTTTATAGAACTATATTCAGTTTTTTTTTTTAATTTATCTTAATAGTTTCGGAGATAATGGTCCCGGGAATAATTATATTCATCTATTTTCTTATAACTTTAAAACTATTTGTTTTAAAATGATTAAAAAATAATGAGATCCTCACAGTAAACCCTTTCATTTAATGTGTCACACGGCACAGATTGTAAAACTTTTTATTTTTATTTTAAAATTTTCACCCAAAAGTGACTCACATACTCAAAATTCATTTGTTTACGTTATACGTCAGTGTTTGGGTCACAAAAATTCATATTTATACCTTTCATCTTAATTGGTCTACTAGATTCGGAGCAAATTGGCTGTGACAGACTGTCAGACAGACAGACAGACATACATGAGTGACCGTGTGGGTTACATGAGTAACTCTAAAAAAGAAAAAAAAAAGATTTAAAAAAAACTGCTGGTCCTTGCTTTACTTGCACTAGGATAACAAGTCCCTCTTTTTAAGTTTCTTACTTAAAAGGAAAATCGGAACCTTTTCACAGAGAGGAGGCCTGTTTCCCAGCAGTGGGAACATTATAGGCTAATTATGTATGTTATGTTTGTTTATGTATTAGAGAGACAATGAAATCCTAAAAAAATTGGTTCACAAATTAAGTACAATATTCCCTCGTTTAACCAGTCAGCCTGTATGAGAGCTATTTTTAACAAGAGATAAACTTTTGACATCCATTTATAAGTTCTCGTAGTGGGCGGAGTGACGTAGACGTTGCGTAGGCGCGCGCCGGCCTACGGGACTTCGTAGCCAATGGGCGTAGCACTCGTAGCGCGTAGGCCGCCGTGGGCTTACATGTTTAGAATTGTAATACCTCCCCTTTTGTTATTGGTCACTGAGGTGGCACAGTGGTAAAAATTAATCTTTCGTTCGCAGAATTTGATTTGGAGTTCAAATATTTTATAGATAATAATATTCATTCGTTTTATTGTTTTTTGTTTTGATTTTGCTTGTTTTTGTTGTTTTTTTTTTCATTTTCATTGGTTCATTTCGACATAAAAACCTGTAACTTTTATGGTGTACTTAATAAAGGGTCTTCTATTCTATTCATTCTGTATTTTTTATTTTAGTACTTTATGTTAGTTAGAGGAGCTCGTGGCTTAATAATAAAAGCCGCACTAGTCGATCCATCAGGTTAAGCTACACTTACCGGGGTTGGTCCGTGGATGGGTGACCATCTTTACATACCCAGACACGTCCGTGTCTCGGAAAGCACGTTAAGCCGTTGATCCCGGCTGTCATTCGTGGATCTTTTACAGTTGTTACGTGACTGACCGTACTAGTATAAACTGTGGAACAGTTACCTAGGCTCGTTCTCTGTGAATGTACTTATAGTAACAGACTTGTGACAAAATTATTATTTTAGTACCTATATCTAAAATCGCTAACCCGTCTTGAGCAAGCGGCGTGATCTTTTCTTTTTTTTGAAACGTTGCCAAACACTAGGAATTTCTCCCGTATTGTGGGTGCGTTTAAACTCACATACACAAACAGCCAGACCCGGAACAACTACTTGTAGGTCATACAAATATTTGTTCCGTGCGGAAATCGAACCCGCGACACGCAGCGCAGCAGTCAATCGCTTAACCACTGCGCCAACCGTGCCGTCAAGATGCGTCGATCTAGATGCTTGTGATTTTATATTATAAATCAACTATACGTTATTTTATTTTTCTCGTCCCACAGACCGCAGTGTCTCAAGACGAAAGTCTTTGACCAGTGCGTGTTGTCAGTGATGACCTATGGTACTGAAACGTGGTCGCTCACAATGGGCCTTATGAGAAGGCTAAAAGTCACCAGGGCAATGGAGAGGGCTATGCTTGGAGTTTCCCTACATGATCGAATCAGAAATGAAGTGATTCGCAGGCGAACCAAAGTAACCGACATAGCCCGAAGAATTGCGAAGCTTAAGTGGCAGTGGGCAGGGCACATTGCTCGCAGAACTGATGGCCGATGGGGCCGAAAGGTTCTGTAGTGGCGACCGCGTACCGGAAGACGTAGCGTTGGAAGGACTCCTACAAGGTGGACCGATGACCTTGTGAAGGCCGCAGGTGTCCGCTGGATGCGGGAAGCACAGAACCGGTCGAAGTGGCGGTGCTTGGGGGAGGCCTATGTCCAGCAGTGGACGTCTTTCGGCTGAAATGATGATGATACATTATTTTATTTATATACCAGACAGTGCAAGGATGCGATAAAGTATAATTGACGCGATATCACTTAAGTATTTATACTGAAATAATAAAAACTAATGTTCATTGGAAGCGGGAGTGGGTGTGAAAACTGAGACGATTCATCTTATCGAGTTATATTACATTGTTGTAAACAAGTGTTATTTAACTAAAAAGCTACTTATTTAGTTAAATAGCTTGGCCCATCGCCGCAAGGTTGCCTGCTTGTCGGTCTTCTACAAATTGTACTTCGGTGAGTGTGCCCAAGAACTCCACGACCTCATTCCACCGGCCCCATTCTATTATCGGACATCTAGACGCACTGCAGGTTACCATCCCTTCCTGGTTGCTATTCCACCAATTCGCACTAAGCGTTTCCAAATGTCTTTTATAATGCGCACAGCAAAAGAGTGGAACTCTCTACCTGCGTCTGTGTTTCCGAACGCATACAACCCTATCTCTTCAAAGTTAGAGTAAACAGGCATCTTCTGGGTAAGCTCACTCCATCGTCGGCTTTGTCTCTGTCACCTCTGCCCTAGACTAAGGTCAAGAGCAAACCCATCCTAAATGAGAGACATAAATTATCGACCAACAAAATTACTATGACAAAACAATGATTGATAAGCAACATTCAATACTTCACCGATGACGTCAAGCAATAAAATCCGTACAATACTATTATTAGGTGGATTGTCGGTCGCCAATGCACTGTGGTGTTCCTAAAAACAGTTATTTCAAGCATTGCAAATTTCATAGCTTTAAACTCCGTTTATGCTTTGTGTCGCACTAAACCATTAAGAGGGGGCCAAAACCAAAATTCATCATCTTCATCATTTCAGCAGAAAGACGTCCACTGCTGGACATAGGCCTCCCCTAACTTTTGCGGGGGGTTGCCATAATCATATATGGTAATGATAATGGCGATCGCACTATGGTGTTAAAATGCATAGAGAACGTTGCTGCCCATTCTGTAGTAAGTCTCTTAGTCGCTTTTTAGTTTTTTTCGCCTTGTATTATTACAATAATATTAGTCATTAGCATATTAAGTGCAAATCGAAAGTGCTTGAAAATTAGAGGTAACTTTGTGATGATTTTCTATCGAGGTTAATAATTTATGTTTTTGTTCCCCTAAAAGTAAAAAAATAACATGCAGTTGCTCAATTATTTTTATTTTAACCCAAGGTTTGTCCAAACCCAATTTTACTTGTACCACACGGTACAAGTAAAATGCCGGACGTAAAGAATAGTACTCCCCTATTTCTTCCCGTGGGTGTCGTAAAAGGCGACTAAGGGACTGACTAGAGAATGGACAGCAGCGTTCTCTATGTATTTTAACACCATACAACGATCCCCAACCCGCCTGCCAACCGTGGCAATTATGGCAAACCCCCTCTTTGGGGGAGGCCTCCAGCAGTGGACGTCTTTCGGCTGAAATGATGATGATAATGAAATAAATAAAGTAATTATTTTATATTTATAATATCATCTAACAGATCGATATAATTATTGTCCATTGGCCTCACTGTTTCCATTCGTACGCACGAGATCACACCAAATTATAAATTCGTAGTATTTTAAAAGTATTTCAAATAAAATCGTCCGACAACGCGCAGACCGCAGGCACATTCCCGACTGTTGTGATTTTGACCACATTTGCTCACTTTGATCGGAAAGCCCTCGAGGGTCACGAGGGTCACCTCATAGGCATTATTTTAAAGCTGTAACCTTGGTACTCAGCTATACTCAATATCTTTAGTGCTTTACCATAATGTGTAATTAGGTGGTAACTATAAAATTCAGATCATAGCTACGATTAATTGATTGATTTAGCTACGTCACTTAAAAGAACAAGACAGACAACTAGGTCCACTGCTAGGTCCAACGATTTTTTGGCGCTCGAATGACGTGGACAGGAAGCGCGGTTGGTAAACATTTGTGCTGCTAGTGGGTAAACATATTGCTGGTCAATAAAATAATGATTGATTATTAACTAACGTCTCTGAGTGGGGCAGTAAATTAATCTCCCGACGCACAGAAAATATAATTAAGTTCACCATCTGTATCTTTTTTATCTGTGCTGTCTACTCGAATCAGGAAAAATATACCTTTTTCATAAAACCTGCAAGCGTCCAGGCATATAACGAAGCTCTTTAAAAAAAATGCCTGGGATACGTCAAAGAAGTCCCCTGCTAGAGCCTGATTACTTCCTTCCCTGTGAAGCGTTCTTTTTATACACATAAATTTTATTTGCCTTTTGCGATAGAAGTTTCTTGAAGCTTTGAGTTTATTTTAAGATTGGCAATAGAGGAAAAACATATTCTTAATTAGTAATTTCTTCAAATGGAGAATGTAACATTCTAGGATTATTGGATGCAAATCTGATTAAATAGTAAATTATTTTATAATAAGTATGCTGCTCTTTAGGTTTTTTCTGGGAAAATCTTAGAAAGAAACTGATTCTCAAAGGGATGGAAAATAACTGAATATCAAAAGGTACCTTCTATTTAAAAATCTTATCGAATTAAAGTTGATATCCGATAGTATCTGTATCTAGAATTAGTATGTACAAAATACCTCAAGAATATACAACATGTCCCAAAATTAACGCACAACCTCTTAAGGGGTCATTGTACTCATCATTATGAACAACTTTTACTATGGGAGCAAACCTGAAATCACGAAAAAAAAATCAGCTGTTCCCTACATTTTGACGAGTTATTCGAACATAAATGTAGGGAACAGCTGTTTTTTTTTCGCGTTTTCACGTTTGGTCCCTTAAGAGGTTGTGCGTTTATTCTTGGACATATTGTATAAAATTATTTGAAAAATAAAGGTAAAAAGTGGAACTAGAGATTAAACTCGGGTATCTGATGTCAATTGCCAACTCTCTCACTGCAGCTGCATAACCGAAAACAAATAATCAGTGCACGGTGTCATTTAGTACGGTCAGACACATCAGTAGCATCTCTTGAACTGCAAAAATCGCCCTTATTTGTACGAAGTAAAGACGCTGTCAACGTCAAATTGTTACTATAGATGAGCGTTTGGCTGTACCGTGGTAATTTCGCGCACTACCGCTCTGTACAGATGAATCACTAACAGATGTTGCGGTGGTGCTCAACATTTTTAAACAAACTACCCTGAGTAACAAAGCATTTATTATTTTTATTTATTTATTTCGGACAGAATCCATAAAGTGTTAGATCTATGTTAGTAGGTACATAATATAAAAAGTTAACAAATATTTCACAATTTCCCCGTAACTATACCCACCCAGTGCGCCTATATGGGACAGTCCTGTCGTGATGCAATCATTTGCAAAATGCTGTCTTTGGAATAATGACACCACTTTCTTACGTACTATAGCGTGGAAACCATCCACTATGTTTTTTTTGTAAATCTACAGTTTCTCAGTGTAATTTAATTAGAAAAAAACGTAAAAACCGGAATTGTTCCGGGTCTGGCTGTTTGTGTATGTGAGTTTAAATGTTTGTAAATGCACCCACGATACAGGAGAAATTCCTAGAGTGGGGCAACGTTTTAAAAAAAAAAAAAAAATTACTAAATCAGGTTTTTCTTTAAATTTACACATTTATTGATCTTGGTCAAGCTGAAATAATTGCAGGTATTGCAATGGCATAAATCAAGATGTTGGAATGCCTTTAGCTAAACCACCGAGTGTAGGGCATTACCTCCCAAATTCCATGGGACTCATGTTGACTTTGACAGTTCGAAGTTATTGGGACTTTGCCGTCGATATGGCACATGCAACAAACCCCCAAAATCAAGGTTTTCAGTTAGAAAAACTAGATTCTGTACAACAGTATGTATAATAATTTACATTACGCAACACAAAAAATTAAATTAAATTATTTGCCATATGTTAGCTCACTCACTCATTCACTCATTTCAGCCGAAAGACGTCCGTCCACTGCTGGACATAGGCCTCCCCCAAAAAGGGGGGGGATTTGCCATAATCACCACGCTTGGCAGGCGGGTTGGCGATCGCAGTATGGTTTTAAAAATGCATAGAGAACGCGGCTGCCAATTCTCTAGTAAGTCCCTTAGTCGCCTTTTACGACACCCAGGGGAAGAAATGGGATGACTCTTTACGTCCGGCACCAATCGGAACATATTATATGTTAGCTAGCACACGCCAATATAGCAATAAAAAAAAAATTTAAAACTATACTCAAGCTAAAAATAGCTGGGAAGGAGAAGTAGCGCAACAAACTCGCCAGCAGTACAGCTGTCTGTTCAGTTAGAAAAACTTGATTCTATACAATAGTATGGTAATGTATCTACTTTCGCAATTTTTTTATTATAATTGTATGGATCTAAAGTTTGACATCCGCAGAATATTTGCGAAAACAAACATACAATTCGACGTTACCTACATATTAGTTTTGATGACGGCTTTACTATTCAAAAGTACATACGAAGTTCAAACTGAAAACTGTGACTACACCGTAATGTGGTTAGTTAAGTTCTGTTTTAGTTGATGAACTTCCTCCAGTAAATACCATTGTTTACATCTGAATTAAATATTAATCAACAAGGAGAATTGTTCGCAACGTTCTACCTCGGTAGACTGTACTGGGGGTGTACAGTCACGAGCACCAATATGTATACACTAAGCAACTTTTAAAAGTGATTTCCTCCAACTTTATTGATTGAAAATTTATTTTACTACAAACATAGTATTTTGGGACCCACACTATTATAAAAAAGATCTTTTCTCTAGGTTTCAATCGTTATTCCACAAGAAAATCGGCTTTGAATTCTGCTAAGCTTTTACATATTAGTGCTCATGACTGTACTCCGAAGCGTTAATTCGAAGTATCGGCCGAATGTTCGGCCGTTTTATAACTTCCATAGTTTCCTTTTTTGAGTTTGAATTCTTACCCGACTTAAAGTCGCATTTTTGTCTTTGGCTCATCTCTTTGACTGTCGTTTTTTTTTTCTTTCGCCGTAGTCAACCATAGTTAGCCGTAGTTAAGCTACGGCCGAACATTCGGCCGATACTGGAGTGGCTCGCTATAGCTGCAGAATCCCTCTTGTTTTGAATATACAATCCCAGATTCCTAAATCGACCTACCATGCATTTTTATGTATTTAGGCCTAAAACAGCAAAATAATGATAAGTCAGAGAAAAAGTTTTTATGCAGTTTTGAAGCTGAGGCCGTCATTTCCGTATCAGCATTGTTCCAAATTTGAATTCACAAATTTCAAAAAGATATGGAAGTTGGAGTTTGCTCGCTCTTAAAGCATCAAGAAGCTTTGATTAGAGCATCTTTAAGTCATAAGTTATTTCGTTATTTGTTTTGTTTTGCATAAAAAGAGTATTGAAATTGTTTTTCCTTATTGGTTCATCCATTCTGACGTTCTTATTATGATTTGTCAGCGAAACGTAAGTGCACAACTTCGAGCAAGTCGTTCTGTCATTCAAATAATTTACCATCGATAATACCTGGAGACTGGCGGCTGCATGCGCCGCCCAGGAAGACCACGAAACCAGGTCACTGCACCACGACAAGATCGGTTTATCTATACCGTCAGCCTGCGTAATCGTCACCTGACCTCAGAACAGGTCCAAAAACAGCTTCGAGACTTTCATAGACTGACTGTTTGCGCTTGAATTGTTAAAAGGAGACTCGAAGAACGTGGCCTGAAACCTCATAACCCACCCCAAACTGAAACAAGCTACGCGCACCTATAGTTTGTACGCGAACATTTATATTGAACTCAACGTCAATGGAGCTAAGTTATTTTCTGGTTTAAGATCATTTATTCTCATAAGAATTACACTATTCACTTACATGAGAATATTAAAACTAAACACTTAAAAATTGCATAAAGTTGGGGGTATTACAAAGTTTAGACCTCGATTATTATTTTACGGATGCAACCTAGATTATGTTGCAAGGCAATGATGGACGTAAGGAAGTCTACCGCAGACAGGGACAGTTTTTTCAGTAATGTTGCATTGAAGAGAAGATAAGTTAAGGCGGTGGGACATGGATAGTCTGGGGCGGAATTTCCACCGAAGGAAGAACCTTGAGGTTGTGACGGGACCACGATTGCACCAACAAATAGCGACCGATACATTCGTCAACGCCCGAGGGGCTCATGTGATACCATATGCTGAGTTTGTGGGCCAAGATTTTATTTTTATGCATGACCTCAATATCTCCGTAACCAAAATTATATAAATTTGAATCAATGAAGAATAAGTAATATATTTTCATGTTATGTAAGCAAATCATTATTATAATCACAAGGCGAAAGCCCTTTGTTGAAATTAGATTATATAATTCTAAATACTTATACATATATTTAGAATTGTTTATTCTCATTTACCCGCCCACAAATACATATTTGTGGGCATCCAAGCAAAAAGGGTCCAGTTCTCGGTATTTAGTTTCCGAGATAAACGCAGTTTTGTAAAGTTGGGTGAAAAATTGCATTTCGCGATTTTTTATTATTAATTAATGCTCAATTATCTACAACTTCGTATAGTAAATGACTTTATAATATGATGTTTCTAAGTCCAAGAAATTTTACAAGAAAAGGTATAAAAAGGTGCCAGTGGTCGGCCATATCAAATGCTTTTTGAAAAATGCTTTTTCTCAAATCAAGCTTTTTCAGAGTTTCAACTTCAGATGTCTGATAAAAACAAATGTGCCAGTTTTTGAATATTTTTTAATTCTTATTATCAACTGACTATTCTAGATTCCGAATCTAGTCTTAACTCAATACCCCACTACTGGACCCTTTCTGCTTGGACGCCGGACCTTTGGATAAACCGTCACGTAGGTAACTAACATTATTGGGATTAAAATTAATTATCAATACTGGGGTCGAATATCAATGTTTATGTGATTAAGAATTATTTTGTAGTAACAGATAAACATTCTTGTTTATTCAGTAGGTAGGTACTTATTTGTCGCACTTAAGTATATATGAAAAATAAAAGATTATTACAAAAAATCAACAGCAAAAGTAATTCAAATTAGGTTGAGCACAGCAAGAAATTCAAAGCATTTATTTTAATTATACAGGGTGTTAAAGTAACTACGTGCCATAGCTTAGGGGTAAGTTCAGTATCGATAAAGGAACCCAGGAAAAAAAATTCTAAATAAAAAATTAAATAAGTCCCTTCGTACTTTAACGGGCTTAGGACATTGATTGACTTAAGCAGAATTAAAAACGTAAACAGAACACCTAAATAGAAGCCTCCAGGCATAAAGGGCGTGCCCGGTCACATGTCCAATGCTTGATTATTTAATGCTGGATGATAGAATAATAGTACATTGTGATACTAGGGTGGAAAGAGTTTAACCTACACACCCGTGTATCACACGAAGTTTTTCAATACACTTGTGGGAAATAGTAAAAAACAAATCAAAGTATTACAAATATTTATCGTCTGGCGCTTTATTAAGGTATTTCTTCACGCCATTTTTGCTTGTAAAACCATCAGACTGCCGTTTCACAAACCTGATAACTTTAGGTAACTTCGGAGATCTGTGTCATTATTTATTTTGAGAGTAGTTTTTAACATGGAATAAATTGACCACAATGCAGATGGTTTATATTTGCCACTCAATTCATGAAAATAAGCTAACAAAACACATGTTCTGAAAATTACTTAGTTTTCTTTAGTTTTTCCATAAAATAAAATTATCGTAAGTCGCCATATATCTTTCTCGAGATTTTGGGGGCAAAATTATTACATCTTGCGCAGTTTTCGCCTCAGATAAAATATCGGATGGAGTCAATTCCATTTCATCACTTGTCCTTGAATTACAATACAATATATCACACAAAAAATTAAAATTTTCAGAAAATGGCGCGTTTTTGCAACTGAACATATTTTTTTTTTACAACGAAAACAGCCTATACCTAAAGCTTATTAGATTTTTGAGAAATGTAGATGTGAAAATAATTAAATTAAAACTGGTAATTAAATATATTAAAGAACCATTTAAAAGACTTTTGAGAAATCAATGCTAAGACGTACGGACTAATTCACTTTTCCTGGTATAAAATCTATCCCATTTTATTCTATGTATGAAAACTCCTTGCATCTAAACTTTTTAAATTCACTTATGAATTTAAAACTCAACTGCAAAACTAAACATAGAGCTCGAAATCAAAAGTCACGACCGCGTAACAGAAAAATGCCTATGCAAAAGATTTAATTTTCGAATCATAATTATAGCCTCTGAAATTACGCCATGATTAACAACTGTATTGAAAAGTAAACTAAAATTGAGCAATTTAAGTAGGTACCTAAATATATTTTTGTGAATATCTGATCCCTCTAGTGCTAATTAACCATCACAACATTTAGGGGGTCTACTCCGAACATAAATCAAAAATGTGACTTTAAGTCGGGTAAGGATTCAAAGTCAAAAAGGGAAATTATGGAAGTTATAAAACGGCCGAACATTCGGCCGATAACTCGGATTAACGCTTCGGAGAGAGGCCCCCTGGTACCTTATATATTTTGTACGGAAATCAAGCAGTCAATATAATTATTTTAATATTGACATATTATAGTGACATTATTAAAAAAAAACTTTATTTCGGACCTTGATCCATATAATGTTAGTATCTAATACACAAAACTTATATTATAAACTATGCTAGTAACAAATGCAACTCAAATTGCAGAAAGGTTAAAAGTGCGTAATGAAATGAAATTGTTTATTCTGTAAATAGGATATCGGAATCACTTTTAAACGTCTTATTAAAAATATATAAAAAAAATAAGCAACATGGAGACGACATTTCCTATCTGTCTATTCCTAAGAAGTACGTATGACGTACTCGCAACCGGCGTGCGTGTATGACCAGATGTATGAGCGTAAACGAAGCAAAAGAAGTATGTCAAAATCGTAACAGGTAGCGTTCTGTAGTTTCTGCCTACCCCCATGGGAAGAACGCGTGAGTTTATGGATGTAATTTTTGGGTGGGAAATTATCAAATAACTTCTCCAGCACTGGGCTGAGCGGGAGGGCGTGTCAGACTTTTTTCTGACTAAAACCCACCCGTGTTCCTTCCGTTGCCTGTGTGCCGGGGCCACGATATCCCTTTCAGACAAACTCGCAACCCTGGCAGGCATTGGCCCTAACGGACTCCGTCAGTTGCTGCTGACAACTCTTTGAGGCGCGCGTGGAATACAACGCGCCGTCGACCCGGGCCTGGTCCTTATCGGACGGAAAAGTCTCCTAGAAACATTATAATATTTATTTATAATTATGAGATTCAACAATACCTCACACGAAAAAATCCGAATATTCCGAAAAAACCGAATATTCGCACATTCTTACTCGATTTCTAAATCCGATTTTTTTTCAGTTGGTGCTGACATCTGTTTGAGGCGCGCGTTAAACACACGCGCCGTCGACCCGGGCCTGGTCCTTATCGGACGGCGAGCTACCCATCGCTCACCGTCCGCAAGCCCGCGCCTACTGTGGCCGGAAATCAGCTTGCGGCGCCCGACGCCCGGGGCGTCCCCTGCGGCGGCTAAGGGCGTGAGGGCGCGAACCCTGCCTCACCCTCACGCGTTCCGCTTCCTCCTTCGCGAGCATAACTGCTTCGCAGAAGGAGGTGACGCCCTCCCATGCACTCTCGCTCCGAACCATGGCCTGAACCAGGGCCGGACGCGAGAGATCGCTGCCGCCGTTCGCCTCCGTGAGGACACGGCGGTGCTCCGCCCAAGCCGGGCAGACCTCCACCGTTTGCTCCACCGTATCCTCCAGGCGATCCACACAGTGGTGACACCCGGGCGATTCCTCCCGCTTTATCCTGAACAGGAACCTCCCGAAACAACCATGTCCGGTGAGGACCTGCGTCAGGCGGTATATAAGTATAATAATAGCGAACCAAAAATACTGCACAGCTCGCAACGGGTTAACACACAAATTAAGTGGACAATACAACCCACATATGGCTTACATAAAACCTTTTAACTGCCAGTTTATACGGCCACATAACTTGATGGTGCTAAAACGAAATGGCGATGGAACTAACTTTTATTCAAATATAATATTTAAGGTTGTTTTAATAGGGTCAAACATGAAATCTCCTTATTTATAAATAATCGTAATTATGAAATAGTTCTAAGATTTTTTTTTAAAACGTTGCCCCACACTAGGAATTTCTTCTGTATTGTGGGTGCGTTTACAAACATATAAAATCACATACACAAACAGCCAGACCCAGAACAAGTACTTGTAGGTTATACAAATATTTGTTCCGTGCGGGAATCGAACCCGCGACATGCAGCGCAGCAGTCAATCGCTTAACCACTGCGCCAACCGTGTCGTCAAAGTGTTCTAAGATTGACACGCATAACACTTAAACGACTAAATATATAAACGTGACAGATGTTTCAAGCATACAGACCTCATCATTTCAGCCGAAAGACGTTCACTGCTGGGGCATAGGCTTCCTCCAACATTTTCAGGGGGATGCCATAATCGCCACGCTTGGCAGGCGAGTTGGCGATCGCAGTATGGTGTTAAAATACATAAAGAACGCTGCTGCCCATTCTCTAGTAAGTCTCTAGTCGCCTTTTACGACACCCACGGGAAGAAATAGGGTGGTGCTATTCTTTACGTCCGGCACCACACGGCACTCGAAAACATAAGTTCGATATAATTTTCGTAAGGGTCCCTGAAACAATCAATTGCAATTGTCAATTTTTACGCGTTTGATGTGTACATTGATGCGCAAATTGATCGTCTACCAAATGTGAAGCGATTGACAATATTACTACAATTGATCGTTTCATGGACCCCTTACATTCGAACATTCACTTGTTAAATAAGATTTAACTTCTTACTCAAAGCGGTCTTCAATTGGGTCAATAAGTAATTATTTAAATCGGCATTCATTGATGAATTACTTACAAATTGACTGGTAATTGTACGACAAGATGAATGAGGCATTCATGTAATTGTTTATGTTCGTTTAACACCTGAGTTTCTACAAATTATTGTGGTTTATTTCTATTGAGAACAAAATATATAGCAATAAGTTATTATTTTATTTGTTTATTTAAGATCAATTAACGGAGTCGTGGATAAGTCTTTGTTGCTTTGACAGTCGTTAAGATAAGATAAATAAAAATATATTTATTTGTCATTAACACGTGTAGGTTTACCATCAGTTGGAGTAATTAAAAACGCCAATGGGACTTTTGGCGGGAAAGTGAAGCGTCATGTTTAGCGGTTTTGTTTTATTTTCTAAAATTTGTGTTTAGCCGATAGTGAATGTGTAATAATGGTGGAATAAGTGAGAAGTGTTCATTAAGGCGACGATAACCGACTTTTAATGATTTTATAATGAAGATCACGTCTAAACGAGTAGTGTTAATGATTTGAAAAAAGTATACTTATGTTAAATTAGAGCATTTTTTCAATAACTTGATAAGTGAATATTTTAGATTATGTTTATATTACATAGTGAAATTAATTTGTAAAGTTATGTCTAACGCGGATAAAACACTGAGAATGGTGCAAAATCTACTACTTAAGCGTATTTTCTGATCTTTTAGTATACGCGTTTTATTAAAATACCTTTTGGTTTGTGTATAATAAATTAATAATGCGTCAAATTGGGGACAGCGCTCCTTGATGGGCGAGTCCTATTACTGGCTGAACGTACGAAGCGTTGTACAGAACAGAGCTCAGTACAGAACACGCAAGCTAACCACTCAAGGTCACTGGCATATATCTCCGTCTTAAGTGTTCGTGAACGTGCATTAGTATAGGCAAATTAAACAAAACAGTGCAACATCACTTCAAGTTCTCTCAAGAAGTCCGCGTGAGTTCTCGGTAAAGTACTAAGTGCTATAATTAATTTCATCATTATTTAAACAAAATTTGTACTTTTTACCAAATTTTATTTGACACTGGCTAAATGTGTAAACCGCACGTAGCCACAACAAAAAAAAAACAACGCCAATGTCAATGTCATTCAAGGGCCAAAGGATCCTTAAAGAAACAATCATATTGCAATTTCAATTTCCGTCGGGCAAGCGGGCAATATTCTCGTAACAGACCACCGTAATCGGTTTTTGTCGAAGTCAACTTATAGATCAGCGAATGTCATAATGGTCATCTATGTATATTATAAAATAAAGTCACTTTTCGTGTGTGTCTATGTGAACGCGTTGTTCTCCTAAACTACGGTGCGGATTTTGATGCGGTTTTCACCATAATTTAGAGAATTCATTAGAATCAGCATTACAACTCTCAAGTTCATAAAATCCAACTGCATGATTATTTCAGAAATAATCATTCAGTAGTATTTTATGAACTGCATTTCAGAAATAATCATTCAGTAGGATTTTATGATCTTAGAGAGTTGTAATGCTGATTCTAATGATTATAATTCTGTAAAGCCATATTTGTTATGGCCGCGAATCATATTTAGATCAACATACAACCTGTTACTGACCTGCAAATTGCGAAAAACTTAAGAAAATTTGAATTTCGCGGGCTACCATAGCGAAACCCTCCTTAACATTGAAATTTCCACTTTATTTTCATACTATTAAGTTATATTTTTATTCGTCGCCTAATACCTTGCCATAACGTGCCACCAATGGCCGCCAGACCTTATCATATTGTTCTCTGGTTAGATTTTAATTCTCGTGCAAACTCGTGCGATATCGCGGACGCGACGTGACACTGGTAGGACAATTTCTTTGTCGGTGCCTGTCGCGCCCGCGATATCGCACCAGTCTGTACGAGCCTTTAATTGCATCCTGTATCCGATCTAAACAAAACTACACGACATTAACTCCGACTAACCGCCGACTCTGTCTGGCAATAAAGTGCCAGATAAAATCGCTTATCAAACACTCCATGTAACGATGTGCCAATTTATTGGGCATACATACGGTTTTACGATCTACGTCTGTACCCAAGTCTGCAAGCGAAGGGTTGCCAGTTCTATCGATTAAGTTTTCATACGCTTTTAAATTAGGTAAAGTATTTTGAGTACGTTACTGATTATAGCTTAAAAAACCGGCCGAGTTATTTCTGCAGTTGTAAACATGAACATGAAAACATTCCATATCTCACAAATTATTGACTTAAATAAAAAAGTCTCATAAACATTATAATATTTATTTATAATTATGAGATTCAACCTTTAAGCGATACCTCACACGCTTATGTGCATTGAACTTTTTTTTCATCCCTCGGTTAAATGTATCGGGTGTAGGGAATGCAATCCGGATAATCAGTAATCCGAAAAGTCCGAATATACGCACATTCTTACTAGATTTCCAAATACGGATTTTTTTAACAATAAGAAATTGTAACAAAAAGTCATAACTAGCGTGTTTCTTGCGCTACTTGGTAGATCGTACTGTACGCGCGCGCTATGGGAGCGAATGGGGCGCGGAACGCGGGTCGAGTACACATCCATTGCACGCCACGCCACAAAATCCGATTTTAAAATAGTTACGGATTTGCATTACCTAATCGGGAGTGCTAGCCCTAATATTTTTTTACATCATTGTTTAACGGTGCACAGAATACACCTTCTTTAAAATTTTCATCGATATAGTGCCTTTAGCCATCGAGTAAACTGTCTGTTTGACCTCCGGACGGGCAGATAGTCATGAAGAAATTATAAGAATACGGCTACGCATCTCAAAAAATTGTGAACAATTACGACATTTGTTGAAAAATATTTATATTCGCGTTAGTTTTTCAGGAGTATTCCCGCTGTCTCCACCGCCCGTGTCCCCATTAATAGGGACAACGGGACTTGAAATTAAAAATTGTTCCCGTTGTCCATTGCTCTGTCCGCGTTTATGGGGACAGCCGGACTTGAAAAAAATTATTAAAAAATATTACCGCTGTCCCCAATTTTTCTCACCCCATTGATGGGGACAACGGGACACAGTATGACTAATTTCACAAATCACAACTATCAGCCATAATTTCTGTATTATTATTTATTATTCTTTAGTCTTCTTGTCATTCTTTGTGTTGACTTTTATATAACTCGAAAAAAAAAACAACTTTGTTCTTTAAAATTCTTGAACCTGGCAACACATAGTAACTTCGAAGCTAATTTACGACTGTTTGCAAAAGGAGTAGGTAGAGGGCGTTCAAAATATTTGTCACTCTTTTTAATGGTCTTATGTAGGTGGGTACTAAAATGACCATGGAAAGGTCAAATGCGAAGATAATAATACATACTGCCGTAAATACGTTTTATGATTTCTGTTCGACATGCTTGCATTTTTTTAATATCTGTAATAAAACTATCTAAGAACGATTCTGTTACAATCAATCAATCAATCTGCCTAGCCTTTTCCCGACTATGTTGGGGGTCGGCTTTCAGTATGACCGCGGATACAGCTGAATACCAGTATTTTACATAGAGCGACTGCCTATCTGACCTCCACAACCCAGTAACTGGGTAACACGATACCCCTTGGTAAGACTGGTTGTCAGACAGCCGTGACCAAAAGCTTTAAGAGGCCGACTACCTTCGTCCGCAACTGCAAGTCGCGGTGAGCGCAAAATTCATTCGGAATATTGCTATCTCTGTTTGACTCTCTGAGTATGTGAGCGGCGGACGCGGTGTGTGTGTGTGTATGAGTGGATAGGTAGCTATTATTAGCTGTAGGTACTTATCGTTCATTCATAACGACTCGGAGGCATTTATATTTACTTATTAGTAGGTATGTTTATTATTTGCTTTATTTTTGTTCACTACTTCGGGGAATCGTTAGTAAATGTACAGACTAGTAATGCGTTTTTTGGAAATTTCTTTAGAATGCCGATATCTCAACATATTAGAGGCCTTGTAGTGAAAATCCAGTAGATACGTCATACATAAGGTAAAGTACACACGGCTACACATCAAGCTATACAAATCCAGTTTACGCTGACCTCTCATTGTACGGAAATCCTACACATTGTGAGATCAGCTTATACTGGAAATGTATAGCTTGATGTGTAGCCGTGTGTACCTATACCTATATTATATCGTCCAAGGGACCACACATCACACGAACGTCGCGTAAATATAAATTATTGGAATATTTATTTTAAACCTGCTTATCTTATTTCAATTTATTTCCTATAAGATGGTAACAAATTAAAAAAAAACAGTCAAGTGCGAGTCGGACTCGCGCACGAAGGTTTCCGTACCATTATCTATAAAAACGGCAAAAAAAACACGTTTGTTGTATGGGAGCCCCCTTAAATATTAATTTTATTCAATTTTTTAGTATTTGTTATTATAGCGGCAACAGAAATACGTCGTAAAAATTTCAACTGTATAACTATCACGGTTTATGAGATACAGCCTGGTAACAGACGGACAGACAGGCAGACGGGCGGACAGCGGAGTCTTGGTAATAGGGTTCCCGTTTTACCCTTTGGGTACGGAACCATAAAAACTAAGGCTTCTTCCGTCTTGTTTCTGTGTTCCTTTTACTGAACTTCAAATATTGTTATTACTAAACAATGAATACAACTCAAGTCAAATAATAAAAGTGTTATGCAAAGTATTAGTAAAAAACCGGCCAAGTGCGAGTCAGACTCGTGCACGAAGGGTTCCGTACCATTATCTATAAAAACGCCAAAAAAAACAGGATTGTTGTATGGCAACCCCCTTAAATAAATATTTATTTTATTCTGTTTTTTTGTATTTGTTGTTATAGCGGCAACAGAAATACACCATCTGTGAAAATTTCAACTGTCTATCACGGTTCATGAGACAGCCTGGACGAACAGACAGACAGACAGACGGACGGACAGCGGAGCCTTAGTAATAGGGTTCCCGTTTCAGCCTTTGGGTACGGAACCCTAAAAAGACAACTATTCCAATAATTTATAAATCGACGATATCCGTAAATACAGATAAATAACATAGGTAGTTCTGAGCTAAGAATGATAAAAATAAAAAACAAGGATTTTGAATAAACATTTATTTAGTTATGTTCTAACTTCATAGTTATAGATAACATAACACCAACATTATACACTTAGTTCGCAATAAACGATTTTAATTTGGATTTATTCATCTATAACTCGCAACGTGATATAGTCGTGTAGGGTGACCATATATTATCGACTGAACGAATGACAAAAAATACAATTATGGTAATCAGAATACATAGTGTCAAAGATCCACACTAAACACCGATTTATAAGACAAATATTTATGCAGTTTATAATGAAGTCGATTTACCAGTTCTTGTCGACACAAGCTACCTATATCCGAATGGAACAGGAGCTCCTGTCGTTTTAAAAAGGTTAGCCAGTTATCAAGTTATTATCGGAGCTGCCTCCCAGGGTCACCAAAGTCCACATAAAAATCCCAGAATGATTAAATAAACTAGAAAGACTTTGATCTTTTCATTTTAGTTTTATCAATGTTTTGTGTAATAGGAATATCACAAAAAAGTCCGTGCAAAAACCGGGCCGAAACCATAAAACCGCACTTGTCCAGATAAGTACGGTCGTATGGTCGTGTGGAAAGAAGCCACGGCGCGCGCCTTCTCTAAGCAATAAGAAAATAATTATGATACATCGCTCTCGATTGGTTGTGCTCAGCGATGTTTACAAACTACCTCCCGAGTACCTACTACTCGAAACATATTTTCAATGGTTGCATTACCTTTTTTCGCAAATGCGATCATGATCATTATCGGTAAGACCACACGGAACAATTTCGTATGCAAGTATTTTTACGTATATATATGGAAGTATATTTTTTCCATACGCGATTGTAGTCCTTATTTCTATGATTTACGGACCAATTTTCGATGCAGGAAGAAAATACTTCAAAGTAGGTATGTTGAGCCCTGGTTTTTGGCGCTGGCTAAAGGTGGACGTACTTAGAAGCCCTGGTACTCGATGTTGCAAGTACGACCCATGTCTATGATAGGTACACTATTACAAGCTTGAGCGACGGTGGCGGCTTCGTCACGTACGGAGAGACAGGCTCGGCCAGTACTCACGCTAAGGGTCAATTTACATTGCCGCAGAACGGAACGGAAAAGCATAATGAACTTTATGTCAATTGTGTAACGTACAAACAAGATAAGAGCAAAAAAAAACAGGTTGGGCGTCTTCCGGGGAATTCTCACGCATTCTCGGGAATTCCCGCAATTAGCAGCTTGTTTCGACCGTGTGTATAATTTAGACTTTTTACTGCTCCTCAACACACAAACCCTCATAAACACAATCATTTAAATTTAATTAGTTCTAATGTTATCTAAAGATAGGTAGGTAAATACTAATTTATACAAAATATACTTATACTCCATTCTTAGCCCAGTTTAAAAATATGTAAACAATTAGTAGCAATGAAGGTAGATAGGTAACTTATAATAATATAAAGTAGGTAAGGCAAGAAAGATACATCCCAACGTTCGGAGTTCATGTCGGCAACTAAACCAGATCGTAAATAATATTCCAAGTCCATAAACAAAACAAAGGTCGTAAGAATGTATATTATTCGATACCAAATCACAAGGCAAATCAAAATCCAAGTTCATAGCATAGGTCAATCAATAGTGTTAGGAAATTATTACAATATCTACAATTTCGCAAACAAATACGTACGCGGTGCAGTACAGTAAAGTAATCGTATAACACTGACAGCTGTAGAATGACAAAAAACACCCCGAATCGTTGCGCTAGTGTGAGTGCCTGTTGGAACTCGGAGCAATTCACACAGCTGCCGTGCGCAGTACGACCACGCACACATTGACATTTGCTTGAGGCGATAGCACTACTAGCTATTGAAAATTTATGATAAATTTGCATGTGTTCCGTAATACCAAAAATGATGAATGAAAACTTAATATTTTTCCAATATTTTTTCGCTAATTTGTAACTTGATAATATAAGCTGTGTTCCTGCATAACGAATATTTCAAATATTGTTGTTTATAATACAGAAAAAAATATATGAAAACATGTTATTTACGGTGTAAAAATATGCGAAATGAAATTAGCTATATCTTCATTTTAGGTAAGTTTTTTTGAAAAAAAATAGGTTTAGGAACCTAGATAATTACTGTCTTAATCCAAATATCAACATAATATGATGTAAATATGCTCAAATTTCAAATGATTTTGGTATTACGTTTGTATGGACAATTCATTCGTCGCCACACTCTTAACGTGCTTTCCGAGGCACGGAGGTGTCTCGGTATGTAAAAATGGTCACCCATCCATGGACCAACCCCGGCAAATGGTAATGTGGTAATGGTGGTTACGCACGCTCAGTGATTTTCCGTCCTTTGCTGCATAAATTGTCCCCGACTCTTTGATGCTGCTGCTCGTTGATACTTCACGTTCTCCGAATAGGTAATAAATTAAATTAATGTTTTATGTCAATAAGACCTACGTTGTTAAATATTTTTTTATCATAGTTTTTATTATTATTATTGTATTTTTGGTTTTGTAATTATATTTGTTTGATTTATATTATATTTTTTTAATCTATTAAGTATAAAAATATGTATTAGGTAAATATGTTGAAATGGTTGTACTTTCAGTCACTTGTCCCTAAAGGTTCATTAGAAAACCAGCGTCAAACAGTATCTGTCTGGCATTAATGCTGAAATGAACCTTTTTGGCGCAGCCGTGAGGCACTTAACATTGTTGTTAAAACATTATTTTCATTGTTTTTTATTTTCACTGTTTTTACCCGACTGCCAAGGAAGGGTTATGTTTTTTTTTATTGTTTGTATTGTGTGTTTCATGAACTGTGTCCAAATAAACTTTATTCTTTCTTTCCCTTTCTTTCAAATGTAGCGTAACCCGATGGATCGACCCATGCTTATATTACTTAGCTTGCTTACTTAACGATGCTGTTAAAATACAATTAATTGCAAACACCACATAGGTTTAGAAAAAACCTTAGTTTTGTGTAGATCCGTCACATATACCCATGTGTGTAAATATTTAAATCGTTAGATTCACCCTACCGCGTCAACAGATAGTCGCGTTTTTTCGTTTTGACGTCTCTGACACACACAATGACGCAGTGACGTGATTTGTTTGTCACAAAGTGAAATAACGATAGCGATTGTAGAAATAGAATCGCTCCGAAGCGAATGCCATTTGTCTAGGCCCTCTTGTCAGACACAATCCCCCTTATTACAAAACAAGGTTTATCTTCAGACCCAGGTTTAAAACATGGAGCCATAATTGAATTTCGAACTTTATTTCGACTATGGTAAAGTTCCTCAACACAAAACCGACAACTTAGTACCGAATTAAGTTTTCAGTTTTATAAAAAGAATGGTGTTTCGATTACATTTACGTTCTTATTACAAAAACTGGCTCCATGGTTTTGTTTTGTAATAAGGCGGATTAAGATTCTACCGTAAGTCTTCCGTAATAGGGGTTATTTTATTTATAATTTGAACAAAAATCCCCTTATTACAAAACAAGGTTTATCTTCAGACCCAAGTTTAAAACATGGAGCCATTATTGAATTTCGAACTTTATTCCGACTATGGTAAAGTTCCTAAACACAAAACTGACAACTTAGTACCGAACTAAGTTTTCAGTTTTGTATAAAGAACGGTATTTCAATCACTGTTACGTTCTTATTACAAAAACTAGCTCCATGGTTTAAGCCATGTCAAAATATAAATTTTGTTTTGTAATAAGGCAGTATGTGTTTAATTCGGTGGTTCTTCATCCCCCTATTCCAATTTATTTGTGGTTGGCGCAATATGCCTTTTTCTTTCATACTTCTATATTAGTCATCATCTTGGTATGGGGTGACCCCCCTTTAAAGCCATAACTCATCTCTTTCTAACCCTGCGCGTAATACAGGCGTGATGTTATGGGTATAATGTTATATTCTGTTTGAAAATTATTGACGCTTGTATCTTCAGGTATCGTAGCTCCATCTAGTTTCGAATATCGCTACGAGATCGTCTACTACGCGCTACGCGGCTACGAAATGGTTACGCGTAGCTCTCGTCTGTTTTCTTAGTAAAGCGACATCTAGTAAAAGTTACATCAACTAATATGATGGAGAATTTTGTCAGCAAAGAAAGGCATCATATTTCTCTATCAGGTAAAAGTATAAAGTATAGATGGCGCTACTCGACTGTGAATATTTGATTGTGGAGAATGAAAATAATTATACTTGATGAAAGAAAAAAAAAAATGAAAATGTGTTTATTCTGATTATTAATATAAAGACATAATATTTACTTCTGCCAAACTGCACAGCGCAATGAGGCGCGTCCTAACCAAAACGATCGTCACGTGAGCACGCGGCTATCCGAACAAAAAAGTGACAAATGAACGCGATGAACCCTAAGTGCCGCTGTCGCGCGAATATGCAATTATGCGATCGTTTACAATAGTTTACATGAATAATGAATTTATGACGTACACAATTACATAAGCGACTGGGTCGATCGTGCGAGTACGCCATATTCATATAAGGCCCCGTCCTAACCGAAACCGATCATCGCGCGCGTACGCGAGTTGCATTTGTACGTCATATTCATCTAATTAGCCTGTATTGTCCCAATGTAGGGTAAAAGGCCTCCCCTCCCTTTCCCACATAATTGTCTGTTTTTAATATTTTAAAATTGGCTGGCGGAAAAATCCTACTGATCTGTTTTCAAATATAGTAGCACTGCAACTGGCATACTATTCCATCCTCCCCAAAATTTGTCTGAATTCCATAAAATTAAAAAAAATATATATCAGACGCTTCATTCGAGTGAATGTTTATTTTTTGTCCATTCCACGTTCACACAAAATCAACAAAATTACATAGTAATGAACGTTCATAAATTGCTCCTTTCGTATCATTTTCAATCATTTGGTTGGCGAGTGAAAGATGCCGAATGCCGAAATCCAACGTCGCGTTGTTTGCATCGATTCCCTAATGATTTTTTTTTTCACTACTTTTGATTGATTTTGTGTTTAGACGATTATGCAAGATGCAAAACAAATATGCACAAAAAGTAAAGCGTCTGATATCTGTACCGGCGCGGTCAATAACCAACCATCTGTCAGTCATGCATGTCAGACTAGTTGTCAGTACAAAGTGCTTTTCATTGTTCTGAGGTACAGTCGCCAGCAGGTCAAGCCACCCGAAACTGTCAAATTTTCCCAATCAACCTTGAACCGTATGCTTTAACAATAACTTTGAAAATCTTTTAAAGAAATTTGACAGATTGTAGTAGCTTGATGTGCTGGCGACTGTACAAAGCACACTAATTCTAATCAAACAATTAATCAGAACACTTCTTGGCGGGAAAGTAAAGCGTCATGTTTAGCAGTTTTATTTTATTTTCTAAAATTTGTGTTTAGCCGAATATGAAAGAAAAGAAGGAAAGAAAATACGTTTATTTGCGGTAAACATAACACAAAGAAATAAAACACATACACGAAAGAACAAGTTCAGGGAAAATATGCGTCACATTCACGCAAAACGGCCATCGCTCAGCATAATGCTGAGACCCTATGCGAGACAGAGCCCCAGCGCTGGTTTTCAGCGACAGCCGGCGTTGACGTGATATATATGAATGTGTAATAATGGTGGATTTTTAACCATTAAGTGTTCGTGAACGTGCATATTTGTAGGTAAATGAAACAAAACAGTGCAATATCACTTCAAGTTCTCTCAGAAAGTCCGCGTGAGGCCTCAGTAAAGTGCCACGTCTTTACTGAAACTCAAGTGGAGCGGGCGGGCAGGGATATCATCTATCATGCATGCATTGAATATAATTAATTTCAAATTTATTTAAGATCCGGTCAAGAGCAAAGCGGACTCGCGCACCGAGGGTTCTGTACGAATATAATGTTGATGATTTCTGAAAAACTTTGCTATTTAGAGACATCGTTTTATTTTGCCTGTAATCTTTACATAAGCTTCTATCATATAGAATAATTTCAGATTTTTATCTCTGCAAACTTTGGAGATAAGCCCCCCCCCCCCCTTAAGTAGCCCCACTTCAAATTTTTAAGACCCCTTCAGTCCCTTTTGCAAAAAAGATATAGTTGGGTAAACATCATCTAAAACTATTCTAAATTTCAAGTTGATAGCATTAGCAGTTCTTGAGATATCCAGGTGTGACAGACAGACAGACAGACAGACTTAGTTTCGCCATAAGGGTTCCTTTTTACCATTTTGGCACGGAACCCTAACAATCAGCATAAATCAATCTGTCTAGCCTTTTCCCAACTGTCAATGATCCACGAATCACAGCTGGTACCAACATCTTATCGCTTTCCGAGGCACGGAGAAGTCTCGGTATGTAAAGATGGTCACCCATCCACGGACCAACCCCAGCAAGCGTAGCTTAACTTGATGCATTGACCCGTGCAGCTGTTATTACTTAGCCACCAGCTCCTGCTGACACGTATGAATGAATGAATGAAATGCACAGACCCCAGCGTGGTAGTACCAGACTCGATTGCTCGAATGAACCTAGAGATTCACCCTAGCCCCTGAAGCCTCATGTTTCATGAGACTACAGAGACCAATGTATATCAGAGAGTAGACCGGGAGGCGCGGTAATGGTAGGGAAGACGTGCCCTTGGGATAGGAGGGATTAGAGCCTACCGACTGTGCCGCCTTGAGCAAGCATTGGAATAGTGGAGAGACGGGTGGTATTTATCTATGGGAGGGGCATCTTTTAGTAGCTTCGCCGCCAGTTTGGCTCAGGTTCTCTCGGTTCTTGTCTGTGTCACATCTATGCTGTATTACACGTTGCTGATTCCAAGGTAACGTTGCTGATGCAATAAATTTTATTTTATAAACAGTGACATTTAATTATTATTTTATACACAATGACAGGAATATTTACTTGTAAAGTATTATATTATTTTTAATAATTGTGAATGTGAAGACTATGTGGGCTATTGCATAATATTTTTTTTTCCCTTTCTTTTATTCTCAGTTCTTGGTCAGTCATATTTGGGTTATAATTTAGCTTTGTTATTTTAGTTTTATTATTTAGGAATCTATACTTACTAATCATCATCTTCATCATATCAGCCGAAAGACGTCCACTGCTAGACATAGGCCTCCCCAAAAAAGGGGGGGGGGGGTTGCCATAATCGCCACGCTTGGCACGCGGGTTGGCGATCGCAGTATGGCTACAGAACGCTGCTGCCCATTCTCTAGTAAGTCCCTTAATCTCCGTTTATGACACCCATGGGAATAAATGGGATGATGCTATTCTTTACGTCCGGCACCAAACGGAACATACGGGCGTACTTACTAATAAGTTGAAGAGTTTGTTTGTTGGAACGTGCGAATTTCTGGAACTACCAGGCGGATTAAAAAAAACTTTTTTTTGAGAATATCACGCTGTGATCTTTAGAAGCTGAGCAAAAAGAATAAAAATCAGAAAGAACGCGCGGGTGCCTATGCGGTGTGACGGGAACCGAACTTTAACGAGAAGAGCTGTACTGTAAATGCTTATGTCAACAAGGTACACACGGCTACACATCAAGCTTATACATATCCAGTTTAGGCTGATCTCGCATTCTATTGGATTTTTGTACAATGAGAGGCCAGCTTATACTGGAAATGTATAGCTTGATGTGTAGCTGTGTGTACCATCCCACGCGGCTCAGGCGCTTTATTATATTCGAACCTATAGATATTGTGGTATCTTACGACTTCCACGCGAATGACACCCGGGCAGACGCGAGTGCATAGTAAAGTAAGGTCCCCTGTGGCTGGGTCTCACTCACAATGTAAAATAAATTTTGACATGATCTTTATACCTTCAGTTAAGCCTTGAAAACTGACGTGTAAATATCCAAGTTAATTTCATTTTTAATTTACGTTGTTTAAGGCAATGATGTAATACCTTTAGATGCGTTACCTGCGCTCAATAATGGCAAACTAAATGCCAGGCAATTGCCTGACATTTACAATAATATTAATTAATATTACGTACGCGCCAATGGGCGCGCCAGTCGGCTGGCCATGTTTGTCGAAGGACCGATGGCCGGTGGAGCAGACGAGTCCTGGAGTGGAGACCGCGTATCGGCAAGCGTAGTGTGGGACGCCCCCCAGCTAGATGGACCGACGACCTTAAAAAGGTGGCTGGGGCAGACTGGATGCGGAAGGCGGAGGACAGGGTGTTGTGGCTCTACCTGGGAGAGGCCTATGTCCAGCAGTGGACTGCTATAGGCTGAGTTGATTGACTAAAAGACTTATTATGAAACCCCAAAAAAATTACCTTGAATTAATTGTTACCTTGTCAAGTGAAGGCCGAAAGAGGCCGCTGGGTGCGAGAAGAACAGGACCGATCGATGTGGTGACGCTTGGTCCCGAGGCCCATGTCCAGCAGTAGACGTCTTTCGGCTGAAATGATGATGATGATAAAATACATTAAGAATAGAGCAGGACCAAAATAATTCCAAATACATAAAAGCATAGGAAACGCTGAAAAAAAAACTATAATTCCGGAAACAGAAAGAAATCATACAATGGCAGCGCTACGTGCAAGAACGGCAAGGGACCCTTTCCCGATGACGTCACCACGAAATATCGCCATATTTGGCGACGTCATTATCGCTCCTCACACGTACACATATTAATTTAGCCGACTGTACGTAGTTTATCGGTTGTTTTATTTGTGGTCGTTGTGTGAGCGTGATGTTAATTTTGAATAGGACGATGAAGGGATAAATGAGTAGTAAAATGTTAATAAATTGTGAAGTTGAATGTCGATTGTTATGTGGTTTACCTAATCAAAAATAGATTATTATTTTGAATGATAGATTGAGAAATGATGTGATAAGACAACGGTGCTGTTGCTGGTCGGTTAAAAATAGATTATTATTTAGAATAACAAAACTCAAACTCAAACCGCCTTATTACAAAACAAGATTTATTTTTTGACATGGCTTAAACCACGGAGCCAGTTTTTGTAATAAGAACGTAACAGTGATTGAAATACCGTTCTTTATACAAAACAGAAAACTTAGTTCGGTACTAAGTTGTCAGTTTTTTGTTTAGGAACTTTACCGTAGTCGGAAAAAGTTCGAAATTCAATAATGGCTCCATGTTTTAAACCTTGGTCTGAAAATAAACCTTGTTTTGTAATAAGGGGGAAAGCATTTATTTCAATTAAACCAATTACATGCACTTTTGAATTGTCAAAGAGTCGGTCAGTTAGTCAGAAAGTTGAAGCTAAATGCCCATTCCAAAACGTAGATCTATGGAGAAGAACAGAGGCAAGAAACTACAAGGACACTGTTTTAAATCAAGATATTACAAAATCCTGGGTACATTATTCTTGTTGCTTCTACACACAACGTAAAAAAAAAGAAGATGAATTGAGGAATGATGTGATAATGACAACGGTGCGGTTTAAAAGAAAATGTGAAGGGACAATAATTGGCAAGAGTATCCTTAGATGGTTTTGATCATGTTGAAAGGATGAATTCAACATGATTTGACGGCATGGTTGGCTCAGTGGTAAAGCGACTGACTGCTGCGCTGCGTGTCACGGGTTCGATCCCCGCACGGAACAAATATTTGTATGACCTGCAACTAGTTGTGCCGGGTCTGGCTGTTTGTGTATGTGAGTTTAAATGTTTGTAAGCGCACCCACAATACAGGAGTAATTCCTAGTGTGGGGCAACGTAAAAGACGACTTACAAAAGGTACTTACCTATTTACAAGGCTGGAAGCGGACACCCTAGCTAGAAGGACATATTACTGATCTTAATGGAGATGTATTTCAGAAAGGTCAGCTAAGTGTGCGTAGTACTCGCAACTGGCGGCGGCGTGCGTGTTTAACCAGATATATGAATGAAATATAAACACAACATCACGCCTTGTTTTCCCCAAAGGGTTGGGCAGAGGAGTACCTATGGTACACCCACATTTCGCCAGTTTTGCTTATGTCCCATGTAGATGTCATATGAAAACCAAGCAAAAGGAATTTGTAAATGTAAGGATCGTAGTAGGTGGCGTTCCGTAGTTTCTGCCTACCTACCTGAGAAAAAGGCGTCAGTATAGTGTTATTCATCGTCATCATTTCAGCCGAAAGACGTCCACTGCTGGACATAGGCCTCCTCCAAAAAGGGGGGGATTTGCCATAATCGCCACGCTTGGCAGGCGGGTTGGCGATCGCAGAATGGTTTTAAAAATGCATAGAGAACGTTGCTGCCCATTCTCTAGTAAGTCCCTTAGTCACCTTTTACGACACCCACGGGAAGAAATGGGATGGTGCTATTCTTTACGTCCGGCACCAAACGGAACATATAGTGTTATTGGTTTTTCATATTTAGAACTTCGGAATAGCATTCACGAGTCTATATTGGTGGTAGTCTTTGTATTTTTTTTTCAGTGGTTATAATGACAAATAAATTCTTATTACCCCTTACAAATTTGAATATACAACATTATTTTTAGTATATGCGAATCCTGAATATAGTTTGTTCAGAATATGGAACTTAATCGATTTCAATAATTTTTACACCATGTTATATGTTGTCCCAAAAATATTTAAGTGTGGTGAAAATGTTATCACCATTTAATTACTTACAATGCAATCGCCGTACGGTTGGGAACCTACTGCCAAACTATTATCAATGAGCGCAAGTCGACCCTGGAGGCGCGGGGGCGCCGTTGGCATGTTTTTGTACGGACAACCCGGTAACATAACAACCTTATAACTTTGTGATTTTTCATGATACAGCTTTGAAATGTTGTACATAGATTCTTTACATAAAAATACTAGACACGTGTTTCGGGCTTCGCATATACTAAAACTAATATTATATAAATACGCTATCTTTCCTCAATACAACCACCATTGATGTAGAGAAATAAGTAATCTTACCAACAACATTTTGATCCTGTAATTCAGGCCTTTCCGGCCTTGGTATTTCGATCATGTACCCACATCGTTCTCCAACAACTATAAGCAAAAGAAACATTATTAAGTAAAATAATTTGTGAAACCTTACATTTGAATATTGTTGGACATTTTCCGTTTCATTCTCCTTCGTCTTAGTTTTAATAATTTTAATAGAATTACCTTCCTTCTTCATGCCAATGAGGAAAATGTCGTGAGGAAAGTTTTGATTATGACAATAATACCGGCCTATTATGGTCCAACTGCAGGGCAACTACGTCCCTTTCTCAGTCCTCTCTACTTATCATGAGCTAGCTGGAACAATCCTGCCTGTAGGCGTCAAGCTTGTCTTGCCATGTTCATATATATCTTTAAACAATCATACCGGCCTATTATTGTGAGAGCAGTGGTGGTCCATGCAGTGATAACGGCCTCGACTAACAAGTGGTCCGAACCCAGACAGGCCTTTTACTTTGTGTAATTAATTTAATCACTACTCAGCTCTCAAAACGGTGAAGGAAGCCATCGTGAGGAAACCGGCATGTCCTAGAACAAAAACTTCGAAGAAATGTGACATCTACCAACCCGCACTGGGCCCGCGTGGTGGATTTTGGCCCACCCCTCACAGAGAGGAGGCCTGTGTCCCAGCAGTGGGAATATTAGGGGCTGATTATGTATTATTGTCCAACTGTAGGGCAACGGCCTGTTCTCATACAAATAATGCACATTTACCGCTATAGCTTTTACCCGCGGCATCGACCACGTAGACGTCGGAAATTATCCCTCGGTAATATACTATCGGGATAGAAAATAGCCTATCCTAACTTAAGTCTTGGTCTGCCTGTGTGCCGAATTTCGTCGAAAGATGACAGTTTGTGTATTTGATAATGTAGCCGCGCTATCATTGTTCTCTATAGAGCGTTTGTCCGTCTAATAAATGGACAGTTTTAACTACTGCAGACAGACTAAGCACCCATAGTAAAATACAAAAAATATTTATTGACATAAAACATATTTTACAACAAAATAGAATTCTCTGACTCCTTCGCTAGTTAAAACTGTGTTGCAGGAGCTAGCGTCCTCCCGTAATAAAAGACACAAACTTTGTTGTTTTATGACAAGACAAAAAACAAATAAAAAAAAGGAAACAAGAGACTTCACTACTGCTATAGTACTTACTATCATTTCATTTTTCCAAAGATAACTCGGAATGACAAAAACAACCCCCTCCTGGGTTGTCTAAGCTACCGAAGCGTGAAGTGACAGCGAAATGGCAGTTGTAGCACAAATGCCAACAATTACCGGCTAGCTACTGGCACGTCGCCATGGCTATGGGCGTGCCAAAACCTGGCACAAGGCTCTGTTAGTGCTATTTGTGCAATTATTTTGTGCTAAATTGAGGTTTGCGTAGTATGACTAAGTGTTGCCATTCATAGACTCTGGGAGATAAAGAAAGTGATATTGTAATGTGAAGGTAGTCTTCGCTGTAATAGTTATTTATGATATACGCGCGGAAATTGGTTTTTACAAACGAGTAGAATCGAGGGCTTACTATCGTCACGAGTTTTACACGAACTATTACAGTGAAGACTACCTTCACATTACAATATCACTTTATTTATCTGTGTGTGAAAGCTTGAGCATGGAATAAGTAAGTACTTTATAATAGCATGGAACTAGTAAGTACTTTATAAAAGCATGGAATTAGTAAGCACTATATAGATTGTAAGTACAGGGGGTTGAATTTCGACCAGTGGGCGGACACTTGTAATGAATAAATATTCGAATAAATATTTCAGTACTTATTTAGCTTTTTAAATTTCGAAGTTATTTTCTGCCGCTGCTCAGTTGCTTATTACTAAGGTGAGATGTTAGATGTTCCTATATTTATGTGTATAATCTATGGTTAGATGTTACACAACATTTAGATGGGACTTCTTGGCGGGAAAGTGAAGCGTCATGTTGGTTTAATTTTCCAAAATTTGTGTTTATCCGAATATTAATGTGTAATAATGGTGGATTATTTACCATTAAGTGTTTGTGAACGTGCATTAGTGTAGGCAAATGAAACGAAACAGTGCAACTTCGCTTCAAGCTCTCTCAAGTCAAGAAGTCCGCGTGAGGTCTCACTCAGTAAAGTGCCACATCTTTACTGAAACTCAAGGAGAGCGGGCGAGGATATCATCATCATGCATTCATTTCATCAATAATAACAAGTTTTGTAACTAAATAAAGACTTGGCCAAAAGGTCCCAGCAACCAGGCTATTAAAACATTATAAAAAAAAAAACATTTAGATGCAACTATTGTAAAGCTCGCTTGTTTATTTTATTTTATTTTATATCGTAACATTTTCAGGCGTTTCATCAAAAGATTTTTAGTTTCTTCAGCCATTGTATTTGATCAAATAAATTTTGCAAATACCCGACGATGTTAGCAGCAGGCTTAGCATGGCGTTTTCGATCTCTACTCTACTATAGAATAGACATCGCTTGTCTACACTTCTCGTTATCTCTTCTTCGCGAGCACGAGGACACACCTAGACTCGGGTTTCTTCGTAGACAGTGACTTGTCCATAGCAACGGGGTATTCGCTAGTGGTGTGTATTACTACCCAATTTTACCGTACTTTTGCGTTTCGTTCTCAAACAAATCTATGAAGCAAAGTGTTTTTAACTAATATTTCTTCAATTACAAAACGCAAATGGTCAAGGGGGATGCGCTGAGTAGCCCGCGAAATTCAAAATTTTCGAACGTTTTTTGAATTCTAAGGATTTTTTGAAGAGAGTTAGTTGTTTTGCCGATTCTAATGATTATAATTCTGTAAAGCAATATTTTTTACGGCCGCGAATCATATTTAAATCAACTTATGACGTGTTACTGACTTGCAAATTGCAAAAAACGTAATAAAATTTGAATTTCACGGGCTACCTTAGCGCATCTCCCTTTTAAAAATATTGTTTAATGGCTGTAGCCAATGACGTATTATAGGTAATACATCATTGGCTGTGGCGCCACTAAGTTTTAAAACTCATTTGTATTGCATACACAGAACACTATATAATATTGGTAATTGCATATAATGTACAGGCATTATTTAAATAAAGAGCCATAATTATACTATTTTGATGGCGTCACGCAAGAAGTATCCTTTAAGGGTACTGCAGACTGGCGGGTCGCGCTATCACGTCGCGCCTGTCTGCGGGAGCCCTTGTTTTTACTAGGTACTAACATTGTTATTGTATTGTTGTTTATCGATATTTTATTTATTAGTAGGTAAATGCTCCATTTAAAACTGAGTGTGTAAGATTTAGTAAATGAAAATAATAATCACTACATAGTAAAGGCTTCTACAGACCAGCGCGACTCGCAACGCGACACAAAGGCACCGCTCGTCACGCGACGTGCGGGGCCTTTGTGTCGCGCCAGTATGTAGAAGCCTTAATGCAACGCGGGCGAGGCCGCGGGCGGCAGCTAGTACTTCATAAATAAATAATTTAGTGTTCAATGAGGAGATTTTGGCTCATAATCAGATGTTTTATATTCCCTGTGAATGTAGGTATCTAATAAATCAAAGTTAAGGGACAACATAGTGTAAAAACTGTAGGATACTTATATTGTTGTTCTTATTTTATTGTTAATTCCAATAATCTATTATTTATTTTGGGCGACAGGTCCTAGCCGAGTTCTTCGCATAAACATTGATTGCACTATCTCCTTGCTTATTTTATAATTCTACAGAACTCACTTCCCGTGAGATCAAAGGCTCCCCAAACAAGCAAAGCAAGCTCTCTAATAGTATTTCTTTCCCATCTTCGCTGAAGTTTTTCTATAAAAAAAACTTAAATAAAAAGCGCAATTTGAACCCAACATGTTAATTTCAGCTTAATAAATGATAAAAGTAAAAAAGCACCGCCTAAAATAACTCGAATTAACAAAAAAACAACTAACAAATCGTTGTCTAGGTCATTTTATATGTAGACTATTTCGGAAGAAAGGTTTCTATCCCAAGCTGTCAACATCGGAGAAAGATTGTACGTCGTGCTCGACGTTGTAGACAGTTGTCTAGGGTAGAGAAGACAAGTCTCTTCACATTTGATTTTGTAATCGCCGTGCTACAGACAGTAGAAAACTTTCTGTTGTCTACACTGAAACGTCATTTTTGTCTATTCTTCCGTCGACAAAACGTGTAGAGAGGGTTCTCGTGCTAAGCCTGCTGGTCAGCGCCTGTTTTATACTTTTCGAATCTTCTGTTTATCAATGAACACTAACCAACAATGTATTCCATGCGTGCTGTAATTACTAAGGGCTGATTTTTCTATCGTCACATATCTCATATCCGAGAAATAAAATTGAGTTTTGACAGTTTTTGTATAGAATAACTGTCAACATTTCAAATGTATATTAACTATAGCGTTGCCCATCAACGTGGCAATGCTGCCAGTGTTCTGGGCACGTTTCCGGATGACAGTAATGAGCACGAGTACAGTTAGTGCTTTGACCCCTCTAACAAAGAAGAAGAAGAAAAGGGTAAAAGGGGTTATACAGAGCACTGACTACTTCGACGCCTAAATGTCCTTTTGTTTTTGTATTTATTTGTTTAGTAAATGAGAAAATTTTGTACTTATCTAGTTTAAATTGTTGTGTAACAATTGTTTAAAAGCATTTTATTGAATGGGAATAAGTAGTTTATTACAAATACATAAAATTGAAGTGTCTGTTTGAAATGTAAAAATAACAGCTTTTTACTGAGTGTGTATGAAACTCAGATTATAGAAAGAAGCAGATAGACCGCGCGGAACAATAAAGTGAGGCCCGTTTGTAGACATGTGTGCGTTACAGCCACGTGACAGCACAGGTGCCTCTATGTGTGTGTACGGTTGCCAGGATAATGAAAAAAATAGCCATAATATTTCATTACATGAAAACAAAGTTCTTTTTTCTTAAATCAGTTGTTTTTAATAACAGTATAAGTCAAATTAACAATAGCCATATAAACGATACATTTGCGATATATTTTTATTTTGAGACACCAACATTTTATTGTTTTTGGTAGCTATATTTACTTTATGGTGACGTCATATAACCCATGCTATAGCAAATCGACTGATGTAATAAGTATTATAAAATCCATTAACTAGTTACACTTACGAAGACACATACATACTTATTTATTTATAGACATACCGACCAGAAAAGACGATAAATAAAACACTATTATCAAAAAATATTTTGGTAAATCGATACTCCTGTATCCTATACTTATTTCCTAACTTAGGGGTAAATGTTTCAATATAAACTAGCAACACCGAATGATTTTTGTTAAGGTTTTGTGTTTCAAGATGTCACTAACAATAAACACGTAAAATAAATCCAAATAGACAATTAATCAATATTTTACCTATGAAAGATACTTCATCTTATTTCTTTTGTTTTTGGGAATAGTTTTTACAATGTTTAAAAATACAAGACGGCATTATTCTGAAATTATTTGTTAGAGCCCGTGACGTACTAACGATGCGACCCTTCGTGCTGTACTGAATCGAGATTGTATTCGCTTTTGAATTTGTATTTGCTTTGTTGGCCGCACTCTCGGTGTTCCACGCGGTCTATCTGCTTCTTTCTATAATCTGAGGTATGAAAGTATAAACGGTACGTATAACAATTTTTCATTATGTTATAGGGTTTGGTTTCCGCACTTTGTCCTTCATGTGGACCATTGTGCCCCAACAATTTTTTATTTTTGTTTATCTGCCTGTTTTGTTTGTTCCGGCCAATCTCCGAAACGGCGGAAAGGATTTTGACGGGACTTGTTGTGTAATAAATACCATCATTATTTCAGCCGAAAGACGTCCACTGCTGGACATAGGTCTCCCCCAAAAGGAGGGGGTTGCCATAATAGCCACGCTTGGCCGACGAGTTAGTGATCGCAGTATGATGTTAAAATGCATAGAGAACGCTGCTAGTCACCTTTTACGACACTCACGGGAAGAAATAGGATGGTGCTATTCTTTACTTCCGGCACCACATGGAATAATAATGATAACTTTCTCGAATAGAGTTATCATTCGATTGAAAAATCGGCCCTAAAAAATGGTAACTATCTACAGATAAAGGCTCTTACAGACTCACGCGATATCGCGGGCGCGACCGGCAGCTGAGGCAGCGACATAAAAATTGTGCTACTACTGTCGCGTCGCGCCCGCGATATCGCACCAGTCTGTGCGAGCCTTAATTCAGGTATAAATAAACGTAGAACAATATAATAATGTTTAGTTTGCCTTTATTCGTCTTTCAACGTGAAAATTATAGGGTATGTGGGTACTATACTAAAACGTTCAAATTGATTTGTTTGCATAGTTCGACTCGCTTGCAGGGTATAATTTCGAGCATTTAATATAGACAGGTTAATAGTCCACTAACTTCTAACTGTTTCAAATAATCTTCGTTGTAAAAGTACATCAATTTACAGTTCGGCTGCTGAGAGAATGCGTTCCTGACAGTTCGTGATCAAAAGAAAGATGTAACTTTGAAGTAATTTCTTTTTGCCCTATTAACGAATAATAGCATTAATGAAAACTATATCAGTATGTCAAGCTACAATAAATGTTATAATTTTGCGCTAAATTAAATATTAAATAGATAAGAAAACTATATTTATTTTCATCCATAATACGCAGTTACAAAGTCACGTCAAATCTTTATTTTTGTAGTTATGTGCCAAAAATAATAATATTAAGTTAGGATAGCTACGCCCCACGGTTTCACCCGCCTAAGTCTCGATCTCGAGGGAATACTGGGACAAATAAGTATCCTATGGCCTATCCAGGTCATGGTCTACCCATGTACCAAATTTCATCCGGGTCTGTTCAGCCGTTTTAACGTGATAGCGTAAACAACAAACAGACAAATAAACAAACAAACTCACTTTCGCATTTATAATATTAGTTAGGATAGTTCGGTATAGTCATTACGGGTCGTCAGAAGCCCGAAAATCTGACAACCAGTCTTACCAAGGGGTATCGTGTTACCCAGAAACTGGGTGGTGGAGGTCAGATAGGCAGCCGCTCCATGGCAGTTGAAACGTTATCTGTCGTTATAGTATTATATATTTCGGTTTTATTTAATAACCACTGATAGGAGCCCCGCGCGCGCGCGTCCCCCGTTAAGGCTTCTACATACCAGCGCGACTTGTCGCGCGACGCGACACGGCACAAAAGCCTCGCGTGTCGCGGGACGAGCGGTGCCTTTGTGTCACGTCGCGTCGCGCGACAAGTCGCCCCGGTGTGTAGAAGCCCTTATTGATCATGAACAATTTTTATTGCTTTTTTATGGCTCGCCGGCCGACTTATAAACTTTTCGTAAACAAAAAATTTCTATGAAGCGTTGTAAGATGACTATTGTTTCGGAGCGTGCATAGATAAGGCTATATAATTCAAGTTGTTTAGTAACTTAAATGACTGAAGTGTTTTTTTAATGTTTGTTTAATGGGAACTACAGATCCCAGCAGCATTTTACTTGTAGCTTCTATTGTACAACTCGGAATTCCATGTATTATACATCAATCGAAAGGGCGTAAAATCTCCAACAAAATGGTATAAAATCTTCACCAGTATTAATTGTCACAAAACACTTGCACGGAAATATTAGTTCAACAAGCTGACAATGTTATTTTCAACCACAGATTTCATATTTCCACAGTCTGAAAAACACAGATTTTTTGCGTTAAAAAAATTCAAATAAATCAAAAAAGAGAACGCTGTTTTCAAGTCCCAATTTTGGCAATGTTCAATCAAGCGTTTTCGTTCCGGTCCCAATTTCAGCATTGTTCACGGGAGTGGATAACAATAGAATGCATTAATAAAGTTAATAACATTATAAAGCTTTTTGGTAACAAGTGGCGTGATGGGCCACCATTTTGATGCTTGTAACATCTACTGACATCAGCGCTAAATTAGACATCGATTGTGTTTTGCAGTATGTTTTGTTGTATCTTTTTTTTGTTTTTTCTGGGTGGGTAATTATCAAATAACTTCTCCCGCTCTAAGCGGAGCGGGAGGGCGTGTCAAACTTTTACTGACTAAAACCCATCCGTGTTCCTTCCGTTGCCTGTGTGCCAGGGCCACGATATCCCTTTCGGACAAACTCGCAACCCGGGCAGGCATTGGTCCTAAGGGACCCCGTGAGTTGGTGCTGACATCTCTCTGAGGCGCGCGTGAAACATAACGCGCCGTCGACCCGTATTCATTCCTCGATTAGTATCGAGGAATGAATACGTCAACAGGAAAACGCGTTTGGCATCTTTGATAGCAGCTGATTTTTTTAAGGCGCTGACAAGAGGCAAATGATAAACGTAGACTTTTCTTAAACAAAAAAATTGCCAAATCTATATAGTTTATGGTAGCGAAAAAAATATATGTTATTCTTGAACATATTTCTCAGAACTTGGTTGATACCAAAACTCGTTTAGAAAATAAAACTCGTTACAAATTAACGGTAAACTAACCCTTTACTTTGAGATTGTATCCAAAATATCTGTATTAAATATCAACGTACGGTTGGTATTTATACAAAAAATAAAGTTTAAAAAAAATAGTTTTCATTATAAATAAAAAACTTTTTACAAAAAAATAATAACCGACTACCAAAAATAACACTACAAAGTGAAAAATAAGTTTAATTTCGGAATTCGGTGTCTTTGGATCTGTATTTGAGTTTTTTGCCACCGACTTCCGAAATTAAAGTTATTTTGCACTTTGTAGTGTTATTTTTGGTAGTCGGTTATTATTTTTTTGTAAAAAGTTTTTTATTTTTCACTTTTTAGTGGGTCAGTTTTGAAAATGTATCTAAGTTACAATAGCCTAATGTTAACTGCTTATCACCTTTTACAAAATATTGCTTTTCCCGATGCCGGGACGTTGATTGTTGAGGAGTTCTCCTGGTAAGAACCAGGAGAACTGCCACTCACCATATGCATAGTGACGAGCATAAATTGCTTAATCGCAACCCGTTAAATAGATACTCATTATTATATTGTTCCGGTGGCCATCTGTGGTCTCCATCATCAGTTCCTCTTCACCAAATGGTGCTTTCGGAGAGCAAATGCACGAGTTACTATAAAAAATACCCAAATCGCTATAGGTTTGCATATAAAATTTGAGGGTTTCCCTCGATTTCCATGGGATTCCCTCATCAGATTCTGATTTGGTGGCAATGGGACTACCTCGGGAGTATACCCTTTCAAACAAAAAAAGAATTTTCAATATCGGTTTATAATTGACGGAGTAAACGCGTAACAAACATACAAAAAAAAAAAAAAACATACAGCCGAATTGAGAACCTCCTCCTTTTTGGAAGTCGGTTAAAAATTAGACAAAAGAAAGTTATTTTAGAACGTTATGATATAATTTAAAAAATAAAAAAAATAAATAAACTGGAATAATGTCGTTTACATTGACGAGACATGGCTGAACGCCAATCACACGCTCATTCGTTCTTGGACAGATGAATCACAAGCGTCAATAACAAAAGTATAGGAGCCCAACTAATAATATGCCACGCCGGTTCTGAAAAATACTTTTTTGATAAGAACGGCTTACTGTTATTATATACTGGCATTTGAATCAAAAAGCACAACTGAATACCACGAAGAAATGAATGCCACCGGTACATTCAAAGAATTGTTCCAGAATGTGCTGTTGGCCGGCCTACCGGAGCCTTCTGTAATGTTAACGGATAATGCCCATTATCATTCGATGCAGATACAGAAAGTATCTATCCAAGCCAATAGAAAAGAAGAATTAGTGGTTTACCCTTAAATTATAACAACACATTTCTAATACACGCTGTGTTGTAGCCACACTACAACTAGAAAGGTACGGAACCTATATTACAAAATGTAGGCTGCTTTCAATCTCCATGAATAGAAAACCGTTAACATAATCGTTCTCTTGTCGCTAATCTTATCGCTGAACCCTGAAACACTCGGCGCGATTGTTATTGGCCTATAAAAGGAAAATAAAAACAGTGGGAGGGCGATAGCGGTTACAGGGTTACTTATGGGCAAGCGGGAGGAAACGCCCGGGTGTCACCACTGTGTGAATCGCCCGGAGGACACGGTGGAGCATACGGTGGAGGTCTGCCCAGCTTGGGTGGAGCACCGCCGTGGCCTCACGGAGGCGATCGGCGGCGGCGATCTCTCGCGTCCGGCCCTGGTTCAGGCCATGGTTCGGAGCGAGAGTGCATGGGAGGCCGTCACCTCCTTCTGCGAAGCAGTAATGCTTGCGAAGGAGGAGGCGGAACGCGTGAGGGAGAGGCAAGGTTCGCGCCCTCGCGCCCCTAGTCGCCGCAGGAGACGCCCCGGGCGTCGGGAGTCGCAAGCCGATTTCCGGCCACCGTAGGCGTGGGCCTGCGGACGGTGAGCGATGGGTAGCTCACCATCCGATAACGACCAGGCCCGTGTCGACGGCGCGTCGTATTCCACGCGCGCCTCAAAGAGTTGTCAGCACCAACTGACGGGGTCCGCTAGGGCCAATGCCTGCCAGGGTTGCGAGTTTGTCCGAAAGGGATATCGTGGCCTTGGCACACAGGCAAATGAAGGAATACGGGTGGGTTTTAGTCAGTAACACAGTCACTGGCCCTCCCGCTCCGCCCAGAGCGGGAGAAGTTTGATAATTTCCCACCCAAAAAAAAAAAAAAAAAAAAGGGTTACTTATGGGCAGAACACGCGATTGTCCGTGGCTTAGTATTATTGCTAGTGATGGATTAATTAGCATTCGCATTCATTGTTAGCGTGTGAATGATAATTTAGCATTTAACAAATTAAATGTAGTCGCGAAATTCTGTAAAATGCGAAGCGATGTACTTTTCTAAATAGTCAGAACGGCGCACAATCGCGCATGCGGTGTGCTATAAATATATTTAATTATCCGAGAGTCGGCGAGTAAACTAAGCGCGAACGCGAGTTTTAATTCGTTTAATAACAAAATTGACATACTTCATTATTATCAATTATCGTTATTAGCAAATAGCATAGCAATAGCAATTAACACGCTAAGACTCAAGAGTTTGACGGCACAGTTGGCGCAGTGGTTAAGCGATTGACTGCTGCGCTGCGTGTCGCGAGTTCGATTCCCGCACGGAACAAATATTGTATGACCTACAAGTACTTGTTCCGGGTCTGGCTGTTTATGTATGTGAGTTTAAATGTTTGTAAACGCACCCACAATACAGGAGAAATTCCTAGTGTGGGGCAACGTTTTTTTAAAAAAGAAAAAAAAAAAAAAAAAGTTCACACGCTCATGAAATTAATTCGAAATCGCATTAATTGTTACTGATGTAAAATACATCTTATTTAATTAAAACCGGCCAAGTGCGTGTCGGACCACGCACAATAAAGGGTTCATTAGTTAGGATAAAGTTATCCCAAAAACAAACTTAACATTATTGTTGAAAAACGTGTTCTCCCATTTATCGATATACGGCACGGTCAATTCTCCAACTGCAACTGTAAGTTGGTCGACTATTACTCGTTAACTTGTAAAGTCTACTTAGCTGTGATAGTTTTCCTTTCAATTTCGTTATATATACACTACTGCCATGAATTTTTTCACACATCCTCAATCAACCGTTTAGCTAGCACACTTGACTCTAATAAAATTTAGCACTTTAAAGCTTAATATTAAGCAAACGGATCCCTGAAACGAAAAATGGCTTTCACATACTTACAATATTTTTAAACGGCATATCCAACGATACCCCACACCATGGGATAGACGAGAAAAAACAATTATCACCCCCACTTTACGTGTAAGGTACACTAAAAACATTTTTTTTCAAGATTTTATTTTAAGACTTATTGGGCGTAACTAACATACCTTTAAACTCATGCCATCGGACACCTCACCCCCCCCCCCCCAGACTTGAGGTGGCCCGTAGAGGCGGGCCGGCACTAGCCGAGGATTGCGGAAGTAATAACAGATCCCAAGATCCTCGGTGCAAGTGTGGGAGGGGAACACTGGGGTGGTTTTTAGTCAGTAAGAGTCTGACAGACCCCTCCGCCCACCGCAGGGCGGAAGACATCCATGAGGATTTTCCACCCCGTGAACAAAAAAAAAAAAGGTTAGGTTAGGACTGTTATTAACCATCACACGCGAGCCGAGTGAACGAAGCGAACGCATATCAGCCGATAGCAGCCGGCAAGCGCTACATCCACGTTGGTTGCTTGGATATTTTGTATTTGTAACACCAAAGATTATTTGAGGCTCAACAAAAGAGTAACATTTGTATTAGGGGTATTTTTTAATTATGGTGACCATTCATATTAAAAAAAATGGGAATTTTTTGGCGTTCCGTTAAATACATCATCATCATCCATCATCATCATTTCAGCAGAAAGACGTCAACTGCTGGACATAGGCCTCGTCAAAGGGAGGGTTTGCCATAATTAACTTATGGCAAATAATTTAATTCAATGTTTTGTATTGCGTAATGCAAATTATTTTACATTTTATTGTATAGATTCAAGTTTTATATGTGAACAGACAGCTGTGCCTGCTGGAGAGTTTGTTGCGCCACTTCTTCTTAGCTAAAGCTCTAGGAATTGGTGAAGGGTGAGCGTTTTTGGAGGACTGTATCATGTAATTTTTGACGTTCGAAAAGTGCTGATTCTCAGCCTAGTTTGATTAAAAGACTTTTGATTTTGATTTTTTTCTTTACGTCCGCCACCACACATACAAATGTATGCCATGCTATAACTAGGTATAATAATATACCCTCACACTTACACAGCTGGATTCCTGATAAGGTATCCGATGAATAATTCCGTGGACAGCACTTTGAGAAGCTCGTTCACGAAGCTCGAGCGTGCCCAATTTGCAGTATGAAATATTGAAAGAGTGTTCAATCTGAGTACACCAGATTTCCGCAACGCTGCAACGTTCCGAACGTTAAATATAAATTAACGGAAGCTCAGATTTCGTAACTTATCTTGTTGGAGTACAAATGATACTGAAGATTTGGGATTTGGGTTTCCAACGGTAAGCGCAGTACTTATGCAAAATACAATCTAAAATCATTTTCATATTTTAGTAATAACTAGCCTATAATGTTCCCACTGCTACTGACACACGGGACACAAGGCCTCTTTTCTTTGAGAGGAAGTGGGTCGTAATCCACTGGGGCCCAGTGCGGGTTGGTAGATGTCGCATGTCTTCGAATTTTGGGTTCTGGGACATGCCGGTTTTCTTACGATATTTTCCTTTGCCGTTTTGAGAGCAGTGGTGATGAAATTATATAGATAAAGTATAGCGCCTGCCTGAGTCTGAACTCGCGACCAACAACTCGTAAGTCGTTACCACTGGGCCATCACTGCCCATTTTAGTAATTAGCAGATAAACAACATTAGTTTTTGTTTATACTAAACCCGAAAAGGGGTCATTATCATTTTTTATATTTTTTTTTTTTTTTAAAACGTTGTCCCACACTAGGAATTCCTCCTGTATTGTGGGTGCGTTCACAAACATTTAAACTCACATACACAAACAGCCAGACCCGGAACAACTACTTGTAGGTCATACAAATATTTGTTCCGTGTGGGAATCGAACCCGTGACACGTAGCGCAGCAGTCAATCGCTTAACCACTGCGCCAACCGTGCCGTCAAAATTCATTGTACTCATCATTTTGAATTTTTTTTTCTATGGTATCAACATTGAAATCGCGAAAAAAAAATCAGCTGTTCCCTACATTTGTGTTCACTGAAATCGACAAAATGTACGGAACAGCTGATTTTTATTTTACGGTTTCAAGGTTGGTCCCATAGAAAAAGTTGTTCAAAATGATGAGTACAATGACCCCTTTTTTGGTTTACGTTTTAAACAAAAACTAATGTTGTATAATTAATAAGGGCAAAGAGTTTTAAAACATCAGCCAAACGGGGGCTTGTGGCTAACAGCCGCACGGGTTGATCGATCACGTTAAGCTACGCATGCCACGGTTGGTCCGTGGATGGGTGACCATCTTTACATACCAAAACCCCTCCGTGCTCGGAAAAAACATTAGGCTGTTGTTACCGGCTCTCATTTGCAGATCTTTGGCAGTTGTTACGAGTCGTCAGAAGCCCAACAGTCTGACATCCTTACCAATGGGTATCGTATTACCCAGTTGCTGGGTTATGGAGGTCAGATAGGCAGTCGCTCCATGTAAAATACTGGTATTCAGTTGCATCTGGTCAGACTAGAAGCTGACCATAACATAGTTGGGAAAGGCTAGACGATAATGATACATACATACATAAACTCACGCCTTCTTCCCATGGGGGTAGGCAGAAACTATAGAACGCCACTTGCTACGCTCCTTACATGCTCCTTTTGCTTCGCCTACGTTCATACAATTTTTTTAACAATCTTCATCTACACTTGTTTTCTATCATCATCAAGGTCATCCTCATGGCAATAACGAGTATAATTGAATAGTCAAACGAACTTACCTGTAAGTGAAGTTCGACGGTAATTATACGAAGTTATTGCCTCGTCCGAAGATGATGAGACCCACCCGACCCAAACATTCATGCTATATAGTTATATGAACATGTACCCTATGTTGTAAAACCAATAAATTGCTATGAACTTAATGAAGATTGTTACAGATGACAGCACACCCGCATAGGGATGTGTTTGTTTTTACTAAATTCTTCCAAATTATGTGACGCCAGAGACTATAAAGTTGAGACTAGTATACACGCACGCTGGTGGCGAGTACTACGCACCTGGCCTTTCTGAAGAACATCACCAATTTGGTCACTATATTATGTCCTTCTAGGGCGTCCCCTCCCGGGGTTTCCACTCACTTCTGCTTTATAAATACCTTTTGTTAGTCGCCTTTCACTCATCCTCTCCACATGACCAAACCATCTAAGCATACTCTTTTCAATCTTTGTCACTACATCTTCTTTTAAACTACGATGTTGCGATAATGATTTTTGAGTTAAAAAAATCAGCCCCCTTAAATTATTTTATTTAGAAAACCGTCAACTCCAGCTACGGTTTCTTAGAAGAGCGGCGGCCACCAAATAGCGTCCGCAATTTACCGGCGAATGACGTCACTGAAACTTATTTATGAAAGTAAGTTGGTGTTCCTAGAGAGCGTTTTTTGACACCGTAAAGTAAAACCCCGCTGCTATCATTTCCAGATAGCCATCGGCCGCTATGTGGCGGCCCCCGCTATAAACGATAACTTCTTGCAAGTTAACATGTATGATAAAAAACCGGCCAAGTGCGAGTCGGACTCGTGCACGAAGGGTTACCCTACAACCTTACAAACTATAAAATATTTAATATAAGTAGATGAAGCAACGGTTTAGTAATATCCTTGAAAAAAATTACTCGCATTCCGTTTGCTCACTATAGGCAAGCGACTTGCGACAAAATCAATAGCAGTGAATTGGGACTGGGATTGTGAATTCAACTGCACATTTACCGCTGAGTCGGTGACGGTCGGTGATTCTTCAATATTGCCAGCGTGAGGGGTCAAAAGAAATTTTTAGGGTTCCGTAGCCAAAGGGTAAAACGGGAACCCTATTACTAAGGCTCCGCCGTTTGTCCGTCTGTCACCAGGCTGTATCTCATGAACCGTGATAGTTAGACAGTTGAAATTTTCACAGATGATGTATTTCTGTTGCCGGTATAACAAAGAATACTAAAAAACAGAATAAAGTAAATATTTAAGGGGGCTCCCATACAACAAACGTGATTTTTTTTTTGCTCGTTTTTGCTAGATATTGATAACGGCAACAGGTGTAGATGCTTGAAATATTCACAGAATATTAAGTTATATATTCACTTTAAAAATAAATAATTAAATTTAAATAAACCAAATATTTAAGGGGGGCTCCCATACAACATACGTGATTTTTTTGCCATTTTTATAGATAATGGTACGGAACCCTTCGTGGGCGAGTCCGACTCGCACTTGGCCGGTTTTTTATTATTTAAATTAACCAACGGAATAAAAAATCAAAATGACCTTCAATAAAGTTTCCTGAGAATCGGATTATTTTGACTCCCTGCCGTGCTTCCCCAAAACCAGCAATAAAAATACCATCCTGAAACTCAAATAAGAATAGTTCTGCCGCTGCCATTTTTTTCTTTTGGGTGGTAAATTATCAAATAACTTCTCCCGCTCTGGCCGGAGCGGGGAGGGCGTGTCAGACTGATACTGACAAAAACCCACCCGTGTTCCTTCAAATGCCTGTGTGCTAGGGCCACGATATCCGTAATACGTCGCTGAAATGTCTTGTAATGGCACCTACGGAACCACCTGTGAACTCATGGCAGCGGGAGAACTATTCCCATTTGAGTTCCAGGTGTTTCAAGATGGTATTTTTATTGCTGGTTTTGGGGACGCACAACAGGGAGTTAAAATAATCTGATTGTCAGAAAATTTCAATGAAGGTCATTTTGATGCGTGTCAGACTTTTACTGACTAAAACCCACCCGTGTTCCTTCAAATGCCTGTGTGCGCCAGGGCCACGATATCCCTTTTGGACAGGCTCATAACCCTGGCAGGCATTGGCCCTTTCGGACCCCGTCAGTTGGTGCTGACATTCATTTAAAATGGGAATAGTTCTCCCGCCTTTTTCCAACCCTTACAACACCAGCCTAAACCAAAGATACTAAGCAATTAAATTAAAATACGAACGTAGGTATTCAAGGACACTTTTTCTAGTAAGAACGACTAATACTAAAAACTATTATAGTAATACCACAGTGTGAAATACCTACATAATAAGTAATTCGCAAAGAAATAGAAATAACAAAATTCCAACCCGGCAATAGGTAAAAACACAATTATTATCCTCCAATTTAAAATTAGGAAGCGAAACAAACCAAAACGAAAACCAAACAACGACGATGAAAAATATTTCAAAGCAAATTAGTAGTAAGTAATAACAAAATATCGCAGAACAGAAATTTCGGTAACTATAGCTTGAACGTGTATCGCTTAGGTTTGTATTCTGTGATTGATACATGACTTCGTTTTTTGATACGATCGGCTTGCAAGCACAAAAAATCACGTTTGTTGTATGGGAGCCCCCTTAAATATTTATTTTATCCTGTTTTTTTTGTATTTGTTGTTATAGCGGCAACAGAAATATATAATCTGTGAAAATTTCAACTGTCTGACTATCACGATTCATGAGATACAGCCTGGTGACAGACGGACAGACAGACGGTCAGACAGACAGACAGATAGACGGCGGAGCCTTACTTATAGGGTTCCCGTTTTACCCTTTGGGTACGGAACCCTAAAAACCGCCCAAATGCGTGTCGGACCACGCACAATGAAAGGTTCCGTAGTTGAGATGAATTTATCCCAAGAATAAACTTAACAGTATAGTTGAAAAACATGTTCCTCCATACATTCAATATTGAGTGATTTACCATGTTATTTTAAGACCAAACACTTCCTGTGATCTTTAGGTAAAGAACTATTCCTTGTATTTTTTATTTATTTATTTAACAGTTTAAGACAAGAAAAATAAAAGGAACAGAAAAATACGTACAAAGGTGATGCTTATTTCTAAAGAAATCTCTTCCAGCATACCTGCGACGGGGTGCGTGCAGAAAACCTCCCCGTATGCCTGATGCCTGCTGGTCCCTTATGGATACGTTCGAGGGGAAGAGCAGTCGTCGGGCCGGTGCACCCTGGGCATGGACAATACTCTCTTCGAAAAAGGTAGTGGAGTTTTTCTGCGAGGGGTAGAGCGTAATGCTCCTCCTGGGTGGATGGTGGCCTACTCCACCCTCTGCTTACAGAGGGAAGGTCGAGTGGGCGCAGGTTAGGACCTGAAGGTCCGTGGAGGAAGGGCCCATATATGGGCCGAAGGAGGTCGTTTCTCCACGTTGTGGAGAAGCAGGGGCGGCGCTCGTTGTGCACTCACCATGCCAACGAGCTGGCAGCGGGAGAACTGATTCTCCTGACTGCACCCGTCGATATCGTAATCCGGAAAGAGATCACGGTCATGTTTTGTGACTCGGAACGGGACGAGGATCTTGGCTTAGTCGCCCGGATCGCGAGGACGATAACCTCTATAAAAAAATCCTCTAATACCAAGTTTTGGTGCGTGGCGAGGGTATGAATGGCTGAGGAGTAGTGCCATCTGTAACGTAGTTGCAGGTGGCGCATCAATCGTTGGCGCACCTCCAGCCAGGGACCAGTCGAACCCCTGGTTGGGAAACAAATGTTGACTTACCTAGGCACAGGGGGTAAACCTAGGAATGACCTTTTATATCCCCCACACTCGTGGGAACAATATGGAAAAACTTTACCAAAAACCCAAAAATGGCGCTACAAGCGTAGAGGAAGGGAGTGATGCGACGTCGGAGTCCGACGCCGCATCTGGGGCGAACGGCTCTTTTAAGAGCCCGGAACCCGTGGCACGCAAACGCAAAGTTCTTGAAGAAGAAGCGCTCCAAGCCGGCCAGGGGTCGTCCTCTGATGGCGGGCTGAACTCGGCCCGGAGGAAAATAGGCCGGCGGGGAGGGGTCCAAGGACGGGGTGGGGGCTCACTGTGATATATGTTACGGTAGGGTGACGTAATGAAACACGGGCATTTGCTAAGATCGTATATTCCGGACTGCCGACAGCGGCCGGCGCCTGACCTACCTGTTTTACATATATTTCTCGATATACCTACATTACATCCCTCCACCTTTAATTAATAACAAGCCGACTAAACTAAATTGCAACAACTTATTGTACTTAATACTTAATGATAAAAATTGCAAGCTAACCACTGATCATTCTTAAACTAAGGGCCTGTCTCACCAAGTTGATATGTTAAAACTAATATACTTGACGAGTGATTCCATACATTACAAGTTATATTTACATTAAACCAGAAGATCAGCAGGCACCAAGTCTCACAACATAACCAACCTCCTTATCTAAACTACTTTACTAAATCCTTAACTAATTCTTATAATTAACATCTTTATCTAACCTACATTTCCTAATGAGGCGAGACTGGGGCTGTACAGGCATGGACGGTGGTGTCGAGAACTCTTCTGCTACTATATCTCGGTCGGTCTGTTCGTTTTTCTGTTGCGGGGACGACACAGACTCCCGCGCAGGCGACGACGACGCCACCGAGGCCTCCCGCCGCCGCTCCGACCAGCCCTCGTGGGGCGATGTTGGTGCTACCCTAGGAGCTGGAGTTTCCGGTGAACGTGGCAACTCTGTGGGGACTACTAGAGAACTCCTCGTCCTACGCCTTAGCTGATCGATATGTCTATGCACCTGTTTACCGTTACTGTCTAATACCTTAAAGTCGCTTGGCCCTGATGAGGTAACTATAGTACCGGGCAACCATTTCTCCCCCTTTAGATATTGTCGATACCAAATGTCGTCTCCTACTTTCACCCTCCTTTCCGTCGCTCCCGCATTTTCAACCTGCCCTTGTTGCGCTTTTTGTACTCTAACTTCCATATCGGGTTTTAGCACGTCTAACTTGGTTCGCAACCTTCTGCCTATGAGTGCGACTGAAGGGGTTATTCCTGTAGTGCAGTGTTCAGTGTTCCTATAATATAACAAAAATGTGTTTAAAGCCTGTTCCACACTTTTATTATCTAAATAAGCTTTCTTAATTACTCTTTTTAAAGTTTTAACTGCATTTTCCGCGCCTCCATTGGATGACGGATGATAGGGCGCTGTAAATATGTGCTGGATACCGTCACTTTGCGCGAATTGTGCAAATTCACCACTAGTGAATGGCGGTCCATTATCAGTGACTATCTGCCTAGGGACTCCCCACCGACTCCACAGCTCGCGCAACCTGACCATCGTATGACTCGCTGCCGTACTGGGTACTTGAAATACCTCCAACCACTTGGTTGTTGCGTCTACTGCTACTAAATAAGTTTTTCCGTATATAGGCCCCATGAAGTCCAGATGCAGCCGGGACCACGGCCTGGCGGGCCAGGGCCAAGGGCGGGGGGCCGCGCGCGGGGGGTCATCCGCGTACGCCGCGCACACTGTGCACGCGCGGCACTCGCGCTCCACCGCCTCGTCGATGCCCGCCCACCATACGTAGCTGCGTGCCAACGCCTTTGACTTTACGATGCCCATGTGCGGCTCATGAATAATTTTTAAAATCTTATCCCGGCATTTTTCCGGTATCACCACCCGGTGACCCCACATGACACAGCCTAACTCCTCGTACAGTTCCGCTTTCCTATTAAAATACGGTTGCAAGTTCACGATTTCACACTTAACTGGCCAACCGTCTCGTAGGTAGTTTAAAATTCTACTTAATAACGGATCCCTCTCCGTTTGTTTTTTTATTTCGGAATAATTAAGTAACAACCCGTCTTGAGCGAAGTGCAGGTATGTTTGCTGAGGAATAGATTCTTCCTTCACATTTTTAACACTATTATTTTCTGGCAGTCGTGATAAGCCGTCAGCGCAATTTTCATTGGTGCGAATGTATTCTATGTCGTAATTGTATGCCGACAATATCACTGCCCATCGTTGCATCCTACTAGCCGTCATGGTTGGTATCCCCGTTTGTGGGCCTAACATTGATACTAAGGGTTTGTGATCAGTGCGTAAAATGAACTTCCTTCCGTAAATATACTGATGAAATTTTCGTATACTGAATATAATCGCGAGTGCTTCGCGATGTATTTGCGAGTAGTTTTGTAGTGTAGTGAGCGAACGTGACGCATAAGCTACCGGGCGCTCGCCCTTCAGGCCCGGCTGCGCCAGCACGCCCCCCACTCCCCGAGCGCTCGCGTCACACGTCACGATTAGTGGCTTGTTAGGATCGTAGTGCGCTAATACTTCAGTACCCATTAAAGCTTGTTTAATCTGCGTAAACGCACGCACACACTGTTCATCCCAGTTCCAGTCAACGTCTTTCCGTAATAACCGTTGTAAGGGTACTAACATGGAACTAAAGTTTTTGATAAACTTAGAAAAAAAAATTACCATACCTATAAAGGAACGTAATTCACTAATATTCTTTGGAGCTTCTAGTTTACTTATAGCTTTAATTTTTGATTTGTCCGCTTTGACCCCTTCTTTAGAAACAACATAGCCTAAATAAATCACTTCATCAACCAAGAAAACACATTTTTCTTGCTTTAGCTTTAACCCACTTTCAGATAGTCGCTGTAAGACTTGTTCGAGTGCATATAAATGCTCGCTTTTATTTTTCCCGCCTATTATGACGTCATCGAGAAACACTTGCACATTCGGTATATTACCTAACAAATTCGTCATTATACGTTGAAAAATATTACACTTGACGACAAACCGTAAACTAACCTATTATACTGAAATAGACCTCGATGTGTATTAATAACTGTGTATTTTTTTGAATCATCTAGTTCTACTTGGTTGTACGCACGGGAAAGGTCAATTTTGGTAAAAAACTGTGCCCCGTTCAGGCCTACGAGCACATCCTCAATTTTAGGAAGTGGATATCGATCGATCAGCAAGGCGGGATTCAGAGTCGCTTTATAATCCGCACAAATTCGCAACGTACCGTCTGCTTTAGTCACCGGCACCAATGGTGAGGCCTAGTCGGAGCAGTCGATGGGCTCGATGACGCCGTCGCGCAGCATGGCATCGAGCTCAGTGTCGATGCGCTCGCGCAGCGCGTATGGTACGGGCCGCGCGCGCTGGAACACCGGTGTCGCCCCCGGGCGCACTCGCAGCGTAGCCTTGCCACCCTTGTACCGACCCAGTCCGCCGCTGAATAATGCCTTATGTCTGTCGAGAATATTTACAATACCTTCATTAATTTGCACACAATTCATGTTACTTAAACCTTTACATGTAAGTGTTGGTATTTTTATTTGTAGCTCCGCTAACCATTGCCTACCTAACAACGATGTAGTACCGTTTTTTATTACAAACAATTCTAGCTGTTTTTCCTGACCCTGGAATCGAACCCGTGGGCAAATTATACCTAGTGGTTTTATTTTAGTACCATCATAAAATTTTAAAATTGTATCGTCTTTCTTAAGACACAGATGTGAAAAATAACATTCGTAGGTGGCATTATTTATACATGAAATCGCAGTTCCTGTATCTATTTCCATATTCAGTACGGTATCATCTATACAAATAGGTAAACTTACTGGCTTATAGTTATTGAGTCCCATTAAGTTCAAACTCTCTTCGATATCCTCCACGTTGGACTCGCTTACGGCCTCCGCGGAATACATGTTTCCATTCCGCCGACCGCGACGATATGAAGTTATTCCTCGCAACGATTGTTCAACATTCCCCGGACACACCCGACGTAAGTGCCCCGTATGCTGGCATTTGCTGCACACGAACTCCCTGTAGCGACAGCTTGTCACACTATGGTTAGTGGCTCCGCAAGCTGTGCAGTTGTTGCTGCGTCCCGATGCAAAAGTCGCGCTGGTCGCTCGCCCCACGCGGCTCGCGGCTTGCCCACCGCCGCCGCCCGCGCCGCCCGACCCGCGGCGCCCGCGCGGCCGAATGTTGCCACCGCTCCTGCTGCGACTCGCACCGCTGCTGTGACTCGCACCGCTGCTGTCCCCCTTAATAGATGTGACCGAATGCACCTCTTCCACCTTAGGACTAGATGTGGACGCTCCATCCACTACTGCCGCGTCTCTCTCAGCCGCCTCCAAAGCGTTCGCTAACTTTACGGCATGTGAAAATGTTATCGAGTCATAAGCGCCGCGGCTAGGCTCCGCGCCCCGAAGTCCACAGCTGTAGTGATTACACTACAGCCGGAAGCGGAGAAGAAGGGCGTGACCTACCGCGAGGTGCTCGCCAAGGCGTGGGCGGCAGTGGACTTGGAGGAGATCGGCGTCGCTGATGGCTTCCGAATGAAGGTCACTGCGACGGGGGCTCGGATGCTGGAGATCCCCGGTGCGGCCAGCGGCCCAACTGCTGACGCCCTGGCCGAAAGGCTCAGGGCGTCCCTCAATGCGGAGGAGGCCCGAGTCTCCAGGCCCACCAAGTGCACTGACATGCGCATCCTGGGCCTGGACGACTGCGTGACGGCGGAAGATGTTGTGGCCGCCGTGGCTAGGACTGGAGAGTGCACTGCCGAGCAGGTGAGGGCTGGCACCCTACGTCCTGACAAATCGGGGATGCAAACCATTACGGTGAGCTGCCCCGTGTCAGCGGCCCAAAAAATTTCCGGGGAGGGCCAAAGGCTCCGGGTGGGATGGGTATCCGCGCAGGTGAAACTGCTGGATCCCAGACCTCTGAGGTGCTACCGCTGCCGGGTGGGACACCACGTGGGAGCATGTTGCACTTCGGAGGTGGACCGCAGCGAGGACTGCTTCCGCTGTGGTCGGCCCGGTCACAAGGCTGGCTCTTGCGAGGCCATGCCGCACTGCTTTGCATGTGCGGCTGGCAAGCCGGCCGATCACCGGGCTGGAGGCAAAGCCTGCGCTCCCCCCCCCCAAACCCAGGGGTATGAGCAAGCCCTCCGCCACCGGCGTTACTGTCGCAGCCGCCAAGATTGCCGCCGCCACTGCCGCCTCCACCGCCGTCGTCGTTGCCGCCGCTAACACCGCGGTAGGACCATCCCAGAGGGCCCGTGAGGAGGCTGATATGGAATGCCAATAAATGGCCCCATTACGCCTCCTCCAGGCGAACATCAACCACTGCGCCTGCGCTCAGGACCTGTTGCTCCAGAGCATGGCGCAGTGGTCGATTAACATCGCCGTGGTCGCTGAGCCGTATTTTGTCCCGCCCAGGGATGACTGGGTGGAGGACCTGAGCGGCTCAGTGACCCTAATTTCATCAGCCGCCGCCGGTACCCCGTCCCTCGAGGCCGTCAAGAGGGGACGGGGTTGCGTGGCAGCACGGTTCGGGGAGATTGTCGTGGTGGGAGTATACTTCTCCCCGAACCGAACTCTCGCCGAGTTCCACAACTCCATTGGGGAGTTGAGAGTCGTCGTCGTCGGGTACCATCCCCTCCCCGTGATCGTTCTCGGGGAGTTCAATGCCAAGAACGTGGCTTGGGGTTCCCGGTATACAGACACACGGGGCAGGATGGTGGAGGACTGGGCTCTGGAGACAGGCTTGGTCATCCTAAACCGGGGTTCTGTCCCTACGTGTGTGCGGATGCGGGGTGAATCAGTGGTGGACATCTCGTTCGCCAGCCCCGCTCTGTGACCGCGTGTCATTGACTGGCGCGTCATGGAGGGGGTGGAGACCTATTCCGATCACCGGTACATCCGGTTTGACGTCTCCACCCAGACCTCGGGTGCGCCGGTCCGACAGACCCCGAGTGGTCCGCGGTGGGCGCTGAAGCAGCTGGACCGGGAGCTCCTCCTGGAAGCCTCGATCGTGCAGGCCTGGGTGTCATCACCGGACAGGCCTGCCGATATCAATGACGAGGCGGAGTGGTTCCGGGAGGCCATGTCCGAAATATGTGACGTGGCAATGCCCCGGGTCCAGAACGGAGGTGCTCGGCGCCAGGTGTGCTGGTGGTCGCGTGAGCTGACCGCTTTACGCGAGGCGTGCGTTGCTGCGCGCCACCGGTACTCCAGGCACCGCAGGCTCCGTATCCGCCCTCCGGATACGGAAGCCATTCAGGCGGAGCTGTATGACGGGTACAGAGCGATGAAGACCGCCCTCCGAGCGGAGATCGAGCGGGTCAGAGGACTGGCCCGCGAGGAGTCGCTGGAGACTCTGAACAGAGACCCATGGGGACGCCCCTACAAATGGGTGCGAGATAAGCTCCGCCCATGAGCTCCCCCACTGACGCAGAGTCTGCGCAAGCGCTCTGTTCCCTTCGCGAGGGGAACATACTCCCCCGCCCATGGCTCCGCCTCCTGCGGTGCCCGATGCGGACCACACCAATGACGACGACGATGATACTCCGGAGGTGACCGAGGTAGATTTGAGAGTGGCGGTACGTAGGCTCAATGCCAAAAATACCGCCCCAGGACCCGACGGCTTACCTGGAAAAGCCTGGGTTCTGGCCTTAGAGGCTCTCGGGCCTCGACTAAGGGGGCTCTTAAGCGCATGCTTGGAGAGGGGCCAGTTCCCACTTCTTTGGATGACGGGGAAACTGGTCCTCATTAAGAAGCCAGGGCGCCCGGCGGACTCTCCGTCCGCTTACCGGCCCATTGTGCTGCTCGACGAGGTGGGCAAGCTCTTTGAAAGAGTAATTGCAGACCGCCTTGTCGGGCGACTGGTGCGGGTGGGGCCCGATTTGGCGGAGAGCCAGTTTGGTTTCCGCAAGGGGCGCTCTACGGTGGACGCCATCATGCGCGTTCGAGCCCTCACGACGGGGGATGCTGTTGCCCGGGGTGGGGTCGTCTTGGCGGTGTCTCTTGACATCGCCAATGCCTTCAATACCCTGTCCTGGAGTTGCATTAGGGAGGCACTTCGGTATCACCGGATGCCGACCTACCTCTGTCGAGTGGTCGAGGCCTATTTGACGGACAGGGCCGTCATCTACCCCGGTCACCACGGAGAGTGGAACCGGCGAGAGATGTCGTGCGGTGTCCCACAGGGATCGGTCCTGGGGCCGCATCTGTGGGACATCGGTTACGACTGGGTGCTGCGCGCCGACCTCCCTAGCGGCGTCAGCGTAGTCTGCTACGCTGACGACACGCTGGTCCTGGCGCAGGGGAGGTCGCATGAGGCGGCGGCCGAACTGGCGGCACGCGGGGTTGCGACAATCGTCAATAGGATCCGGCAATTGGGACTCGAGGTGGCCTTGCACAAGTCCGAGGCCATGTGGTTTTATGGTCCTCGGAACGCGCCACTGTCGGGTTCCCAAATAACGGCAGGAGGGGTTCAGATCGGCGTCGAGTCGACGATGAAGTACCTGGGACTCGTCCTCGACAGCCGGTGGAACTTCGTGGAGCATTTTCGACGTTTGGCTCCCAGACTGGAGCGGGCCGGGGCTTCCTTAAAGCGGCTCCTGCCCAAGCTAGGGGGTCCAAACGCCTCCTGCCGGAGGCTCTACGCGGGGATCGTGCGGTTCAAGGCCCTTTACGGGGCACTAGTGTGGGCGCGTTCTATAAGGCTGCGACCAGCCCAGCGGTTGAACGCGTCCCAAAGGGTCATGGCCATCAGGCTGGTCCGAGGATACCGCACGGTCTCCCGTAAGGCGGCGAGCCTCCTTGCCGGACTACCGCCATGGGATCTGGAGGCAAAAGTCCTCGCGCACGTCTGGGAGTGGCGCGAGGAGGCGAAACGCCGGGGTGAAACTCCGCTGCCGCGAGAAATCACGGCACAGCGGACAGAGCTCCGGCGGGATCTTATGGCGGCATGGAGAGTGCGATTGTCGCAACCCAGCGCTGGGCACGCCACAATTGTGGCGATAAGTCCCCTCTTTGAGGAGTGGCTAGAGAGGCGCCACGGCGTCCTCACCTTCCGCCTGACGCAGGTCCTCACCGGACACGGTTGTTTCGGGAGGTTCCTGTTCAGGATAAAGCGGGAGGAAACGCCCGTGTGTCACCACTGTGTGGATCGCCCGGAGGACACGGTGGAGCATACGGTGGAGGTCTGCCCAGCTTGGGTGGAGCACCGCCGTGTCCTCACGGCGGCGATCGGCGGCGGCGATCTCTCGCGTCCGGCCCTGGTTCAGGCCATGGTTCGGAGCGAGAGTGCATGGGAGGCCGTCACCTCCTTCTGCGATGCAGTAATGCTTGCGAAGGAGGAGGTGGAACGCGTGAGGGAGAGGCAAGGTTCGCGCCCTCGCGCCCCTAGTCACCGCAGGAGACGCCCCGGGCGTCGGGAGTCGCAAGCCGATTTCCGGCCACCGTAGGCGCGGGCCTGCGGACGGTGAGCGATGGGTAGCTCACCTTCCGATAAGGACCAGGCCCGGGTCGACGGTGCGTCGTATTCCACGCGCGCCTCAAAGAGTTGTCAGCACCAACTGACGGGGTCCGATAGGGCCAATGCCTGCCAGGGTTGCGAGTTTGTCTGAAAGGGATATCGTGGCCCTGGCACACAGGCAAATGAAGGAATACGGGTGGGTTTTAGTCAGTAAAAGTCTGACACGCCCTCCCGCTCAGCCCAGAGCGGGAGAAGTTATTTGATAATTTCCCACCCAAAAAAAAAAGAAAAAAAGGAGCATACCTGCGACAAGGAAAGTAGACGAAGAGATGTAGTGATGTGTGTTTTTTTTAATTTTAGGGTCTACAGCTTCGGAGATAAGGCGGGTCATGTAATATTCAATTTTCATCTATTTTCTTAAATAACTTTAAAACGAATTATGTAAAATTATTTAAAAAAATATATTTGAAGTCCTCATACCAAGTCCTTTCTTTTTCATTTTAATTTTTTTCACCCAAAAGTGAACCCATAGTCAAAATTGCTTTTTTTATGTTATACGTTCGTGTTTGGGTCACACAAATTCATATGTGTACCAAATTTCAATTTAATCAGCCAGGAGATTCGGAGCAAATCGGCTGTGACAGACGAACAGACAGCAGACACACGAGTGAGCCTATAAGGGTTCCGTTTTTCCAATTGAGTTACGGAACCCTAAAAATGCTATAATCACCACAAAACAATGTGTTGCATATCCCTTACCGTAACCCGTCATTTTGAGCCCTTCCTTAATCAAAACAACTCACCATTAATCAAAATGGGTACATAGTAGGTATAACTCGCGATAAAAGGGAACATTCATAATATGTATGGTCTGCAGTGTTAAGATTAGAGGGGCTTGTGGTTTCATAATAACAGTTGCACGGATCGATCGAGGTTAAGTTACGCTTGCTGCAGTCAGTTCGTGGATGGGTGATCATCCATACATACAAAGATCCCTCCGTGCCTCGCAAAGCACTTTAACCAGTTGGTCCCGGCTATCAGTAAGTCTTGAGTTGAGCTGCACGATTACTGACAAATGCCTGCACTGATTGTACAGATCCACTCAAATTTATGTGGTTCTTTCCTCAAAAGACCATTTCAGACACGGATCTACATGGTCCTCACATGATCTGACCAAGATTATGTCTGGACTTTAAAAGAGACTTTGACCCCTGAGTTTGTTTCGCCATTTCTTCTCAGGGGTAGTCAGATAGGAAATGTCGGCTACATCTCATTGATAGATGGACAAGGGAAGATATGGTACGCGCTCCTCAACGTGGACCACACAATTTAGATGCAAGAACACAATCGACCTTAGTTACAATCGAACTGGCGCTTGTGGAGCACGTTAAGTAAAATTACAGTAATCGTCTAAATAAGCATGAGCAACAATAGGTTCCTGTGTTTATAAAATGTGCACAAATAGTGGAACCAAAAACAAGTCCCACGGGATTAGTTTTCACTCGTACGTACAGCCGAAAATGTTTATTTGTTGAAAATTATAATAATATTTAATGTTTGCTCCGTCTTAAGTCGTTCATAATCGTAAACATTCGGCCAACATTCGGCTGCTAACGCGATTTCGCTTGCACAGCAGTTATGGGTACGTAACAGTGACAATTATTGCTATCTCGTCCCCGCTGTAGCCCGCGTTATATGTCTCTCTATTTCGGTTGACGAGCACATGTCGCACGACATCGGGAAATGTAGTTGTGTGGGTTTGTTTACATGCAAGTGTTTCTACTCCATTTAATATTTACGTAATGTTAGAGAGTGCCATCTTCCTATTTAATACATCAATGCTACATCTAGAGTATTTTTTGTATTTTTTATATGACGTGTAAAAGTGATTCTAATATCCTATTTACAGAATAAACGATTCCATTTCATTTCATTCGTAGATATATGATAGTCGTTACGGGTACTCAGAAGTCTGACAACCAATCTTACCAAATCGTATTATCCAGTTACTGGGTTGTGAAGGTCAGATTGGCAGTCGCTTTATGTAAAATACTGGTATTGATGAGATGCAGTTAGACTGAAAGCTGACCGAAACATAGTTGGGAAAAGGCAGATTGAGTGCAGTGTTAAGATTAAACGAGTGCACCATTATTACTCAAATGGAAATAATAAGTACAAATTTAACAATTTTAATTTCAACAAGGTTCTAATTTTTATTATAATTTTAATCATATTCTATATTGTTTTTTTTGTTAATGTGAGGACGTTGTAGGCTTAATATACTGTAGATCTGTAGACCATTTTCTATTTTGTTAAGTACCTGGTACTTTTGACGGGCCTACACTGTCCTCTCATACTTATTATCACTGTAATTTGAAAATATTGTAAAAGCCAATTTTTTTTAAAAGAGTAACCGTGGAGTTTCTTGCCGGCTCTTCTCCATAGGAAACGACCAATTGGAACCGTGCACCTAGCTTCTGACGTTTCATAAGTGCCCATGTAGGCTTATGTAAATTAAAAATATTTTGGATTTGCTTTGACAAACAATCACAGTGGAAAAAAATGTGTTTACATAAATTAAAAACCGGCCAAGTGCGTGTCAGACTACGCACAATGAAGGGTTCCGTAGTTGAGAGGAATTTATCCCAAGAACAAACTTAACATTGTAGTTGAAAAACATGATCCCCCATACATTACAACTGCAAATGTAAGTTTGAACGCACAATATTGAGTGGTTTACCATGTTATTTTGAAATCACAGACTTCTTATATGTTTTCCTGTAATCTATAAGTAAAGAACTATTTCTGTATGTTTTTCAACATTTTAGTCTGAGTAGTTTCGGAGATAAGGGGGGGGGGGTGGTAAATTTTCATCTATTTTCTTAAATAAATACAAAACTATTTATTTTAAAATTATAAAAATATATATATATGAAATCCTTAAAACAAGCCCTTTCATATGATATGTCACACGGTCAGCAAAACTTTTTTTTTAAGTTTCTAATTTGCCCCCCAAAATTGATCCCAATATTCAAAATCCATTTATTTACGTAATACGACCGTGTTTGGGCCACAGAAGTTCATGTGTACCAAATTTCAACTTAATCGGTCCAGTAGATTCGGAGCAAATCAGCTGTGACAGACGGACAAACAGACAGACACACGTGTGAAAATTAAAAAAATAATGAAAGATTTATTTGTATCGCAGAAACCTCAGATCTAGTCTGAGGTAGAAACACAAGTTTTTTTTTCACCTTATAAATCTAATAGTAGCGGACCCGACAGTATTAGTGGCGCCACCCACCGGTTCCAATTGTGAATCTAAACCATTCAGGGACCCATTCAAAAGAACACTAAAATTTCATCAAAATTGGTGCAGTCGTTTAGGAGGAGATCAGTGAACACCAGTCATCAGTGACACACGAACAGAAGAATTATATGTATAATATAAAGATTTTCTACAGGAATAGGTAATAAATAAAATCATGAATTAAATCAAAGGGTTTTTTTCTGAAGGAACACTAAAAGAAATAATTAGCCCAACTAATTAATTTTCTGTAAAAATACCTCAACTTTAGTTATACTTACATTTACAAAATTGATTTTTAGGGTTCCATACCTCAAAAAGAAAAAAGGTACCCTTATAGGATCACTCGTATGTCTGTCTGTCTGTCCGTCTGTCACAGCTGGTTTGCTCCGAATCTACTGGACCGATTAAGTTGCAATTTGGTACACATATGAACTTCTGTGACCCAAACACGGACGTGTTACGTAAATAAATTAATTTTGAATATGGAGGTCACTTTTGGGGGGCAAATTAGAAAATTAAAAAAAAAAGATTTGCTGACTGTACCGTGTGACATATCAAATGAAAGGGATTGTTTTAAGGATTTTACACATTTTTTTTTATTATAATAAAATACATACTTTTGAAATTATTTAAGAAAATAGATGAAAAATTACCATTCCCTCCCCTTTATCTCCGAAACTACTGATCCTAAAATTTTGATAAAAATACAGAAAATAGTTCTTTACTTATAGATTACAGGAAAACCTATAAGAAGTCTTTAATCTTAAAATAACATGGTAAATCACTCAATATTTTGCGTAGAAACATACATTTGCAGTTGGAATAGGGATCATGTTTTTAACTACAAAGTTAAGTTTTTTCTTGGGATAAATTCATCCCACCTACGGAACCCGTCATTGTCCGACACGTACTTGGCCGGTTTTTTTTTAATAGCTAAACAGGGATAAGTAACATATAACACCTAATTCGCAAGTGCAATTTTTGTGTAATCAGTAACCAACATTTTTGGTACAGATAAGCAAACATTTCTTTCAGTGTTTGACTTTATTCTGGCATCAAATAGTGCATGGATAACTTTGTAAGGTAAGCGAAGATTCAATTTAAGTCTAGCTTGCAGGGGCGAAAGCACCGTATAACACGATTCCTACCGGCTTCCCTTCGAAAATTCGGAACACAACCACTATAGTATATATTGAAAAATGGCATAGTCGAAATGTTGATGGGTTAATAATGCCAAATCATATCATATATCATATCATCACATATCATCACACTATACGTGTTTAATACACCGTAAAATTAAAATATTACAAAACGAATACATTATAATAATATTATTGTCTTTATATCCTAACAACAAAACATTTTTGCCCTAAAATAACTCGTACGCGTGTCCGGATTGCCGTGAGTTCAATTTCTTCGAGTCATGACGACTTTATTTTGTTTAGACAGGTTTTTGTTTTGTTCCAGCTTACCTTTCTCATAAAATCACCCTTCGCCACTGCTAGTTTGAATGTCCAACCAGTACCTACCCACTTATCTAGAACGGAATCGAATCGCCGACATCTCTGTTGGTCCCATGCCAGAACAACGTCTTCTGCCCAACTTACAACTTGCCATAATAATAGTATTAATTTGAACTTTACTAGTACCAGAATAAAGCTGAAATTTGTTTGATAAGATGACAGAAATTATGTAAAATATTACGTTTTAAACTCTATCGCATTGCAATAACGCTGAAAAGTGTAAAGCCTGTTATCAGGTGGTACGATGTTGTGAAACTTAGATTACCATTTTGAACCTTATAAGTTAGGTCTATGGTTGAAAATGGAGGTTGTTAGGGCAGAGTTCAATGCAATGCAATCAATTCCTTTATTCTTTGGACTTTGCGGCCAAAATCAACTTTACACGCTCCATCCAATCAGAATTGTTATTTTTTTGAGAATGGAAATTTGCAAGTACGGATTTGGCATACTAAGAGATATCCTAAGTTTTTACGTGCCTTTTGAATTTCTGAGTTTATAAGTCAATACCCTACTTTTTGCCTCGAAAGGCCGATATCGACACGGCTTTGTCAGTGCAATCATAAAACAGTTTTTAATTTACCTTTCAACATTTAATAAAGTTTTGTGAAATTTAATTAAGTAGGCAATTTTTTTACAATAATATACCTTCTAAGCAGTTCTGTGTCTGTTTGTAAGTATGTTGATAAAATGTGGACGTCCAAGCAAAAAGGGTCCAGCAGTGGGTAATATTGAATTAAGACTAGATTCAATATCTAGAATAATCAATTATTGATAATAAGGATTAAAGAAATATTCAAAAACTGGCACATTCTTTTTAGGCTTCCGTACCTCAAAAGGAAAAAAAGGAACCCTTATAGGATCACTCGTGTGTTTGTCTGTCTGTCCGTCTGTCGCAGCTGATTTGCTCCGAATCTACTGGACCGATTAAGTTGAAATTTGGTACACATATGAACGTGATACGTAAATAAATTAATTTTTAATATGGAGGCAAAATCTTTATATTATACATATAATTCTTCTGTTCGTGTGTATCTCACTGATCTCCTCCTAAACGGCTGCACCGATTTTGATGAATTTTTTTGTGTGATTTTGAGTGGGTCCCTGAATGGTTTAGATTCACAATTGGAACCCGTGGGTGGCGCCACTAATACTGTCGGGTCCGCTACTATTAGAAATAAATGGAGAAAAAAAAAACTTTTGTTTCTACCTCAGACTAGATCTGAGGTTTCTGCGATACAAATAAATCTTTGAATCATTTTTATGGTTCCGTACCTCAAAAGGAAAAAAAAAGAAGAAAGAAAGAAAAATTGTTTATTCTGCACAAACAAAACACACATTACAAAAATAAAATACAAATTGACGAAAAAAACACACTCTAATACAAGTAGCCAAATTGCAATCATATTTTAAGACTATGAAGTTTTTATAAAATAACCAGAAATAAAAATAAGAAAAATAATAAATAATAATTGCTAAAAGCCTAGTATTCAAAACCTTAAAAGTTTGACAATGTTGTCAATTGCTTGATGTCAGTGTCAGAGCTTGTCAAGGCAGGCCAAACAAAAAGGAACACTTATAGGATCACTCGTGTGTCTGTCTGTCTGTCTACCGTCTGTCACAGCTGATGTGCTCCGAATCTACTGGACCGATTAAGTTGAAATTTGGTACACATATGCACTTCTGTGACCCAAACACGGACGTGGTACTTAAATAAATTAATTTTGAATATGGAGGTCACTTTTGGGGGGCAAATTAGAAAACTTAAAAAAAGTTTTGCTGCATGACTGTACCGTGTATATATTTTTTTATTATTTTGAAATTATTTAAGAAAATAGATGAAAAATGACCATCGCCTTATCTCCGAAACTGCTGAAAATTTTGATAAAAATACAGAAAATAGTTCTTTACTTATAGGTTACTGGAAAACCGTATGTGATCTTAAAATGACATGGTAAATCACTCAATGTTGTGCGTACAAACTTACAACTTACATTTGCAGTTGGAATGTATGGGGATCATGTTTTTCAACTACAAAGTTAAGTTTGTTCTTGGGATAAATTCATCCCAACTACGGAGCCCTTCATTGTGCGTAGTCCAACACGTACTTAGCCGGTTTTTTTATCAGACATTTGAATTTAAAACTCAAAAAAGCATTTTAAACACTGGTACCTTTTTACCCGACAGCAGTTAAGCCAAAGAAGGAGGGTTATATGTTTGACCTGCGTGTATGTATGTATGTCCGTCGCTATGTTCCCTCGTAATTACTAAACGGCTAAACCTATTTTGATGAATGATATGTCGTTAGATTCGTTTTTATTGCGCGAGTGTCACTGGGTATATTAAAATTATTAAAAACCAAAATGACGGATTTTTGGCGTCAAAAAGTGTATTTTCGAAAAAAATATATCTTTGGGAGATATCTTTTTATCGAAAACACACTTTTTGTGTCTACGCCTATCGAGTGGGGTATCAAAATGAAGGGTTTTAAAAGGTGATTACAGAAATATATAAATATGTTTAGATGTAATTTATATGATAAATAATAAAAAAAACTATCCCGCTCTTTAGGAGTGAGTGAGTAACCGACTGTTATCACCCGATTATAAGTGAGTAAATAACCTAATTTACCGTCTTATAATTCTAACTAAAAAGTATAAAATAAAATTTAAAAAATCTAAAAACCCGACTGCGTAAAAAGTGAACTTTAAAAAGATGGAAACAAGATTTATATAAATAATACTATAAGCAATCTCATGCAGTCGGAGGCAATAAGTCGTTATTGTTAAGAACAGGCATGAAATTGCATGCATTTGAAAGACATCATTTATGGTAACATGAGGTTCTATGAGTGCAGGTCACTGCTGGGACATTGGTCTCTTCTCTGTGACAGTGAGTGGCCCTAATCTATCAGCACGCGAGTTCAGGTTGGTGTGATGTGATGTCACATGTCTTTTTATTTTGAAAAGAAAAATAAAATCATAATAGTCCTGTAGGCCGCATCAACATCGCCACATGCGAACAACGCGTCACACTGACGTTACGCAAAATCCTGCATCGCGCAAGCAGAGTTTACCGCGCGAGTAGTATACATACAACGTCCCGACATCAACCGTCGGGCAGTTGCCCACCAGACACAACACCCGTCTGGACGGAGGATCCTCCCTCTTCAATAGATGAGTGAACTTTACACCCTGTTCCTCATACCTCTAGTCCGAATAAGTTTTTTAGTACTACGTTCGAGTATCACGAATATTTAAAAAATAATTAACCAAATCATTCCAGGGCCATATACCACGAAACTTTGCAATTACAATTTACAAGTTGCAATTTACAAATTTGTAAATGTGTATACAAGTGCGTGTACACACGGCTACACATCAAGCTATTTATTCCCAGTATAAGCTGCTGATCTCGCATTGTAGAGGATTTCTGTACAATGAGAGGTCAGCGTATACTAGAAATGTATAGCTTGATGTATAGCCATGTGTACCACAAAACTGTACCGCAGGCAAATTGTAATAGAAAAACAAATATGTAAATTGTAGTGACAAGTCTGCAATATTGTAATTTAAACATATTTGTAATTTCTGTGTGACGTAATTTTTTCTGCAATTTAACAATTTTGTAGAATTTTAGACTTGTAAAGTTTTTTGGTATAGGGCCCAGCACTCCAGTCGTTTTCAAGTGATGCACTTACCAACGAATAGCATATTTTTTTTATTTATTCATTGACATTCAAGAGCTCTGAAGCGATAAAAAGAAGTTTAAAAGATAATATAACTGCAGGGACCATTTTGGTTACCCATTGAAAGGGTTTTCGATAAAAACCCATACGGTGTGGGTACCCTTTTGAACGGCTTAATTTAAGCCATTCAAAATTACCCACACCGTATGGGTTTTTGATTAACTGCTTAGAAAAACCCTATCGAAAACCCTTTTCATTGAAAGGGTTTTCGATAGGGTTTCCAAAATGGTCCCTGGGTAGAATACAGATAGAATTGGTCCTGCTACGCGTGCTGGGCGGATATCGAAATAACATAATATTTTGATTTTTTCATGTTACTGGTTTTCAAGTAGGTATAGAACCCATTGAAATGGGTTATCAGGTAACCCTTTCAGTGGGTTTCAAGTATAAAACCCATTCAATGGGTTATCACGTAACCCTTTCAATGAGTTTCTAATATATAACCCTTTTATTTATTTATTTATTTAACAGTTTATGTACACACATATATACAGACAAGAAAAAAAAAAGGAACAGAAAAATACGTACAAAGGTGATGCTTATTTCTAAAGAAATCTCTTCCAGCATACCTGCGACAAGGAAAGTAGACGAAGAGATGTAGTCAACCTGTGTAAGATTAAAAGAGAAAACATAATACATAAAATGAAAATAAAAACTTACTAAAATGATTACTATACTAATCACTAATTTAAAAATAAACACACAATAAGAGAATATACTTACATACATACCCTGTCATACATGTCCTTTTAATGGGTTACACCATGATAAAGGTAACCCATTGAATGGGTTACCCCTTCGAAAGGCTTAACCCTTAACCGGGTTTGTACGGTCCCTGAATATAAGTACCTAATTGTCGTCAACTCTACCTACCTACTCCATACAATTTTATAGTAGGTACAGCTACTTATTTGACTCCTAAATTTTCCTCAAGCCCATAGACGCTTTATGCCTTTAGAAAGGCCAACCGAATCGTTCTATAGGTAATAAAATTTGATTTTAAGACCGTCCCTAAAATCTAAGAAAAGAATCCTGAATATTGTACAGCTATAAAAGGCAGATAGCGTACATAGTCCATGGAGTTAGTAATAAAGAATAATTAGGTACTTTAGAGCTAGCCCAGACCGTTACGTCTTCTTGTCTGTCACAGACCTATGTCTTTTTAGTCGTCATAGTTGCCAGATGAAAATGACGAAAAAAAAAAAAAAAGAATTAATCGTGATGGATTGGATTTTGATGAATGATATGTCGATAGATTCGTCTAACGGCCGAACCCAATAACTTATTTTCAGTTAAAGACAGATCGATATTGATGATAGACAATATAATTATATCTATCCTCGGATGGCGTCTCACAATCATTGATAAATGCTATATAACTAACGAAAACAATAAGTAGGTTTCTCTACTTCGCCCTCCCGTGCGTTCCATTACAACCAACATCACTTTAAAAAACAACATGTGTAATTAGGGTTATATTAAAACTTCTTTGTTTCTTACTTCTAAATAAGTTACTGGATTAAGATATAATTCTGTAGAGCCATATTTGTTATGGCCGCGAATCAAAATACAACCTGTTACTGACCTGCAAATTGCAAAAAACGTAATAAAATTTGAATTTCGCGGGCTACCTTAGCGCATTAATGTTGGTTTTTTTTTAACTTAAATTCATGTTGGAATGGTGCTTGAACGGGGGGTGTTAGTAAGGAGGGGTTAAATTTCTGTTATTTTTTGCCTAGGGCGCACCGTTTTCGAGATATTTGAATTTCAATTTTTTTTATTACTAAGTAAAACCTATATTACTATATTGCAAGTACTAAAGAGTTCATTTTAGCTTGGCTACTTTACGTTTATCCCTGCAATTCGGGGAATAGCCAAATCTGCCATCTGTAGTACTGTCCTGTCAAACAAATCGTATATTGGGACGCATACTTTGACATTTTCATACAAATAGATATCTGTTATAGGCGATACACCCTCCCATCAGTAGATAGCGTGGGCCGGTAGATTAAGAGATTATTGGGACGTTAAAACCATCGATAGATATATTTTTATATCTCCAGTAGGCCGAAACTGGTGATATATAGGTTACTGGGTTCGGCCGTAAGACTCGTTAGCACAAATCAAAATGGTAGTATTTGGCGCCAAAACGAATGCTTTCAACAAAAAAAACCCAATCCTATCGAGTGGAGTACCTATCAAAATGAAGGGTTTTAAAAGGTGAATACAAAAATCAATACAAATTATATGTTTAAATGTCATTTGGAATGAGAAATGATAAAATAATATCTAGGTACCAATCCCGAACTTTTGCAGTGAGTGCGTAAGATTTAAGACCAGAATAGAAGTGAAATTAAATTAAATTGTTTAATAGGATGTTGGAATCACTTTTACACGTCATATAAAAATAAGCGAGATGGAGTCCACATTTCCTAATCTGACTACCACTGAGAAGAAATGGCGAAACAAACTCATGGGTCATTCTCTTAGTCCAGACATAATCTTGGTCAGATCATGTGAGGACCATGTAGGTCCGTGTCTGAAATGGTCTCGTTTTTAAGTGGGTAAATAACCTTATTTACCGTTTTATAATCCTAACTAAAAAGTGTAAACTAAAATTTAAAAAATCAAAAACCTGACTGCGTAAATTCAAATCTCTGTTTGTTCTTTATAAAGGTAAGTTGTATAAGTCTTGTTTCAGTCTTTTTTAAAGTTCACTTTTAATGCAGTCGGGTTTTTGATTTTTTGAATTTTCTGTTTTCTGTAGCTATAGACCAGTGTCCTTTTGAGAGTACAAAATCGGAGAAATTCTTAGCAGTATAGGGATGGCAGGAAAATTAAGGATAATTTATACATAAACGGGGAAAAATCGATGGAACGGCAACAGATGATCGGAAGGGTCGGTGCAAAAATGTGTGTTTCGGGGGGTGACACGCGGTTTTTCACGATTTCTGGGAAAATTCGACCTCTTATCGAAAAAGGTTAAATGTAAAAGTTGTAGGAACTTAAAAAATCAACAACTTTTATTCGAACAATTTGATGATATAATCTTAATTTGTTTCATAAAATCGCTAAAAACCGGTATTTTCATTTTTTTTTATCATTCACAAAAATTATCCGATTTTGATGAAATTTGGTGTAAATGTACATTTTAATGTTTAACGGCAATAACAATGACGCATTTCTTATTTAACGCGTTAATTTAAGTGAGATTATAGTAATGAATAACTGTTTATAAAGTATCTGTAACACTTGCACCGTGATCAATTCTGCTGGTAATAATTACGATACAATAATAATTAGAATTTATGATTACTTACGTCATAATAAAAAAAATCTCGTTACAGTTACGAGAAACGACTCAAAACACAGAAGAAGCATTCGAAATGCGAAACTGATGAAGAGTTGCGTTCGACCAATTTTTATTAACATTAAAAAAAATGACCTACCAACTACACAGCAGGCCCAAAGTACTGAAAGGTAATTTATAAATCATTGCGTAAACACGCCTTGCTTCCGTCACGTAATTTCGGCCGGGGTGGCACAGAATTAAAACCTTTTCGGGGTGTTTAGGTATTTCTCTACTAGAAATAAAGTCGTAGGTACCTAATCAAATACCTAATAGCAGGCTTTAACTATTACTTGATGACTACCACTTCCGTGAAATGACAAGTCTAATGTATGTTTTACTTTGCCTGCTAACACGGAATACGAACATTAAGGATAATGTATTATTTTCTGATTTTATGAGAATGTTATTCGTTGTTTACGGTAGATGACCGTCTGACTTGGTTGCCCTAAACGTAGGTACTACTTGAAACAAAATGAGGTAAAAATAATCTTGTTTATTTATGTAAGTAGATCTTCTAAGAAACTTTTACACGTTTATTTTTGGTTCAATATTTTGAAACTAAACGGCGCCGGCATTTCCTAGCTGACTGATCCCTGAGAAGAAATGGTGGAACAAACTTAAAGGTCATTTGGAATATGATTTGCCCCTAATAAGCTACTCGACTGGTGAACACACGAGGAACGGAGAAGAAATAAGACTAGAAATTTAAGACGGAGATATATGCCAGTGACCTTGAGTAGTTAGCTTGCGTGTTCTGTACTGAGCTCACGCAACGCGTCGTACGTTCAGCCTGTAATAGGACTACCCATCAAGGAGCGCTGTCCCCAATTTGACGCATTATTAATTTATTATTCACAAAACAAAAAGTATTTTAATAGAATGCGTATATTAAAAGATCAATAATTATATTATCTTTAAATTCGTGAAGGTTTCAGAAAAATACGCTTGGTAGATTTTGCGCCATTCTCAGTTTTTTATCCGCGTTAGACATAACTTTACAAATTAATTTGAAATAAAATTAAATGAAATCGTTTATTCTGTAAATAGGATATTAAAATCACTTTTACACGTCATATAAAAAAAAAAATCTAGATGGAGCCGACATTTCCTATCTGACTACCCCTGAGAAGAAATGGCGAAACAAACTCAGGGGTCAAAGTATCTTTTAAAGTCCAGAAATAATCTTGGTCAGATCATGTGAGGACCATGTAGATCCGTGTCTGAAATGGTCTTTTGAGGAAAGAACCACGCAAATTTGAGCGGACCTGTCCAATCAGTGTAAGCATTTGGCAGTAATCGTGCAGCTCAACTCAAAACTTAAACCGCCTTATTACAAAACAAGGTTTATATTTTGACATGGCTTAAACCATGGAGCCAGTTTTTGTAATAAGAACGTAACAGTGATTGAAATACCGTTCTTTATACAAAACTGAAAACTTAGTTCGGTACTAAGTTGTCAGTTTTGTGTTTAGGAACTTTACCATAGTCGGAATAAAGTTCGAAATTCAATAATGGCTCCATGTTTTAAACCTGGGTCTGAAGATAGACCTTGTTTTGTAATAAGGGGGAAAGCATTTATTTCAATTAAACCATGGACAGGCACTTTTGAATTGTCAAGAAGTCGGTCAGTTACAAATATGAAGCTAGTTGCCCATTCCAAATAGTAGGTTCCTAGGAGGAATAAAAGGAGTTCAACGACTCGACGAACAGTACCAAAAAAGGACATTTGGGTAGGCGGCATAAAGCGCTCAAAATGTCAGACCATCATTAAAACTTAACTGAGAAAAGAAAAGAAAGGAAAACATTTAAAGAAAAAAAAAATTACCCACATAGTGCTCACATTCACAATAAATTAAAGCAGTAAATATAATACTTTTCAAAGTAAACATTCATGTAAAATTGTATACAATATTCTGCAATGTCAATATGTATATAAAATCATGCATAATAATTAAAATGTCAAGTTTTCCAGTTTTATCACAAGGCTAGCAGAGCGAGCAGCTCAATCCCAAGCTTTTTTGTCTTCTAAATAATCAGAAATCTTATAGTACCATTTTTTACAAAGTTTAGTTTTAATACAGATTTTAAATCGTTTAATGGGTAAGTTGAATGTCAGTAGGAAGTTGGTTGTAAAAGCGTATACCCATGAACGAGTTGCCTACTCTGTGGAGGCGAGTGCGATGTACAGCAAGATTGTGTTTATTCCTGGTATTTTTATTTAACTATGAATATCGGACATTTTCTTAAAATTTGATTTATTTTTGTGTACATATAATAGATTTTCAAGTATATATTGAGAGGCTACAGTCAGAATATCAATTTCTTTGAATATTTCACGAAGTGAATCTCTTGGACCTAGATTGTAAATGGCTCGAACAGCCCTTTTCTGTAAAACAAAGATATTATTAATGTCCGCACATGTTCCCCAGAGAAGGATCCCATACGACATAAGACTATGAAAATAACTAAAATAAACAATTCTGGCAGTATCTACATCAGTAATCTGTCTAATTTTTTTAACAGCATAGGCGGCCGAACTAAGCCTTCCTGACAATTTTTCTACGTGTGGGCCCCATTGTAATTTACCGTCAATAGTTATTCCAAGAAAAACTGTCGACTCAACAGGGTCCAACTCTATTCCATTAAGTTGAACATTAGTAGTTAGCTGCCTGACATTTGGAATTGAAAATTTAATGACTTTAGTCTTTTTCTCGTTCAGGAGAAGATTATTTACATTAAACCAATGGACAACTTTAGAGAGTGCATCGTTAACATGTTCAAAATTGACTAGCTGACGTTTGATTTTAAAAATGAGTGAAGTGTCATCTGCGAATAATACAATCTTGTGATTATCCCTTATGTGAAAAGGTAAGTCATTTATATAAATTAGAAACAAGAATGGACCGAGAATTGAACCCTGCGGAACGCCCATAGTGACCGCAGATCCTGCAGATCTCTTGCCATTAACATCAACCCTCTGAATTCTGTTGTTCAGATAAGAAGTCAGAAGGTCGAGAGGAGCACTGTCCCTCAAACCATAATGGTGCAGTTTTCTGATGAGTGTATCATGATGAACGCAATCGAAAGCCTTAGACAAGTCGCAGAAAATGTCAAGAGCATCCCGCGACTCCTCCCAGGCCTCGAATATGCTCTTCAGTAATTCCACGCCTGCGTCTGTAGTTGAACGACCTTTATTAAAACCAAATTCACTATGTAATATAAATATAATCTAAAATATTCACAGATTAAGTTATTCAGAAAATGCTCTTATTTAACATATATTTTTTTCAAATAACACTACTCGTTTTGACGTGATCTTCATTCAGTATAAAATCATTAAAAGTCGGCGGGCAATTTGCCCAATAGTGTGACACAATGTAGGGTATCAAAAAGTCCCGCTTGTATCTTATTTTGGTCCAATTTTAATGTAAATGGTGAGACAGTGTAATTTTCAGCACTTCATTGAGAAGCAGTGGATAGCAGACAGGGACAATGACAAATAAATTAGATTTCTACTTGAGTACAAGCGACTGTAAATTAGCTTTCAGTTTTACTGACAGTTAAATTGGACTGCGCGTTTGTTCCAAGGACTAGACACTTGTTGTTTGTTTCTATTGGATCGGAGAAGCGAATTTAAAACACTTCTTTATTCTTACGGAGGACGGTGACAAGGATGACCTAACTGCTCGATTTATTTATTTTTATGTTTATCGTATCATTGCCAAAAACTAGACTTATTTTTTTTATATATATGGCATCTCGCTGGTCAACCTAGGAGGTTGTCGTCTGCTAACCGGAATTTCCTGTGGGTGCCTCAATAAATTAAAGTCTCACCTACGGGGTACGGGCCTCGGCTTAGGGCGTAAATTGGACTTATAATAAACCATTTATTATCAGGTTACAAAGACCCATAGATGAATACGTTAGCCTAAGTATACATAATGTATTAACAATTGCGTTAGTAAATAAAACTTAAAGCTATGTTAGTATCACTTAGATGCACAAGTCTTTGTGCGTTCTGGTAGCACTTGACCGCGAAAGCGGTGGAATACCACATTCTGAGGCCAAAAGCTTTCTTAGCACGTTGTATGCGCACCACAAACTCCTTAAAGTTGACGTTGCGATGCGACTCCAGCAGCTGCACTCTCGGCGCGTACTTCAGCCTTTGGCGCACGTACTTCACGATGTCTTCCGTGTCGGTGGTGAAGTGGTGAAGTTTCGTTTGGCTCCGTAGGAGCCTTGCCGCAGCGGTTCTTACAGCTACTCTTCTGGCGCTTCCTCCTTTGCACCGTCACGAAGCCGTCTTCATCAGCCCGGTTCGTTTCCTTCATAGCCACGGGCTTTGCGGGGGGAGCAGTGGGGGCGCTCACAGTGACCAACGGGTCAGATGGTCGCGCTGGTCGGGCAACACTGCGGGGAGGAGTGAGGGGACGGGAGACGGGCTACGAGGCACGCGTGTGACGCAAAACGCAGACTCAGCAATCGGCGCTGGCGACAAAACTGCTGACTTAAAACTCGTGACCGATGTGTCTAGGCAGCCGACACATCGTATGCCTAGACACATCCTCGGGTTCGTATGCGATCCGTCTTATCAGAACTTACCTCGACAAAAATCACAAGAGAAATAATAATATTTCAACAATTTGCAAGTTTCTCCCTTTGCCAGCCAATGATCATCATCTCCTGTCTAGCCTTTTACCAAGAACCAGCTGCAACTGAATACCAGTATTTTATGCCAGCCAGTCTTATTATAGGTAAAAACAAGATAGATAGGTTAAACACGCTCCGGAAGTGGCACCTCAAAATATGGCTAAATTAGCCACATTTTCTTCGTCTTGTCTCTTTTTCGCTCCCGATAATTACGAAATGCCGTCCTACTTCCACGTGTCTAATAGTGTGACATTATGCCATTTTTGAAGATCGAATGTTGAGTACCCACTCAACATTCGATCTTCAAAAACGGCATATATTATACCGGTCTATCTACGCCTTTTTAGGGTTCCGTACCCAAAGGGTAAAACGGGAACCCTATTACTAAGGCTCCGCCGTCTGTCTCTCTGTCTGTCTGTCTGTCCGTCCGTCACCAGGCTGTATCTCATGAACCGTGGTAGCTAGACAGTGGCTTTTGCTCTATATTGATAACGGCAGCAGGTAGACGCTTGAAATATTCACAGAATATGTAAATATATATTGAATTTAAAAATAAATAATTATGTTAAAATAAAATAAATATTTAAGGGGGGCTCCCATAAAACAAACATGTTTTTTTCCCATTTTTATAGATAATGGTACGGAACCTTTCGTGCGCGAGTCCGACTCACACTTGACCGGTTTTTAAATATCATTGTTGCCAGTATTATCGACAGTTTCATGGGTATCTCTATTATTATTTTTTAATATTAATGCCTCGTTCGATAGCTGAGATGTTTTCCCTGTAATTTGTAAGCTTAATGTAGTAATATGTTGCAATACAAGTCGGAACGTCGCATATTATATTTTCATCAACATAAAACCTAATTATTGACCTGAAAATTACAAAACGTTGTAAGAAAATTTTAATTTCATGGGCTACCCTGGCGCTTCCGCTTTAATTTTACATATTCGATTGAAGAACCGAGTTTCGCGTCTGTCGACGAGACGTGACCAATGGACCGGCTGCGGCGATGACGTCACTCATGCCAGTTCACATTGGAATGGCACTCACGTGACTACTCTGGTCAAATCGAAGCTACGTGTGGTGAGTTTAAACTTTGAATGAATACAACGACTGGCTGGCAAGCTAATTCAAATTTTCAGACAACATTTAATAACAATATAGGTACCTAAAACCCTAAAACAAAAAAAAAATACAATCTGGCTCTGGATGTACGACATTAAATTAAAAAGAGCACAGTACTAATCCATGGAAACATTTTAAAACACGAAGATTAGTAATTTAAAAATTGCAATTTTCAAACAAAATAAATTGCAGAACCAACTGCATAAAAAGTAAACACTCTATATCTACAAAAAGTTACTGACGTTGCACGGCGGGTTAGGCGCGCCCTACAATGTTTACCTATTATTACGGACTCAGAGCTACATCATGTTGAAAAATAACAAAATGGAAAATAATTTCTGTGGCTAAAGTATTCATTGGATTTGATTTATTTTTTGTATACGGGTAAAAAACAAGATACTCTTTACGTGGTTTATAGGAATGTCAATCGTCCTGTAACACCTTGTATGCCCGACTTGAGAACCTCCTCTTTTTTGCGAAGTCGGTTAAAAATGTAATTTCTTGATTTTTCTATTCATGTATGTGAATAGGTAAAAAAAAACCGGTCAAGTACGTGTCGGACCACGCACAATGACGGGTTGCGTAGTTGGGATTAATTTATCCCTAAATCAAACGTTTAAGCCCCCGTACCGTAAAGCCCCCCGGTGTTGCCGATTCGGCAACAGTGACTCATGCTACTGTAGGCTCAAATTACACTTGAATATATCGTTTAGTATTGTTTGTGGCGATTTTAGTCGATTGTCTGGTAGATATTCTCACAAACGTGAGTCAGTGGGGCTTGACGGTGGGGACAACTGACTCACCGGTGAGTCGGTGGGCCGTAACCGGTTAACATTGGTGTTGAAAAACATGTTCTCCCTTACATCGATATACGTCACGGTCAATTCTCTAACTGCAAAAATAAGATTGTAATAGCACAAAAAAATGTGATAAAAATACAAATTAACGATTTTCGGACTTTTTCCTTTACTTGTGCTGTGAGACCTTCATCATTTCAGCCGAAATATGTCCACTGCTGGTCATAGGCCTCACCCAAAGGGGGCGGGTTTGCCATAATCACCACGCCTGGCAGGCGGGTTGGCGATTGCAGTATGGTGTTAAAATGCATAGAGAACGCTGCTGTCCATTCTCTAGTAAGTCCCTTAGTCGCCTTTTACGACACCCACGGGAAGAAATAGTGGAGTGCTACTAGTTCTTTACGTCCGGCACCACACAGACTGTGAGACCTTGTTTCTTGCCAAATTTCATGATTCTATGTCAATGGGAAGTACCCTATTTTTTTTTGGGTGCGAAATCATCAAATAACTTCTCCTGCTCTGTGCGGAGCGGGAGGGCGTGTCAGACTTTTACTGACTAAAACCCACCCGTGTTACATCCGTTGCCTGTGTGCCAGGGCCACGATATCCCTTTTGGACAAACCCTGGCAGGCATTTGCCCTATCGGACCCCGTCAGTTGGTGCTGACATCTCTTTGAGGCACGCGTGGAACACAACGCGCCGTCGACCCGGGCCTGGTCCTTATCGGACGGCGAGCTACCCATCGCTCACCGTCCGCAAGCCCACGCCTACGGTGGCCGGAAACCGGCCTGCGATTCCTGACGCCCGGAGCGTCTCCTGCGGCGACTAGGGGCGCGAGGGCGCAAACCTTTTTATTTCGCGATTTCAAGGTTGGTCCCATAGAAAAAATTGTTCAAAATGATGAGTACAATGACCCCTTTTCGGGTTTAGTATAAACAAAAACTAATATTGTAGAAGTAAAAAAAAAAATATACAGGGTGTTAAAGAAACTGCGTGCCATAATAGTTTAGGGGTAGGTTCAGTATCGATAAAGGAACCCAGGAAAAATTAATAAAAAAATAAAAACATAAAGAAAAAATTGCAAGATTAACCTTATTTAGTACCTACTAACTTAAATAGCAATCGTTTAGAATTAAAATTATTTTATTTATAAAAAATAAACTTAAAAAATACAAAATAAAAACATAAAAAAATGGTTGCAAGATCAACATTCTTTAGTATTTACTAAGTTAAAATACCAATTCTTAGTAGGTACTACATTGGGTTGATCTTGCAATAATTAGATCTGCCAATGAAAGAGATACAACAAGCCTTTTATATAAAGGTAATACCGGTATAACGAGGTACAAAAAAAAATATTCTCGTCTCGTAAATAATAATAATTAAGTAATTTATATACGGATAACAATTTTACTAACGTTTGACGCTTACATTAAGATTCTGAAATGACCCAATTACGTAAAGCGATCGACATCAACCTTTCATGTCAAAAATTAAGTTATTTACATGATTTCCCTTAATTTTGAATCACGCGTAGGAATACGGTTCAATCGATACAGAACATGTGATGATGTTCTCACGTTGTTACACGTTATTGTGCTTCTTTAACAACCCCCAGGCGATTTAGTTTCCAAATGAAATAATTAAATTTAATGCATAAGAATCAATAATATCTCAGCGCCGTCTCACGTTTTCACGTGTCTGTGTGGTGCTGGACGTTAAAAATAGCACTTCCCTATTTCTACCCCTGGCGTGGGTGCGTAAAAGGCGACTAAGGGACATACTAGAGAATGGGCAGCAGCGTTCTTTATGCATTTTAACATCATACTGCGATCGCCAAGCCGCCTGCCAAGCGTGGCGATTATGGCACCCCCCCCTCCCTTGGGGGAGGCCTATGTCCAGCAGTGGACGTCTTTCGGCTGCAATGATGATGATGATGACGTTTTATCTCGCTCGCACACTACTGCTTCGCGGTCACGCGAGACTGGAGTGCTTGGTGGCAGGGAGACGGCTCCAAGGCACCGATAGTTTAGGTAACTTCTTTTTACGGTGAAAATAATTGTAATCCAAAATAAAATAAAAAATATAGTAAGTTTCTGCTTTAGTTGAGTGTATATACAATTAGCCGCTTTAGTGGCGACATTAATTTAACACACGTATTCATTTTCGTCTTTACGTTTTTTGAAAATATTTTAATTTCATTAAACATTATTACTTATTGATTTATTTACAATTTTCTAAAAAAGCATCTTGGACAACCTGTACTTAAAGAACTGTAGCACAGAGGTAATTAGCCGGGGTCATGGATCTTAACATCGAATCAATGAAATTAAAACAAATAACGTGCAAGGAGTAGGCGAATTGAAGGAAAGAGAGAGCTTTATTTATTATTTAGTTAGTTTGTTTTTTTTTTTTTCGATTTATCTTAATATTGGGTGCCCACCTATGACATTGGAGTTTTTTTTTCTCACAAATAGAGAACCTCGTCACTTCTATGATTTATAATATTTAACAATTGATTGACAACTAATAATAGTAAAAAAACCTTATTATTTATAGTTTTATACATAAAAAATACCTTAAAAATTACTCCTCATTTTGTTAGCACAAATTATCACTATTTGTTTTAACTTAGCCAAAACTTATTTATGTCGCTTAATCTAAGTGGCATATTACGAAAGCTTAGTTTTTAAACATTATTGCATAAACGTTTTAAAACATTAGTGTTCATGGTTGTTATATAAATTAAGAAAATGTTACTATGAAAAATGCAACTTCTTTAAAATTCTCCATACAAAACGCTGATTTCATAGGTGGGGAGGGGGACCTATTTAAATACCAATAAAAAAAATATTTTTAAATGTTTTTTTTTATTTTTTATTACTGGCCACTGTAGTGGACACGAATTAATGTCGCCACTGTAGCGGCACGCTGTATAGGTACAAGAGTCATAAACATTACATAAAATAAAATATTCATCAATCTACGATGTCGACCACTTATTTAGGTATATTTGAGAATAAAATATTCGAATCATTAGCCTTTTCATCAAAGGAACTGCAGAGAGCAGTGACCACATCGTTCGCTTTCAAAGTGACCACACCGCTAGAAACCACAGTCGAAATATTCGGAACATGCGCTGAAAAATACTGCTATTTTTAAATGCTGATCGGAGATCGAATAATTCTTTTCACTGTATAAAAACAAAATATTTTATTTCACATAAACCTATAAAACGGTACTTATGTGTCCACTGACCACTGTATACGTCAGAAGCAAGGTGCATAAGTCCTATGGAGAATATCCGGCAAGAAACTTTACGGTTACTCTATTAAAATTAATTGTGGGCATCCAAGCAAAAAGGTTCCAGTTGTGGGGTATTGAGTTAGGACTAGAGCAAAAAGGTTCCAGTTGTGGGGTATTATTGAGTTAGGACTAGATTCGGTATCTAGTATAGTCAACTGATAATATGGATTTAAAAAAATATTCAAAAATTGGCACATTTTCTCTGAAATAGCATGATTTGAGAAAAACTTTAAGAACTTGTGTATAATTGAGCATTCATTAATAATCAATTAAAATCGTGGAATGGATTTTGTTCACCCAACTTTACAGAACTGGACCCTTTTTACCTTTTTTTGGACAATTGGCTTTTACGATGTTTTCAAATTACGGTGTTAATTGGTATGGGAGGACAGTGTAGGCCTGTCAACAAGTACCAGGTCCTTAACAAAATAGAAAATGGCCAAGAAATCAAAACATCTATGAGTCTACAAGGTCAAAAAATAGAAAGTAGATAATGATATAAAAGACAAATAAAAAAATAAAAACTAAGTAATTAAACCAAATCATGAGTGTCATTACACTCATACTCAAGCTCAAAGCATTTATTTCAAATAAACCTATTACAGGCACTTTTAAATTGTTAAGGGGTCGGTCAGTCAGAGAGATGAAGCTAGTTGCCCATTCCAAAGCGTAGTAGGTTCCTATAGAGAAGAACGGGCAAGAAACTCCACGGACACTCTTTTGAATCAAAATATTGTTACATAGTATTGGTTACATCATATAATTATGTTGAAATTATACATGTGAGAACAATGTAGAAAGACGTGCACGTTAAAAGCGTCCGTAATAAAAATATAAAAAACAAAAAACAATTAAAATACCTAAGTTAAAATAAGCCGCGGCAGCTAAGAAATGACCAGTCCCTACTGACGGCGCCCGTTCACGAACATGACGCACGGATCAGCACCATTTAGCTCAACCATTTTGAAGGGAACTTAATGATCCAACACACACGCCACCATCAGCTAAACATTTGAGTGAGCATGACACTCTCAGCCGCCAGGGCACACTTGTAATAAATCTGACTGGATAACTTAAACAGCTCATATTGATTCGCACGTTGCACTGAACAGGTGAAGGTCACACTATTTAGGGCATTCTGCCAGACCTTCTACACATGCAGTTTATGGGCCAAATATACGCAGAGGAAATACAACGCCCTGTGTGTACAGTATAATAACGCATTCAGGATGTTGATGGGGCTGCCGCGGTACTGTAGTACGAGTGGCATGTTCGCGGAGGCGTACGTGGACAGCTACCACGTGATCATACGTAAGCAGTGTGCTTCGATCGACATCCTGGCCGCGTGCGGCGGCCGATGGGACTCAGTACTGATGGTGCATTGGATAAGTAGATAGGCCTTCACGCGAGGACAAGCGCCTGACTATTATTACTTTTACTAACACTGGCACACAGGCAAATGAAGGAACACGGGTGGGTTTTAGTCAGCAAAAGTCTGACACACTGCCCTCCCGCTCTGCCCAGCGGGCCGAGCACGGTCGTGTCAAGAAGTTTGTGACAAAATTTGTACTAGCATTTTATGACAAAACAGTTTTATCGCTCAGACTGTGATAAAATGTGTGACTCAAGTCATGTCACAGTAGGCCGTGCTCGCCCCGTTGAGTGGGAGAAGTTATTTGATAATTTCCCACCCAAAAAAAAAAGCTAGGCTCATTGGACAAAGTCTGAAATAACTTACTAAATAAAAATAAATAAATAACACCGCGTTCTACTTTTAAGAAACCCAGCGCTGCCAGGGGCTCCGTCTCGCATAGCATTATGCTGAGCAATGGCCGTTTTGCGTGGATGTGACGCATATTTTTCTCCAACTTGTTCTTTTTGTATTTGTGTTCATTCTTTGCGGCCTGTTTACCGTAAATAAACGTATTTTCTTTCTTTTCTTTCAATACCAATGGTAGCCCCATCACTAAAAGATGCGTTACTATTAACCAAGATAGTCTTGGAAATAAAGGTGAAGTTCAATTATTTGCAGTATGTATAGGAACTACAATGCAAAATAAAATGCAATGTTCCCCGCGCCTCATCATCAACATCATTTCAGCCGAAAGACGTCCACTGCTGGACATAGGCCTCCCCCAAAAAGGGGGCGATTTGCCATAATCGCCACGCTTGGCAGGCGGGTTGGCAATCGCAGAATGTTTTTAAAAATGCATAGAGAACGCTGCTGCCCATTCTCTCTAGTAAGTCCCTTAGTCGCCTTTTACGACACCCACGGGAAGAAATGGGATGGTGCTATTCTTTACGTCCGGCACCAAACGGTCCCCGCGCATAGAGTTAGTGTTATGTGGCCGTATTTTTTTTGTTATAGCGGCCAGTCGCCCGCGCCGTGGCAATAACTTGTGTTCTTTATAAGTTATGAAAGAAGTGCCACTGTGCTTGATATTCATAGTCATCTGTCGATAGACTTTATCCTGGACACTGGGATTTTATTGACACTCCTCCACACACGATACTCATAGGTCTCAACAGTAGGTACACATTAAAAAAAACCGGCCAAGTGCAAGTCGGACTCGCGCACGACGCGCGACGGGTCATGTACCATTATCTATAAAAATGGCAATAAAATCACGATTGTTGTATGGGAGCCCCCCTTAAATATTTGTTTTATTTTAATTTAATTATTTATTTTTAATGTGAATATACAGGGTGTTTGGTGCATCGTGTGCCAAATTGAAATGGTCGACTGAAGGAGTCATCCGCTAGCCTTTTAGACCCTTTAACACCCCTCATGCTCTGTGGATTTTTTTTTATCGACTTTTTATTGTTTTCCAAAAAAAGACCCAAATTTTACATTTTTTGTATACGGGTAAAAAACAAGATACTCTTTACGTGGTTTATAGGAATGTCAATCGTCCTGTAACACCTTGTATGCCCGACTTGAGAACCTCCTCTTTTTTGCGAAGTCGGTTAAAAATGTAATTTCTTGATTTTTCTATTCATGTATGTGAATAGGTAAAAAAAAACCGGTCAAGTACGTGTCGGACCACGCACAATGACGGGTTGCGTAGTTGGGATTAATTTATCCCTAAATCAAACGTTTAAGCCCCCGTACCGTAAAGCCCCCCGGTGTTGCCGATTCGGCAACAGTGACTCATGCTACTGTAGGCTCAAATTACACTTGAATATATCGTTTAGTATTGTTTGTGGCGATTTTAGTCGATTGTCTGGTAGATATTCTCACAAACGTGAGTCAGTGGGGCTTGACGGTGGGGACAACTGACTCACCGGTGAGTCGGTGGGCCGTAACCGGTTAACATTGGTGTTGAAAAACATGTTCTCCCTTACATCGATATACGTCACGGTCAATTCTCTAACTGCAAAAATAAGATTGTAATAGCACAAAAAAATGTGATAAAAATACAAATTAACGATTTTCGGACTTTTTCCTTTACTTGTGCTGTGAGACCTTCATCATTTCAGCCGAAATATGTCCACTGCTGGTCATAGGCCTCACCCAAAGGGGGCGGGTTTGCCATAATCACCACGCCTGGCAGGCGGGTTGGCGATTGCAGTATGGTGTTAAAATGCATAGAGAACGCTGCTGTCCATTCTCTAGTAAGTCCCTTAGTCGCCTTTTACGACACCCACGGGAAGAAATAGTGGAGTGCTACTAGTTCTTTACGTCCGGCACCACACAGACTGTGAGACCTTGTTTCTTGCCAAATTTCATGATTCTATGTCAATGGGAAGTACCCTATTTTTTTTTGGGTGCGAAATCATCAAATAACTTCTCCTGCTCTGTGCGGAGCGGGAGGGCGTGTCAGACTTTTACTGACTAAAACCCACCCGTGTTACATCCGTTGCCTGTGTGCCAGGGCCACGATATCCCTTTTGGACAAACCCTGGCAGGCATTTGCCCTATCGGACCCCGTCAGTTGGTGCTGACATCTCTTTGAGGCACGCGTGGAACACAACGCGCCGTCGACCCGGGCCTGGTCCTTATCGGACGGCGAGCTACCCATCGCTCACCGTCCGCAAGCCCACGCCTACGGTGGCCGGAAACCGGCCTGCGATTCCTGACGCCCGGAGCGTCTCCTGCGGCGACTAGGGGCGCGAGGGCGCAAACCTTTTTATTTCGCGATTTCAAGGTTGGTCCCATAGAAAAAATTGTTCAAAATGATGAGTACAATGACCCCTTTTCGGGTTTAGTATAAACAAAAACTAATATTGTAGAAGTAAAAAAAAAAATATACAGGGTGTTAAAGAAACTGCGTGCCATAATAGTTTAGGGGTAGGTTCAGTATCGATAAAGGAACCCAGGAAAAATTAATAAAAAAATAAAAACATAAAGAAAAAATTGCAAGATTAACCTTATTTAGTACCTACTAACTTAAATAGCAATCGTTTAGAATTAAAATTATTTTATTTATAAAAAATAAACTTAAAAAATACAAAATAAAAACATAAAAAAATGGTTGCAAGATCAACATTCTTTAGTATTTACTAAGTTAAAATACCAATTCTTAGTAGGTACTACATTGGGTTGATCTTGCAATAATTAGATCTGCCAATGAAAGAGATACAACAAGCCTTTTATATAAAGGTAATACCGGTATAACGAGGTACAAAAAAAAATATTCTCGTCTCGTAAATAATAATAATTAAGTAATTTATATACGGATAACAATTTTACTAACGTTTGACGCTTACATTAAGATTCTGAAATGACCCAATTACGTAAAGCGATCGACATCAACCTTTCATGTCAAAAATTAAGTTATTTACATGATTTCCCTTAATTTTGAATCACGCGTAGGAATACGGTTCAATCGATACAGAACATGTGATGATGTTCTCACGTTGTTACACGTTCTTGTGCTTCTTTAACAACCCCCAGGCGATTTAGTTTCCAAATGAAATAATTAAATTTAATGCATAAGAATCAATAATATCTCAGCGCCGTCTCACGTTTTCACGTGTCTGTGTGGTGCTGGACGTTAAAAATAGCACTTCCCTATTTCTACCCCTGGCGTGGGTGCGTAAAAGGCGACTAAGGGACATACTAGAGAATGGGCAGCAGCGTTCTTTATGCATTTTAACATCATACTGCGATCGCCAAGCCGCCTGCCAAGCGTGGCGATTATGGCACCCCCCCCTCCCTTGGGGGAGGCCTATGTCCAGCAGTGGACGTCTTTCGGCTGCAATGATGATGATGATGACGTTTTATCTCGCTCGCACACTACTGCTTCGCGGTCACGCGAGACTGGAGTGCTTGGTGGCAGGGAGACGGCTCCAAGGCACCGATAGTTTAGGTAACTTCTTTTTACGGTGAAAATAATTGTAATCCAAAATAAAATAAAAAATATAGTAAGTTTCTGCTTTAGTTGAGTGTATATACAATTAGCCGCTTTAGTGGCGACATTAATTTAACACACGTATTCATTTTCGTCTTTACGTTTTTTGAAAATATTTTAATTTCATTAAACATTATTACTTATTGATTTATTTACAATTTTCTAAAATAGCATCTTGGACAACCTGTACTTAAAGAACTGTAGCACAGAGGTAATTAGCCGGGGTCATGGATCTTAACATCGAATCAATGAAATTAAAACAAATAACGTGCAAGGAGTAGGCGAATTGAAGGAAAGAGAGAGCTTTATTTATTATTTAGTTAGTTTGTTTTTTTTTTTTTCGATTTATCTTAATATTGGGTGCCCACCTATGACATTGGAGTTTTTTTTTCTCACAAATAGAGAACCTCGTCACTTCTATGATTTATAATATTTAACAATTGATTGACAACTAATAATAGTAAAAAAACCTTATTATTTATAGTTTTATACATAAAAAATACCTTAAAAATTACTCCTCATTTTGTTAGCACAAATTATCACTATTTGTTTTAACTTAGCCAAAACTTATTTATGTCGCTTAATCTAAGTGGCATATTACGAAAGCTTAGTTTTTAAACATTATTGCATAAACGTTTTAAAACATTAGTGTTCATGGTTGTTATATAAATTAAGAAAATGTTACTATGAAAAATGCAACTTCTTTAAAATTCTCCATACAAAACGCTGATTTCATAGGTGGGGAGGGGGACCTATTTAAATACCAATAAAAAAAATATTTTTAAATGTTTTTTTTTATTTTTTATTACTGGCCACTGTAGTGGACACGAATTAATGTCGCCACTGTAGCGGCACGCTGTATAGGTACAAGAGTCATAAACATTACATAAAATAAAATATTCATCAATCTACGATGTCGACCACTTATTTAGGTATATTTGAGAATAAAATATTCGAATCATTAGCCTTTTCATCAAAGGAACTGCAGAGAGCAGTGACCACATCGTTCGCTTTCAAAGTGACCACACCGCTAGAAACCACAGTCGAAATATTCGGAACATGCGCTGAAAAATACTGCTATTTTTAAATGCTGATCGGAGATCGAATAATTCTTTTCACTGTATAAAAACAAAATATTTTATTTCACATAAACCTATAAAACGGTACTTATGTGTCCACTGACCACTGTATACGTCAGAAGCAAGGTGCATAAGTCCTATGGAGAATATCCGGCAAGAAACTTTACGGTTACTCTATTAAAATTAATTGTGGGCATCCAAGCAAAAAGGTTCCAGTTGTGGGGTATTGAGTTAGGACTAGAGCAAAAAGGTTCCAGTTGTGGGGTATTATTGAGTTAGGACTAGATTCGGTATCTAGTATAGTCAACTGATAATATGGATTTAAAAAAATATTCAAAAATTGGCACATTTTCTCTGAAATAGCATGATTTGAGAAAAACTTTAAGAACTTGTGTATAATTGAGCATTCATTAATAATCAATTAAAATCGTGGAATGGATTTTGTTCACCCAACTTTACAGAACTGGACCCTTTTTACCTTTTTTTGGACAATTGGCTTTTACGATGTTTTCAAATTACGGTGTTAATTGGTATGGGAGGACAGTGTAGGCCTGTCAACAAGTACCAGGTCCTTAACAAAATAGAAAATGGCCAAGAAATCAAAACATCTATGAGTCTACAAGGTCAAAAAATAGAAAGTAGATAATGATATAAAAGACAAATAAAAAAATAAAAACTAAGTAATTAAACCAAATCATGAGTGTCATTACACTCATACTCAAGCTCAAAGCATTTATTTCAAATAAACCTATTACAGGCACTTTTAAATTGTTAAGGGGTCGGTCAGTCAGAGAGATGAAGCTAGTTGCCCATTCCAAAGCGTAGTAGGTTCCTATAGAGAAGAACGGGCAAGAAACTCCACGGACACTCTTTTGAATCAAAATATTGTTACATAGTATTGGTTACATCATATAATTATGTTGAAATTATACATGTGAGAACAATGTAGAAAGACGTGCACGTTAAAAGCGTCCGTAATAAAAATATAAAAAACAAAAAACAATTAAAATACCTAAGTTAAAATAAGCCGCGGCAGCTAAGAAATGACCAGTCCCTACTGACGGCGCCCGTTCACGAACATGACGCACGGATCAGCACCATTTAGCTCAACCATTTTGAAGGGAACTTAATGATCCAACACACACGCCACCATCAGCTAAACATTTGAGTGAGCATGACACTCTCAGCCGCCAGGGCACACTTGTAATAAATCTGACTGGATAACTTAAACAGCTCATATTGATTCGCACGTTGCACTGAACAGGTGAAGGTCACACTATTTAGGGCATTCTGCCAGACCTTCTACACATGCAGTTTATGGGCCAAATATACGCAGAGGAAATACAACGCCCTGTGTGTACAGTATAATAACGCATTCAGGATGTTGATGGGGCTGCCGCGGTACTGTAGTACGAGTGGCATGTTCGCGGAGGCGTACGTGGACAGCTACCACGTGATCATACGTAAGCAGTGTGCTTCGATCGACATCCTGGCCGCGTGCGGCGGCCGATGGGACTCAGTACTGATGGTGCATTGGATAAGTAGATAGGCCTTCACGCGAGGACAAGCGCCTGACTATTATTACTTTTACTAACACTGGCACACAGGCAAATGAAGGAACACGGGTGGGTTTTAGTCAGCAAAAGTCTGACACACTGCCCTCCCGCTCTGCCCAGCGGGCCGAGCACGGTCGTGTCAAGAAGTTTGTGACAAAATTTGTACTAGCATTTTATGACAAAACAGTTTTATCGCTCAGACTGTGATAAAATGTGTGACTCAAGTCATGTCACAGTAGGCCGTGCTCGCCCCGTTGAGTGGGAGAAGTTATTTGATAATTTCCCACCCAAAAAAAAAAGCTAGGCTCATTGGACAAAGTCTGAAATAACTTACTAAATAAAAATAAATAAATAACACCGCGTTCTACTTTTAAGAAACCCAGCGCTGCCAGGGGCTCCGTCTCGCATAGCATTATGCTGAGCAATGGCCGTTTTGCGTGGATGTGACGCATATTTTTCTCCAACTTGTTCTTTTTGTATTTGTGTTCATTCTTTGCGGCCTGTTTACCGTAAATAAACGTATTTTCTTTCTTTTCTTTCAATACCAATGGTAGCCCCATCACTAAAAGATGCGTTACTATTAACCAAGATAGTCTTGGAAATAAAGGTGAAGTTCAATTATTTGCAGTATGTATAGGAACTACAATGCAAAATAAAATGCAATGTTCCCCGCGCCTCATCATCAACATCATTTCAGCCGAAAGACGTCCACTGCTGGACATAGGCCTCCCCCAAAAAGGGGGCGATTTGCCATAATCGCCACGCTTGGCAGGCGGGTTGGCAATCGCAGAATGTTTTTAAAAATGCATAGAGAACGCTGCTGCCCATTCTCTCTAGTAAGTCCCTTAGTCGCCTTTTACGACACCCACGGGAAGAAATGGGATGGTGCTATTCTTTACGTCCGGCACCAAACGGTCCCCGCGCATAGAGTTAGTGTTATGTGGCCGTATTTTTTTTGTTATAGCGGCCAGTCGCCCGCGCCGTGGCAATAACTTGTGTTCTTTATAAGTTATGAAAGAAGTGCCACTGTGCTTGATATTCATAGTCATCTGTCGATAGACTTTATCCTGGACACTGGGATTTTATTGACACTCCTCCACACACGATACTCATAGGTCTCAACAGTAGGTACACATTAAAAAAAACCGGCCAAGTGCAAGTCGGACTCGCGCACGACGCGCGACGGGTCATGTACCATTATCTATAAAAATGGCAATAAAATCACGATTGTTGTATGGGAGCCCCCCTTAAATATTTGTTTTATTTTAATTTAATTATTTATTTTTAATGTGAATATACAGGGTGTTTGGTGCATCGTGTGCCAAATTGAAATGGTCGACTGAAGGAGTCATCCGCTAGCCTTTTAGACCCTTTAACACCCCTCATGCTCTGTGGATTTTTTTTTATCGACTTTTTATTGTTTTCCAAAAAAAGACCCAAATTTTACATTCAAATACAGATTTTAAAAAAAATATAAGGCGTAGACTCTGAATTTTATTTTTATTTCGATGTGTATTGTTTAAGAATACTTTTAAATACAAAATTAGTGATATTAGTCACCAAGTTCTTTTTTAATTCACTCGCAAAGGTAAAACTTAAATTAAAGCTGTACATATTACAGCTGTTTATAAGGCTACCAAAAAAAAAATCAAAAGCGACCGGGATCTTCCAACTCCCTCATTAATTCTCCAGTCTATCCTCTTTCTAATGATGTGCCACATGCCATAAAAGTATTTTAACACCTTTGTGAATTCGCTAGAATTGTGAATCGAGTCACCTAAGGCTAATATTCAAAATTATGATTTTAAAAAAAATCTCTTAAATGATACCTGTCAAACCTATAAATCTGCTATCTCATTCTTATGGTTAGGTAAATTCGTGAATAAATTCTCATATCTGTATCTTTCGTGGGATTTACTTGAAATAAAAAAACAAAATTGCATTTTTAACATTTATTTAATCATTGTTACAAATCTTGCTCAAATTGTTGGCCTCTGTTGCGAATGCAGGCCCGACACCTGTTTCGTATTTCAACAGTTGTTGTACGAAGTCGTATTTCCTCCTTAATAGTATTGAATGCCGCTTCTATGCGTTGGTCTAATACCTCCCTAGTTGGAACCTCCGTGGCATATACCAACTCTTTGGCACGTCCCCAGACATAAAAGTCTAACGGAGTTAGATCTGGGGAACGTGGCGGCCATGGAATAGGGCCATCGCGTCCAATCCATGCATTGGGGAACACATTGTCGAGATATTCCCTCACAGTCAACCGCCAATGCGCGGGACAGCCGTCATTTTGAAATACAATGGGCACACGTTTATTAAATACGGGCACATCGGTCACTAATTCGGGCAGGTCATTTTGTAGGGATTCCAGGTAGTCTTCGCCATTGAGATTATCGGGCAGGTAATGCGGTCCAATTACCTGATTCCCAATCACTCCTGCCCAAAAGTTTACACTAAACCTTCTTTGAGAAGATTTCTGTCTTTTAACACGTGGGTTTTGCGTTTTCGTTGTCCAGTGGTGCAAATTGTGTAAATTGAGGATCCCATCCTTGGTAAATTTGGATCCATCCGTCCACAGTATTCTTTTTAAAAAATCAGGATCATCCACATCCGTGTGTAAAAGAAACCGACAAAAAGCCACTCGTCTCTCAAAGTCGCCACCCTCAAGACCTGCAACAAACAAAAAACTCTTTTAAATTTCTCTTGGGCAATAAGTAATTGCACAAGAAAGGACCCGCTGTTCGTGCTAATAGATTCACTACCTGGAAGTGACGCCATACCATACCCATTACCTGCTAAACAAAGGCAAGGTCAAACAAAGCTTGCACGGGTTTAAAGTTAGTTTAAAATTACGTACCTTGCACCGGAGTGTAGTGGAATGGATGCTTTTTGTTTTGACGAAGTACTTTTTACACTTTCCATATTGAAATATCAAGATGTGATGCCACATTTCTAATGCTTCTTGTAGGGTCTTCCTCAAAAAGTGCCAGTATTCTCTCGTGTACTTCAACATTATGTCGCACAATATGGCCCCTTGGTTCATTAAAAGTAACACTGCCAGTCTCGCGTATGCGTCGGTATGTGTCTTGGAAGACTCTGCGGCCAGGTAATCGTCTACCAGGAAAGCGTTCCTGTTAAAGTCGTTGCGCTGCACGAGCGACGCCATTAGCGGCTCCGTAAGCCATCATGATGTCCGCATATTCTTCGTTAGAGAATGTCGCCATTGCAATAACAAAAAACTCAAAGTTTAACAATAACAACAAAAATTAAACAAATGTAACAAGAACCAGCAAAACTTAACGATAACAAAGTAATAAAAGAATCGCGGAGTATGGTGAACTAGCACACACGTTAGGTAGCAGAGGCAGTCATGTCTCGACTAAAAAAATGGCGGGTCGGGCGGCGCGATTTGTTCAAACCGATTTAAGGTATGCAAGAAAGAGATAGAAGATAGATATTACTGTGAAAGAGTGAGAAAACAAATTTTACCTCTTTCTCAAGTAACAGTTCCGCAATAAATATTTTTTCATTAGAATTTGGAATGTAGTTTTATGTGACTTGATTCACAATTCTAGCGAATTCACAAAGTTGTTAAAATACTTTTATGGCATGTGGCACATCATTAGAAAGAGGATAGACTGGAGAATTAATGAGGGAGTTGGAAGATCCCGGTCGCTTTTGGTTTTTTTTTGTAGCCTTATAAATAGCTGTAACATGTACAGCTTTAATTTAAGTTTTACCTTTGCGAGTGAATTAAAAAAAAAACTAGGTGACTAATATCACTAATTTTGTATTTAAAAGTATTCTTAAACAATACACATCGAAATAAAATTAAAATTCAGAGTCTACGCCTTATATTTTTTTTTAAATCTGCATTTGAATGTAAAATTTGGGTCTTTTTTTTGGAAAACAATAAAAAGTTGATAAAAAAAATCCACAGAGCATGAGGGGTGTTAAGGGGTCTGAAAGGCTAGCGGATGACCCCTTCAGTCGACCATTTTAATTTGGCACACGATGCACCAAACACCCTGTATAACATCATATTCTGTGAATATTTCAAGCGTCTACCTGTTGCCGTCATCAATATGAATATCATCCAGCAAAAACGAGCCAAAAAATCACGGTTGTGGTATGGGAGCCCCCTTAAATATTTATTTTATTCTATTTTTTAATATTTGTTGTTATAGCGGCAACAGAAATACATCATCGGTGAAAATTTCAACTGTCTAACTATCACGGTTCATGAGATACAGCCTGGTGACAGACGGACAGACAGACAGACAGAGAGACAGACGGCGGAGCCTTAGTAATAGGGTTCCCATTTTACCCTTTGGGTACGGAACCCTAAAAACCGACTAACTGCGTGTCGGACCACGCACAATGAAGGGTTCCTTAGTTGGGATGAATGTATCCCAAAAACAAAATTATTGTAGTTGAAAAACATGTTCTCAAATACATCGATGTACGCCACGGTAATTTTTTTGTAATCGCAAAGAGAAATGTGGTAAAACAACAAATGAACAATTTTCGGACCTTGTCCTTTACTTTTGCTGTGAGACCTTGATTCTTGCCATTTTTCATGGTTCTGGGTCAACGGGAAATACCCTATTATAGGTTTTGATTTATTTGCGAGTACCAAAATATGTCGCATAAATGGCTGTTTTTTTTATTGCGTTCACTTAGAAGCTTGGTTTTTTATAGAGCACTAAGGTATTTACGTATTTGATATAAATTTCGACTTGATACCTCCACGCGGTCCTGAGAAAAAGGATCTTAACAGACTAACATGTCAAAAAAAGTCAAATTATTTATTTCAAATAGGCACTTATCCTGTAATACATGAACCTGATTTTTCTAATAAATTTACATTAATATCACGACAAGTGAAAATGGACTTGTTTGGGTTACAAATCTTCATACATTATACCTTTTCAAAGCGGTCATACAATCCTAAAGAAGTGCCAATTATTACACATAAACATTTTTTTGCGTCTCTGAGCAACTCAGAGACGCAAAAAAATGTAGGTAATTGTCGTAAAAAATACAATATGATCAACAACAATGTCTTCTTGTTATCTACAAATAAAAAATAAGTATGCATATTTTACTCCATGTAACACCATAATTAATTTAAAACACAAAAGGTAGAAATCATGAAAGCCACGAGAATCCCGCTCATGCATCGCGTTCCCCCAAAATTAGCTTCTAAATCGAAATTAATCGAATTTTCAAGTCATTCCGCCTAATCGTGCGGAAACCTCGTTTAAACTTAACACGGAGTCAATTTGTGCGTAAATCGAAGGTGCAGAACATCCAGGGCATGCCAGGGCACTGGCGATCAATCTTCGGCCCTCCGATTCTTTGCAACTGCAGCGCGATACAAGTATAGTAGGAGGATCTTCCTCGCCGCACGGCATTCTACGTCCGGCCGTCAGCGAAGCTACCCGCTAACCAGGTACGTTCCGTAACACGACTTGTGCTTGCTTCTACGAACATTTTAAAGTGTAATTAAACATTTAGAATCATTAGAACAAACAAATTGTTATGTGGTAATTTATTAGAATAAATTTTATACTACAAAATTAAGACATTTTTAAATCAATTTAAAAAGTGCTTGAGTCATTTTACTTTAAACTTGAAAGTGCTGATAAAGTTTTGAAAATCTCCAAATGAAATGCTAATGGTCGGAAAGTCTTACTGCGTATTAAAAAGTTTCACATGAGTCTAGTACCTAGAGCTCTGTGAAACTTTTCTGTAATAATCTTAATCTCGTATTCTGGGAAAAGACGCGCAAGTAGGTATTTCATATCGCAGAATTGATGTGCTGTTACTGACAAAATGAATTAGAAAATATATTTAAATTAGTCGGTCTTTGTTAAACGCGTTTGTGACGGTATTGAGGTGGATTTAAATTCGCGTAAATTGAAATAATAGTAATAAAAAAAATGATTTAAACATAATAACAATTATTACCTTAAAATTTGTTATTTATATTTTATTATTTCGTTATTTAATTTTTATTAATTAGTTATTTTTTTTTAAATTATGTCTGTATAACTGTTAGAGACGTTCATTTTGTTATAAGCGGTGGTCCCCAAACTAGGCGGCGCCTGTATCTTGCGGGCACCTGAGTTGAGATGATTTTAAATTGAATGCCAATACATAATTATTGTATGCCCATTAGGCAGGACATATTGGAACTTTAATTTATTGTTAAGATCTTGTAACAAACAATTCCCCACAATAAAGATAATTTGAATTTGATACATAATTATATTTTTCAGTGGTGTTAGATGTATTAGAATAAATACGGTCAGGTTTCTAGTTTTCTCTCGCCCCGCGGTCGGTAAGAGCTTAAAAATTATTCCTGCTGATGAAGAAAAATTAACCAATCAGTAAAAAGAGGCATGTCGTTCACTGTTAACGTCGTGATTCTGTCAAATATTTCACTAACATTTAATGATTGAGTGAACCAAACGAATAAATAATTGTCCATTTGCAAGAAAACTGCAGCAAAACCTTTGTTAAAATAACACTAATAATTCAGTTTCCTTATTTCGGGGCCATTACTTTTGAACAATCGCGTGACGGGAAAGGTATGTTCTGTTCCAACTGTTCCAAGTCAACATAATAGGTACTCTAGAGACTTACATTTCAGTACACATTGCCTCCGTAATATCGCAATGCTATGTAGGCCGGGTTACGCAAGACGTTCGAAGGGATTTTTATTGCGAACAGCCAGAAGGCACTTGTAGAACTTGCTGATATCTTTCTACCTATGTGTAGCAGATATGATAAAACAATTCGCGTTATTCTCGTAACAGTGTCGTTATTGGTTTGCGAGATATATAAGGAAAAATAAATTTTTTATGCGCATAATTTTGCAATAAATTGGCTAAGGGACGCGATCGATATCGTTCGGGCAGTTTAAAATATCGAGTTCCAATATTAATGTGCGTTTGCCATAAATAAATTGACGTTTTACATATCGAGCGCGCAAAGGTTTAGGAAAGAGTTGGAATGCCATTTATTTTTCTTGCTTATCCAAAAGTCTCAGTGAGGTTTTTTGAAGTGAAAAGTTCTTTAAGCTCGTTGAGCGATTTTTTGTAGGGGAACATTTTATGGGTTCGCATCAATGTGAATGCTAATATTAATAGTGTACTTATCTGTAGCTATGATTATGAAGTGTTGCGCTTGGCCAGCAGTGAAAGCATAATATATATTTTAATTTATAATAAATCATGTTAATTTATAAATTATGAAATAGGTACCTACTACAAATAATTAGAAAATACAAAAAAAACACTGTTGTTTTATAGTTTTAAGTGTTCATTTCTATCGGCAGTCCTAAGGTCCTGTTCTGTGAAGCTGATTAATTCTCACAATCGTCACTTAAAATTAATCGATCATTAACTTCATTTGACAATAATTATAAATTGTAACGCTGTCAGTACCTATGACAATAAGAGACATTGAAAACCTTCATGATACATTTTAACATGTGCTAGGATAACTGGTTATTGCGCTGGTGTTTAACTAAAGTAAATTATTTTTAAAGTGACGTGTTTGTACTAAGATGATTTGGCAATACATCAAATGCAAATTTAAATCTTTATTGCATATCACATGTGTTCAACAAGATCTTAATAGGTAATAAGTACAAAGTTCACATGGACCCTGACGGGCACAATTCAAAAAATAAAATATGAATAGTAGCATGATTTAAAATAATTAAAGTAACCTAGTAATTCGTACGTCATAAACTAAAATAGGATGTATATCAAAAATATAATAAAATTAAAATAAATGTTATTCCATTTAAATATATGAGTATGAAATAATACATACGATTGTTTTAACCAAAAGTAATTTATTCAAACTAGGCTAAGAATCAGTCAAAGTCAAAGTCAGAACATTAATTTGAAATATTCACATAAATGGCACTTTTGTACTTCAAAATTTACCGAAAAACCGAACTGATTCTATCCGCCCTTTCCAAAATATAGTTTCGTGTGGAGAAGAATGGGCAAGAAACTCCACCGTTACTCTTATAATTTAATCAGCAGGTTTGAACGTCAAAATTAGAAGAATAGAATAGAATGCATTCGTTTGTCAGACTATTGTACAAAGTTGTTATGCATGTAGTCATAAAACAATTTCTCAATTTTTCTTTAGGTTATTATCACATAAATGGAAAAGTTAAAATAAAACTTTTCAAGATGCCGTACAAAGAAAGTATCGTTATTTTTAACCACATTTTAGGTATATCGGATAATCCTTATTTCGGTTAAAAGACATTCACTGGTGGACATTGGCTATCCTATGATTTAATTTTATTTGGAACAATAAACAATTACATCATAGAATTATATCAAATATTAGGCTTAGTTAAGTTTACAACAAAAAAAAATGTGTGCTGAAAGGCTTCTACATACCGGGGCGACATGTCGCGCGACGCGACGCAACACAAAGGCACCGCTCGTCCCGCGACACGCGGGGCCTTTGTGCAGTGTCGCGTCGCGCTGGTATGTAGAAGCCTTAAAGTGTTAAATAAATAAATGGCTGCGGTAGACTAATAAAACCACAACTTTAAAAAACAATGACTGTGGCTTATCGTTTTCTATTAGGAAAATCTCAGAAAAAGGCTCGCCACAATGGGACTTAAAAAAATAACGGGTGAAATGTGTTAAATTCCCTTTCGGGAATACAGAAAGACAGAAAGGAAAATGCGTTAATTGGTAACAGCAAAAAAAATACACCTTATTACTATTAAATTAGAAAACAGTATTATTTTAAAATGCCAAAAGGACCTCAGCTCAGCATAATGTAAGACATGCTGCTATTTATATTATGTAAAAGTTAATATCATTCAAAACCAAAGCATGACAGTTCTGTTTCTTTTCCATACGAAACTACCTTTTGGAAGGGGGGACTAGAATCAATTCTATTTTAATTTACTAAAAAATAAACTTTGACTTTCGCAATTTCTCAATACAGTTACTCAATTTCCTCAGTAACGTGTACAGTATTTTTATCTAACAAAGTGACGCGTGCTTTACTTATGGTTACCAAGTGTATAAACACGCTGTCAATGTGTTTGTAAGCGCAGGAGCTTGGTACCGTCCGAGACAATGGCGATGTCTGAAGTGTGAGTCAGTGTGTGTGTGTTATGTGCTGATGCTACTCGTCTTCAAGCACACATGTACAGAGCGTTTGTACATCTGGTTACCACAAGTTAAGCGCACGTCGTTTCGTGAGAAAAACCGGCCAAGTGCGTGTCGGACCACGCACAATGAAGGGTTCCGTAGTTGGGATGAATTTATTCCAAGATCAAACTTAACATTGTAGTTGAAAAACATGTTCCCCATACATTCCAACTGCAAATGTAAGTTTGTACGCACAATATTGAGTGATTTACCATGTTATTTTAAGATCACAGACTTCTTATAAGTTTTCCTGTAATCTATAAGTAAAGAACTATTTTCTGTATTTTTATCAAAATTTTAGGATCAGTAGTTTCGGAGATAAGGGGGGGGGAGTGGTCATTTTTCATCTATTTTCTTAAATAATTTCAAAAGTATGTATTTTAAAATTATAAAAAAAAATATTTATAAAATCCTTAAAACAAGCCCTTTCATTTAATTTGTCACACGGTACAGTCAGCAAAACTTTTTTTTTTTAGTTTTCTAATTTGACCTTTTTAGACAAAATTAATTTATTTACGTAACACGTCCGTATTTGAGTCACAGAAGTTCATATGAGTACCAAATTTCAACTTAATCGGTCCAGTACATTCAGAGCAAATCAGCTGTGACAGACGGACAGACAGACAGACACACGAGTGATCCTATAAGGGTTCCTTTTTCTCTTTTAAGGTACAGAACCCTAAAAATGCTGTAACGCTTATCATGTTGAGACTACAATGGACCCACTTCGGTTAAAGACAAAAGTCGTAGCCTAAACAATTATTTCATTTGAACCCTTTGACCAGGAATTGTCAATGAGTCGGTCAGATAATCAGTCAGACAGTTGGAGCTATTTGCCCGTTCCGAAACGTAGATCTCTATGGAGCAAAACGGGCAAGAAACTCCATGGACACACTGATAAATCAAGATAATTATTACAAAATCCTGGCTAAATGATTCTATTCGTATAATAAAATCAAAAGTAATTTATTTAAACTGGTCTGAGAATCAGCATTTTTTTAACGTTAAAATTACCCTTCATCAATTCCTAGTGCTTTAGCTGGGAAGAAGAAGTGGCGCAACAAACTCCCCAGCAGCACAGCTGTCTGTTCAGTTAGAAGAACTCGATTCTATACGATAGTATGCTAAGTTACCAACATGACTCGTAAAAAAAAATACATATATCAGCTAGTAAACGTCAATGAAACAGCGATATGTGAGAACAAGATCAGCAATGTCCTTTATTATATTCATCTTCACCCCATTAACCCCAATTTTATTCCTATCTAATTAACTAGCTGTGCCCCGCGGTTTGTCCCGCATAAGTCTCGATTCCGTAGGAATATCGGGATAAAACGTATCCTATGTCCTAAACCTGCTCATAGTCTACCCATGTGTCAAATTTCATCCAAATCTGTTGAGCCGTTTTCGCGTGAAAGCGTAACAAAAAAACTAATATTTTTTCTTTAAGTTTAGATTAATTACACAACAAAAAATACCTTTGTTCGATTTCTACGCTCCGTTTTCGTCGGACATTCAATTTAATTGGATTGCTACTACTACCGATTCAATTTAACTGAAAAAAAAATAGAAAGGCTATTACCGGTTGGATTCTAAGTAGAATTTATAATAATGACTGCAGTACTAATTAGCGACGTAGCTTCTGTTTTTTAGAGTTCCGTATCCAAAGATTTAAAGAGTAAGTTAGTCGTAGATTTAAAATGGTCTATTGCCAAAGGTGTAATAGGTTAGGTTACTAATTTGTTTTTAGACGGCATCGAAATATTGTGTGGTTAGCATACCTTTTTTTTTTTGGGTGGTAAATTATAAAATAACTTCTCCCGCTCTGAGCTGAGCGGGAGGGCGTGTCAGACTTTTACTGACTAAAACCCACCCGTGTTCCTTCCGTTGCCTGTGTGCCAGGGCCACGATATCCCTTTCGGACAAACTCGCAACCCTGGCAGGCATTGGCCCTAACGGACCCCGTCAGTTGGTGCTGACATCTCTTTAAGGCGCACGTGACCACAACGCGCCGTCAACCGGGCCTGCAGTGCTATTCTGTAACCATCTCATCGTGAAAACTTAGGTGAAGTGAGCGTGGAGTGAACTGTCAGTGAGGGATTGAAACTATTAACAACTCATTTCAAGCTCACTTCACCTACGTTTACACGGTGAGATTTTTAATAGATCGGCAGGTCTTTGTCGGTCGGGTGGCGAGGTTAGCATACCTGCCAAATGCGGCCTACATGCTTTAGGTTGGACATGCTTTATCCTAAATCCTACTAATATTATAAACGCGTAAGTTTGTAAGTATGGATGGATGGATGGATGGATGTTTGTTACTCTTTCACGTAAAAACTGCTGGACCAATTTTGATAAAATTTTGTATCGAGGTAGCTGACACCCTGGATTAACATATAGGCTACTTTTTATTGCTATATTCCCACGGGGTCGAGATTTACGCGGGTGAAACCGCGGGTCGCAGCTAGTAACTAATATTATAAACGCGAAAGTGAGTTTGTTTGTTACGCTTTCACACTAAAACGGCTGAACGGATTTGAATGAAATTTGGCACATGGGTAGACAATGACCTGGATTTGGACATAGAATACTTTTTATCCCGATATTCACACAGGATCCATACTTATGTGGGTGACCCTGCGGGGCGCAGTTAGCATATATTACATAGGCCGCTCCAATAGGTTTACCGTAGTTACTACAGAGTACGGAGACGCCTCGGCGGCCATTGCTAAAGGCGGCATTAATAATAATAAAACATATATGGCCCATAGACATAATATACCTTACAAACTAACATATTCGTATACACAAATACGTATTTTCTTTCTTTCTTCCTTTCTTTATATACAAAGTATAAAAAAAAATTCAAGCGCAAAGCGCAAGCTCAAAGGCGGCATTGTTAACACTTACCATACAGACCAAGCTAGTGACCGTTTACTGACAGTACGAAACAAATAGCAGAAACTGACGGCTTTTTACTGACCCTTAAAAATCCGTCAGTTTTTATAGCGTCGTTTCAATCGCCGAAAACTTACCTACCTTTTATTCTCTTTCAAAGTTTTTACTATTCTGACCGTAAACGTATTTTCTTTTTTTTTCTTTTTTCTAAACATAAAAATGTTTAGAAAAAAGAAAATACGTTTATTTGCGGTTATCATGACGCAAAGAAAGAACAAAAACATAAAAAGAACAAGTTGGGGGAAAATATGCGTCACATCCACGATAAACGGCCATCGCTCAGCATAATGATTGATTCATTTCAATTCAAATCAATTAATAATTATCTGATTTATGTACCTATTAGTTTTTTCTTGATTTAAGTTATGTTTTCACACTTAGGTATATACGAATTTGATCTCTGGTTAGGTTTCAATAGATGTAAATTACCCGCTTGCAGATCACGACCGCCAAGATCCAAAGGCCGCTTGCAGACGCCCGTTTTTTCCATCGGACCACGGACCGTGTTTTTCATATTTGTATGAGTTGGACACGGGTCCGGTGTAAGGTGCATGTACACACATTCATTATAAGCCATACGGACGTCTACAAGCGGGCAAATGGTACCTTAAAGGCTTCTACATACCGGGGCGACTTGTCGCGCGACGCGACACGTCACAAAGGCACCGCTCGTCCCGCGACACACGGGGCCTTTGTGCCGTGTCGCGTCGCGCGACAAGTCGCGCTGTAGTGTATGTAGAAGCCTTAAAAGCGAGCAGAACCATGCACGCAACTGCTTCTACATTATAACTCGTAGGTACTTCAGACTTCCCCACGTTTCGACCACTTGTCAGCGTTGATAGCCGCATCGGGACCGTTCCCTCTCGGTGATACAACCACTCCTGTACCCCAAGAGTAAGTTTGCAAGAGAGTAAACGTAACTATGTCGTTTGCGTTAAAATTTGACCGATAGATCATAATGTTAAGAGTATAAAAATCTTAACGCAAACGCGGAGTTATGTTTGCTAACTTGCAAACTTACACTCGACCTACTGGTCTCAAATAGCTGATTCTCATGTTTTTATCTCTTTTCCCAAAGAATTGGTATTTTTGTGGAGAAAAGTACGTGTGTACCTAATATAATCGTTAAACGTTCTTTCACGGAAGTGTGGCGCCGCCGCCTAAGTCTCAAGGAAGAAGCAAATAGGATTATACTTGAAATGTGGCTTGGTGTACCATTAGAGATTCTGTGGTAAAATTTTTCGAGTCTGTCCGTTTAGAAGGCTCTTTTGAGCAGTCGTAGAGTGGTATACTGAAATTGGACCTCCATGTATTAAAAATGAAATTAATGAGGTTATTGCAAAATTAATTTTTAGCTTGTGAAACAGTGGGTATAATATATATTACTTACTAGCTCATCTGACAGACACTCTGTAAAATTGCAATAATGAATACAGGAATTCTACAGCCGGGACCAACGGCTTAACGTGCTTTCCGAGGCACGGAGGGGTTTTTGGTATCTTAAGATGGTCACCCATCCACGGACCAACCGCGGCCAGCGTAGCTTAACCTGATCAATCGACCCGTGTGGCTGTTACTACTTAGCCTCAAGCCTCAAGCATTAGTCATCATCATCATCATTTCAGCCCCAAGACGTCCACTGCTGGACATAGGCCTCCCTTAAAGGGGGGGGGGGGGTTTACCGTAATGGCCATGCTTGGCAGGCGGGTTGGCGATCGCAGTATGGTGTTAAAATGCATAGAGAACGCTGCTGCCCATTCTCTAGTAAGTTCCTTTGTCGCCTTTTACGACACCCGCTGGAAAAAATGGGATGGTGCTATTCTTTACGTCCGGCACCAAACGGACAAGCATTAGTATAGATATTATATCGAATCAGTTTCACGCGTTTCATCAAAATATTTTTATTTTCTTCAACCGTAATATTTGAAAATTTCAAATAAAATTTGCAAATACCCGACGATGTTAGCAGGGCAGCACCGCCATCATAATATTTTTATTGGACACGCGGCGCATCGCGCTTTTATCGAAAATGAAATTCGTAAAGCTGGTCGTTTACTATGTGGGGCTTGTGGCTAAATAAAACCAGAAAAAGGTTAAGCTACGCCTGCCGCGGTTGGTTTGTCGATGGGTGACCAATTATAAAATATCGAGACCCCTATACACCATGTCCCGGTATTAACGCACAAATATCCAGGATATGAATGCTTGGAAACTTGCTGGTCCAGCTCCATAGGACAATCTAGAGTCTAGACAAAATCAAACAGGTTGCTATTTTAATTGTATAATTTATTATTTTTATGACATTTATTTTAAATTCTGTGATTACCTTAACTCACACTGATATTATAATTTTTTAGGAAAACGTATTTTTTTTTTACAATGTTGGTGAGCACCATGTATCTTTCACGTAATTAATTTATCTCTCATTGCTTCATTCTTAACTCTTATTACCTATTGTGGTAAAGTAATTTTATTCTAGGTACATCGTCTTCACATATAATGGTATAATTAATGTATCTATAAAAAATATTGTTTTTAAAAGAGTAACGGTGGAGTTTCTTGCCCATTCTTCTCCATACGAAGCTACCTTTTGGAAGGGGCAGCTAGAATCAATTCTATTTTTTTGTAAATATTGACGTTCAAAGGTGCCTTATATGTGCCTATTTGAAATTAACAATTTGACTTTTACTTTGAAACTATGCATTTTGGAACACTTGTTCTTGGACTTTTTGTATTATTTTTACAAAGCAAACAACCTTAGAGTTATGAGACATCAAAAGGAACACGTTATAAAAAGTTGCGTTTTTGTTGAACGAATTAGCGCACGGCTGTAAGCTAACTGCAGATTTTCTTTTAAATATGGAAATATTATCAATATGTACTCTCATTCAGAATTCTATTAAATTTTTTCAACTGAAATGAATTTTTCATCTGCATTTCCAATTCATTCGGTCTCCATCATTACTTTCTATCTACTTTCGAATCATTTGCAAGAGTTTTTGTAAAATCGGTACCTTATTACTTTATTCGTAGTTGCTTCTTGAAATCCAGGCGTAGTGATTGTATCGATAATTGAATTGTAATGAAAGTGAACAAGCAAAAGCAGCACGCGACCAGCAATTTCTAGAAACAGCGCTTAAGAATATGGTTTTTTGAACTTTATAATCTACATTTTGATACAAGTGGAGAATGTTTGTTATTGCATTCGAAGCGGAATTAAAACCCGAGCCGTAGGCGAGGTTGTTCTTGAGCCGAGAACTGCTTTAACAAACGTCCACGTGTATCAAACTACGTTTTTCAAAACACTTATGAAAAAATAAAATAACGAAAAATATTTTCGCCATGAACTAATAGGAAACTGATTTAATTTTCTTTTTTTTCCACGCTTTGCTTTCGCCAGGTTGAAGGAGAAGCAAAGGTATAAAGCCAACAGTCTAATATGAAAAATAGAAAATTCTAATATTTTTGAGTTTAGAACACAGTTAAATTTTAATTTGTTCATAAACGTTTTTTTTTTATTGTACCTAATAATCATGGTATTCTATTTATAACCATTATTTAAATATTCCAAAAATATTAACGCCGTACATTGCAGAGATTTAAAAAAAAAACACCTCCGAATAGAGGACCGTCTCTGGCGCGAGACGGTGTGAATAGAGGCATTGAAACAATTTGGTACTAAGTATAGCTATAAGTTATCTGTGAAAAACACGCTTGGTAGATTTTGCTCTCTCTCAGTTTTTTATCCGCATTAGACATAACTTTAAAAATTAATTTCACTATGTAATATAAAAATAATCTAATATATTCACATATTAAGTTATTGAGAAAATGCTCTAATTTAACATATATTTTTTTCAAATCATTAACAGTACTCGTTTAGACGTGATCTTCAGTATAAAATCATTAAAAGTCGGTTACCGTCCCCTTAAGCCAAAATCACCATGCATCGTATACATAATAAAGTTGTCCTTATGGATTGAGGAGCCATGTCTCATATTTAAACGAGGGTACTACCAATATTTAGTGGTAAATTAGCTGATTTTGTAGGCCCGATCCTGGAGTTAGTACCCTCGTTTATACAACATTAGTTTTTGTTTATACTAAACCTCTTAAGGGGTCATTGTATTCATCATTATGAACAACTTTTACTATGGGACCAAAGTTGAAATCGCGAAAAAAATATCAGCTGTTCCCTACATTTTGACGAGTTCAGCGAACTTAAATGTAGGGAACAGCTGATTTTTTTTTCGCGATTTCAAGGTTGGTGTCCCTTACACCCTGTATAATTATACATAGTCGCGTAAGTAAACAAGGTCTTGTGAGTCTGAATCGCTGCTATAACCTACACAACATTGCATTATTTCTGGTTATAAGTACCATAGTATAACTCTAGTGTTGCTATTCATAACCGAGAAACACTCAATATTTCACACGATAACCATTAAAAGAAGGACGATAATTTATCAGAAGGAAAGGGGCACGAAAAATATTGGCAGTGTTTGATAAATTAGAGGAACGGTTCGGTGGGGTAGGGATATAACGTTAAAAATATTAAGTCAACCCCTACGGCTGTGGCAAAATATGGCCAAAGATAAGACATTAGTCAAGGAGCTCGTGCGAAATTTATGGACTGTCACTGAATACGAAAGAAATTCAAAGAAACGTGTCGTGTGGAAGGAACTGAATAAAAAGTTAAAGAAAAGAGCAATTAAACTCGGCTTTAAACGAAATAGGGATTATGGAGGATTAGGCCATTCTTATTTTTGTGTAGGTACAGTCAGCCCCAAAAAGCTTGTGGACTAAGTAATAACAGTTGCTTGGGTCGATCGAGCAGATTAAGCTGCGCTTTCGGGGTTAGTCCGTGGATGATTGACCCCTCGGTGCCTCGGAAAGAACGTTAATCCGATGGTCCCGACTGTCATTCGTGGATCTTTGACAATCGTTACGGGTCGTCAGAAGCCCGAAAGTCTGACAACTAAGTAGCCTTACCAAGGTTACCCAGTAACTGGGTGGTGGAGGTCAGATAGGCAGTCGCTCCATGTAAAATACTGGTATTCTGCATCTGGTAAGACTGGAAGCTGACCACAAAATTGTTGGGAAAAAGCTAGGCAGATAATGAGTTAGCCCCATTAAGACGCAGATATATGCCAGTGACCTTGAGTGGTTAGCTTGCCTGTTCTGTACTGAGCTCACGCAACGCGTCGTACGTTCAGCCAGTAATCGGACTCGCCCATCACGGATATTATACACAAAACAAAAAGTATTTTAATAAAACGCGTATACTAAAAGATCAATAATTAAATTATCTTTAAATTGGTGAAGGTTTCATAAAAATACGCTAGGTAGATTTTGCGCCATTCTCAGTTTTTTATCCGCGTTAGACATAACTTTACAAATTAATGTCACTATGTAATATAAACATAATCTAAAATATTCACATATTAAGTTATTAAAGAAATGATCTAATTTAACATATATTTTTTTCAAATCATTAACACTACTCGATTAGGCGTGATCTTCAGTATAAAATCATTAAAAGACGGTTATCGTCGCCTTAAGATAAATGCATCGACAAGAATTCATTTGACTGCCTACTATTTGTCTTCCATAATACTGTATCAGTGTGTAATTGTGTAGCTAAAATTAATTACAGAATGTGTAGTTCATGTTTTATGGCTACACATTATAACGCAATACCTAATATGGAATTATTTTTGAGTTTTTGTTTTTTTTATGTTTCTATGAGTGTATTTTATTTTATTTCGTGACCTGTGCGAGTCCAAATAAATACTTTTTCTTGCTTACTTTATTTTATGAGTGGTGACCGTCCATCCTGACGTTGACCAAAGATTGTAGACAATTAAATGATTTTTCATAATGTATACATCTTTTTGAGGCTGACTGTACTTCAATCCTTTTAAAATGATAAGTCAAAGTTTTTTAAATGACAGCTGTGTTGTTATCAGTTGGGGCTTTATGAAAAAGTAAATGATTTTTATATGAGTGCCAGTTGGTTCGTAAAATTAAAACGATTCAAAAAGTTTACGGGATCTTTAACATCTGAATAATAACATTCATCGAAATATTTTGTTAACTTTAGAATTAAAACGTTCTGTGGTATCTAGACTTAACATTTTTTTCATTCTAAGTTTAACTATCGATTTAAATAAAAACACCGGACAAGTGCGTGTCGGACCACGCACAATGATGGGTTCCGTAGTTGGGATGAATCTATCCCAAAAAAAACACTTAGCATTGTAGTTTAAGCACATGTTCTCCCATACATCGAGGTCAATTCTCCAACTCCAATTAATGTAAGTCGGTCGTCTAATATTGGTTAACTTGGAAAGCCTACTTAGCTGTGATAGTTTTCCTTTTAATTTCGTTGTATAAACTACTGCCATTATTTTTGACAACCATTTAGCTGGCAGGGGGTCACACTTGAATCTAACAAAAAATAGCACTTTAAAGCTTAAATATCAAATTAAAAAAAAATATCATCCCCATTTTACGTGTAAGAGAGGTACAGACGCCAGCAGGTCAAGCTACCCGAAACTTTGAACCTTATGCTGTTGGGATAAAGTTGAAAATCTATTAAAGAAATTTGACAGATTGTTGTATTTTGATGTGCTGGCGTCTGTACATTAAAAGACACTTTTTTCGTGATTTTATTTTACCACATTGTCGCGTGACTAATATGTACACCCATGCCAAATTACACCTTTCTAGTACTCAGAGTCTCTGAGGTAAGCTGGGGACAGACGGACAGACGGACATGGCGAAACAGTAAGGGTTTCTTTGTTGACTACAGAACCCTAAAAATGACATGCTGTTCGTTGGTAAGCACATCACTTCATAACGGCAGGACCGATTTTTATTGTTTTAAAATGTTCGTGATAGTCCGAATCAGATTAATATGGAAAGAATAATTTAAATTTTCCGGAAAAAAATATAATTCGGGGAATACTGAACGGAAACTGAGAAAACTCACTCATGCATTTATAATATTAGTAAATATAATATTTATTTTACAGTTTTCGGAAAACTTACAGCTAGACGCTTTTGCACGATTGACATTTAGGATGTTGCTGGTATCCAATTAATTGAATTGTTTGCTTCCAGGTCTCATTTGAAGAGTGATCAGATCCAACCGGTGAGTCGATAATAAGAGGTTATGCATAAAATATTAGTTTATTTATGATATCCCATCGGCAATAATGACGAACTTCCATACAAACTTTGATTTAACCCCTTCAGAGGATGGCTTTTTAAAAGTCCTTCCTTAGTGCACACCTTTTATTATAAGTGTATGGAACTTTTGTGATAAATTGTATGGTTCTAGGCCCTGCTGTTTAGGCTGTGTGTTGTCTGTCAGTGAATTTAAGATTTTTATTACAGTACGGTCACGACCGAACTTTCCTTTTAAAACTGAAGGTGGTCCGTTTCCTTCTTCTTGTCTTTAGGGAAATTAAAAATGTTTCCGATGAGAAATTACCGTCGACACTAATTGCTCCTACGACTACGGCAATGCCAATGCATGGTTATGATTTTAATGGAATAAGAGTTTGTTTCAAAATCTTGATTAAAAAGAACAATTTGACTTCATCACTCGCGCGCGGGACGCCGTATTGTGTGCGCGTTAGACAAGCGAGCGTTGTTTTGCGTGGCGAGTTTATTTTTCTTATACCCTACATATTTTGTTTTTTTTTTTTTATCTTATCATGTTCAATTTTAATAATGGATGAACTAAGAGGCAGAATTAGTAGTTCAAGTGAAGATGATATAGTTGAAGAGGTAGTTGATAGGATAACAATGAGTGAGCAACAAGTTAAGGTTATAATTGAGAGAAGAGAGGAAAATGGATTGCAGAACCAAGAAGGGCAGATACTTGCCCCTGAGAAGAGACTTAGACAGGACAGTGAGGAAATTATAGAAGAAGATGATGGATTTATTACTGTGAGGAAAAACAACAAAAAAATGGCGTTGAATAAATCAAGAGAAATTAGTAACTCAAATAAAATAGATGTTGACATGATTAATAGCATTACATTTATAGTATGCATTACAGGAAAAGATACATTACCAAAGCAATTTGGTATGGCTAAGTTGTTGAGATCCGAGAATATCCAAAAAATCTCAAGAATTCAATATAAAAACCCTTACCAAACTTATGTTTACTTCGAGGATAGACAGGAATCGGAGAAGTTGGTTAGTTCTAAAAAATTTAAACAGTTAGATTATAACTGTCGGCTAATAGTTGAAGTCACGATTTCTTATGGTATTGTCAGATACGTGGATTTGGACATGACTGAAGAAGAAATTCGCGTCAATTTGAAATGTGATTATGATATTATTTCTATAAGAAGGTTAAAGAAACAAACCGAAGGAGGAGAATGGATAGACAGCGAGACTATTCGCTTAGGATTTAAGGGTTCAACTTTACCCCCGTATATTCGTGGATACGGGTGCCAGTTTAAAGTTGAACCATATATATTTCCAGTCACGCAGTGTTCCAATTGTTGGAAGTTTGGCCACCTAAGTCGGTCCTGTCCATCAAAGAAAGTAATTTGCCCAAAATGTGCTGGAAATCACCAGAATTGCGAAACGCTAAAATATACATGTACAAATTGTAAAGGGAATCATATGGCATTGGATAAGAAAAGCTGCCCATTATTTTTAAAAGAGAAACAGATTAGGAATATAATGTCAGAACTGAATTACACGTATAAAAAGGCCCTTGAAGTTTATTTGTCACACTATAACATTCCAAGTAAAATAAACAATACAAAAGAGACGGAGGAATCAAACCTTGACAAAGAATTACAAACAACTATAAATTCACAAAATTATAATAGTAAAAACACATTTAGTGATTTAATAACGGAGGTGTTAGTACATACAAACAATTCAAATTATGAGGAAACCAATAAACAATTAATTGAAGAGAATAATGCGGAACTTTCAGTGGAAAAACTTAAAATGGTATGTAACTTTATTATTGAAGAGTTTGTAAGTTATATTGTTAAAGTCATTAAAGACGTAGATATTTTGAGGAAAATACTTAATTTGTTTACAAATGGCTAATAATAGGGATTTTGTATTGAATTTAATACAGTGGAATGCACAGAGCCTAAAACCTAAATTGCAAGAGTTTCAACTTTTATTATCACAAGAACGAGTTCATGTTGCCCTGATTTGTGAAACGTGGTTAAACTCTGAATTAACGCTTAATATAAGTCAATATAACATTTATAGACAAGATAGGGAGGACTCCTACGGAGGTATCGCCATTATTACACACAGCTCAATTAAGGCGCAGGAGATACCGGCTAGTTTTAGTAATTCTGGAATTGAAACTTTATGTATTAGGTTAATTAATTGCGGCAGTATCGAGCATATCATTTTGGTTTATTGTCCTAGTTCTGTACGAACTACGCAAAGAGATTGGGACAATATATTCTCTAAATTTCATAAAAAATGTTTGATAGTGGGAGATTTTAATGCTCACCACACTAACTGGTCGTATAAGAATGATTGCAGGGGAAAACAAATTTATGAATCAGCTTTAGAATCTAGGTATATTTCACTTAATAATGGACAGCCTACTCGTTCAAAACTCGTCAATAATTATCTCCAGGAATCGTCTCCAGATGTTACATTCTCATCGGCTGATATAGCAATTAACTTTAAATGGTCAGTCATAAGCGAGAACTTAGGGAGCGACCATTTTTTTATTAAGATTAAAATGCGTTATCGAGATGTCCTACACGTTTCTAAAACTCGAAATTATAAATTAGCAGACTGGAGCTCTTTTGGAACGCTCGTATCTAGACATTTATCGGTTTCTGTAGACACAACAGACGTTCAGAAGCTGTATGATCATTTTATCCATGGAATTAATAGTGCTGCGGATAAAAGCATTCCCATGAAGAAGTCGTGTCATAATCCGAATAGTAATTTTAGTCCCAAAGGTTATTGGTCTCAGTCGATCTCGAAATTAGTTGCTGAGCGACGATTAGCCTTGGCTAACTTTCGAAAAAATCCTACCCCTAACAATTTAAATTTACTCGAAGAAAAGACGACCAATGCAAAGCTAGCTATTTGTAAAGCCCGATTTAATGACTGGCAAACTTTATGTGATGGTATTGATCATACAGTGTCGGCTTCTGACATGTGGAGCAGAATGCGTTGGATGAAAGGATACAAACGATCTAAAGCATTTGTCTCTGAAGAAGCGAAAACTGAGCTATTGCGCACTCTTACTCCGGATTTTGTGTCATGTCATCACCGCCATCCTTCGTATCTATTAATGAGTCTCTAGAGACAGATTTCAATTTAAGTGAGATTCGCGGATGTTTTAAAAAAAAAGATACAGCTCCAGGTGTAGATATGATTACTTACTCGATGATCTCTCACTTACCTGAAATCGGGATGCTATACTTGTTACGGTTGTATAATCTCATATTTAGTTCTGGTGATCTCCCATCCCAGTGGCGTGAAGTTAAAGTCGTAGCTATTACTAAGGCTGGTGGCTCGTCGAGTGGCAGTGGTAAGTTCAGACCTATATCGTTAATATCATGTATCTGCAAAATTTTCCATGCGATGATTGCAAAGAGACTTGAGTGGTTTGTGGAAAGAAATGGGATCTTATCACCGTTTACTACTGGTTTTCGAAGAGGTCGATCTTGCCTTGATTGTTTAGCACGCCTGGTGACACAAATCCAAATTGGCTTTTCCAAAGACCTTCCTACGCTGGCTTGTTTCTTGGACATTGAAAGCGCGTACAATAATGTTTTAATAAATCAAATGACGATTATTCTTGATAACTTGAACGTGGGTAGAAGTATCTGCCAGTATATATGGAACTTCCTTAGCGAACGGCATTTTAAAATCACTAGTGATTCTGGCGGAGATAATGAAATAGTTAGATTCGCGAGAAACGGTTTGGCTCAAGGTGACCCTTTGTCACCGCTTCTTTTTAACATTACAACTTTTAGGATTTGTCGGGACATTGCTGAAACCATAGGTGTATGTCAATACGCAGACGACTTTGTACTATATGTATACAACTGGAAAGGATATTCTTGAATGTGCAGAAAAAATTCAATATTCATTAAATACATTTACTGAAATATTGGAAGAGTTAGGTTTAGAAGTTTCAGTAAGTAAGTCAAAATATTGTATTTTTAATAAAGGTCGAAGACAACAACAGGTAAGCCTGATAGTAAATAATGGTCCCCTTGGTGATGTAGTTACTTATAAATATTTAGGAATGTGGCTTGACAAATCTTTACGCTGGAGTAGGCATATTAATGAAACCGTTGAAAAGGCCTTAAAGTACGTAAACATGCTAAAAATTCTAGCAAGTTCTTCGTGGGGTGTGCATCAGAGCCACCTGCGAAGAATATATATAGCAATTACAAGAAGTAGGTTGGACTATGGGTCTTTCTTTTATAATAATAGTGCTAAAACACACCAGTATAAATTAGACAAAGTTCAGAATCAGGCACTAAGAATAGTGGGCGGATTTATAAGAAGTACGCCAATTCACGTCATGGAAAGTGAGCTCTGTGTTCCTCCACTGTATTTGCGAAGAAAGTGGTTAGCATATAAGTTTTGTTTAAAATCTTGCTCCATTGTCGGTAATGTTACAAACAAATTGTTAGCGGAACTTCGCGGTTTGGGACACATCAGATACTGGTCAAATAAAGATATGCCACTTTTAACTACAGTGTATAGAGAAGTCAAAGAAGAAAATCTAGATAGCAAACCCTGTTTAGAAATGTTTAGTTTAAGAACATGGGTTACCAAAATTAACATTCATAGTTTAATTATTCGAAGCCTAGATGTAATTAAAATGCCAAAGAGGACATATGATCCGAATTATTTGTATTATTCTACAGTGTCTGAACTACGAGAAAAATATTTTGAATATTATGTTATTTACACCGATGGGTCCAAAACTGCTGAGGGAAGAGGTGCTGCCTTTTATGATCCCCTTAGACCAGAAAATAGTAAAAGTTTTAAAATTAATGCCGCTTTGTGCGTTATGTTTGTGCTTGGAACTCATTGCGATTTCGGAAGCCTTGTCATATGCTGGAACCATTGGTAACAGAAAAGTACTCATTTGCGTGGATAGCAAAAGTGCACTTCAGCATATAGCTCGATGCGCCTCTGGTCACAGAGGTGTATCGATAGCTTATAATATTATCTCAAAGATCGATTTGTTATCCAGTAATGGCGTGGATCTGAGGATGCAATGGATTCCCTCACATATAGGTTTGAAAGGAAACGAGGAGGTTGATAAGCTGGCAAAGAAAGTAATATTTGAAGGAATTGATCTGGATTTTAAAATGAATTTTTCAGAAGTGTTGCCAAAATATAAGGGCAAATGTTATCAACTTTGGATGGAATATTTTAATTTGAGGTCAAAAACCAAAGGTATTTGGTATAAGACGATAGCTGCTGAACCTCCTCGTATACCTTGGTTTAGTAATGATAAGTTAAGTAGGCGGCTATTGGTAATTGCTCTCAGATTGAGATCTGGACACATGCCTCTCAACAATTTTGGTTTTCTTATGAAAAAATGCAACTCTCCAAACTGTGAGACATGTGGTAAGGTAGAAGACGTTGTACATTTGTTGACGGAATGTGTCCGCTTTCAGACTGAAAGGGAAAAATTGATAATAAATCTACAATTAAATAAAAATAACATTGGATTGTTTCACGAGATTTTGTCTATGCCACTGTCTGATGCTGCCAAAAGTCTGTTTAGATTTGTAAGTCTTCGTTTTAAGTCTAACTAATGAGTTGAAGTTTGGTCTAAGAGGCTAATGATAGGAATTTCTGTATTGTAGCTGTAATAAGGTACGAGTACGATGGGACTGTCATGTATTTTATACAAAAGTCCCCAAATTAAATAAAGAGAAAAAAAAAAAAACAATTTGACTTCCTGATTTAGCTAAATTGCTGTTGCAGGGTGTATATCTGATAATTACTTCGTAATTTTGTAATGAGACGACTGATCACAAAGACAATTAAATAAAAAAACGAGTGTGCTTTAGACCACACGTCTGAAGTAACACAGAAATCACCGTTCGCTAGCAAAAGAAGTTTTACTTCAAAACACTGCGGTCTTGTGAGTGTATAAACAGCCAGTGTGAATTTAAAAAAATACCTATTAAGCGGGACGACCCGCGGCGGTGACGCGGTGTGTTCCATGTTTAAAATTTAAACAACTTCCTTAGCCTCTTTCCGTAACACTCTCGTCACGCATTCACCAGCTTACTCCCCAAGTCAAACGTGCGTAAAGAAGTCTTACTTCAATATTAATACTAGTTATACTTCCGTAACGGTGAAGGAAAACATCGTGAGGAAACCAGCATGTCCTAGAACCAAAAATTCGAAGACATGTGACATCCACCTACCCGCACTGGGCCTGCGTGGTGGATTATTGCCCACACCCTCTCCCAGAAAGGAGACCTGTTTCCCAGCAGTGGGAACATTATAGGCTGATTATGCTATACTTCCGTAACGCTCTCGTCATGCATTCACCCTTACTCTCCAAGTTAAGCGTGCCTAAAGAAGTTTTCAAATGAATTTCAATGAATGATGATGAAATTCATAATAATTAATAAATAACAGCTAATTCTAGCTTTATGTTTATCTTGAACTTTTGGCACATTTCAAAGCCTGGTCGTCAGTCGAGTTTCAAAATGATATACTTAGGTAATATATCACGTTTCTCAAAAAAGTACCTTACCTATCTGTCTCACTGAAAAAATGAAGTAGGCAGGTTTTCTCACAAAATGAGCCAAGAAAATGCTAGCAAAGAATTTCGGTCGTAACTAACATTCACGCAGTATCTACGGTTCCCTACTTATGTAAATAGCTTCTGTGTTGCTACACTTTACATTATCCGAATACCCGTCCTGCATACCTATACTCCGTTTGAAATAATATTAGACATTCAAATAAACCTTTTTTACAGTTCGTTCAATCGATATTGACTTCTATTGCGTTGGTGGCATGACAGCTGTAATAAACAGTTGGTATTGTAACCACGTTTTTGCTTTCAATGCCATCCTTATGCCTACGGAATAGAAGTCAAAATCGGTTGAACGGACTTTAAACAAGTTTATTTAAATGTCTAATCTTATCTCAAATGGAGTATAGGTACTGTGAAAGAAGATGTGGCTATCATACCTACCATGGCCATATCTTCTAATTACCTGTTCATTCGGGACTGAGAGGTCATGGTGATAACAAATTGGCATTCAACAAGACATTTAAATGGATTTTAAATGTATTTTTGAATGCCGGTGGATATGGATCTTGGCACGTGGCGAAAATCGGAACGAACGTCGCCATCTTGTTTTTTGAATATCTACAATTTCTGTGACAATTTCACAAATGGTTACCAACAGCGCCTCCCTGTCGATTTATTCCGTTCTAATACCAATAACTAATACCACTGGTATTTGTTTCAACTCATATAACTATTTTCTATTCCGAACGGATACCATTTTTTAAACTAATACCAAAACAAGTTATGGTACTATCAGTAAAAATGCTTTGTATGTAATTATAAGACCTTTAATTGAAAAATAAATCAGTTAAATCACCGATATACATAAAAATATCAAAAAACTAATTAATTTGACTAGTTTCGACTGAGCTGTTTGAACCAAATTCAAGTTGTTAGTATTCGTTCGCACATTACATTTAATTATTTAAAGAGTGGTATCCGTTCGGAATAGAAAATAAATATGAGTTGAAACAAATACCATTGTTATTAGTTGTTGGTATTAGAACGGAATAAATCTTCATGTCAACTTCATTCAAGAGGCAAAAAAAGCGCTATAGTACCTACTATCGTAGGTATCTTTCTTGCTTAATTTGCGCCATCCAGCAACGTAGTAACGATGTAGATGTAATTTACAATAAAAATAGTGTTGTTTAGTTATTTGAATTTGTAACCAACTTTACAGAGAAAAAGAGATATATTTTGTTTTTAGCCAAAAGCCTAGAATTCAAGCAATAAAAGTACCTAAAGACAATTTTGTCCATTTTGTCTAAGAGGTTATTAGACTTTAATGTTTTTTGTCTGCCACTAAATATATTCTAAGTAAGTGAAATAGATTACGGAGATCACTTTTTTGTTCGTCTGTCACAGAGATTTTTCTCGAGATGAATTATGAAATTATTAAATTATCAACGAATGAATTTTAATTCTTCTTCTTCTTTTTTAAAACGTTGCCCCACACTAGGAATTTCTCCTGTATCGTGGGTGCCTTTACAAACATTTAAACTCACATACACAAACAGCCAGACCCGGAACAACTACTTGTAGGTCATACAAATATTTGTTCCGTGCGGGAGTCGAACCCGCGACACGCAGCGCAGCAGTCAATCGCTTAACCACTGCGCCAACCGTGCCAATTATGGCACGATGTTAGATTTCGATAACATGCACACGTATCTAAGGTCAGTCAAAAACCAACAATATTTAAAAAAAATGTGCCATTTAAAACTGTCACTATTTCAACTATTTACGGTAAGCAAAATAAATTACAGTATAACATTTATAACCATCTTATAGGAACAACAAGTTCCAATTTTAAACAATACACTCTTGTAAAAGTCAACGCTCAAGTTCTTATAAAGAATCGTCACACTAAGGCCCGTATTTATAGAACTTTACTCAGTACTCAAGCATTACTTAAGACTATTGAGTGACGTTCTGTAATACGGGCCTAAAACTTTTTTTTTTTTTTTTTTTTTCTCCTTCTGGCTTCGCACGGTTTGTGCATTTAGCCAATGTCAAGTTAGTTCTTGTATAATATTGATGAAATGAATTATAAATGCATGATGATGATATCCCCGCCCACTCCCCTTGAGTTTCAGTAAAGATGTGGCACTTTACTGAGTCCTCACGCGGACTTCTTGAGAGAACTTGAAGCGAAGTTGCACTGTTTTGTTTCATTTGCCTACACTAATGCACGTTCACAAACACTTAATGGTTAATAATCCACCATTATTACACATTAATATTCGGCTAAACACTAATTTTGGAAATTTAAACAAACTGCTGAACATGACGCTTCACTTTCCCGCCAAGAAGTCCGCCTAAAACTTTAATGTCAACGCTTCGTAGCTGTAGGTTCTCAAGGACTTCAGGTATTTGACACCTAGGAAGCACTTCTTAAGTAATGGCACATCCAGGAAATAGTCCTTTCAACATTTATGTCCTATGTCTAATTAAACTCGGCTTTGCTCGGTTTAATTACAGTAGCGTCTGAAAAGACCTGTCGTTTTAAAAAAAACTTAAGTACATACTACACATAGAGACGTTGCCTTTTTTAGGGTTCCGTACCCAAAGGGTAAAACGGGAACCCTATTAGTAAGGCTCCGCCGTCTGTCTGTCTGTCCGTCTGTCACCAGGCTGTATCTCATGAACCGTGATAGCTAGACAGTTGAAATTTTCACAGATTATGTATTTCTGTTGTCGCTATAACAACAAATACTAAAAAATAGAATAAAATAAATATTTAAGGAGGCTCCCATACAACAAACGTGATTTTTTTGCTCGTTTTTGCTCTATATTGATAACGGCAACAGGTAGACGCTTAAAATATTCACAGAATATGTAGATATTATATTGAGTTTAAAAATAAATAATTAAATTAAAATAAAACAAATATTTAAGGGGGGCTCCCATACAACAAACGTGTTTTTTTGCCATTTTTATAGATAATGGTACGGAACCCTTCGTGCGCGAGTCCGTAACTAAACTATTATTCTGAAGTGTTAAATCAATGCTTTAACACTTCAGAATAATATATCTACCAGTCCGTGACATACGTGCCGAATATTAGATTTATATAACGCAAAAAGTTCTAGTCACCTATTTTTGTAGTGGCAACACAGACTACATGAATATTTCCCGTAGCTATCCTTTGACATCTGTACGATACTCGTGCCGAATATTAAATCTTCTAAGGTACAAACATTGAGGTAGGAATACTATGGAGAGGGCTTATTCTACTATACTCCATTTGAAATAAGATTAGAAATTTAAATAAACCTTTTTTACAGTCCGTTTAACCGATTTTGACTTCTATTCCCTAGACATATGGATGGCATTAAAAGCAAAAACGTGGTTACAATACCAACTGTTTATTACAGCTGCTATTTGTCATGCCACCAACGCAATAGACGTCAAAATCGGTTGGAACGGACTGTAAAAAAGGTTTATTTAAATGTGTAATCTTATTTCAAATGGTGTATAGGTATATGAAGAATAGTTATACAAATATCTATCATATCGACACAGCCATGTCAAAAAGCGTTTTGTTTCTTTCTAACTCATCAAGAGCTACAAAATTATATGAAAAAAGAGATATCTAAATGTTTGTCAAGGACTTTTGTCAAGAGTTTTGTGTGACGTCAAAATCTGTGTATGCGTCGCCATGTTTAATGCCAAGTTTTGTAGTACAAAACTCGGCAATGTTGCTGTCAAAAGTTATTTACTCTCTCGCACTCGCAGTAACAACCCTACGAAAGGCGGCCATTTTTAACCGACTTCCAAAAAGGAGGAGGTTATATGTACGGCTGAATGGTGTGTTTTTTTTTTTGTTCACCGATATCTCCGTCAGTTATGGACCGATTTTGAAAACTATTTTTTTGTTTGAAAGGGTATTATACTCCCGAGGTGGTCCCATTGCAAATCAGAATCTGATGAAGGGATCTCATGAAAATCGAGGGCAACCCTCGAATTTTATAGGCAAACCTATAGCGATTTGGGTATTTTTTATAGTAACTCGTGCATTTGCTCCCAAAAATCACCATTTGGTGAAGTGGAACTGATGATGGAGACCACAGATGGCCACCGGAACAACATAATAATAAGTATTTAACGGGTTGCGATTCGATTATGCACTAAATAAATATAGTTGCTAAGCAATTTATGCTCCTCACAATGCATATGCTGAGTGGCAGTTCTCCTGGTTCTTACCAGGAGAACTCCTCAACAATTAACGTCCCAGCATCGGGAAAAGCAATATTTAGTAATAAGTGATGAGCAGTTGACTTTAGGCTATTGTAACTTAGATAAATTAAAAACTGACCCACTAAAATGTGAAAAATAAAAACTTTTTGTAAAAAAAAAATAAGCGACTTCCAAAAAAACACTTCAAAGTGAAAAATAACTTTTAATTTCGGAAGTCGGTGGCAAAAAACTAAAATACAGATCCAAAGACACTGACTTCCGAAATTAAAGTTATTTTTCACTTTGTAGTGTTTTTTTGGAAGTCGGTTATTTTTTTTTACAAAAAGTTTTTTTAAGTACTCGATTTATGTAGGTAGTCACGCTAATTTTGTAAGTATGGCAAGTCCATAGGTTTATAGTCAATGGGTAAAAAGGTTTGGTAATCTATTTTTGTACAGGCAGCACTGACAACATCAATATTTCCTGTATCGATGTTGCCATATGGAGGGTTAGATAACAAATTCCTCGAGCACGCTTTTCCTTATTACTAGTTTCTTTTGGCATTTTCATTTTCGCAGAGGAATGTCAATTTATCTTTACGTGATAGTAATGCCAATATAAGACCGGCTTGCGTCATAATACCGAAACTATTCTTCCAGTAGAAATTAAATTCTATGTAATTAATAATTGAAACTTGAAGGTCTCGTGGCTAAATCACCATCATCATTATCATTTCAGCCGAAAAACGTCCACTGCCGGACATAGGCCTCCCACAAAAAAATGGGAGGGGTTGTGTTGATAATTTGGGTGGATATATTAGGAGATTAAAGCAGAATTCGGAAAGATACACAGTACGTATTTATTATAAGTTCACACATCGATTGACCTAAGAAAAGTAAGTTGCCAACATAAGGCACCTTTTAATACAATAGCAGCATTGCCAGCTTCATAATGATATTGGTGGCGTTCTCATATTCCAGCAGGTTGGCATAATCGCCACGCTTGGCAGGCGGGATTGGCGTTCGCAGTATGATGTTAAAAAATGCATAGAGAACGCTGCTGCTCATTCTCTAGTAAGTCCCCTAATCGCCTTTTACGACACCCACGGGAATAAATACGGTAGTGCTATTCTTTACGTCCAGCATCACACGGACTTTTATTTATCATCATTGCAGCTGAAAGACGTCCACTGCTGGACATAGGCCTCCCCCAAAAAGGAGGGGGATTTGCCATAATCGCCACGCTTGGCAAGCGGGTTGGCGATCGAGTTAAAGCTGGTTGGCGTTTTATTTTTACCTCTGACGTAATATTCAGAGTGACAAAAATTTCAAAGATTAGATGACTTGGTCATGTACAGGCAGATGTGAGTGGAAACATCGCCAGGGGACGCCCTAAAAGGACATAACGTGACCTTGTTGATGATGTTCTTCAGAAAGGTCAGGTGCGTAGTACTCGTAACCGACGTGCGCGTATAACCAAATGTGACGTAAACGAAGCAAGAGGAGTACCTAGAGCCGGGTTCGTTGCATATTTGTTAGCTAAACGATTTAGAGGCGTGGCCTAAATAAAAAACCGGTCAAGTGCGTGTCGGACCACGCACAATAAAGGGTTCCGTAGTTGGGATGAATTAATCCCTAAAACAAACTTAATATGGTGGTTGAAAAACATGTTCTCCCATACATCGATATACGCCACAGTCAACTTTCCAATTGAAAAAAAAAAAAAAAAAAACATACACACGACTTGAAAACCTCCTCCTTTTTGTGAAGTCGGTTAAAATTTTAAGTTTGTAATCGCAAAAAAATATGTTTTTATGTGATAAAACTACAAATTAACAATTTTCGGATATTTTCCTTTACTTGTGTTGTGAGACCTTGCTCCTTGCCGAATTTCATGATTCTGGGTCAACGGGAAGTACCCTATAGGTTTTGATTTAATTGCGAGTATCGAAATATGTCGCAATAATGTCGCTTATATCGCCGTATTTTTTTATTGCGTTGACTTGGAATCTTCATTTTAGAGCTGTAAGGGACCATTGACCTACGTATTTGATATTAATTTCAACTTGATACCTACACGCGTTCCTGACAAAAAAGGTTCTTGACAGACTGGCATACAGACAGACGGACAACGAAGTGATCCTATCCTTATAGGATAGGATTTCTGATTTCTATTTCTTCGATTTTATTTATTTCCTGTTCAGTTTTTTCCTTTTGAGGAACGGAACCCTAACAACACAAACATTTTAGTGCTTTCCAGACGAAGACGTTTCGGGACATTTTTTAGGTTTTAAGTGCATGATAAGTGTGACAAAAGCTCTTTAAAATCACTTGCTTCAAACGAAAACACTCTTTAGTCGCAGCGGACTGGCTATTTACCGAACATGTTTAGCTAATATTATTGTATAATAGCAAGTGGGGTTCTGTAGTTTCTGCCTACCCCCATGGGAAGAAAGCATGACTTTATGTATGAAATAATATTCCTGTTCTTATGCATAGGTGTGAAGCAAATAACTTAAGTTACAATCCAGCCAACTGTTACAACAATTTGACAACTTAAAGCATGAATGGTTAATTTATTGTATAAGTTTGAACATACTTTATGATGTTGTCAAGTACGATAGTAATAATGTAACTGTTTATTACTATAATATATAGGGCTATTTTTAAGTCGTCAATAACCTCTTAAGGGGTACAATGACCCCTTAAGAGGTTATTGACGACTTAAAAATAACCCTGAATATCTCAAAACGGTGAAAGAAAACATCGTGAGGAAACCGGCATGGCCTAGAACCGAAAATTCGAAGACATGTGACATCTACCAACCCGCACTAAGCCCGCGTAGTGGATTACAGCCCAGACCCTCTCGCTGAGAGGAGGCCTGTGTCCCAGCAGTGGGAACGTTATAGGCTGATTATGATATAACAAAGAACTGAATCTAAAGCTACGTGGTTTCTTAGAAGAGCGGTGGCCGTCATAGGAAAGATAAAAGTGAGGATAGGAAAGATAAAAGGTATAGCTAAAAGTGGAGGCAACACTCTAAAGGCTTCTACATACCAGCGCGACTTGTCGCGCGACGCGACACGGCACAAAGGCCCCGCGTGTCGCGGGACGAGCGGGGCCTTTGTGTCGCGTCGCGTCGCGCGACAAGTCGCACCGGTATGTAGAAGTCTTAAGGCCCGTATTTATAGAGTGTTACTCAGTACTCAAGCATTACTTAAGACTAGATTCAACCATTCCAATGGCTTGAATATAGTCTTAAGTAATGCTTGAGTACTGAGTAATGCTCTATAAATACGGGCTCAAATACCTAAGTAAAGATGACTGTGGTAGGACTCTCTCTTTCTGAATACATACATAAGATACAGAAAACACATATCACTGTCTCGTTCTTATGTGTGTAAAGAGAGAATCCGACCACAGTCGTCATCACGAAATTAAGACGCAGATATATGCCAGTGACCTTGAGTGGTTAGCTTGCGTGTTCTATACTGAGCTCAAGCAACACGTCGTACGTTCAGCCAGTAATAGGACTCGCCCATCATGGAGCGCTGTCCCCAATTTGACGCATTATTAATTTATTATACACAAACCAAAAGGTATTTTAATAAAACGCGTATACTAAATGATCAATAATTAAATTATCTTTAAATTGGTAAAGGTTTCAGAAAAATACGCTGGGTAGATTTTGCGCCAGTCTCAGTTTTTTATCCGCTTTAGACATAACTTTACAAATTAATTTCACTATGTAATCTAAACATAATTTCAAATATACCCATATTAAGTTATTGAAAAAATGCTCTAATTTAACATATATATTTTTTTCAAATCATTAACACATACGTTTTAATCGTCGTTGTGATCGGTTTGGACGTGATCTTAAGTATAAAATTATTAAAAGTCGGTTATCGTCGCCTTAAATGTGAGAGCAGTGGTGGTCCAGTGGTAAAGGCCCTGACTTATGAGTTGTAGATCTTGGGTTCGAACCCAGGCAGGCGCTTTACTTCGTGTAAATTCTTTCATCACCACTGCTCTCAAAACGGTAAAATCGAACATCGTGAGGAAACCGGCATGTCCTAGAACCAAAAGTTCTAAGACATGTGACAGCTACCAACCCGCACTGGGCCCGCGTGGTGGATTACGGCCCTCTCACCGAGACGAGGCCTGTGTCCCAGCAGTGGGAACATGATAGGCTGATTAAGCTGCAGCTAAGAGTGACTTTACTTCTTAGTTAATTTGAAGACGACTTAAAGACTATTCAACCTTTTCTAATGAAATTTATTCTCTCTTGGACTATGATATACAGCTCTTGGAGCTTTGGTTATTTGATATTTTTGTATAAAACCTTTACTGGCTAGTGAAAGTTTTATGCGGACAAAGTCGTGAGCAAAAGCTAGTTTGTCATCTATCTTCTATCTGTATAAAAAAATAAAATACTGTTCGTCGGTAAGCGCATCACTTCAGAACGACCGATTTGGAAAGTTTTTGTTGTAAAATGTTAGTAACACTCCGGATCAGGTTCTTACGTAAAAAAATATTTAAAAAGTTGCCGGGAAAATTGGAAAATTCGGGAAAAATTAAACGTCCCTTTTCTATGGGATTTTTGGATTTAGACAGGACAACAGCCGTCGGGTCAGCTAGGAACTCATTATCTATGAGTTCCTGGCTGACCCGACGGCCGTTGTCCGTCCGTTGTACAAAATATGATTGCACCTTCGTTTACTATTTTAAAAGTTTAGTTTGAAAACAAAACAAATCCGCGTCCCACTATTTTCCTATCCCCAAAAGCAATGAATCGAAAAAAAAAGACAAAAGTCATGGCCGTGACGGGTTAACTATTCGGAAAATTAAAAAAAAAACGCGGCTTTGTCGACTGAGTTATCGCGTCCGGACAAAAAGCGGGACCTATACGCGGCCATTGTAAACTGAAAAATTGTCAGCTGTCGTTCAATTGTGAATCGGGGCAAACGTTTTCAGTGATACGGTGACTTTTGTTTATGCTGCTATGAGTTTTTGAACTGAAAGCGTAATGTATGGACTGTATAAATGGGCTGTCTGTTTTTAACAGACTATAAATAAGGAATATGCTTTGATGAAGTTGTGGTCGTACATTTTTTATTTGATTGGTGTGATATTTCATACTGTATTGAGTTAAATTATATGGATACTTTTTGTAATAAATCAATCAATTCTGTAGATACCATTTTTAGGGTTCCGTATGTCCAAATGAAAAAAATAGTACCCTTATAGGATCACTCGTGAGTTTGTCTATCTGTTTCAAACTCAAACTCAAAACATTTATTTCAATTAAACCTATTACAGGCACTTTTGAATTGTCAAAGAGTCGGTCAGTTAGTCAGAAAGTTGAAGCTATTTGCCCATTCCAAAACGTCTCTCTCTCTCATCTCTATGGAGAAGAACAGGCCAGAAACTCCAAGGTCACTCTTTTAAATCAAGATATTACAAAATCCTGGGTACATTAATCTTGTTGCTTCTATATGTGAGAACAATGTAAAACATTAAATTACTTATTTTTAAAAACAATATAAAATATAAGATTAAAAAGATTACAAATAAGCCCTGGCAGTTAAGAGAAGACCAGTCTCAACTGACGGCGCCCGTCCACGAACATGACGCGTGGATCAGCACCATCCAACTCAACCATTTGATAGGGAACCGAATGATCCAACACACGCTCCACCATCAGCGAGACATTTAAGTGAGCATGACATACTCTCAATTGCCACGCTTTTTTAAGCCAATATCTATCTTATCATAATAAACGGCTCCATGGTTTGTCCGTCTGTCACAGGCAATTTTCTCCGAATCTAATTGATCAATTAAGTTGAAACTTGGTGCACATATCAATATTGTGCAGCGAGTGGACTGTATGAGCTCTGCTGCTAGTCGAAACTCCTCTGGTTCCAGGACGGCGACAACTCTGTACCTATTTCCGTAGCGGCTCACTGGGGACTCCAGGAGAGAGTTCTTATTCGGGTGTACACTGAATTAAAGACTGTCGTTTAGTACATAAGAGAGACGGGACTCAGCAGTCTTACGTAAGTCGCCATCAAGAAAACACTAGGCCCGTTTGGCTTCTAAAATAGGATATGCTGCTGTGACCCAAATAGCAAACATGGACGTGTTACGTAAACAAATGAATTTTGCATAAAGGGTCACTTTTGGGAGACAAATAAGAAAAAAAAGTTTTGCACTGTAGGTACCGTGTGATATATTATATCAATGGATGGCTTACTGCGAGGAACTCAAATACTTTTAAATTTATTTAAAAAAATATATGAAAATTGACCATCCCCCACTAATCTCTGAAACTAGTGAGCTTAAATTTTTGAAAAAAGTATGTTCTAAGACAAATATGACTTATATAAATTAATATACTTATTTATATTAATATATATAAGTAAGTTCTATACTTACAGATTACAGAAAGATCTATAAAAAGTCTATAGTCTTAAAATAACATGGTAAATCTCCCATTAAATAAGTGCGTACAAACTTACATTTGCAGTTGAATTGCATTGGAGAACATGTTTTTCAACTACAATGCTAAGTTTGTTTTTGGGTTAAATTCATCCCAACTACGGAACCCTTCATTGTGCGTGGTCTAGCACTCACTTGGCAGATTTTTCAGATATGAAACTACTGTCGTTTGTGAATGATTAATTTATTACAAAGTTTTGCTATAGACGTTAGGTTTGTACCTACATAAATAGAAATAATTATAATGTAGGTACTTGTCATATTATTCAGAAATATTATGTTCGGTGCTTTCGGTGAGGTAGTCACGCATTAATTTGAAGAACATCACCTTAATTTTATAAACTCTCTGTAAAAACACGACGTGATGTCATTTAAATAAAAAAGCTGTATGAAACAAAAAAAGTGGCCAAGCGCGAGTCGGTTACGAACGGCTCCCTTTCGTGTCCAACTCGCACTTGTCCATTTTTTATATTCTACGGTGAACACTAAGGGTTGCTCTTTCGTGTCCACCATACAATATTTAACACTACATACTTTTTAAACACGTTTTTTGTATGGAGCACCCCTTTAATTTTTAACTTTATATTATTTTCATTATTGGTTGTTATAGCAGCCATAGTAGTGTGGCGGCATTTATATCGCCACATGCGAACTACGCATCACACTTACGTCACGCAAAATCCTGCATCGCGCAAGCAGAGTTTACCGCGTGACTGGCATATATACAACGTCCTGACATCAATCGTCGGGCAGTTGCCAGACACTACACCCGTCTGATCGGAGGATCCTCCCTTTTCTATAGAGGATGAGTGAACTTTACACCCTGTTTCTCATAACTCTACAGTAGTATACACTCTGTGAAAATTGTCAAGGTCAAATTAGCAAGTGTTTATCTATTAAGGTTCAAATATACAGCCCTGTGATAGACGGACGGACGGCGGTGCCTTAGTAATAGGGTCCCGTTAGCATCTTTTGAGTACGAAACCCTAAAAACAGGGCTACCAACTTAATAGTCACGACCTCTGGAACATTTTCACCATTTATCTTTTAACAAACAATTAAGTTTCTCATCTCATTACTCTAAGTCCTAATTCTATTGTCCACGTTCTTTCCGTTTCCTGACTCTTTGTTTTACGTCCAAACAAACTGGGTTTTCATGTTGAAACAATACGCCATAAACTGAGGTCAATGAGTCATTATCATCTTTTCCTTTTCCCAACTATATTGTGGTCGGCTTCCAGTCTAACCGGAGCTGAATATCAGTATTTTACACGGAGCGAATACCTATCTGGCTTCCACAACCCAGTTACTGGGTAACCCCTTGGTAAGACTGGTTGTCAGTCCTGTTGTCCATTGCTTGATGTCAGTGTGATGTCAGGGCTTGTTAGGGCAGGCCAAAGAGTTGCGATTGCGATACTGGTAAATGACAACAAACAAAATGCCGATTGCCGAGTGGAAATTACCTACTTATCAGAAATTAATGTTCATGTTGAAAGATGTCATCCATCCACGGACCAACCCATCAAACTGAACGACTTTCTCCATGAGACCAAAGAGAAAAAGAATTCAGTTTTATGGTCTGTACTCGTACCCATGGAGGAGCTCGTGGTAAGTAACAACCACCGAGTGAGTCGATCCAGCAGGTTATGCTACGCTTGCCGGGGTAGGTCCGTGAACATCTTTACATATCGAAACTCCTCCATGCCGTGGAAAGCACGTTGGTCCCGGCTGTCATTCTTAGATCTTTGACAGTTGTTCGTCAGAAGCCCGAAATTCTGACAACCAATCTTACCAAGGGGTAATATTACCCAGTAACTATTCATGGGTTGTGGAGGTCAGATAGGCCGTAGTTCCATGTAAAATACTGGTATTAAAAATACTGCTACAACACCCTTAAATACGACTACGCATTTCTGATACACGCTGTTTATCCGTTTATACAGGGTGGGGACAAAATCGTGGATCAAACGAAACAGGGCGATAGTTGGGGTTATTTACAGTATAAAAATATCTCTGTGACAGAGCCCTAACTTGATCTCCTTAAAAGTTATAACTATTTGAGTGTTTTTTTAAGAAAATTCAATTTTTTTTAATAAATAGATAATTTGAGTAAAATGGGAACCTATTTTAAAACAATAAATGATGTTTAGTTGCTTCTAGGAAATGCATCATCACAAAAAAAGTGCTTTTATGACAGTGGGTACTGATTTATGAGTATTGGAACTTTTTAGGGTTCAGTACCAAACTGGTAAAAAGGAACCCTTAAGGTGGGACTAAGTCTGTCTGTCTGTCACACCTGGATATCTCAAGAACTACTAATGCTATCAACTTTAGTTGAAGTTTGCCCAACTATTTTGCAAATAAGATAGAAATTTTAAAAAAAATACCTTTTTAGCAAAAGGGACTGAAAGGGGGTCTTAAAAATTTGAAGTGCGGCTACTAGGGCATGTGGGGTATCATATAAAAGAACGCTGTTTGCACATTCTCAAACATTTTTTTATTTTTATAGGCTGCATAGTTTCCGACTTTTGATGAAAAATGTCGGTCCCCCACTTATCTCCGAAGTATTCATAGATAAAAATCTGAAATTATTCTATGTGATAAAGACTATGTAAAGATTACACGAAAAATAAAACGATGTCTCTAAATAGCCCAGTTTTGCAGAAATCATCAACATCATATATACGTACGGAATCCTCGGTGCACGAGTCCGACTCGCTCTTGACTGGTTTTTTTCAATATCTTTTAAGTCTTACAAAAAAATATTTGTGACTTTAGAACCACAACGTAAAAAAAAAATGTACTTATTACCAAAAAAATACCCTGTATTAAAAAAACTTGCCTATTTAATGACGATTAAAACGAGGTGTAACACATAGCTGTTTGTAGCTAAATTATTTTTTTATCGTTTTATACATATATATCAATCAACTCAGCCTATAGCAGTCCACTGCTGGACATAGGCCTCTCCTAGGCTGCGTCACAACACCCTGTCCTCCGCCTTCCGCATCAGGCTGTCCCAGCCACCTTTTTAAGGTCGTCGGTCCATCTAGCTGGGGGGCGTCCTACACTACGCTTGCCGATACGCGGTCTCCACTCCAGGACTCGTCTGCTCCACCGGCCATCAGTCCTTCGACAAACATGGCCAGCCCACTGCCACTTCAGCTTGCTTACTCTGCAGGCTATGTCGGTAACTCCGGTTCTCTTTCGGATAACTTCATTTATTTATTTATTTATTTTATTTAAACTTCTCGCACACAATAAGGTACAAAGGCGGACTTAATGCCTTAGGCATTCTCTACCAGTCAACTCTGATCTTATCCTTCAGAGAAACTCAGGCTATGTCGGTAACTCCGGTTCTCTTCCGGATAACTTCATTTCTGATCTTATCCTTCAGAGAAACTTCATAGCACGCTTAGTGACCTTGAATTTGTGGACCAGCCTGACTGTCAGTGTCCACGTTTCGGCACCGTATGTCATAACGGGCAGGACGCACTGGTGGAAGACCTTAGTCTTCAAACGTCAGGTGACGAGAAGACTTGACGAAGTTTTCCAAACGCTGCCCAACCCAACCGGATCCTTCTATCGGCTTCTTTCTCAAAGTTGTGCCTACCAAGCTGGAAAACTTGCTCTAGGTAGACGTACTCCTTCACAACTTCGAGAAGCGACCCTTCGATGTGGATTGGACTCGGCAACACGTGCGAATTGTACATGACTTTTGTCTTGTCCAAATTCATGCCGAGGCCAACCCGCCGAGAGGCTCCATTTAGGCTGTGCAGCATCTGGTCTAACTGTTCCAGCGTCTCTGCTATTATGACGATGTCATCGGCAAAACGAAGGTGTGAGATGTACTCGCCGTTTACGTTGATACCCTGTCCAGTCCAGTCCAGCGTCTTAAAGACGTTCTCCAACGCATTGGTAAACAGTTTCGGGGATATCACAGCCCCCTGTCTCACCCTCCTGAGTAGTTGGATGGGGCTGGTTTCCTTACCCTGGATCTGGACAGTCATCGTTGCCGCGTCATACAGACACACTTCGATGTAGCGCCAGTCAATTCGACATCATTGCAGAGAGGCCAGAACTGCCCAAATTTCGACGGAGTCGAAGGCTTTCTCGTAGTCCACAAATGCCATACACAGCGGCTGATTGTACTCTTCGGTCTTCTGCACAATCTGCCGAACAGTATGGATGTGGTCTACGGTACTGAAGCTTTTTCGAATACCGGCTTGTTCTGGTGGCTGGAACTCGTCAAGTCTCCTGGCGAGACGGTTCGTGACGACCCTCGAGAACAGCTTGTATACGTGGCTCAGAAGTGAGATGGGTCTACAGTTCATACATATAGATACAGACACTAAACTATCTCTTCACACCCATAGCTCCCTTTATTAAGTAACTTCCGAAGGCAAACGACTCAGTATAAATATTCATAATCCCTGACTATTCATAGAAAGCAATAAACGACCTTCTTCTGACCTCTGAGCTGTTTAATATTAAAACGGACCCGTTATAACGAGAGATTAAACTAATTGTTAGATAAATCAAAGGATATCCGTTGGTCGAATCGTAGTAATGTCGTGAATAAAGGCGTAGTTCCACTGCTGCAAACTCTAAGCATTTCAATTAAGACAACAGACACTTTTGAATTGTCAAAGAGTCGGTCAGTAAGTCAGAAAGTTGAAGCTAATTGTTTTTAAGACGTGCACGGAGACGTTTGCGATGTTAAGCTGAAATCAGAAGCTTCACTGGAGTAAAGGTTATTTTTTTAGGGTTCCGTACCTCAAAAGGTAACCCTTATAGGATCACTCGTGTGTCTATCTGTCTGTCCGTCTGTCATAGCCAATTTGCTCCGAATCTACCGTACCGAAATTGGTACACATTATAGAATTTCAGTGACTCAAACACGGACGAGTAACGTAAATAAATGAATTTTGAATATGCGGTGACTTTTGGAGGGCAATAGAAATTAAAAATGTAAAAAAAAAAGTTTTGCAAATGGTACCATGTGAATATCAAATGCTTAATGTAAGGATTTCAGATATATATTTTTAATAATTTAAAATAAATACTTTAAAATACTATAAAATACGAAAATCGATGAAAATGGACAATTCTCCCCCATGTCTACGACAATACTGAGCCAAAAATGTTGAAAAAAATATAGAAATTATAGGAAAGTTTATAAGAAGTACTCGTATAGGATCTTAAAATAACATGGTAGATCACTCAATATTGTGCGTTACCTACATTTGCAGTTGTAACGTAACAGGGACATGTATTTCAACTACAATGTAAAGTTTGTTCTTAGGATAAATTACTCCCCACTACGGCACCCTTTATTGTGCGTGGTCCGACACGCGCTTCGCCGGTTTTTTCAATCATTCGGTCGGCGAGTCAAAGATGCCGAGTGGTATCCAATCAGTTGGATCGGTTCACTAATAAATAAATTCACTTTTGATTCATTTTATGTACTTCGAGTGAAAGATGCCGAATGAAAGGCAAAAATGTACTTTTTAGCTGAGACGTGTTATTTGTTTGTCAGACACGCGTCCGTATGTAGCGTGACGTGGGTCGCAGTGGATGATGCGGCCTACATTTTTAATCATACAAAGCGAAGCTTAGTACACGCGTGCGTAGCATAGCCTTGGGCAGCAATGGAAGTAAGCCTTAATTGTATAATCAGTTGAACTGATTTACATTGCAAATTGGACCCTTGTTTGAAGTAGCCGAAGATTTGAGACTGCTAAATAATGCTCTGTCGTGTCTGAAGTTAGTAGAGTTATTTATTTGTTTTGAAAGGATTTCATTAAAAATGGAATCGGATTTAATTATTTGTACACGTTTCTCATTGGATATTTATTATGAAAATGTATGAATCAGATTTTCCTTTTGCCTTTTGATTTTTTGATCATTCATAAATCCCTGTTGGTCTATAATAAAATTGAGATACAAATTTTATTTTTAACTACGATTTTATTATTTAAATAGACTAGAGCTGAACCGACAGACGTTTTCCTGAAAAAAAATCAATAATTCATACAAAAATCCCATAGAAAATGGACAGTTATTCCCGAATTTGAACAATTTTCAGCAAACTTTTCCTATTTTTCTTTCCTTAGCTCCGCCAAAGTTCACGTTAAACAGTCAGTTCAGCTCTAGCTCCGCCAAAGTAAATAGCAAAGTAAGGAAACACTTTCTTGGAACAACATATTCTTCTGTTTCATTTATCAACCAGCATCCGCCCAGTTAAGTTGTGAGTCAGCGAAGGGGCCCACATTCATGGTCAAAACCTAATTCCGACTATTACGAATACATTAAAACAAATAATAGCCAAATTGTTCCAGCCGTTCTCAACTAATACGCATACTAACGAAGGTCATTTCATTTTTATGTATAACTAGCTGCTGCCCGCGGCTTTGGCCGCGTGGCTTCTAAAGATATAAACCTTCCTCTTGAATCACTCTATCTATAATAAAAAACCGCATCAAAATCCGTTGCGTAGTTTTAAAGATATATGCATATATAGGCTGTACTAAACCTACCAATATAAAAATAATACAAACATTCCAGAATAAGGTACTCAGGAGTATTGTTAAATGCGCCCTAGTTTATAAGAAATGACGACCTCCATCCTGACTTAAAAATGGAAACAGTCACCGAGTTAGTGTAGTGTAAAAAGTGTAGACATACTTGTAAAGGTCTCTACATACCAGCGCGACTTGTCGCGCGACGCGACACGGCACAAAGGCCCCGCGCGTCGCGGGACGAGCGGTGCCTTTGTGTCGCGTCGCGTCGCGCGACAAGTCGCCCCGGTATGTAGAAGCCTTGATAGTGACAATGACACACATATAACACGTGAACAAAGTGTTTATGTTATTATATTAGACTCTAAGAAAGTGGAATGGACTTGTGTAAAGTACAATCAGCACTATTCTAAGTTTTAAAATAATTATCACGTAGCAAATTTACTTATTAGTCTAAGGCGATTAACACACGGCACCGCGCACCGCCGCGGTTTCATATGGTGAGAGCGCCGCTCAACCGCGCGGTCGGGCGGTGTACGTGTGTTAGGCATCAACGGATTTATTAGAGGCCAAAGCGACATTGAGATCCGCTTCACCGCCTACCGCGGCGGTGCGCTGTGCCGTGTGTTAATCGCCTTATAGGCTAGATTGTATTTTTTTAATTTTTTTATTAATTACTAAGAACCTGGTTCTTTTTAATAACGAAAAAAAAAATACATAGGGACAGACAGGAAGCGGGAAGCGACTTTGTTTTATACTATGTAGTGATGTACTTATAGATTAATTAAAGTTTCCTACTCTGACCTATAAATGCTTATATTTTCACCATGTTTCTTTTCCTTTCATTACTAAATCCTGCGAGGTATGAACACGCAATCTTATAATATTCCTTTTGAAGGATTAAGCCCACTCTTCGCTCCCCTACATAGTAGGGAAAGTAGAGGAAAATTAGCGGGTTGCGTGTGCGTACACGCAACCCGCTAATTTTCCTCGGTCCAATCCCACTAGTTTTATACTTTGAGACTCATAGCAGGAAAATGATTATGGTAAGTCAGGACAATTAATTGATAATCGGTTTAAGGCTTGTGCAGACCGGCGCGACACCGGTAGAACAATTTCTATGAAATTTTCATTGTTCGGCGACATGGTGCACTGGTCTATCTGTACGATTCCTTAAGGATACTGGGCGAGACACAATAAAAAGCAGAATAACTGAGAACATACTGAAAAAAAAAAAAAATCTCGCCTAGTTATACCACATTGTTTGATTATTAATAATTATGTATTTGAAAAAAGGAGAGTTTCATGTGATTTATTTTTAAACGGTTAAATTTAATATAATGATTAAAAGATTGACACAGCATTTTTGTTACTTTTGCCAATGAAAATCATAAACAAAAAAACTTTTTTCGTTTTCGTTTTTTGGCCGAAAATGCACATCAGGCCGAATTTCGTTTTCGGATGAAAAATGGAAAACCATTTTCGGTCAGACTAGTTATTAGTCAGTGAGTCACGGAATTACTTTCTAGAAAGAAAGACAGAATAAAATTTATTTGGACACAGATCGTGAAACGTAAAATACAAATAACAAAAAAAAAAATAATAATTATGTTTTTAACAACATTATGTAATGTGCCTCACGGCTGCGCCAAAAAGGTTCATTTCATCATTAATGTCAGACAGATGCTGTCTGACGCTGGTTTTCTAATAAACCTTTAGAGACAAGTGACGGGAAGTACCTACAAACAGTTTCAACATAGTTTTTATACATTTAAATTAATAAACTAGTAATCAAATACAATAACAAAAACAATAAAAAAATACGAAAAAACAAGAGCTGTCCCAGCAAAGCCTGTTCTTAGCTATATTGATCCGTGCACGGTGCACTCACAAAGCGATAGGCCGCCGACCGCGACGGACAATACACCGACAGTTATTTAATTTTACGACAAGAAAAAGTAAATTTATTTCGTATAAGCCAAATACATAAGGAGAAAAAAAGGGTTAACAATGAATTACTTTAATATTATGTAACTTAGATACTTAAGTATAGTAATTAGACATGTTCGATTTCGGAGCTTAGAAATAAAAATAATAAAATACTTAAAGTTATTTAAATAATTAAGGTTTATTTTTTATATAAAGTTGGTTGAATAAAAACATTGAATACATTATATAGCATAAGCAGCCTATAATGTTGCCACTGCCGGGACACAGGCCTCCTCTCTTCGAGAGGGAGTGGGCTGTAATCCAACACGCGGGCCCAGTGCGGGTTGGTAGATGTCACATGTCTTAAAATTTTTGGTTTAAGGACATGCCAATTTCCTCACGATGTTTTCCTTCACCGTTTTGAGAGCAGTGGTGATGAAATTATTTACATAAAGTAAAGCGCCGGGTTCGAACCAACAACTTACAACGCGTAAGTCGGAGTCGTTACCACTTGGCCACCATTGCTCGAATAGTTATAATAATAATAAGAAAAACGAATGACATTTTTAATAGATATAGGTAGCAGTTCCAAATACTAATAACATACAAAAAACTATTAAGTACATAAAAAATCAGAAAGTATACTGAATTGCAATAGTAAATTACCAGAATTTGGAAAATTAATATAGAAACTATAGTCCCAATAGTAGGTGATATCAACAACAGGTGTTATCTCGGAACAAATATTTAATAGTTTTTACCATAGAAATATATAAATTATATTATATATGTCGGATCGTCAGGATTTTACTCTGTTAGATTCGGACATCATGTGGGCAGAAGTTGGGTTTCGTGCAATGAAAACACACTGAGTGACACAGCGTTCAATGAAATTACAAATTAGCACAATCACTTCAAATTTAAACTTCCATAACAACCGAGCATAACAAATCGAGTACAGTGCCGCGACGTCATAAGTCCGATGCCATCAGACCAAACACTGAATCTTGAATGTCCTCCTCGCCCATCGGCTCAAAACATCACGACTCTGTAGAAGCGCGAACATGGTGTGGTTAGATGACGTCATGTCAGTAATGGCGCGCTTGCGACTCGTTTCTTGCCCGTACTAATGACCGGATCCGACATATAAATAAAAATATAAAATATTATATCTGATATATGGTTTTAATGCACTAAATCTATGTAACCTACCTAAACACTACAAAAAACTGCCATATTAAACACTTGCCGAATATTAAGAATTTTTTTACAACTAGACTTGGATAATAATTTCAAAGCAGTACAGAGCAATTTACCTTTTGCCCGTGAAATTCTGAAAATACCAGATAATAACTTGAGAAAATTAAATAATATATAAAAACTAAGACAAACATTTGTAATTCTATACCTACCTAACAACGAAAGAACTTCCTTAATGCTTTCCTAATGAATGTCGTACACAATTAAGCCGGACACTAATTGTAGTCAACAAAAAAGAAACTTCGGGACATATTCTTCCACAATGTTACCAGAACACAATTATCTAATTTGAAAAAATCTTCTTTTCAACAAAAGAAGATGTTCTCTGCAAGTTTTCGAGCTAGCCAGACCGTAAATTACTCGTTTCAAGTTTTTGTTTTCATCTCATTTCTTTGTTCAGTATTGTTTTTGTACCAGTTTTTCTGTTCTTCATGTTTTAAATATATGAATAATTATTAGTAATTAATAATCTGTGATATTAATGGCATCGGTGAACGAAAATCATCGTGGTAATTCTGTAACACACTAAGGCCCGTATTACAGAACGTCACTCAATACTCAAGCATTACTTAAGGGGATGATAACCGACTTTTAAAGATTTTATACTGAAGATCACGTCTAAACGAGTAGTGATATTGATTTGAAAAAAATATATTATAAATTAGAGCATTTCTTAATAACTTAGTATGTGAATATTTTAGATTTTGTTAATATTACATAAGGAAATTAATTTGTAAATTTATGTCTACCGCGGATAAAAAACTGAGAATGGCGCAAAATCTACCAAACGTACTTTTCTGAAACCTTCACAAATTTAAAGATAATTTCATTATTGACCTTTTAGTATACGCGTTTTATTAAAATACCTTCTGTTTTGTGTACAATAAATTAATAATGCGTCAAATTGGGGACAGCGCTCCTTGATGGGTGAGTCCTATTACTGGCTGAACGTACGACGCGTTCCGTGAGCTCAGTACAGAACACGCAAGCTAACCACTCAAGGTCACTGGCATATATCTGCGTCTTAAAACTAGATTGAAGCCATTTGATTGGTTGAAACTAGTTTTAAGTAATCTTGAGTTGATGTTCTGGAATACGGGCCTAACAATTGCAATGCCTTTATTTTGATATTTCGAGAACATTTATTGCGTTTTTTAAGTTGTCGAGCAGACAAAGTTTTCAAACATAATTATGAAACAATGGATTGGAAGTTACCTTTTGCCCATAATCATCATCATTTCAGCCGAAAGACGTCCACTGCTGGACATAGGCCTCCGCCAAAAGGAGGGTTTACCATAATCGCCACGCTTGGCAGGCGGGTTGGCGATCGCAGTATGGTGTTAAAATGCAGAGATAACGCTGCTGCCCATTCTCTAGTAAGTCCCTTAGTCGCCTTCTACGACACCCACGGAAAGAAATAGGATGGTGCTATACTTTACGTCCGGCACCACCCAGACACACGTATATGTATTACAAATCTATAAAACTACATAATTTTCTCCTACGTTTAATGAAACAAAACCTTAATTTTCTATTTACACTGTTTACAACTTCCGACCGTACCGAAGTATTTACGGGCGGCCGTGAACAAAAAGTAACTCGAGGGAAAATGTCGAACGTAAAAAGAAATTCTCACAAAGAATATAATGGCAGGTAGGTACTGCATGAAATATTTCCATGATGTTACGGTATTGTAAAAACGACAAAGAAAAGTGAGTTATGGTGGCACTCGCGAACGATGGATTAGCTAACAGAGAGGCAATTTCCATACTTAAGAAAGAAAAAAAAATATTTAGGACACGCACAGGAAATCCATAAAGGTAAATATAGAAAATAAATATATATTTATAATATTTTTTTGAAAATATTATAAACTTACATGAAATGATGAATAATTGCACAAGCTGTTTGCTCGTTTTCCATCCAAAAGCATTTACCAAGCTTGTCATTATATGTTTTTTTCAGGTATACATACTATCAAGTATACGATACCTACAAACATAATTTATCTTTCCAATATAGGTACAAAGAAAATAATTTTCATACCTAGAGCTCTTCAGCGAAATATTATCATAAATACTTCTCAAATCACTTCTTTTGTTACACCCGTGCTATTCTGGCTCCAAAGAGTTCTTACCTTGGCTTTAATGGTGCGATAATACAACTTTTTTGGCTATTACCTCAGTTAGGTAGCTATGTTGTGTTGCGTTGGTTGAGTTACGATATTTCCAGACGCTCGCTAGATTACTTTTTTGCGTATTTTTCTGTGGATGACTTAGTGGGACAATGAATAACTATGAAGACGATTTTCGCTGATCACGCGTTTGTGATCGTCCTTCTAAAATCTTGTTGAGCTATTCTCGGCATGTCGATTTATGTTATATGTAAATACGTTAGCATCGTTTTGAAAAAAATTAAAATCATTGATTTATCTGTGTCCTTAAACGTTCTTAGTGGAATAAATTGTACTACTAAACCTTCCTATGAATCACTCCGTCCATTGGTTAAACCGTTCCGTTTCCGTTCGGTAGTTTTTGAGTTTATCGCGTTCAGACAGACAGACAGACAGAAACGGCTGGGACTTTGTTTTATAATATGTAAGGATTAACTAACAAAACTATGAACAAACTAAAATATGGCGTCGAAAAATTCCTCCGCATCGCTGTCGACTGGTAATGCACCCAAGAGACTGGCGGCATTGCTACGTTGTATGACAATTTTTAGCCTCTAGCCAACGTAAAAGCCAGCCTTTGGGTCACGAGAAGTGTCAACCATGTTTTCACACACACACACACAGACACACACATCTTCCTAGATATAAGTTGAATTTCTTTTTTGTACACTCCTACATTATTATTGTTTCTAGGTTTAGAAGAGCGGGGTCTCCTAGCACAGGTATTTTTTACACTTAAAAGGAGGCATCTATGTAAGATTAAATATTGTAGAAGTTTGTAAAGTTAACTAAAATAAAAATTTATTTATTTATTTTATTATTATTAATTTTAACATTTGTTTTTTGTCCGTTTTTGTACTTATAACTGGGAAACCACTTGTACGACTTACGTCTAGTATTCGTTTTTTGAATTCTTACAGAATGAATACTTAAACATTTTGTTTAAGTATTTTACATGGAGCGACTGCCTATTTCACCTCCATAAAACAGTTACTGCGTAACACGATACTCTTTGGTAAGACTGGTTGTCAGACTTTCAGGCTTCTGACGATCCGTAACTTTCAATTAAACGTATTACAGGCACTTTTCAATTGCCAAAGAGTCGGTCAGTTAGTCAGAAAGTTTGAACATTCCAAAACGTATATCTCTATGGAGAAGAACAGGCAAGAAACTCCAAGGACAATTACAGAGGACAAGGAGAAAACAGAGCAACAAGGACAAAGAAACAATACAAAATATAAGATTAAAAGATTACAAATAAGCCCTGGCAGTTAAGAGAAGACCAGTCTCAACTGACGGCGCCCGTTCACGAACATGACGCGTGGATCAGCACCATCCAACTCAACCAAAGATCCACAAATGGCTTAAAACGTGCTTTCTGGGCACGCAGGGGTCTCGGTATGTGGTCACCCATCCACGGACCAACCTAGGCAAGCGAAGCTTAATCTGATCGACTAGTGCTGCTGTTATTACTTGGCAACAAGCCCCTGGAGTCTTCATCATCATCATTTCAACCGAAAGACGTCCACTGGTGGACATAGGCCTACCCCAAAGGGGGAGGGGGGTTGTCAGAGTCTTACTGACTAAAATCACACGGTGTTCTTCAATTACCTTTGGCCGGGGTGCTGGAGCACTTGCGCAGTCCGTCACGCTTCCCCGGCCAAGACCTCACGAGCCTAATTTTGGCCGTTTACGATTCTGTGTGTTTTGTGCGTGCTGATTTACTAAGGCTTAACTGAGTAGAAGTAAAATGTTTTAAATAGATTTTCTTGTCAAATCTGAGGAGGCTCCCTATTTTTATGTTCAATTCAGCCGAAAGACGTCCACTGCTGGACATTGGCCTACCCCAAAGGGAGGATTCACCATAATCGCTACGCTTGGCGGGTTGGTAATCGCAGTATGGTGTTAAAATGCATAGAGAACGCTGCTGCCCATTCTCTAGTAAGTCCCTTAGTCACCTTTTACGACCACGGGAAGAAATGCTAGTGCTACTCTTTACGTCCGGCACCACACGGGACATTTTTATGTAATTTACATGAATATTCTGAAACAGTCACACATACAAGCAAAGTGAAACATTAGTATCTATATGATTTATAGGATCTTTTTCTTTCCATGTTGAAGACAGTTGCGTAATTGTAATATTTTCGCTATACATTTTTTATTCAAAACTCATGTCTTTTTAAAGGATAATTGTAAAAAAAGAAACAAAATTGTTTGGCTTTTATGTCTAAAATAAATATTCACAGCAAGAAAATATACTTAGTTTATTATCCAGCTACCAGATATTTTTTCTCTAGATCAATTATTACTTTAGTTATAAACGAAATAAGAATTGAGACATACGTTATTTAGTTTAGTGCTCGAACACGATCAAAGAGCGCACGCGATATTCAACTTTATTACTGATGTATTAGCGTTTAGCACATAACGGAGTGGCGTGGCGCGTGATGTAATGGTATTTACAGTAGGTATGATAAGATTCTTTTGCATGTTAAGATGCAGTCTAAGGCCCGTATTACAGAACGTCACTCAATACTCAAGGGTTACTTAAAACTAGTTTGAACCAATCAAAGGGCTTGAATCTAGTTTTAAGTAATGCTTGAGTATTGAGTGACTTTCTGTAATACGGGCCTTAGACTGCATCTTAACATGCAAAAGAATCTTATCATACCTACTGTAAATACCATTACATCACGCCTTGATTTCCGAAAGGTTAGGCAGAACTGTACCCAAAGTCTGTACACCCACATTTCACCAGCTATGTTTAGTTCTCATGTAATAGCGGGCAAGCCTATTGCTTTATTTGTTTAAAAAAGGTTTTGTTCAAAAAACGTTCAAATGTTAATCCTCTAAGCCGAAAAATCTACATTCTATCGTCGAAAAAATGTCACCCAGAATTCAAAGGTACACAAGTTAAAAACGAATGTATAACAATAAAGCACACCTAACAAGGAGAAAATCAGTGAATAAACATTGTCATCCAAATACGCACAATTTTGAAGCGAGGGTTCAGACAATCTCGTTAGCGAACCGACTCGATTATAAAATATAATCGATTATAAAATACTTTACCTACAAAATTTAGTATGCTTTGTGTATCTAATTTATTTCAACATTTTAAAGGCGGTCGTTTAGGGACTGTCTTATGTAATTTTGACGTTTTTGGGGATTGTCCTATGTAATTTTGACGTTTTTGGGGACTGTCGTATGTAATTTTTACGTTCAAAAAGTGCAAGATTCTCAGCCTAATTTGAATAAATGACATTTGGTTTAAATAAATAGTGTAAGAACACATCGTAAAGAATCAGGCTTGTCTTCATTAATACATATTGTACACACATACATACATAAACTCACGCCTTCTTCCCATGGGGGTAGGCAGAAACTATAGAACGCCACCTGCTACGCTCCTTACATACTCCTTTTGCTGCGCCTACGTTCATACATCTGGTCATACACGCACGCCGGTTGCGAGTACTACGCACCTGAACTTTCCGAAGAACATCACTAATTTGGTCACTATCCGCCTTATTACAAAACAAGATTTATATTTTGACATGGCTTAAACCATGGAGCCAGTTTTTGTAATAAGAACGTAACAGTGATTGAAATACCGTTCTTTATACAAAACTGAGAACTTAGTTCGGTACTAAGTTGTCAGTTTTGTGTTTAGGAACTTTACCATAGTCGGAATAAAGTTCGAAATTCAATAATGGCTCCATATTTTAAACCTGGGTCTGAAGATGAACCTTGTTTTGTAATAAGGGGGTATATGTCCTTCTAGGGCGTCCCCTCCCGGCGTTTCCACTCACCTCTGCTTTATAAATACCTTTTGTTAGTCGCTTTTCATTCATCCTCTAAACATGACCAAACCAAAGCGTAATCTTTTAATTTTTTTAAATTTCATTCATAAATATAAATATATTGTGTCATCCACCAACCAGACTGGGCCCGCGTGATGGGTTCCGTTACGGCCCAATCATTCCGACAGAGAGGAAGCCTGTTTCCCAGCAGTGGGAATTTTATTGGTTGATTAATTTTAATATTTTACAAACCCAAAATAAAATAGTCTCAACTCAACTCAAAGTTATTTCAAATATGCCAATTACAGGCATTTTTTTACTGTCAAGGGGTCGGTCAGTCAGAAAGATGAAGCTAGTTGCCCATTCCAAAGCGTAGTAGGTACCTATGGAGAAGAACGGGCAGGAAACTCCACGGACACTCTTTTAAATTAACTTAAGGTTACAAAATATTGGTTACATCATTCATTTTGAAATTATACGTCTGAGGTCGATGCAAAACGTCAAAAGCGTCCGTAATAAAAAGAAAACAAAACAATTAAAAATTAATTAAATTAAAATAAGCCATGGCAGCTAAAAGATGACCAGTCCCTACTGATGGCGCCCGTTCACGAACATGACGAATGGATTAGCACCATTCAGCTCAACCATTTTGAAGGGAGCTAAATGATCCAAGACACGCGCCACCATCAGTTTACGGACCATTTCCGACTTCTTCTGTCAGAAACTGCTTATCACCAATTTTTTTTATCTACATATGAAGGTTCATTTGAAGATTTTTGTAATTGCTAACTAGGCCTACTCTTGAGCTCGATCTTGCCTGGTGGAAAGCGATGGATGAAGTTTACGATGGAACGAGCAAGCTCAGAAGATACCTGCTCACTCTTGCTTTGAAGGCTGACGGGTTATTTGTGGAAGGGAGAACACAGGCGCTAGCAGAGTTCCACAATGTGGCCATGCGCATAATAAATATGACGGATCCAAATTGTCACGTTCCCCGCTTTCTCGACATAACTTTATTTCTACACAACCTATGAAATAGAATCGTAAATATGCGCCGGTCCTGTACCCAGTCAGGGACATAGTACTTACCGGCTGACTTTGAATTCATTAGCACGGGTACCCCTTCCGGGGGTTACAAGCACTCATGGATATGAACACTTATACCGTAGCATCGACTCTGAAAAATGTTATCAAAATATTCCGATGTTAATAATATCCAATAAGTACTTCCGCAATTAGACTAGATTTAAATTAGCTAGAGAAACTCCGCATATGTGATGGGTATGATATCTAAATATACAAAAAAAAACATTAAATTGGTTATTGAGAGTAACTCATGAGACTGGTACAGTAACAATAAAATAAATTTATTTATTAAATATGTATTTATTTTATTTCAGGTCTTAAGCTAATATTAGTAAAAACCACACTCTATATACAAAATTGAAACGACTGACACCTACGTGTGACGCCGTATCCAGTGAGCCAGCATGGGGCTGTCCCATCTATCACACATTACACTCAGGATGCTGTGGGAGCTAGCACGTATTCTACCGAGAATAGAGGCACACCGTTTCCGTATAATGGCATGAAAGCCATCGACCCTGGCCTCGGCAAACATCTTGGAAGCGCTACAAAAGCGTGGTAAACCCGACAGCATCCTAAATACATTGTTACACTGGACACGCAGCGCGTTATATGCTCTCAGCGTATACCTAACCCACAGACTGCACGTGTAAAAAGACTGGCAGTATGCTCTGAAAAGGGTTATCTTGACTTGCGTCGTACAGCGTGTAAATCAGCATATTACCTCGAACAGCCATCGCCCTGCGTTCCCTTTCTATGTCCAGGTCATCATTCAGGTCATGAGTTACCCAATGACACAGGTACTTAAATTTTGATACTCTAGATAATGGAGTATTATTTATGGTCACATGTGGAACGTTAGTGTAACATTTGAATATGGAAGACTTAAAGCTTAAAAACGTAATAAAAAGGAAACCATAATCAACAGGAAGCCAATTCTTCGCGTATAGAATTAGATTAGAAATTTATATATGAGCATACAACAGCAATACGTCATACATTTTGTTGTCTAAGAAGTTAGATATTTATCTAAAACTATTTGGTTTACTTACAAGGAGACAACTATGTTAGTGATACAATTACAAAAACACACAGCAACATATTCACTGCTTCAGCATTCCAGCTGAAATACTGGAGCAACGACTTACAATAGAGCAGTCCAGCCTGTCAGCAATAACTCCCAGCATGCTGAAACGAAAATGATAAAACAAAAAAAAAAATATTTTGATGATTTTTTGTGGGGGTCCTCGACCGATTTTAGTGTAGTCACTTGAAATAGTAGCCTAAAAACGGTTTCTTTTTGTGTAAACTTCACAAAAGTGATTGGTATCAATATCTAGCAGCGGGTGTGAGCGTGGGCGCGGCGCGAGTGCACGTTGGCCAGCTCGACTTGAGCGAGCTGCGCGCCGCGTTCCGCCGCCTCAAGCCTAAGCATTCAGCGGGACCTGACGGGATCCCCCCTTACATAGTTAAAGACTATAGCAGGGTGTTTGAAAACCCTTTACTGCACATTTTTAATTTGTTTTTAAAGTTAGGTCAATATCCCAACCAATGGAAAATCACTCGAGTAATCCCGGTTCCGAAGAAAGGTTCCGGGACTGATGTTAGCGGCTACCGACCGGTGGCGGTGCTGTCGGCGTGCGCTAAGGTGTTTGAATCGGTGTTGCATAAGTGTATTTCAGATCAAGTAACTTCTCGCCTGACCGACGCACAACACGGTTTTCGGACTGGTCGAAGTACGGGGAGTAACTTGTTGTCATTTATGACATACCTGGCGCCTGTTGTGGACGCTGGGGGACAGGTGGACACTGCGTACTTCGACTTTCGAAAGGCGTTCGATACGAGTACTGTCGACAACGATGTGCTGTTGGCTAAGTTTGCGGCATTTGGTTTCACACCGCTCTTGCTGAAATTCTTCGCGAACTACCTTGGTGATCGCCGGCAGTACGTTGAATATGGTGGATATGTCTCCAAGCCTTATTTCACGTTTTTGGGGGTGAGTCAGGGTAGCAATATCGGTCCATTAGGATTCATTCTGATGGTCAATGATCTACCTGAAGTCGTAAAGGAGGCGAAGTGTTTGCTATTCGCAGATGACCTCAAGCTGTTCCTGTCGGTAGCAAATACTTCGGACTGTGGACGGCTTCAACAGGATGTTGATAGGGTAGTGCAGTGGAGCGTAGAGAATAGGTTAGGTTTTAACGTATCCAAATGCGGGATAATGAGCTACACTCGCGCGCGGGAACCTCTGCTGCATCAGTATGAGATGGGAGATGCGGTCATGTCACGAGTCACGCAGGTGCGGGACCTGGGGGTGGAGATGGTTCCGGAATTGATTTTTTGTGGGCACATCTTAGACATATGCGGCAAGTCCTACCGTAATCTTGGTTTTATTCTCAGACAGTGCAAGGACTTTCAGAATACGGCAGTGGTTAAAATCATGTACAATGCGTTGGTACGGAGCCATCTTGAAACGAGTGTTATAGTTTGGAACCCGCATGAGGCTAAATACAGTGGCATGGTGGAAAGAATCCAGAACAAATTCACTCGGTTTCTGTATTACAAGCAGTACGGCGTCTATTCCTTTTTCCCGCTTTTGTACCCTAGTTTATTCGTAATAGGGATGGTGGGGTACAGTAAGCTGGTGGTGCGGAGGGACGTCGTAATTTGTAGCTTCGTGTTTCGGGTGCTGCGCGGCTGGCTGCACCAGCCTGAGCTGCTCGCAGAGCTGGGGCTGCGCGCGCCGCCCGGATGCGGAGGCGCGCGTCGCCCCATGCCTACGCTACTGGAGCCTTGCTCTAGGACAAACCTGAACAAGTTTGCCCCCTTGTCACGAGCCATAAGATTATTAAATATTATTTCTATGGGGGTAGATTTATTTCATTGCAGCCTGAACAGATTCACTGTAGTAGCACTGAAGTGCATTGAAAACATTTAGAGGCCTTTTTATTATTTTTGTTAATTTAGTATAAGTATAATGTAAGTTTTATTGTAGTAGCATCGCATTGGCACATAAAGCTGTTATGGTGTTATTTACGTAATTTTTAATAAATAAATAAATCTAAACACGCAAAAACAAAATAAAACAGTAACAACACTAACAGCGGTCATTGACCCCCCTTAAAAAAAACAAATCTTTTTATTTTTATTTTATTGTGTTTAGATATCGGTACCCACCACGTTTGCGGAGTTTCGCTATCTAATTTAATTGAAAGAAAGAAAAATTATTTATAGGAAATCACAAATTAAACTAAGACACACTCAATTGGACCCTGTGAAATAGATGTTTTCTTTTTTGATATTATTTAGAGTTGGTCCCCAACAAGTAGAGTTGTATATATTTATGAGCACCAGGTACTTTCACGGATCCTGCCAGGGTTGCGAGTTTGTCCGAAAAGGATATCGTGGCCCTGGCACACAGGCAAATGAAGGAACACGGATGGGTTTTGGTCAGTAAAAGTCTGACACGCCCTCCCGCTCCGCCTAGAGCGGGAGAAGTTATTAGATAATTTCCAACACAAAAAAAGGTACTTTCACGGATGCATCACATTTCTCCATTTCTCAAAAACTCGTTCCGTAGTACTTAATCTGTCGTGATTGTCATGAATCTAAAACCGGCAGATAAAACTTTAATATAAATTCAAGTCGACTTCTAAAAATATTTAATTAAGCACCAAAAATAATAACCTAGCTGAAATTAATTTTCTTAAGTAAAATGATTATGGTAAGGAACTCAGTATCTACTAATTAATCTTCTTCAGGATAAAATTCCAAATTATTTCATAATCTTCTTTGAAGACTTTTTCTCACGTTCGACCAACAGTTTGTTGGTTTATTAAAATTAAAAGGAACTTCAATTCACTGAAACAATGCTTTTTTGTGTTAAAAGTTGTTTTAAAAGGTGAATCTGCCATTTTAAAGTAAGCAAGCTTCAAATGCAGGCTTTATGTGGAAGTGCAATTTATTGTAACAAACCACACACACACACCCCCACACACACACACACACATTCCTACATTACACCCCCACACACCACATAGCCGCACACAATGAATGAACCTTCTAGTAATGTCAACATTACGTACATTGTCTTCAAACTAGCTACCCAACAATTCTAAATTCAAATTGCGAAACCGCGAACCCATTTCGCTAACCCTGCCGTTGCCGCGGGAATTTTCACGTATTCCAAAGAACGTGTAATTTCTTATGTAAATATTTGATACGGTTTCAGTTTGACTTTCGTTTTACACATGCGAAAGGTAAATTCTGTATGCTTTTGTTCCGTTCATTTATTTTCATATCGATAGTCACGAGACGCGTTTCAGGGTTATTTTATTTATAATTTATTAGGGGTGCGTGGTTGTCGTGACTCTGTATATTATTGTCGTGTTTTGTATTGTAATGGATTTGAGGTGAAATTATTTGAACTTTTACAAATTTGCAACTCCCAAAAAAGTATTTAGTTAAAAGCAGACTGAATTCCAAAAAAATGCCCTAAAAATAATGTTAACTCACTTTTAAATCTCCATATTTAGCTTATAAATACATAAGTTGCTTGTACCTATTATACATGTGCAAATTTAAAGACTGGAAGTCTTTTCTAGTCCAGCTATTTGTAGTCCAAAACTTGGTACTGACCTAATATCAAACCTATTTTAACCGAGACTAGTTTAACTCTCTAAATAGATCACATAGATAAGCAAACGTTTGAATACATTTTTTTATACGATTTTAATCCAGTCAAATAGTATTGTTTGCTGATGTTGTATAAAATAATGATTTAAATCATTAAACGATAATGGTTTATGGAGAATTAGTGAAAGATAGAAAAAAATAGATAGCATTTCCATCAATCAGGAATTTCTCAGTACAGCCTTGAGTCTGGATTTGTGCTCGGGTCGGTGAGAATAGGCTCATCCCCAATGTTATGGTACTTACAACATAACTCGCGAAATGTGGGTATGCTGTAGGTACACCTCTGCCCACACCCCTTCCCTAACCCTTCGGGGACAAATATGATGTTATGTAGAAAATGCATTAAATATCATTGATGTATTAAATAGGAAGATAAGGTATGCGCTCCTCTATGTGGACCGCATAAATTAGGTGAAAGAACACAATCGACCTAAATTACTCTCGGTTTGCGGGGAATACCCGAATCGTAGTTTGTTTCCGAGTTGATATGGGTATGTAACAGTGACAATTATTGCTATCTCGTTCCCGCTATAGCCCGCGTAATGTCTCTCTATTTCGGTTGTCGAGCACATGACGCACGACATTGGGTCCATTTAATATTTACGTGATGTTAGAGAGTGGCCTATCTCCCTATTTAATACATCAATGTTAAATATACATCAAAAAAAATAAACAAAAATCATCGAATAACATTAAAGTGCCTTAACACACGGATATAAATCTTCATTCTAGCGAATTACAGAGAACCATAAATTAAACATCACCATCGTCTGGGGATTTGGAAATTGTGAATTATTCATTGTTTTCCATAAAGATAAGAGCTTATTAACCTCGCTTCGTGTATATTTGTGTTGTGATTATAATCTCGAACATTTTAATGGCGGGATGTGTGCCTAAGTGTGGGGTGTGTAGGTGTGTATGTATTGTGTTAATCTTTGGATCGTATTATGGTTGGTTTTATTACCGAAATAGTAATGTACGGCGTAAAAACACAAAACCTTATGAAGTGTGTTTTTTTTTTTTATAAATCCTCCGAAGAAGCTGTGGTGCCGGACGTAAAGAATAGCATCACCCTATTTCTTCCCGTGGGTGTCATAAAAGGCGACTAAGGGACTAGAGAATGGGCAGCAGCCTTTTCTACGCATTTTAACACCATACTGCGATCGCCAACCCGCCTGCCAAGCGTGGCGATTTTGGCAACCCACCATTGGGGGAGGCCTATGTCCAGCAGTGCACGTCTTTCGGCTGAAATTATGATGATGATGAATGTGTACGTGTGTGTAATGAAATGAAATGAAATCTTTATTTTTCTAGATGTAAATCCACTTAAAACTTTCCATAAATACTTACACACCTTAATAACGAAATAAATATTAAATATCTTAAGTAGGTATACCACATTCACATTATACACACACACACACACGTCGATTACCCAATTCGTAATGTGTGGCAGAAAATGCCAAACGAAGTCTTGTCAATGATGAATGCATGACAAACTAGCTTCTGCTCGCGGCTTCGCCCACGTTGTAGTCAATTATACTATAAAACATACCCGATGACTCTCGGCAATATTGTAGCTTTCTGCCAGTGAAAGAATTATGAAATTGGATCAGTAGTTCCAGAGATTAGCTCCCACATACAAACTTATAAACTTTACCTCTTTGTAATAAAGGGTGTTTTTTTATTGAGGTCGAGAACTTTAAATTGAAATATAACATAGAAAAATGTTTGAATATCCATGAAATTAGCTTTATTTCACAGATAATTTTTTGACATTAATGTTTGAATATGATTTCGGGTATGTGGCCGCCGCGGTTGGTGCGTACATAGCGTAATCTGGAGGTCAAGTTTTCACACACTCTTCGCAGTAAATCAGGCTGTATTTCGGAAATAATGCGTCGAATGTTGGCATCCAAGTCCTCAATTGTTTCTGGTGTATCGTCGTAGACATGCGAGTTTACAAATCCCCAGAGAACATAATGTAATGGCTTCAAATCGCACAAACAAGGTGGCAACAAAAAACAAATCCCCAGAGAAAATAATGTAATGGCGTCAAATCGCACAAACAAGGTGGCCCCTCCACAGGTCCATTTCATGTTTGTCGTTCGTCTAATGTTTCTTTCAGTAAATCAGGCCTTCGCTCGCGCCAGCCACGGCGCGGCCAAGATACGCGTAATAAACATATATTTGTCTTTGCTTCCGTGCAGACGGGTAATAATTCCTATTCGACCTATTCCTATTTAGGGTGCTAAAAATACTAAATAGCACACAACTGCTACCAACTTGGGTGTAGCACTCGCCGGCCGCTGTCACGGTACTGCATGTCGATTCTGTAACCATTTCACCGTGAAAACGTATGTGAAGTGAGCGTGGAGTGAGCTTTCAGTGTCATCCCACCTCATGCTAGGGATAGACCAAATATTAAATTTACAATCATAATCAAGATTGTAATAATACTTTTTATGCTAATTCTGTTGATTGTAGGAAAACAAAAAAAAGAGATTCTGACTGAATTTCTGTTTTATTTAAAAAAAAATCCTAATTAGTAATGTTTAAGTTTAAGTTTGTAAGGCGAATAAGGGACTTACTAGAGAATGGGTAGCAGCGTTCTCTTTAACATCATACTGCGTCGCCAACCCGCCTGCCAAGCGTGGCAATTATGTCAACCCCCCCCCCCCCCTTTGGGGGAGGCCTATGTCCAGCAGTGGACGTCTTTCGGCTGTAATGATGATGATGATGAGTAATGTCTAGACGCTTAAATACTAGCTATGAAATAATATAAAATTATAAACAGAATTAGTATAAAAAATATTATTAAAATCTCGATTATGATTGTAAAAGTAGTGCTTGGTCAATCCCTAGCATCAGTGATATGACACGACAGCTCACTCCACCCAAGAATTCACGGTGAGATTTTAACAGAATAGCACCGCTGATCGCTTCGCTCGCTCGGCTCGCGCACTTTTGGTCACAGTTCTAACTTAACCTAACCCATTTGGTCCGGATGCCACTAGTGGCGTGAAATGCAACTACTTTGCGATATGTCCAGTGGTCAGCTGGGAATATCGATGAATAGGTTGCTTTTGTCGGTCCGCCCGATTTTCGATTAGGCGCATCATGATATATCCGGCCAAATCATGAAATGGCGGCGTATCGTGAAATGGAATGCAGATCACGATATGGCCATTTCTACTATCTGACCACGACATGTACACAAACAAGTAGGTAGGTTCTCCATGAAAAATTAAATTAATAGTTTTATTTTTCATAAACAATCTGTTAAAGCCATGTTCACCATACTCGAAAATCCCCACTAAAGGAAAATTTTCTGGACTACAAAATCTGGATATAGGAAGAGTTATAGCAGGCGAAGACCTTTCCCAAATAAACTTCCAGTAGACAGTCTTACATCGCCTTACATGAGGCTCTTAGCTCCATTTTCTCGGAGAATTTTGTCTTAAGTTAGTATTAGATTTATAAGTCTACGCGGTTCTTATTCGGCAACGATAAATTGAGGTCGTCTAATCTTATTTATTAGCTAAGTATTTGAACAAAAACCTTTCCTTTTTGCTCTCCTCCCTATTTTACAGTGATACTAGGTTTTTTTTCAAATCAGTCATTATTTTCTGCTGTTAGAAGTTACAGTTAAATTATCGTTTAATTGACTGATTTTCGTTCACCCGTACGCCACACCCGCACACGTACGCACGCACGTACGTACATCGTGTAATCATTTCCAAAGTTTAGTCGTTCCCTAACTTTGGAAATGATTACAGGGTGTATGGGATTACGCGCAAAGAAAATACTTCCTTTCCAAATTTTGACTTGCACATTTTGATTTTTGTATGAAACAGCAGTTTTTTTAAAATAACCGACGAACAATGTCTACCTTGGAGGGTCCAGAATCATTTGCTGAATTCATGATAATAGCTTGCACGTCCATGTCCCTTACTACCTAGCAAATATGGAATTAATTCATTCATTCATTCAACCTTTATTAGATATAAAGGCTTCTACATACCGGGGCGACTTGTCGCGCGACGCGACACGACACAAAGGCACCGCTCGTCCCGCGACACGCTGGGCCTTTGTACCGTGTCGCGTCGCGCGACAAGTCGCGCTGGTATGTAGAAGCCTTAAGGTGGCATTAGATTAGATAGCACTGTCTTTATCGATAATACGTTATTTCCATATTGCTAAACAGTTGGATTCTTCAAACTTACTTATCGTATACCTAATTTTCTTTTGTTCCGTGTTATCTTAACATTACAATCTGAAATACGTAACCCATCTGCCCATGACCTTATGTCACACAACCTCGTATACAGGCTGTTAAAGTAACTGCGTGCCATAGCTTAGGGGTGGGTTCAGTATCGATAAAGGAACCCAGGAAAAAAAAACCAAACACAAAAAAAAATTGAAATATCAACCTAATTTAGTTATTTTATTTATTTTTCCTGGGTTCCTGTATCAATACTGAACCTACCCCTAAGCTATGGCACGCAGTTACTTTAACACCCTGTATATTTATACGGCATATTTTAGAAATGTGTGGTCATATCTAAAGGTGTGACACGGACCATGAAACTGAACAACTTCCTCCACGAGACTAACATTGTAATCGCGAAAAAATTATCAGCCGTTCCATACAAAACTTCAATAGGTAGATATTTGACCCAAATGTGAAACGCATTTCAGATACACGTTGTATAGGCACGTAAAGGCAAGCGGTATCAATATCGGTGTTATTACAGAGCCCATGTGTTGCCAATCTATCGCTTAGGACAGCCAATAGGGAGCCCTTAGAAGTTCGGGAAACATTCATTGGTAAACTTTTGTTCTAACGGGTCCCAATGCTATTGTATAGAATATAGTTTGGTATACGCTCACATAAAATAATGCCTTGGAGTTGCCGAGGGGTTTAGTAGTTAGTTGTAGCTAGGATGTTTCAAAAGGCTAAAAGTCACCCAAAGGGCAATGGAGAGGGCTATGCTTGGAGTTTCACTACGTGATCGAATCAGAAATGAAGAGATCTGCAGGCGAACCAAGGTAACCGACTTAGCCCGAAGAATTGCCAAGCTTAAGTGGCAGTGGGCAGTGCACATTGCTCGCAGAACTGATGGCCGATGGGGCCGAAAGGTTCTGGAGTGGCGACCGCGTACCGGAAGACGTAGCGTTGGAAGGCCTCCTACAAGGTGGACCGATGAGCTTGTGAAGGCTGCAGGTATCCGCTGGATGCGGGAAGCACAGAACCGGTCGAAGTGGAGGTGCTTGGGGGAGGCCTATGTCCAGCAGTGGACGTCTTTTGGCTGAAATGATGATGATGAGGATGTTTCAAATAATGAGGTAAATACAGGAGAAATTTAATGCTTTAGGCATAATCTTCTATCTTTATATATTAAAAAAGCGTGTTAAAAATTAACTGGATAAAAATGAATGGCTGGACCGATCAGAAAAAAAATGTTTTAAAATGTTCGTAATCGTCCGATTGGAAAATTCGAGAAAACTGAAAGTGTAATTTTGTATTAAAATTTGGTCAGAACATCGTCAGTCGGGTCAACTAGTGATAAATAATTATGCATATCTACGGATACTTATGTCGTAACACAAAAATTTACCTAGTTATGTTTCTGAATATTAATACACTTCAGTTAGTGCAATACACCACCATGAGCGAGGCTATGCGTAGCGAGGGATGTGTTTGATTCGTAACTTCACTTATATTTATGAAAAGGAAGCGATTCTATTGGTCAGACACTTCATAGTCTTGTAACGGTACCCTTACTCTAAAATCAGTAATAATAGCAATCAACTAGAATGATCATTAAAAAGCTCCATATAATCCAGAACTTACATATTATGTAATTTCAAGAGTTATCGAAAGTCCCATCTCATATTTGAGGACCCAACGGCACTAATTCGGGCCTCCATTAGAGCAATTTACGTCCCTATCCATGTCAAAGGTACCTTGGGAGGCTTCCCGTCCCTTACTATGTTCTCATCAGTAATGGATGAGTCGTTACGGTTTGAATTATTTAGCTATTTAAACCGAATTCTCGTTTATGTCAAGAGTGCTTATTTAACTTGCTCCCTAGTTATCAAACGACACTTTATGATGTTGTCGCATTGAAGCGAGCGCGATATGGGAGCCGATGGTGTAATAAAAAATAAAAAAAGTCATTTAACAAGGCTGAGAGTCAGCACTTTTTGAACGTCAAAATTACATGAGACAGTCCCCCAAAAACGCCCACCCTTCACCACTTCCTAGTGCTTTAGCTGGGAAGAAGAAGTGGCGCAACAAACTCCCCAGCAGCATAGCTGTCTGTTCAGTTAGAAAAACTTAATTCTATACAATAGTATGAAAAATAATTTTCAATACACTTCCTTGAAAACTGGTTCATATCGCACTACGATTAGGTTCACAATGCAATGTATTTCACACCGTCTCGCGAGACGGTCCTCTCTATCCGGAGGTGATATTTTTTGCGTCTTTACGGCGTTAATATTTTTGGAATATTTAAATAATGTTTGTGCGGTGAATTATAATTGATTTGCGTTTGACAATTTGGCCGTAATTGTTACGACAATGGTACTTACATTTGTTAGGTATGTAATTATGTGTGTGTTGATAACTATGTATTATAAACTAGCACCCCGCAAAACTATGCGAAGCAGGGATTCGCATAGTTTTAACGATTTGACTAAAAACATCGAGAATTTGTACATATTTTTTTACTATAATATATAAGTAAGTTTAATATTACCGTGGTTTGAACATAAACTTTCCGGAATCAATTCTGTAAATGATGGTGAATAGGTATCACATCAAAATCCGTTGCACAGATATGTTAATGTTGGCGAATACCACATCAAAATCTGCAAATCAAACGCGATCACACAGACAGTTATGAAAAACAACTTATTTTAGTTGTCGCTACAATTATCGTCGCATGCTCAAACACAAACTCAAAGCATTTATTTAAGACGGAGATATATGCCAGTGACCTTGAGTGGTTAGCTTGCGTGTTCTGTACTGAGCTCACGCAACGCGTCGTACGTTCAGCCAGTAATAGGACTCGCCCATCAAGGAGCGCTGTCCCTAATTTGAAGCATTATTATTGAGTAAGTTATTGAGAAAATGCTCTAATTTAGCATAAAACAAAAGGTATTTTAATAAAACGCGTATATACTATAAGATCAATAATTAAATTATCTTTAAATTGGTGAAGATTTCAGAAAAATACGCTTGGTAGATTTTGCGCCATTCTCAGTTTTTTATTCGCTTTAGACATCACTTTACAAATTATTTTCACTATGTAATAATTATAAACATAATCTAAAATATTCACATATTAAATTATTGAGAAAATGCTCTAATATAACACATAATATTTTTTTTCAAATTCATTAACACTATTCGTTTGACGTGATCTTCAGTATAAAATCATTAAAAGTCGGTTATCGTCGCCTTAAATATAACCATTTACAGGCACTTATGAATGTCCAAGTGTCGGTCAGTTATTTAGAATGTTTAAGCTAGTTTCACATTCCAAACCGTAGATCTCTATGGAGAAGAACTGGCAAGAAACTCGACGGCGAGTTGTGGCAAATGATTTAATTTAATGTTTTGTGTTTCTTGGTTTTGTAATGTAAGTACTTTGCATAATATTGTATGGAATCAAGTTATTCTAACTTTACAGACAGCTGTGTTGCTGGGGAGTTTGTTGCGCCACTTCTTCTTCCCAGTTATATTACTAGGAACTGGTGAACGAGGGCTTTTTGGGGGACTGTCTTACGTAATCTTTGCGTTCAACAAGTGCTTATTCTTAATTTCGATCTTGAGTTAAAATTGAGTTGCTTTTGAGAATTTGGCCGTAAATTTTACGATAAAGGTACAGTCCGCAGCACAGTTATATATTTAGTTATAGATTTTAAACCTTAAAATGTTGACGGTTAAGTTCAAAATCGAATGAAAAAAATTGATTTTGCTGTAATTTTATGTGCTGGCAACTGTAAATTTGTTATGTATGTATTTGTCGAGCGAGTGAGTCGATCAGCTTACGCCCTACATGAACTTGCATATAAAATTAATTCCAAAACACTCATAACTGCATATCATGGGCTTGTGGCATCTATACTCGGATATGGCATAATTGTAGTTGTGTACCTTTCTTTAAAAAGTACAATATCTTACCACTGCCATCACTGTATATATTTGAAGTAGCTGTCTTCGTGAAACAAAATCCTGAACTTTTTGTGCTTGCATCTGAAGCATACAATCGTACTCAAAGAGATGAAAGTCGTCTTTGTGTTCGTCAAACGAATACTGCCTTAATGTATGTGAGTATTTTTCATATGGCACCTGTCGTTTATAATAAATTGCCTAAGGACCTAAAAATGTAATGTTAATTTGTTTAAGCAAAAATTGAAAACAATGCTATGTTTATTTGTCAAAAAATCTGAGATACTTTAATAACATTTTGCACATAGCATTGTTTTCAATTTTTAAAAATGTTAGATATTATATTATCTCAGATTTTTTGACAAATAAATTTTGACATTATGTATTAAATAAATATTTTTTTAATATTATCTGAATAATTGTTTTAAGAAATATTTACTAATTACAAATACACCGCTAATTTAAAAAAAAAATTGACATATATTTTTAGATGTTTTATGTTTTTGTGAATTGTTTTTTTTATTTACTGTTGACATTTTTATGCTGAATTCACATTAATTTAATGATATTGACTTGAAATCAATTATTAATAATCTTAACTATTCATATTTGTACGCCTTTTTATTTGGCAAACATGTCTGAACTTATTTTTTTCTATGTAATCCTGCATGCATATCTCTACTATTGTATATGTACACATGTTTATGCAAATAAATATATTATCTTATCTTATCTTATTGTTGTTAACTATATTGTATTATATAAAACACCATGTTTTTGGTGCAATCATAAAACATTTCAAGTATTAACTGGAAATCACCAAAGAGTTATCGCTAGATTTGACCTCGCCGTGCTTAGTCACGGGAAAAAGCGTACATACTTAGAAGAGTGAGCTCACACATTATTAAATAGCGTCTCTATGACAATGAAGTCAAGTTACTGCGTCATTGTGTGTGTCAGAGACGTCAAAACAAAATAGGAACGCGATTATCTTTCAACACGGGCGAATCTAACGATTTAAATCTTTGAAAATCACCCCTCGGTCTACTCAGAAAATAAATCCGAAGTATAGTCGCCGGCGTCCGTGTGGTGCCGAACGTAATGAATACTATTAAACCATTTCTTCCCGTGGGTGTCGTAAAAGGCAACTAAGGGACTAATTACGAGGATGGGCAGCAGCGTTTTCTATGTATTTTAACACCATGCTGCGATCGCCAACCCGCCTGCCAAGCGTGGCGATTATGGCAAACCCCCCCCTAGATTATCATCATTCATAATTTCAGCTGAAAGACGTCCACTGCTGGACATAGGCCTCCCCCAAATAGGGGGGGGGATTTGCCATAATCGCCACGCTTGGCAGGCGGGTTGGCGATCGCAGTATGGTGTTAAAGTGCGTAGAAAAGGCTGCTGCCCATTCTCTAGTAAGTCCCTTAGTCGCCTTTTACGACACCCACGGGAAGAAATGGGATGGAGCTATCCTTTACGTCCGGCACCAAACGGACTCAAAGTACAAAAAGGAAACATTGGAAGTGTAGAAACGACCGAATATTCGGCCGATACTTCGGATCGGGCCTTATTACAAAACAAGATTTATATTTTGACATGGCTTAAACAATGGAGCCAGTTTTTGTAATAAGAACGTAACAGTGATTGAAATACCGTTCCATAAACAAAACTGAAAACTTAGTTCGGTACTAAGTTGTCAGTTTTGTGTTTAGAAACTTTACCATAGTCGGAATAAAGTTCGAAGTTCAATAATGGCTCCATGTTTTAAACCTGGGTCTGAAGAAAAATCTTGTTTTGTAATAAAGGGGGATTGGTTTAAAACCGACCTAAAGTCAATGATGTATAAAACTATAGATACGTTGTCCGCACTCTAAAATGGCAACATGAAATGAAGCCAATTGGCCACATTGCGCTCAGTCACGCACTAACCTGTCGCGCGACGCTATGTTTGTTTTTTATTTATATCGTGTGTGAAAACCTGTGCAAAACATAAAGAAAACATGCCGTCGTGTGTTTTCAGAGGATGTACAAATTATACCCCAAAAGTTAAAGACAAAAATGTGTCATTTCACGCGTAAGTTTACAAAACTACATTATTTTATTTTATTTTGTACGACGCTGCGTCTAATGGCGGCCGGCGCATGAAGTTAGTAGTCACGTGACGTTATTATCCTGTGACGTAAATGAAGATGTTTATTTATCTCCCTCTAGCAACAGGCATCCCGCCGTACGGTGTCATATTTTCTTTCCCTTTCTTTACGCGTATAAGTAGGTAGTTATCTAGTATTTTCGCCGTTTTTAAGCGCCGAGATGTTGGTTGATAACGTGTCTATATATAATACGTAATTGCCTAAGTCCGTTCTATACCAAAATTCCATTCATTACGGTTTTATTGGTTGGCACAAAATGTAAGCGGCGGGTGTCTTCTCCGTCAGTCATTTTGATGCGGGTAGGACTGTAGTTAATTCTACCCTCCCAGAGTTAATTCCGGCTTGGAATTAATGGTACTGGGCCAGGTGTAACTTAATCAAGCAGTGAATATAGACAACACGGTTGGCGCAGTGATAAATAAATGATTTATTTTCTGTAAGTAGGTTTGTACAAACACTTTTACACGTCAATCATATTAAAACAAAAAAAAACTAGATGAGGTCGGCGTTTCGGATCTGACTACTCTGAGAAGAAAGGCCGAAACAAACTCAGAGTTCACAGTCTCTTTTAAAGTCCAGACATAATCTTGGTCAGATCATGTGAAGACCATGTAGATTGGTGCCTGAAATGATCTTTTGATGAAAGAATCACACAGATTGAGGGGACCTGTACAGTCAGTCGCAGTCGTGCAGCTGTGCAGTGGTTATGCGATTGACTGCAGTGCTGCGTTTCGCGGGCTCGATTCCCGCACAGAACAAATATTTGTTTGACCTACAAGTAGTTGTTCCGGGTTTGGCTGTTTGTGTATGTGAGTTTAAATGTTTATAAACGCACCCACAATACAAGAGAAATTGCTAGCGTAGGGTGTAAAAAAAAACTGTGTGATTAGATTTTCCGGATATCGCGTGTGCGTTGAATTAGACTCAAAGGCAGTGATAGAAATGAGTATGATAGCAACATTGCTAACCTCTCTCTATACTTCTATAGTATGGTTAAATACATTTAGGTCAGTTTGGATTTGTACCGTGAATTAAACTTACAATTTTTAGGGTTCCGTACCAAAACGGTAAAAAGGAACCCTTATGGTGAGACTAAGTCTGTCTGTCTGTCTGTCTGTCACACCTGGATATCTCAAGAACCACTAATGCTATCAACTTGAAATATAGAATAGTTTTAGATGACGTTTGCCCAACTATTTTGCAAGCAAGAAAAAAATTTAAAAAAATATATCTTTTTTGCAAAAGGGACTGAAAGGGGTGAAAAATTTGAAGTGGAGCTACTAGGGCATGTGGGGTATCATATAAAAGAGCGCTGTTTGCACATTCGCAAACATATTTATTTTTAGGCAGCACAGTTTCCCACTTGTGATGAAAAAGGAAAAAAAAATACCGTTCCCCCCCTTATCTCCGAAGTTTGCAGAGATACAAATCTGAAATTATTCTATATGATAGAAGCCTAAGTAAAGATTACAGGAAAATAAAACGATGTCTCTAAATAGCACAGTTTTTCAGAAATCATCAACATCATATATTCGTACGGAACCCTCGGTGCGCGAGTCCGACTCGCTCTTGACCGGTTTTTTTTCTACTAATAAGGGTGTCTACTCCGAACATAAATCCGATATATCGGCTGAAAGTTCGGCTGTTTCTTGACTACGGCTGACTACGGCTGACTACGGCTGACTACGGCTGACTACGGCTGACTACGGCGAAAGAAAAAGGCCGTCAAAGAGATAAGCCAAAGTCAAAAATGAGACTTGAAGTCTGGTAAGGACTCAAAGTCAAAAAAGGAAACTTTGGAAGTTATAAAACGGCCGAACATTCGGCCGATACTTCGGATTATAGCTTCAGAGTAGAACGCCTTTTTTTTTTTTTTTTGGGTGGGAAATTGTCATATAACTTCTCCCGCTCTGGGCGGAGCGGGAGGGGGTGTCAGACTTTTACTGACTAAAACTCACCCGTATTCCTTCATTTGCCCGTGTGCCAGGGCCACGATATCCCTTTCAGACAAACTCGCAACCCTGAAACTATAATATTATAAACAGAGAGATTTGATTTTTTGTATGCTTGTTTGTCGCTTTCACTGCGAAAACGGCAAAACGGATTTGAATGAAATTTGGCTCATGGGCAGACTATGACCTGGTTTAAAACAAAGAATACTTTTTATCTCGATATTCCCATGGGATCGACACTTATGCTGGCGAAACCGCGGGGCGCAGCTAGTTACGAATAAAACCGTGAAAAAAACAATTGAGTTGGTTATGAGGAAATGGTTTTAATTCCGCTTGCAAGATTTGACGCATACATACTAACTAAAAAGGCAAGTCAAATGATAGCTTGTAATTATTTAAAAAAAAGAGCCCTACTGCAAAAAAACGAACTGAAAATATGGAAACAAGTTTTTTTACCAGTATCACAGCTGGTGATACCTTATTCACATTATAATGTAGCCTATTCGCTAATAAGTAATTTAAATATAGCCTAAACTGCTAATTAAATATAAAATAAAGAAATCGTCCAATAACGTCTTTCTTATTCACTTTATGTTAAGAGGAAGACACTTAATTCACGTGTTCTTTAGTCAGCACTTGCACTACAGTTTAAGTTCACTCACACTGCACTAAACTAACTCAGGCCCCCTTATTACAAAACAAGGTTTATCTTCAGACCCAGGATTAAAACATGGAGCCATTATTGAATTTCGAACTTTATTCCGACTATGCTAAAGTTCCTAAACACAAAACTGACAACTTAGTACCGAACGAAGTTTTCAGTTTTGTATAAAGAACGGTATTTCAATCACTGTTACGTTCTTATTACAAAAACTGGCTCCATGGTTTAAGTCATGTCAAAATATAAACGCGACGCGACACAAAGGCCCCGCGTGTCGTGCGACGAGGGGTGCCTTTGTGTCGCGTCGCGAGTCGCGCCGGTTTGTAAAAGCCTTAGTCGTGTGTTTCCTTAATCTGACACGTCATAGTAGCATAGTTTACAATCATAAAAGTTGATAACTATTCGTTTTGTATAATATGTTTTCTGTTTATTGAATGAAAGAATGATTGAATGATATATTTATTTGCAAGAATATAGGTAGCTAACATAAGGGTTTCACTATATTCGGCATTTCAGCCGTGCAAATATTTAGATTTTACATCTTGGTTATACATAGAGTACACATTTAGTAGCTACACAAAACAACAGCATCAAGGTTTTTGTGACAAGCATAATTAGTATGACCTATAGTTATGCATAAAGTCTTAAACTAAGTAAATATTGAAAGCGAAACGGGTTTTTTCTCATTTTAAAATCGTTCGTTCCTGCTAGGCCAACAGTTGCATTGGTGATATTCACCCTTAAGACTCAGATATATGCCAGTGACCTTGAGTGGTTAGCTTGCGTGTTCTGTACTGAGCTCACGGAACGCGTCGGACTTCAGCCAGTAATAGGACTCGCCCATCAAGGAGCGCTGTCCCCAATTTAACGCATTATTAATTTATTATACACAAAACAAAAGGTATTTTAATAAAACGCGTATACTAAAAGTTCAATAATTAAATTATCTTTAAATTGGTGAAGGTTTCAGAAAAATACGCTTGGTAGATTTTGCGCCATTCTCAGTTTTTCATCAGCGTTAGACATAACTTTATAAATTAATTTCACTATGTAATAATAATAATACATTACATAATCTCTAATTGAAAATGCTCTAATTTAACATATTTTTTTTTCAAATCTTTAACACTACTTGTTTAGACGTGATCTTCAGTAAGAAATCATTAAGAGTCGGTTATCGTCGCCTTTAAGAGCGTTTACGACGTACGGCATTTCATACAAACTTTGAAGCCCTTTTTTTTTCGAAATGACTGAACCGATTTTAATTAAACTTCATACGCATAAGCAAGATACTATGATTATTAAGGTCTAAAAAGTTAGTTAAGAACATTTTCGAAATGTCTTATTTAAAAACAGGAATCTCTGTTTGTATAGCAAATTTAAAATCGGTCTAATTTGGCTGTAACACTATTTTTCGAAATTAATGTTCGTAACTAACTTTTAAGACCTTTGTATCTTGCTTATTAAATGCGTATGAAGTTTCATTAAAATCGGTTCAGTCATTTCGAAAAACAAGGGCTTGAAAGTTTGTATGAAATGCCGTAAGTCGTAAACGCTCTTAAAGCGATATAGTTATGATGAAAAATATTTTATGATTTTAGTGAGTTTTAAATCTGTTATTACGTCTTCGTATAATGCAAGCAAGTTATGGAAAAAATGTATGTTGAAGTAGAACGCATAGGTACCTACACATCAATTTTTTATGTGAATATTTAAGTATTGTAGTAAAATACTTTATAAAATAATTTCATGTAATAATGTAAAGCAAACGAACTACTTAACTTTCAAATTACTTAAGATATGTTCATTATATTTTTTTTTATGAACAGACTATTTTATTATTCTATCAGTTTTTTTTTAAATATTCATATTTTCGTTACTAAAAATAAATATTCCATATGAAACCGAACGGGGCCGCGGCGGTCGGCGGGGCTGGCGTGAGGAGCGTGACGCACATTTGCATGGCCAAGCTCAACAGCGATTACCCGACCCTTAATGATGATATTATTCACTTGAGTACATAAGTTTGTATATACAACCATAAATGTTATTATATTTTTTTGTATTTTATATAATATTATAAAGAGAAAGTGCGAATTTTGTAAATTAGTGTAGGTTAATCTCTAGAATTTGTGGAGGGTAATCTCCAGAACCACATAACCTATTTGAAAAAATAATTCTTTCACCATTTGAAAGGTACTTATTCCAGATGGATATAGGCTATATATATTATGTAAATATATACAAAAAGAAGTTCTTAATAATACTAATGAAATACTATAATTATACAATTCATGAAAGCCTAGTAGGTACTTTTTGTTAGGTTACTGCTCATGCACGTGTCGTGAGCAGAATACCGTCGTCACATATAAATTACACACGTGCGGAGCCGGGGCAGGTCGCTAGTAACTATCGAATATAATATTTCTCCTAAGCTAACATAACAACAAACTAAAGTTATTATTCAAGGGTAATACCTGGTGTATGTAAATGTATGAAATATAGCCTCCGGTAGAATACATTCCCCGCTATTATGTCCTTCATTATGAAACGTTTGTGTATTCCGTATCGTTAAATATTAATGACTTTTTACTAAACCAGGGTGCTTTTATGATTATTCAAACGAGAATTTGATAAGGTTTTTACGAACTGATTTCTTTTGGGTTGATGATACTAATCTGTATTCTTTCATATTTGTACATCTAATACTTATGTTTCATGCTGGATAATATTTGAACGCAATGTGAATTGTTACTGAATAAATAAATTGAATTGAAATCATCAATTCAATTCAATTTATTCAGTAATCAAAATATATTATGTAGGTATTTGTTGAAAATGGTGGACCAATGGCCTGGTGAAGGAAGCAAGAATCCGCTGAATGCGAGAAGCACTAACCGGTCGAAGTGGCGGTGCTTGGGGGAGGCCTATATCCAGCAGTGGACGTCTTTTGGATAAAATGATGATGATGACGATGATCTGTTGAAAAAATATCATGTTCCGACAGATTATTTTCCCCTATGATGATGATGTTCAAAGTGGAAAAATCTGACTACGTAATGAGGGTTTTCTGAAATGAATTTCACTAGGTGGCGGCACTGAGACATCAGGTCCGGGCACCTGTCAAAAGTGTCAAAAGCACCTACATTTTCTTTAGTCGTGACTGAATGATGAACGAATGAATGAAACAAATGATGAACGTCATCATTATATTTTATATTCATTTTCGAAATGGAAGACCTAATGGAAAATGGGGATGGGGATGGATGGAATGGAATAAATGGATGTAGTTTGTTAAAGTGGTGGTGGCGCCAACTAGTAGCGTTAATTTTCATGAAAACCCTCATTGCAATGTCAATAGTAGGACATAAATATATTACCTACTCACTTTAGAGTAGCATAATCCGTGTATTCCCGTTGTCCCCGTACGCCGTGTCCCCGTCCTACGGAGACAGCGGTACTTCAATTAAATAATTAAAAATACTTCCCGTTATCCCCGTGGTTTGGTTTTACATTCAAAAATATGTTTCTGGTTTTGTGTGGTCACAGCTCTAACCTAACCTAACCTAACCGTTTCGATTTAAAAAAGGTTTACTTCGTACGTTATGGGGACAACGGGAAATAAATTTAATCACGTCCCGCTGTCCCCGTGACGGGGATATGGCATACGGGGACAACGGGAATAGACTGCATAATCAGCCTACAATGTTCCCACTGCTGGGCAACAGGCCACTTCTCTGTGAGAGGGAGTGGGCCATAGTCCACCACGCGGGCCCAGTGCGGGTCAGTGGATGTAACATGTCTTCGAATTTTTGGTTCTAGGACATTTTGGTTTCCTCACCTACTACACCTAGAACCGAACCGAGAAATAAATAGAATATAGAATAGGACCGAATTTCGTATTCATTTTCGATTTTCGGCCGAAATATCTATTTTCGGCAATTTTCGAAATCGGTGAAAAAATGTTTTTTCTGTTGCTGGCAAATAAATACTTTTAATTCATTTATTTAGAGAAAATCGATAATAAAAGCACAATAAATGATAAAACAAAAAAAAAATATATGCCTACCTATAACATCAGATTGTTTGATTATTTATTAATAATTATGTGTAAAAAAGTATAAAGTTTCGCATGATTTAGGATGAATAGAATAGAACACTATAGATTATACTTTAATATGTACACAATACAAATTACTGACATAAATGTAGAAATGTTACATTGGGCAATTGGCGGTCTTATCGCTAAAAGCGATCTTTTAAAGACAACCTTTGGATGGATATATACACGTGCTACCTAGTACTACAAGAGCATGATACTATCGAGCAAATGCTACTTAGTAGCATTCAACTAGCATGTACTTATATACGAAAAGAGCATGAGTATTTTACAGGCACAGAGAGCATACGACTAATGAGCATGCTACCTAATAGCAAACAAGCATGCTTATCAATAGCATTTGTATCCCAGGCTTTATGAGGGATGGAGAGACAATACGAAATTTATATTAAAAAAAAACAATGGTTAAATAAATGGTCAAACAATCAAATTTTTTTTCTATTTCCGGTCGAAAACTCAATTCAGATCGAAATTTGGTTTCGTTTTCGGTTGAAAAAATAAATCCTTAGGGTGGCCCCTTCCAGCGCCATTTGCGTCGCATAATTCGTTGAGCAATTTTCTTTGTAGCTTTCAAGCTTGGTTGGCAATAATGTTACATTTATAAAAAAAAAAAAATACTGAATATATAAATTTATTATCATACAGTTATATACATACCTTTCTCGTTTACACGCTGTATAAACGTAGAGCGGATTGCTGATTGCGTTGTTATGGTTCGATTGCTCGAAATAATGGCCCACCATGGTCCATTGAATATCGTTGGATCCCTTGGAAGCTATCCAACGTTGTTACCAGAACATGTACTTGTAAATGTATTATTGTTGCTCTACAGCATTTATCACAAACTAGCTGCACCTCGCGGTTTCACTCACATAAGCCTCGATCCCGTGAGAATATCGGGATAAAAGTATTATATGTCTTAATCTTGGTCATGGTACTACCCATGTGCCAAATTACATCCAAATCTGTTCAGCCGTTTTAGCGGGAAAGCTTCAAATCAAGTCATTTATTGGTTTGCAAACATGGGTAATTAGTAGCTACATAAAGAAAGAAAAAAGAAAAGAAAGAAAAATAATTTTATTTGTCACAGATAAAACGTGCGTACGAAAACATACTATGTAATAAACTCGAAGGTTACACAAAATAGATCTAAGTAGGTACTATCACAAACCAACTAATAGTCGGAAGCTCCACGTCATGACTGTGACAAGAAGGCTTGCACTCAGCATGATGCTGTGCTATGGGGGACCCACAGCACAGCGCTGATTTTCAGTGGTCACCCGAAAAATACGACACACATACATAGATGTTTTATTATAATAGTCCTCGATATTCTACCGTCAAATGGGTATGCAAATCATACTATGAATATCTTTATATTTGAAATATTCACAGGATATTTAGATAAATTCACCCTAAAAATACGTACAAGTACTTTTTTTTTTTTTTAAAGAAACTTTGCCCGACACTAGGAATTTCTCCTGTATTGTGGGTGCGTTTACAAACATTTAAATTCACATACACAAACAGCCAGACCCCTACTTTATATATAGGTATTCCAACGACTTATTCACTAATAACATATTACATAAAATAACTAACTAAAATATATTATTAAAAGGAGTCCCTTTAGGCAAGGTTCCGAAGATACTGGCAGCGTTCCCCCTTTTAATATTATGAATTAATTTACACAAATTTAAACCCCCTTATTCCAAAACAAGGTTTCTCTTCCGACCCAGGTTTAAAACATGGAGCCATTATTCAAAATCAAAATCAAAAGTCATTTATTCAAACTAGGCTGAGAATCAGCACTTTTTGAACGTCAAAAATTACATGAGACAGTCCCCCAAAAACGCCCCACCCTTCACCACTTCCTAGTGCTTTAGCTGGGAAGAAGAAGTGGCGCAACAAACTCCTACTCCTCTATTGAATTTCGAACTTTGTTCCGACTATGGTAAAGTTCCTAAACATAAAACTGACAAATTAGTACCGAACTATTTTTTCATTTTTGTATAAAGAACGATATTTCAATCACTGTTACGTTCTTATTACAAAAACTGGCTCCATGGTTTAAGTCATGTCAACTTGTTTTGTAATAAGGCGAAATGAGATTATAATTTTAAATAACAATTAGAAAAAAAAAACAAATTACTTATTAATGTCAAATCGTTTGAATGACAGTAAAAATGTCATAATAATACAAAAATGAAAAAATGCCGATGTTTTATAATTAAAGATCCATAAACATAACAAATAAACTCACTTTCGCATAAATTATAATATTAGTTAGGATGTAATCAGCTTTCCCATACATTTCCCATTTCTTCCCGTGGGTGTCGAAAAAGGCGACTAAGGGAATGGGCAGCAGCGTTCTCTATGCATTTTAACACCATACTGCGATCGTCACCCCGCCTGCCAAGCGTGGCGATTATCGCAACCTCCCACCCTTTAGGGGAGGCCTATGTCCAGCAGTGGACGTCTTTCAGCTGAAATGATGCTGATCAATCAGCTTTCCCATGCATTTGGGGCGAGTAGGTATTGAAGTTTTGTATGGGACATCTGATTATTTTTCTGAAAAATATAGAAAAATAATCACTTTCTCCATGGGACCAATCCCATGGAGAAAGTTGTTCCGTTTGATGGTATGTACCACACCCTTAAATATGACCACACATTTCTCAATATGACAACGCTGTATAACGGGAAAAGGCTAGGCAGATTGTTTGAACTTCAGTTTTAATTGGTTGAGGGCTGACTAAAAATTTAAAGCAAATATTAGGTTAGGTTAACACATTGAGGATCAGTTTCAATTTCTTATATTATTATTAGGTAATTATTTCAAATGTTCTTTGGGATTTAAATTCACGGGTGAGAACACGCACACATTGAGGATCAGTTTCAATTTCTTATATTATTATTAGGTAATGATTTCAAATGTTCTTTTGGATTTAAATTCACGGGTGAGAACACGCACAAATTGAGGATCAGTTTCAATTTCTTATATTATTATTAGGTAATGATTTCAAATGTTCTTTTGGATTTAAATTCACGGGTGAGAACACGCACAAATTGAGGATCAGTTTCAATTTCTTATATTATTATTAGGTAATGATTTCAAATGTTCTTTTGGATTTAAATTCACGGGTGAGAGCACGCACACTTCATCATACCTTAGCGTATGAGTTACTATTTTATATTCTTTATATGTACTAAATGTAGGTAGTAGGTACCATCACGGACACTAGCGCCTAACCAATTTTCAACCTTAATCTCCTAGTAATAAGGTTGAAAAGTGGTTTGGCGCCAATGACTGCGATGGTACCTACCAACAAAGCATAACATAGGTATTGCTTATTTTAAAGTGGTTGTACCCAAAGATACACATAATAGGGCCGTACCCGGGACGTGACAGATCGGTGACACACACGTCAGGTACTGAAGCTCCGCCGCCAAACCGGACATGGACGTGTGTGAACGAGTTCATAAAAAATGTACACACCGATATTTTTTGGAGCCGCTAATGGAGCACGGTCCGTCCACGTCCCGAGCACGGACCAGCACCCTAATTGCGTAACACAGTTTGAATCGGAATCGGAATGATTTTGAAGTATATTGCTAATCCATTGCTTCATATGTTAGAAAAGTTTGTCTGCTCAACAACGTAAATAACGCAGTGAATGTTGTTGAGCTGTCAAATTGAAAGCGATTCCTACTGATAGTGTGTTACGCAATTAGGACCCTGTTATGTGTGGGTAGATCTTGAATCGTTTTAGATTTATGCCTTTGGTTGTACCAACTCTTTATGCAGACTGGTAGACAGTCCTGTTTAAAAAATAAACCTATTTTCCTACATGAAAAAAAAAAATGTTTCAAACAAACTTAGACTGAATGTTTTAATTGGGCAACTGAAACTGTACTTGCCCGAGTCCTTTGCTAACCCTTTTTTTTTTTGTTTCAGATTACAAAACATGTCTATCTCCGAATTCCGGCGGAAGAAGCTCCTTTATGTGTTCAACGTTTTCTTCGGTAAAGTTATAAAAGAATATTTCTTTGAGAGTTTTAAAAAGGGTAGTTATAAAGGCCTTGTTTAAAACTTTTACCCTTTTTCAGATGTCAATCAAAGCGGTACGATAGAGAGGAAAGATTTCGAGCTGGCTATAGAGGTGAGTTTTTATTTTAATCGTGTAATAAGTATTTCTTTTGGGACGAAGTCGACCAAACTTTTAGAGTACACGACGTTCTTTTGTGCGTATACGCGCTGCAAACGCAACTCTCTGCCTTGAAAAGGCAGAAGGCATTACATGGAATGTGCGTATAAAAAAACGCTGTGTGCATAGAGCCCTATGAAGGTATAAGTCTTGTCCTACGAATTCACTTTTAGTTTTTGACAGTTGTCCTTTATAAAAACTGTCAGGCGGCAATTTTATTCCACGGACAAAAGATCTGGCATTGGTTAATCACACCTTTATAATATTAAAATACGAGACTGGAAGAATCGCCAGCACATCATCTTCTTCACAAACTGTAAAATTTTTCATTCGATTTTGAACTTAAACAACATTTTAAGTTTTAAAATCATTTGGAGTACAGTTTGCTATATCTTGATGTGCTGACTGTACATTAGGCTCCGAAGTTGGAGGCACAAACAATAATACAAGGTGTAAGGAACAGCCCTCCGCAAATTAACAGTGTGCATTCAGCTCCTTATTTTGAATCATATTCCACAAAAAAAAATCTCAGGAAAGTTGTCATTTTTTTTATCGTAATTTCAGTTACTATTTTTTTATTTCAATGTAAAATTACATTCTCTGTACGCAGTACTCCATTAATGTAAATAACACAGCTAAAATAAATAACGCAGCAATGGATATTGAAATTCTCTAATGAACGACGCCTGAAATCAGCGAGCGCGGTCTACCACCCCGTCGCGACAAATCAGGTTCATTGGATTCCCATAACTTTCCTGAAATAATTTCATGTACCGGTCATCTTAGTACGATAAACTGAATTCACCACATCAGTCTGCGGAGGGCTGTCCCTTACACCCTGTATAAATGTGATACTAAATATATTTATTGCATCCACATGTGAACCTACCATCTAATGGTAGGTCTTACAAAAATAATGATCATTGTGGAAACAGTCGGGCACAGCAAAAGTAGGAGAGTCAAATAAAAGCCCACTTTCTGGCTTTTATTTGACTACTTAGTTGTTATAATATAATTATATTGTAATTATTTTATAAAACATTTAATTTAAAAGTAATTTATTTATATATTTGCTCTCATGCACATCACACATTTTACAATAAATTACTGTCCCAGTAATTAATAACCCTGTCAGGGCACTACAAAACATAATGTTGGTTTGCTGTTGAGTTACAGTAATTAGTAGGTAAGTATAGCATTGGGAAAAAGCTAGGCAGATGATGATGATGATATTAATAAAATATTATTAAGATAATAATATAAATTATTTTAATTTGATACATAGCTCTGAGCCAGAATTTATAGATGAGCTCTTCCAGAAACCTAATGTCTAAGTCAACTAAATTCTAAATACATCTCTTAAGACGGAGATATATGCCAGTGACCTTGAGTGGTTAGCTTGCGTGTTCTGTACTGAGCTCACGCAACGCCTCGTACGTTCAGCCAGTAATAGGACTCGCCCATCAAGGAGTGCTGTCCCAAATTTGACGCATTATTAATTTCTTATACACAAACCAAAAGGTATTTCAATAAAACGCGTATACTAAAAGATCAATAATTAAATTATCTTTAAATTGGTGAAGCTTTAAGAAAAATACGCTTGGTAAATTTTGCGCCATTCTCAGTTTTTTATCCGCGTTAGACATAACTTTACAAATTAATTTCACTATGTAATATAAACATAATCTAAAATATTCACATAATAAGTTATTGATAAAATGCTCTAATTTAACATATATTTTTTTCAAATCATTAGCACTACTCGTTTAGACGTGATCTTCAGTATAAAATCATTAAAAGTCGGTTATCGTCGCCTTAACGTATTGTCATAACGTTCGTGTAATTACAAAATATATTTCCCTTCACCAAGATAGTATATACAATTAAAGTCCATTTCACGAAAGAAGTCCCGCAGACGTGGCGCTGCAGGCATGGGTTATTTTAGGAATGTTGCTAACTTAGCGTATAATAATAATTAGTTCCACTTATTTCCGCGGGACTTCTTTCGTGAAATGGACTTTAATTCGAATTGGTCCACGATTGCTAATAGACATATATTATAAGGTTGTTTCGATCGCACCAAAGATATTGCCTAGTAAACCACACAGGTTTCCGACAGCTTGGTTTATCTGTTAGTGAGGTTCGTAACATATGGGAGTTGGTTTAACATTGGTAACCGCACAGCTGCAGTAATGGCTCAGTGATAACGGCCCCGACCATCGTGTCGTATGTCGTGGATTCGATCTCAGACATGCACTTAAGAGCGTTTACGACATAAGGAATTTCATACAAACTTTCAAGCCCTTGTTTTTCGAAATGACTGAACTGATTTTAATGAAAGTTAATACGCATAAGCAGTATACAAAGGTCTCAAAAGTTAGTTAAAAACATTTTCAATAAATAGCCAAATTAGACTGATTTTAAATTTTCCATAGAAACAGAGATTTCCAGTTATCTGTTTTTTAATAAGACATTTCGAAAATGTTCTTAACTAACTTTTTAGACCTTTGTATCTTGGCTATGCGTATGAAGTTTCATTAAAATCAGTTCAGTAATTTCGAAAAACAAGGGCTTGAAAGTTTGTATGAAATGCCGTACATCGTAAACGCTCTTAACTTTGTTTATTATATTTCATCACCACTGCTCTCAAAATGGTGAAAGAAAACTTTGTGGGGAAACCAGCATGTCCTAGAACAAAATATGAAGACTGTTTATGGTGGATTATGGTTTACTCCCTCTCAAGTGAAGAGCTTTGTGTCCCAGCAGTGGGAACATTATAGGTTGGTTATGTTGGTTCCGGTAGTGGCTTTATTTTTGAATCTTTCTGGTTTAAATCTGCCTAACTTTTTCTCTATTTTGTTGGGGTTGGCTTCCAGTTTAACCAGATGTAGCTGCATACTAGTATTTTACATGGAGTGACTGCCTATCTGACCCCCACCCCAGTTACTGGGTAATACGATACCCCATATAATGATGATATTCAAATTGTTATTTTAAAGTTTTAATTTAAAGTCCGGGATAACCTTGATCACATCCATTATTAGAAAGAGATTTATTTTGTTTTACTTCCAAGTTCTGTCCAAAAACTATGCCATTTATTTATTTAAACTTCTCATATACAATATGTTACAAAGGTGGACTTAATGCCTTTGGCATTCTCTACCAGCCAGACAAGGGTGGTGAAGAGATAAGAGAAAATAATAATATTATAAAATATTAAATATAACATAATTAATTTCAACCATACCAACCAACCATATTAACCATTAACCATATTATTGCCATTATTTCATATTTCAATATGCACCTGATCGCTGAACTACGTCATACCTTTTACATTTTAAGTGGGGCAAACTCTGATTGATTGTAATCGATACTAATTTGAGCATCATCGATTATTTCGGCTTCCATTACGGACATGGACATATTGATTGGTAGCCAAGTCGAAGTGACGTTAATAGCAATCATTTTCACATCGTTCATCTCGGTATTTTCGGTCAACATTAATCAATCGGTATTTGCGAAAACATCGGGATTGGGATCGAAGCGTACGAGTATTATTTTTAGGTTTGTGCTAGAATTAATGGCGTTAGTGTTGTTAACAATATTTTTTTGTTTCGGTTATGGTGAGCTTGTGAGGTCCTTTTGCAGAAAGCTATATCAGTTTAGTGGCATGAGGAACAGGGTGTAAAGTTCACTCATACGCTATAGAAAAGGGAGGATCCTCCGACCAGACGGGTGTTGTGTCTGGTGGGCAACTGCCCGACGGTTGATGTCGGTACGGTGTATATATGCTAGTCGCGCGGTAAACTCTGCTTGCACGATGCAAGATTTTGCGTGTCGTCAGTGTGACGCGTTGTTCGTATGTGGCGATGTTGATGCCGCTACATCAGAAAGGTGGGATAGAAAATTATTAACTGTTCCATACAAAACTTTAATATCTACTCGAGCCAAATGTATGGGACGCCTGATTATTTTTTCGCGATTACGATGTTGGTCCCATAGAGAAAGTTATTCAGTTTGATGGTCTGTACACATGAACACACTTTCCCTTAAACATGAACACACTTTTCTGATACAAGCTGTATAAGGACCTAAGTAAAGCTGTTAGTACTTACTGTTTGCCGACATCCCTAAGGAGTAACTACCTTGTTATCGACCAATTTCGCTTAGTTTATTAAAGATCACAATAGTACAAATTGATATCATCATAGTTTTTTGTAATCAATTCTCAAGCAAATAAAACACTAAACTAAAAAACTAAAACGAAATCTTCGAATACCTACTCTTTTTTCTTTTTCGAATACTTTTACACAAGGCAAGATGGTTTTACTGATAAATTTATAATTTTGCGCCACTGGTAAATAGACCAGTGTCTACCAGTCTAAAGATACATACCATTCTCCAAGTATTGAATGTGTCTCTAATTATTCCACTTTCCATACAGAAAATCTGCCACCTCCGAGGTTGGAAGCCAGGTGACCCCAAGAACACGGAGACTCATGAGATCATGATCAAGATCTGGGATGGACTTCGGAAGAGAGCCGACTCCAATAAAGATGGACAGGTAACTTTTCACGAATACAAACAGACAGGGACAATGATGTTGCTTGCTGAAAACTTCGCAACGAGAGGGCACTGAGGCCCGTATTTATAGAACGTTACTCAGTACTCAAGCATTACTTAAGACTCAATTCAACCAATCCAATGGCTTGAATCTAGTCTTAAGTAATCAGAATCAGAATTATTTATTTTGTAAAACATAGGTTCAAGTTCAAGGTCTTATATACTAATCATAATGTTGTACTATGTTTTGTCATTGATGACATACAAATATCAGTGAAAATTATATAAAAATAAGGACAAACAATATTCACCTTATAAAACAAACAAAAATATCAAAACAAAAGAAAAATACATGCTTGATTATCAATAGGTACAGTGGTTACAGTGCTTTATCATTTAAGTAATCATCTAGGGTATAGTAACATTTCTCAACTAATAATTTATGAAAACCCTTTATGAATTTTTTTAATGGCATGCTTGTTATGATTTCGGGTGTTTTATTGTAAATTCTGGGAGCAACACCAAAGAAGCTCTTTTCCATTAATGATGTATTGCATTTTGTCGTACATAAGTGATTCTTATATTGAGTACGGATTGGGGTCTTCTTAACTGCTGACAATTTACTTAATAAATGTGGATTTGATTTTACAAACAATGTAGTTTCCAGTATATGTATAGCTGGTAACGTTACAATCTTAAATTTCTTAAAGTAGGGAACACAGCTGACTGTTGGTTTTAAATTACACATGGATCGTACACATCTTTTTTGCATCCTAAATATAAGTTCCCTGTTCGTTGACTGCCCCCAAAAAATAACACCATACCGTAGAGTAGACACTACAAGTCCATGATAGGCTGTTAGTAGAGTCTCAGTATTTACTCTCTTGGGCAGTTGGAATAGTAGATACGCAGATTTTCAGTCATTTGCAAATTTCCTCTAGGTGAGGTTTCCAGGTTAATTTGTGGTCTACAGTTATACCCAAGAATTTTGCACTCGTGACTTCTTCTATTTTACATTCATTATAGGTAACAAAAATCATGCAATTTCATTAAATATATTTAATGAAATTGCATGATTATTGTTTTTGTTTTGAGATTATTATTATTAAGCCAAGTTATGATATTATTTAGAGAGTTATTTATTTCGTTTCGATAATTGTCTGGATCGGTGCATTTTATTATAGCCGTACTGTCATCTGCGAAAAGTACCATTTTGTTCCTCGATTTTTTTGGTAGATCATTAATATATATTAAGAAGAGTGGGAGCCCCAATACGCTGCCTTGAGGTACGCCATATTTAACATATCTTGCTTCAGAGATATACTAAGTTTCTATTTTGCTTGTAGGACAAATTCTAGAAATTTCTGTGCTTGAGTACTGAGTATCTTTCTATAAATACGGGCCTGAGTGTTTGTCACTTGTCAAAATTGAAATTGTTGACTGAAAAGTGGCCAATTGGCCAAAGCCAAAACCCCATTAGCAGCATTAGGTAACTGTGTAAACGTAAATAGAGTAAACCAACAGACAAGTCACTAAATAGTAATAACAATGAGGCAATGACAAACTTATTAGATCCAGTAGTAAACGAGGCAGAAATATATACAACATTATTTTTAGTATATGCGAAACCTGAATATTGAAATCGATTTAGTTCCTTATTCTGAACAAACTATGTTCAGAATAAGGAACTAAATCGATTTCAATATTTTTTACACCAAGTTATATTTTATCCCAAAAATAGTATCACCATTTAATTACTTACAATACAATCGCCGTACGGATATAAGTACCTACTGCCAAATTATTACCAATGAACGCAAGACGACCCTGGAGGCGCGGGGGCGTCGTTAGCATGTTTTTGTACTTACAACCCGGTAACATAACGACTTTATAACTTTGTGATTTTTCATGATACAGTTTTGAAATTTTGTACATAGATTTTTTACATAAAAATACTAGTCGTTTGGGTTTTGCATTTATACTAAAACTAACATTGTATAATGTCGATCTCCTTCACGTATGCAAACTTTGTGTCTGGCCCCAGTTGTTAGCGAACAACTCAGGCCCAACAAAACTCGTGTCTCCAGCTGTCACTGTACGATTTATTTGGAAAAATGACTCGACTAAATGTAGACAATTGTTGTATTAAACTAACTAACTAACTAATACAACAATTGTCAAAAATTATCGCTATCTCAGTAGGCATACGCTGAGAGCTAATCTTTGCAATACTGTATCTACGTGTGTATCGAATACTTAGCGTAATCAATGTTGAACTAACTTGACAGTGAGCGTCCCCATTGAAATATACACAAAACACGATCTAAAAATACCTACGCAGTCACACACAGACTACAGCTTTTGTTACGCTGTCCCTAACCTGTGAGTAGCCGACATTTCCTCGGGTCTTATCAAACGCCCTAGGGACGCCTCAAGCTCGATTATTTTTTGCTAGTTTCCATTTTACGTTTTAAGCCCATAAAAATGGAAAACAGCAATACCCAAGGAAATGAACCGGAATTTAAAACTTGAAATTGTTTTTCTTGCAAAATTAACTTTTTTGCCACTTTTCCCTTAATGATTTCTTAGTGCTATTTATTTTTTGGCAATGATTCAAACGGGTCTTGGAAAATTTTCTCGGTAATTTTGCCTTTTTATCTCATTCTCTGAGCTGTCTAGTGCCTCGGGGAATTTTAAAACGAAATTTCATTTCAATCTAGTTAAACCATTCCCAACATTTCAATATATCGCGCGAACGAAATTTTATTATCTTTAGAAGAGATTACTTCAAGCAATGTCTAATAAAACAGAAGTGGCTCATCTGACAAAAGGCAGCTATAATTTTCTAAATAAGGGGCGCCTTTATTAAATTTTCTGCTGCTATATTTTCAAGGCCCAATCATGAGACGTTGCGTAGATTGATTATCAGGTTAGACAAATTCTTTCTGCTTTTATATTTTTGTAAAAATGTGCACTAGTAAACTGTTATTTATTTTTTCCTTAAAATTCATAATTATAACGTGTACCATTTGATTACCATGCGTACGGTAACAATCGTATACACAAAATTTAATTATACTCAATCACATTTATTAACCCGTCAGCGCTGGGTGTTAGCCAAATGACCTACCGTGCTTAATTACGCATCCATTTTTTCAAGCATTGTTATCGTGGCGGGCCTTTATTAGAATTTCGCTCCGTAATTCACTTATTGTTCAAGCTGCCCCACCGCTTTTTAAACGACGTCATGCGTCAGTTCGTTATTATTATGGGTATTATAATATAAAGCTTTGTTTGATACAATACAGGATGTAGCAAGACCCTTCACGAACACGACATCTACGCATTCTGTACTAAGTAACTTAGGTCAAAAGTGGTATAATATTCCGAAGATTTTTAAACGCTAATGTGGTGTACCTTATTAGAAAGCTTATTTATTATGCTATTCGATTATAGTTACATCTATCTTTTCCAGGCGCCCGTTTTGTAAAAAAAGTGAAATTGTTTCAGTAAAAACAAAACGCACTTAGTCTTTATTAATTAATTTCTATGCAATACAATTATTTCAAATGTGGCTAAAGTTTCCGTTTCAATTAAGTACTTTGAGATTTTATTATAATTTTAGCTGCGGCTCCATAAAATTGAGAAAAAAAATATTGATTATCATGACAATGCAATAACAAAACGTGTCGGTAAAAGTTCAAAGGACCCGAGTCCTGCTGACAAATGGCGTGACAATGACAACATTGTCACGCCATTTGTCACAGGGCTGCCATCCCTAAAATATAAATAATGTTTGTAGTTAGTGATGCAAGCATTTTATTTTTCAACACTTGTTTATAAAAAAACGGGCGTCTTTAAAAAAAATTAAATGCCCAAAGACATCAAAATAATTATCCTCTTTTAGCCTTTAAACCTCAGAAGGCTGTTTAAATTTTCAATTATTTTAGTACCAAGGGGGATACTACGTAGTATTATATTATCTGTGCCCATACATTTATTGAACGTCTCCATTATTGATGAAAAACGAATGTTATTTTTTGTGTGAAAATTCGCTGTTTACGGTAATGCGCAACGCACGCAAAATATTGTGCTTATAGTGCATGGGACGGTACTTACAGGAATCATGGGAGTATTTAAAGTTAGGTTATAACATTTAAAATTCTTTTCCTAAACAGTATGTTAAATTTTAACGAAAGGCGTTCCCGTTAACTCGCAATAGTATAGCGTCCATACATGCAAAAAAAAATATTACCAAAAATAAACTATGTTTATAAAAAATATTCTCAAAATATATTAGATTTATACGTAAAAGAAACACACTGTACTCGCGCACTTGTCGCACATTTGTTTCCATCTTGAAAGACGTGCGCGTGTACAGAGTGTTTCTTTTACGTATAAATATAAAAAAAAATATATAAAAAAAATTGAAAAACCTTTTGTTTATGGTAGTATTTTTTTGAATATATTATTATGGAGAATATATTATTATGGACGCTATACTATTGCGGGTTAACGGGAATGCCTTTGGTTAATTAACATACTGTATAAACATAAAATAAATTTGAAACTTTGATCTTCAATATCTCCATAACCAAAAAGTGTGTTTTGACGTTCAAAAGTGCCTCTCAATTTGAAATAAATAATTTGTCAATCTCTCAATTTCAAAAAAATATCATAATGACGGGAAGAACAAGTGACTTTGGGCTTTGTTGAGGGTATATTTACACCCTTTAAGGCCATGAAGTATGTAAATTGTCGAGCTGGTAATTCTGGGACCAAGACCATAGCCCGAAACGGTTTAATCATGCGTGCTTTCAGTGTTCATTAATCTTATGATCTTAGTTTCAGAGAAGATTAATGTGATGTACGATGTACAGAGAACTTTTGATTAATTTCTAGTTTAGGTCTTAAGACTTTGAATTTTGATATGATTTTCTTTAAAGCTCATTTAGAATGGTTAGACAAAGTAATAATTGATAAAATAAGCTAGGTACCTATATCAGAATAAAGTTTTCATTTAATGAAATGAAATGAAATCGTTTATTCTGTAAATAGGATATTAGAATCACTTTTACACGTCATATAAAAAAATAAAAATCTGGATGTAGCCGACATTTCCTATCTGACTACCCCTGAGAAGAAATGGCGAAACAAACTCAGGGGTCAAAGTCTCTTTTAAAGTCCAGACATAATCTTGGTCAGATCATGTGAGGATCATGTAGATCCGTGTCTGAAATGGTCTTTTGAGGAAAGAATCACACAAATTTGAGTGGACCTGTCCAATCAGTGCAAGCATTTGTCAGTACTCGTGCAGCTTAACTCATGACTTAAGGAGCTCAACGACTCGACGAACAATACCAAAGAAAGGGCATTCGGGTAGGCCGCATAAATCGCTCAAAATGCCAGACCATCATTAAAACTAACTGAGAAAAATAATTAAAAAGGAAAATATTTAAGGTAAAAGAAAAAAATTACCCACATAGTGCTCACATTCACAATAATGTATTTTGAAGTCAAAACTTAACTGGGTGCTCACCATTTTTGGTATGGTAAAATCTCATGGGTCCGCGTCACCGACATGCCAATGTTGACAGTAGAGATCATATCTGTAACTATGAGTATGACGTGTTGTGCTTGGCCAGCAGTGAGAGTAACAACCCGATAACATAACAACCATTTATCTTTGTGATTTTTCATGATAGAGTTTTGAAATTTTGTACATAGATTCTTTACATAAAAATACTAGACACGTGTCACGGGTTTTACATATACTAAAAATAATGTTGCATAGTCAAAGTCAAAGTCAAAACCTTTATTTCAAATAGGCACATAAAAAGCACTTTTGAACGTCAACAGAAAAATAGAACTGATTCTAGTCGCCCCTTCCAAAAGTTAATTTCGTATGAAGAAGTATGGGCAATAAACTCTTTTAAAATAATTTACAATATTTTGTATACATTAATTATATAATTCTATGTGAAGACGATGCACCTATAATAAAATTACTGCATCACAAGGTAAAAAGTATTAAAAATGAAGCAATGACAGATAAATTAATTATTTGATAGATGCTCACATATTTTTTACAAACATTGTAAAAGTAGACGATATTCATTAAAAAATATAATTATGGAGTATTGTAGCCACCTTTGGGATGGCTCAGCAAAATACCAATTTGCCGCGCTTGACTCGGTGGAACGCAGAGCTAAGAGGCTCATTGGCGACGTAAAACTGGTGGATGCCAATCTTCACAGCTTGGCCCATCGCCGCAAGGTTGCCTGCTTGTCGGTCTTCTACAGATTGTACTTCAGTGAGAGTGCCCAAGAACTCCACGACCTCATTCCACCGGCACCCTTCTATTATCGGACATCTAGGCCATCTCTTCCTTGTTGCTATTCCACCAATTCGCACTAAGCGTTTCCAAATGTCTTTTATAATGCGCACAGCAAAAGAGTGGAACTCTCTACCTGCGTCTGTGTTTCCGAACGCATACAACCCTAATCTCTTCAAAGTTGGAGTGACCAGGCTTCTTCTGGGTAAGCTCACTCCATCGTCGACTTTGTCTCTGTCATCTCTGCCCTAGACTAAGGTCGAGAGCAAACTCATCTTAAAAAAAAAAAAATCACTACTAGGCAGTCCCCCCTAAATTACTGCCTACGAGTCTTTTCGTATTTTTTGCTATCTTATTAAATAATCCATAAACAAATAGACCTTTTTCCTTCTATCACACAATTCTTTCAAATTTAAGTATAAATCAAAAGTTTCGACCACAATACGCCGAAGCTCTGCACATGACATAACGCTTTCAACTCTCGAGAGATTTCCAAAGTTCATGTGAACTTATTCCATCAATTGTTGTCACTACCGAGTCTACTTATTGGTTTATTGGTAACGTGCTCAGAAAGTTTAGAACAAGGCTGCGAAACGTAAGGGTTTGGTGTTTCGATAATCCTTTCTCAAGTTTTTTTCTTTATTTTTGAATAATTAATAATAACAAAAAAAAAAGTGAGCCATCACGGGGCGCCTGGCAGATGTGAAACATCGAAATCAAACAAACAAACATCGAAGAAAAGGTCAGGTACGCGTAGCTGGGGGACCGCGCGCGCGGAGTGAGCTTTGAATCGCCACGCGGTATGCGTCAAGGCACCAGCAATCGTTTTTACGTGCGCCTATAGATGTTTCACATCAAAATAACAAAAAAAAACCGGCCAAGTGCGCGCCGTCTCGCGCACGAAGGGTTCCGTACCATTGTCAATAAAAATTGCAAAAAATCACGTTTGTTGTATGGAAGCCCCCCTTAAATATTTGTTTTATTTTAATTTAATTATTTATTTTTAAAGTGAATATACAGGGTGTAAGGGCAGCCCTCCGCAGACTTGGGGTGAATTCAGTATATCGTACTAAGATGACCGGACATTGAAATTATTTCGGGAACGTTATGGGAATCCAATGAACCTGATTTGTCGCGGTGGGGTGGACGGTCGCGCGCTCGCTGATTTCAGGCGTCGTTCGTTAGAGAATTTCAACATCCATTGCAGATTTATTTATTTTAGCTGTGTTATTTACATTAATGGAGTACTGCGTACTGAGAATGTGATTTTACATTGAAATAAAGGAATAGTAACTGAAATTACGATTAAAAAAAATACAATTTTCCTGAGAAAATTTTCAGTGGAATATGATTCAAAATAAGGAGCTGAATGTACCCTGTTAATTTGCGGAGGGCTGTCCCTTACACCCTGTATAACTAAATATTTTGTGGATATTTCAAGCGTCTACCTATTGCCGTTATCAATATAGAGCAATAACGAGCAAAAAAAACACGTTTGTTGTATGGGAGCCCCCTTAAATATTTATTTTATTCTGTTTTTTAGTATTCGTTGTTATAGCGGCAACAGAAACACATCATCTGTGAAAATTTCACTTGTCTAACTATAACGGTTCATGAGATACAGCCTGGTGACAGACGGACAGACAGACAGACAGACAGACGGCGGAGCCTTAGTAATAGGGTTCCCGTTTTACCCTTTGGGTACGGAACCCTAAAAAGAGCTGCTACTGAGCAAGAGGGCCTGGGTTCGATTACCGGGTCGGGTAAAGTGGTATTGGGTTTTTCCATCAGGAATTTCTTATCTAGATGAGGTCGGTGTTTCGGTGTTTCTTAGCCTACTCTGAGAAGAAACAGCGAGACAAACTCAGAGAGCAAAGTCCCACAATAACAATATAAAGGTCAGGTCATATTATGGGGACCATGTAGATTGAATGCTTGATGTGGTATCTTTTAAAAAACACCACGCAGTTGCAGTCAGGCTCAAAAAGATGTATTCATAATAAGTCACCGTAAGATTGTGAGCACCGTTAGTTTATCATTTTTGTAGCACTGACACCACAATACAATGTACAATACAACGCATTCATTTTCGGTAGTTTATAATCTATCAATATCAAATCGTCAAATTGTGAACATACCTGCACTTACAGGATTCATACAATCTGTCCAATTGTGAACCGTCCCTGATTAGTAGGTCCTGGCGGTAGCCAAATTGGTCACAGTAGCAGAGAGCGGTACCGCAGCAGCGGCCGGCGAGCGCTTCGTCCAAGTTGGTCGCATTTACTTGGCTATTTAGTATTAGGGCAAGGTTCGTTTGTCGCATGCAAGTTTGATATCACTTCACAATTTTTCGGTTTGCCATGGATAGATTATAAACTATCTGAAAATAATGCGTTAAATTTTAATGATTTGTTGCAGTTCACAAATTTTTTGATACGTTATAATCTCGCTGGATAGATCATACACTAACGATGTTCATAATCATACGGTGATATATACATCGACAAGAATTCATTTGATTGTCTACAATTTGTGTTCCATAATACTGTGCCTATCAATGTGTAGCTACAATCAAGTAAGTATTTAAAGTGTAATTTGTTTTGTGGCTACACATTGATAGAATATAATGTACATTGACTGCACGCGTAATAACAACGCTAGATAACCAACCTTACGAATTATTTAATCCTCTAGGTCTCCGTGGAAGAATGGACGTCCATGTGGAACGATTACGCTCAGAACCCTTCAGCTGCTCTCAAATGGCAGCAGCTGTACGCCCAGTTCATGTTCCAACTGGAGGATGCCAGCGCCGATGGCACCATTGACAGCGATGAATTCACCACTGTCTGCTCTTCCTACGGTATCGACCCTCAGGAGTGTAAGGTCGCCTTCACTAAGATGGCTAAGGTAAGTGTCATTGAGATCATCAACTTCCTGTCCCTGTTCTATATTACTTGGAGTCGGCGCAAAATGTTTTCATCTGCCATTCTATTCTATTTCAACCGTCACGCTATCATTCACTCAGTTTCTTCCTTATTCCTCACACAATCCATCCATATGTTCTTTAGGCTTCCTCTTCTTCTCCATTTCATCTACATTTATATTCATCGCTCTTTTAGTCACATGCTTTTCCTCCCTCCTCATCACATGCACATACCAAGCCAAACGATTTCCTTTCAACTTTTCTGTCACTGGCCTTAACGTCCAAACTTCCCCTTAAATACTCACATCCATCTCAACAGTCTCCGCTGCAAGCACTCTTTTTTCCTCCGTCTTCTCCACGGCCCAACATTCCGATCCAGACAGTACAACGGTAAATCATTGCGTAATTTTATTGTTAATTGAAATATGTCTAAAGAAGTATTATGAATCATGTACCTACTCCACCCATGTCAAAAGAGAAAACTCAAAAGTTGATATAAAGGGAATTTACCTAAGGGATTCGTATCTAACTTCTAAGTGTGCATGAGTCTCTGATAATTTTAATTGGTAGGTAACCGATCGACCCTTATGAATCATTTCTGATTTTGAATGTTCCACGTTTTCAGAAATTTATTAATGCAACAGCAAAACGGCACGGTTGGCGCAGTTAGTTAAGCGATTGACTGCTGCGCTGCGTGTCGCGGGTTCGATTCCCGCACGGAACAAATATTTGTATGACCTACAAGTAGTTGTTCCGAGTCTGGCTGTTTGTGTATGTGAGTTTAAATGTTTGTAAACGCACCCACAATACAGGAGAAATTCCTAGTGTGGGGCAACGATTTTTCAAAAATAACATAAATAAATAATAAAAATCATAAAATAACATTCTTCCATTCTCATTAACACGCTCCACAAAATATGTATTTTATTACAAAAAACATTATTTTTGGAGGCTTACTTTAGTCAATCGATGTAAGTATTTCTTTCATCCCATAACTTTTGCTACTTATCCCCATCGACCTAAGAATGGAAACTAAAATGGTACTTTCTAGATTTTACGGGTACCAATAACTATAAGTTTTCTTTTATAGCAAGATTACTATCAAGAATAAGTAAGGGCCGAGTGGTAATTAGGATCTAGGTACCTACTATAGTTATTTTGGCTGTAGTAAGTACTATGTTAGCGTGATTCTTCTCTATAATTTCTAGTTTATTCTCTTTCATGATACCTAGAATTATGTTAAGTGAAGTCTAAAATATTATATTACTTATTTTTGGAGCGTTTTTATTAGACTTGAGCACGAGAATTTAGTCTTGGTTTAGCGTTCGTGAAAATATTATGTTACTAGCAATTCGTTCTTATGAAGTTTTCTGCTAAATGCTGTTTTTATATATTGAGTAATGGTTGTATACGTTCATCAACCTTCATAATGATCAATTTTTATGAACCATATTAAATTGTTCATACATCTAGGCTTTGCCAGCCACTTTCTTGCCAGTCATAATCTATTACCAGTAAGTACTCGTATTATTTTTATAACACTTGCTGACCCAACCGACGTTCTTCTGCCCAAATTTCAATAATTCATACAAGATACTTCTTCAAGATAAATTTTACTTATATACTAGAAAAACAGACCTTCAGTATTTCCAGAATTTTAAGTTTTTGCGGACAAGCTATCTTTCCATAAAAACTTAATTCAAAATTGCAAACATTTAAAAACAACAAACGGCCAAACCGTTCAAACCCTTTTTAACCGACTTCCAAAAAGGAGGAGGTTATATGTTCAACTGCGTTTTTTTTTTTTTTTTTTTTAATGTTTGTTCACCTATATCTCCGTCAATTATGACCCGATTTTGAAAATTATTTAATTGTTTCAAAGGGTATGCTCCCGAGGTGGTCCCATTGCCACCAAATAAGAATCTGATGAGGGGATCTCATGGAAATCGACCTATAGCGATTTGGGTATTTTTTATAGTAACTCGTGCATTTCCTCCCGAAAATCACCATTTGGCCACAGATGGCCACCGGAACAACCTAATAATAAGTATTTACCGGGTTGCGATTTGATTAGGTACTTTAATATGGTTGCTAGGCAATTTATGCTCGTCTCAATGCAAATTAATGGTGAGTGGCAGTTGGTTGCTGGGTGAGTGGTTGTTGGTTCATACCAGGAGAACTCCACAACAATTAACGTCCCAGCATCGGGAAAAGCAATATTTTGTAAAAGGTGATGAGCAGTTGACTTAAGGCTATTGTAACTTAGATAAATTAAAAACTGACCCACTAAAAAGTGAAAAATAAAAAACTTTTTGTAAAAAAAAATAACCGACTTCCAAAAAAACACTACAAAGTGAAAAATCACTTTAATTTCGGAAGCACAGAAATTACGAGTAAAGTGATTTTCTTTGGATCTGTATTTTAGTTTTTTGCCACCGACTTCCGAAATTAAAGTTATTTTTCACTTTGTAGTGTTTTTTTGAAAGTTGTTTTTACAAAAAGTTTTTTTCAAGTAATGCGCTTACCAACGAATAGAATTTCATTTTTATTTATCTATAGATGGATAGAAGTTATGAAGCAAAGAAAAATTTAACACACAATCAAAACGAATTCTCGCTTAAAAAATCAAATCATTTTATCCCAGTATGAATAATGTTCAGCGATTTATTAAACTAAGTGCAAATACTCAGTTCAAATCGTTTTCCCGATATCCATTTAAATCGTACATAAAATTTTATAATATGAGATATTCACACGTTTTTTTTAATAGGTGTACATTTGTAATTCATTTTTGGATAGTCCGGACTTAATATAGCTCCAATTTTATTATTGCTGCGATCGAATGAATTGGGGGCATAAATTCTGTGAAATGTTGACTCGGCCAATGCAGCGGGACTCCGGTTTACGTCAACAACGAAATTTTCATTCGACTGTTTACTGATCATTAATAGACCAACATGTTTACAGTTGTATGCTGATCTGAATGTAGATCAGATGGAATGTATTGAACTACTTTTCATTGTTTTTTTGTGTTTTGGCTACGTCAGTACAGTTGACGGCACGGCGATCGGTGGTACTGAAGCGTAAGCTGGCCTAGCGTAGTACGGAGTTTAGAATAGAATGCGAAATTAGTTTGTTTATAGTGTACTAGCTTTTTCCCGCGTATTCGCCCGCAGTGATGACGGAAAATATCCCACGGGAACGTACTACTGAGATTAAAAGGATACGAAACGATCGCATACCTCATAGCGGAGGAAAAGGTCATTGACTACTAGCGCTGCACCCACCGCCGTCAACCCTAATTATATTGTTACGCGTAATTTTGAATTTGTGATGTCTTTTAAAGTATCCATTTATTATAATATATATTCCATATGATATACAGGCATATTTTAATTTTAATTAAATGCCCAATTTAAATAACATATTTTATTGGACAAGTATCAATATAAAACCGGTTAAAATAGCTTCGGAAATAACAATGACCCCATGATGCCTATGGCATTAAGTCCGCCTCTGTACATTTGTGTGCTTAAAGTATTAAATAAATAAATAATAATGACATTTTTATCAAATTCTGAAAGATAATTTGGTTATTGTGGGTTATCCTTAGAAAATAGACATATTCATCTGACTATTTTGTTGAACTAGATAGGATGTACATTGTACAATCCTGTAGAAAATAAATTGTATATATCTCGAACGGTTTACGCGGCGCATGGGCGTAAAGCTCCCAGTCGACATGACTTTTTCCGACAGTTTAAAAAATTATCGTCATATTTCAGTCAATTTACATAAAACCTTAGTGAATTGACTTCACTTCAACCTTTCTAATGAATCACTCCGTCCATTGATGAAAACCGTTTGAAAATCCGTTCAGTAGTTTTTGAGTTTATCGCGTTCAGACAGACAGACGTGGCGGGGGGGCTTTGTTTTATAATAATTTTGTAAGAATTATTATCACTGACGTGCGGCTTACTGTACCCACCAATCTATCCAACGGTCTTGTTTAGAAAAGGTTGAGAGAAACGACGGAGTTGTAAAGGATTTTGTTTATCTCTGGTCATATTATGATTGACAGCTTTTTGTGGGTGTAACTGGAAATATAATTTGATATACCAAATCAGTATTTTTCCAAAATGATTATGTGCAACTGCTCATTCTCGTATTTTCTTCACCAGGGTAAAAGCAGCGTTTCCTGGGAAGAGTTTCAGGAGCTATGGAAGGAGTACTTCTCTACTGAGGACCCCAACGCTCCCGGCAACTTTATATTCGGCAGAACTAGCTTCTAAGCACTAAAGTTCACAACACACCTCGTACACCACGAGAAACGTGGAGAAATGAAGATTTTCACAGACAAACCGTCTAACATTCCATTGATAAAAATAGATGTAATAAAGTGACGAGGTTCGGCTTCTAAGGGTCTCTCACACGGGCGCTTTAGTTATCGCAGCGATGGAGCTAAGCTATTTGAATCTTCGGAAGCCCGAGTACGTGACCCCTTTATGTGTCAATATCTTACAGCCTTTGATCCATTCACGAGTCGCAACTGAGACCGTCTCGGATGCTTGTTAAGGAAAGCTCAACGGATAACGAACTAGGTTTAGATTCTGTGACCAGATTTCACGAGGACTTTAAACGTAATCGTTTGAGGTCACATTGAAACACTAATTGGAGAAATGTTTAAACTAAAATACGCGAGTACTCTCGCTTGTGGATCAGAGGTTATAAATTTTCATTTTAAGTGTGTATGTGTTCATGATAGAGGTAATTCTTAAATATTTCTCTTTAATAGTGGAACAATTTCAAATTCACATTTTATTATTATCTACTAAGGCTCAAGTTTACTAGAACTTTTCAATCTTTAGATATCTACTATTTCTAATAACAACGAATGAAATTATTCACTTACTCATTAATATATAGCATATCTAGTAGTCATAGCTAATGAATCTTACAAGTTTCTCTGCCGGTTTAATACGAATTAAAAACACCTATTATGTGCTCTTTTGGAACGATTGGATAGCTTTGTTTTTTATATATAAAAGTAATAATATTGTTGTTACTGGATTATAATAAGGGTTACTATAAATTAAGTGTCACATTAAAATAAAATAAAATTTAATTATGTCAAAGTCTCTGATTTGTCTGTAGTAACCCTTAGAATTTCTAGTCATATTTACCGTTGTCCTATAATTATGTTTCTAAATAAAATGTTTATTATATTATATATTGTTCTAGTCAAATGTTTTGTGCTCCCAGAATCTATGAAGGTTTCATCTTGTTAAGTCGCTATACTATAGATATAATAGGCAATTATTAAATGTATGTAAATAACACAACGACTTTCATTTTATAGAACACAAAAACCCTGCAGATATCCTATCGAAATCTTTAGAAATACCACACTTGTAAAAATCCATAAAAGAGTTAAGTATTCTAACTCTCATTGGTAGTTACTATGGTTTATTTTCGTGCCCAAAATTTCAAACTGATCACAGTTATATGCACTAGTAATAAATTTGAAAAATCTAAAAACCCGACTGCGTAAAAAGTGAACTTTAAAAAAGATGGAAGCAAGATTTTACTATAAACAATCTCATGCAGTCGGAGGCATTCTCTTAAATTTAATAAGAAAGACCTATTGCCTTCTATTATACTATTTAAATTACATTTAAACATATATTATGTATATATTTCTGTAATCACCTTTTAAAACCCTTCATTTTGATACCCCACTCGATAGGCTTGGGAGATATTTTGTTTTCGATAACACACCTTTTGGCGTTAAAAATCTGCCATTTTGATTTTTAATAGTTTTAATATACCCATTGACTCTCGCGCAACAAAGACTAATCTTACGACATATTACTCATCAAAATCGGTTCAGCCGTTTTGTAGTTACGAGGGAACATAGGGACGGACATACATACATACAGGTCAAACACATAACCCTCCTTTTTTGGCTTTGCCGCAGTCAGGCAGCTTATGTGTAATTAAGCTTATCACGCCTGTATTCGACGAGAGTTGGGCAGAGGTGTACACATTTCGCCTATTACCACTAATCGGGAACAAATCCAGACTCCGGGCTGTTGTTGAGAAATTCGTGATGGAAAACATAACTGGCAAACCTTCTACACGTGCAGCTTGTGGGTGAAATATATGCAGAGAGCCGTTATTGTAGCTCTACTCTACTTTAGCTAGCTCTACTTGCTTCTTGCTAATCGCCGGCGGTGGGACGAGTGCCTCAAGCGTTATCCCACAACCAACTTGACATGGTGACAGTGTTTCTATATTAGATTGTTCCACCGAGCGCAAAGTGAGTTATTAATGCACGGGTGTTGTTGGTGCCCGAGTGCATGCGAGGGCACTAAATTAGCACGAGTGCATTAATTACTCACTTTAGCAAGGTGCATAATCTACTTTTCTTTCAACTACCTATCTACTTACCGTGATAAAATATACCTACTCAAAATAAAAACTCATGAAAACAAAGAATTTCACCAAGATTTCACCAAGTCGGTTTTATTCAGCCGATTTTTATTTTCAGCCAGTATCTTTTTGATCTAATGCATACTATTTATATTAAACTTAATGGGAGACATTAAACTTCTGTGGTAAATTTATATCTAAATAAAAAATAAAAACAGCCGAGAAATTTTGTATGAAATCTCATTGTTGCACTGAAAAACAGTGCAACAATGAGATTTCATACAACATTTCTGCACTGTTTTGGTTCTAAGCAAAAAATACGTGCTTTGTGATCGGTTTTGTAGTGATTAATGATAACATTACTACGTAGTTAAAAGAAAAGGTAATTTAACCTTTTTAATTTAATCTTTTTTAATTTTTATTTTATTTAACCTTTTAATATTAAGGTATTTTGAAATCTATTACCTAGTGCTATTGGGTTCAATATCGAAGATTTCTGAACGCTCAGTGAAAAAAAAATATTTTGTTCAAATCGAACGAATCAATGGCTACACTGAGCTTATTTGAGAATGTCAGAGGGGCAAGCAAACGGGCCAAACCACACTAGCAACCTGCGCCTACGCACAGGTCCAATGGCGACTTATCTAAAATATTAAGGTTTTACACACTTAAACCTTCTGGAATAAATGCTCTGAATGATGGTGAAACCCGCATCGAAATCGAAAGACATACACGAAAAGCGACTGTTTTAAACTATGTAGGTATCATTTTTTAATTCAAAAGGGAATATTTCCACAATGTTACTGTATGCAAGTATCATCAGAACTGAAAAAGTTCTTTGGTTGCTGCATGCAGGGTCAAATTTACCTTCCATTTTTGGTGGGAAATAATCAAATAACTTCTCTCGCTCTGGGCGGAGCGGGAGGGCGTGCCAGACTTTTACTGACTAAAACCCACCCGTGTTCCTTCAGTTGCCTGTGTGCCAGGGCCACGATATCCCTTTCGGACAAACTCGCAACCCTGAGGGTCATATTTACCTAGCTAGCAAAACTCCGCCCTATGTAAAAATTCAACATTTATTATCTGTAATTTTTATGGTGTACATAATAAAGAGTATTCTATTCTATTCCATTCTCTGCAGACGTGATGATCGATATCTGGACACGACAAAATAAAAATTAAAAAGATTTGATTATTTGATTATTTTTTGTGTCTTCGACCGCTTGTAGTGGTTTTACTTGAAGTATAAGTTGAGAAAAACTGTATTTTCTTTGTTTTATCCAGTTTAGATATCGAAATCCATCAGTCTACGGAGTTTCGCTAGGTAATTTAATTTGACCCTGTATATCTATTTATATTTATTTATTTCATATTTATATATATTATACAGGCTGTCCCAAAAATCAACGTCAAACCGGAAACGGGTGATAGGCAAAGTCCTAACCATGAACAGAAAAATAGGTATTTAAAAAAAATCTCGGATGTGGTTTCTACATTATAAGTATCAAAAAATATTAAATTAATATTTGTAGTCACAGGACTTGAAAGATCATCACAGGGTGTCAGTTTTTCCGACACATTGTTTGATACTTATAATTTGACAAGTACATGAACCAGGATTTTTTTATATATTTTTCTGATAACTGCCGCGACTATGGCCTAACACCCGTTTCCGGCTTGACGTTGAATTCTGGGATACCCTATACATTATATTCAATTATACTTAACAATATTTTGTTGATGGAATAGAACTTGTCATAAAAGATTTCTCATCTATATTGAATTTTAAAATCTTTTTAACTTACATAAAATACCTGAAGGTATTGAGAATAGGCAGTTAGTAGTGGCTCGTGCAGACTGGCGCGATATCATGGGTGCGACAGGCAGCGCGACGCCTTCCATAAAGTTTTCATAGAAATTGTGCTACTAGTGTCGCATCGCGCCTGTCTGCGGGAGCCTTTAAGAAATGGTATAGTGTTTCCAGTTTTGGCTTTGCAATAATACCTGCCGAAGCTCTAAAATCTTAGGTGATTATAATAAAGGGAATAAATAATGATTTACGAAGGTATGTTATGGGACTGAACCGCAGTTTCCTTAAAGGGCCAATCCAATGAATAGAAAATGGCCCATCAAAACCAAGATAATATTAACATGGATGTAATAATGGGAATTTCTATTGCACCCAGGATTCTATTGGGAAATCACTATTTCATTTCAATTGAATCCCTTGTCAGATGAAATGTTTCTTTAATTAATGTAATTGAGACGATGTTCAGACCAAAATTTAGCGTTTCAGGAGATACGCTTTACTGAAAATTGTCTCTCTCTGAATTCTCAATTAGCATGTGGCGGCATCAACATCGTCACATGCGAACTATGCGTCACACTGACGTCACGCAAAATCCTGCATCGCGCAAGCAGAGTTTACCGCGTCATACATAAAACGTCCCGACATCAACCGTCGGGGAGTTGCCCACCAGACACAACACCCGTCTGGTCGAAGGATCCTCCTTTTTCTATAGAAGATCAGTGAACTTTATACCCTGTTCCTCATGTATCTATAAGCATTTCAATAAGAATGGGTTCAGGTATCAGAAGATTCGAATGCCTCTCCATTTTAAAATCCTTACTAACTGCTAGTATTAAGAGAAATGCAGGCATGTAAAAAAAAGAGTGAGACTTATAGTAGTCGCATATGATGTGTAACATCTGAGTCATCTGATATCTCACCTTGGTAATAAGCAACTGAGCAGCAACAGAAATTAACTTCAAAATTTAAAAACGTATAATAATGAAATATTTTTTCGAATAATTTTCATTACTAGTGGTCGCCCCCTGGTTGAAATTCGACCCCTTCTACTTACCATCTATACAACATGTCCCAGAATTAACGCACAACCTCTTAAGGGGTCATTGTACTCATCATTATAAACAACTTTTACTATGGGCCCAAACCTGAAATCGCGAAATACAAATCTGCGGTTTCATACATTAATTTATGTTCTTATTTTTTTTTCGCGATTTCAGGTTTGGTCCCATAGTAAAAGTTGTTCATAATGATGAGTACAATGACCCCTTAAGAGGTTGTGTGTTAATTCTGGAACATTTTGTATACTACTTACTAATTCCATGCTATTCTAAAGTACTTACTTATTCCATGCTCAAGCTGGCACTTCCGTCCCGAGAGGAATGATGTCAAACATCAATAATATTCGAGTTTGAGAAGACGGTTGACCGTCTTGGAGAATTATTTATATTTAGAAACATACAAACAAACATAAACTCACGCTCTCTTCCGATGGGGGTAGGCAGATACAACAGAACGGCACCAATTTTTTGAAACGTCAATCCAAATATAAGACCGAAGAGCATTTACCTTGCAAAAATATTCCCAAGTTCACATCAAGATCTTGCCATAAAAAATGCCAGAAATGATTCCCTTAGTTTTGGAGTATTCGTATGACAATGACCAGCTATAAAATATCTACGTGGATCATAAAACATGGAGGTAGCCAAATATAAACTGCGGCGGTCCCACATTAAAATTATAAAGAGCAGAAAACCCACGACACACAAATTAGGTTTATACATTGCTGCAGCATTTTATAACAACAAAACCCGTATTTTCAATTATAACTACATAGAGTTTAATTTCTTCGTTTTGTATGTCCATGTTTAGTGAATTGCATCGACTAGATCTTCTGGTAAAAATATTTTATTCTATGACACAAGTGATGTAACGAAAATGTGTTGGAGCTACGAATCAATATCCAGACCGCGGCAGGATATTATCATGTCATAATGCTTTGTTATGACGGTTCGGTCTTTATTTGAAGTATGTTTTTAACATTGTTACATTGGTTGATATAAAGGCAAGTACGGTATATCACATAAATCATAATAATAATTTAAATTGGATCTTTTTATAATTGGTATAAAAAATTAAAATGGAATCAACTTGTACCTAATTAATTAACCTAACATTTTTTTTTGTTTGGATAATCTTCATGAATGTCCTTCGCCCCGGGGCGGGCGCAGGGATCTGTCAGACTCTTACTGGCAAAAAATCACCCAGTGTTCTCTTCCCACACTTGTACCCGGCGATCATGGGATCTTGTGCGACTTCCGCGATCCCCGGCCTGCCTTTGCGGGCCACCTCAAGTCTGGGGTGAGGTGTGAGGTGAAAAGGGACGCGCGTGGAATACTTCGCCACTTCGGGTCTGGTATGATAGGGGGCGGCGGACGTCGTCGAGTCCGCTGTCGGTGGACCCATTTAGTAGAGCCAGAAGAGGGCATTACGTACCCTCTGCCGACGCTCGGTGCGCCAGCTGCGGACCGGGTGAGTAGAAGAGATCTTCTGCTTCCTTTCCGCAGCCTCCTTCTGCGACATAACTGTTTCGCAGGAGGATACCACCGCGTCCCAGAACTCCTCGCTACTGACCATCGAGTCGCGCACGGCCGGCAGCGACAGGTCACTGGCTAGTCCTGAGATGAGGGCACGGCGCGGGTGCAAGTGGCACACTCTGCTAGCGTATGCTCGGTCTGTCCTCCCAGCAGTTGGCTAATTTTAACCTAACATTTTTTGTTCTGTTTTGTTCCCGGGGTGAAAAATCCTCATGGATGTCCGCATCGCTGTCGACTGGTAATGTATCCAAAGAGACTGGCGGCATTGCCACGTTGTATGACAATGCATAACCTCTAGTCAAGGTAAAAACCAGCCCTAGGATCACGGAAAGTGACAACTAGTCGTTTGGAGATTTCATTGAACAGACATAGCATTTGAACCCCACGGCCCGTTTCGAACCGAAAGTTTAACAATTTGGCTTTAGATAAAAAAAATATAATCTAGCTCATTTCATCAGACAGGGTGACAATTATAAGCCTTTTCCTGCTATAGTCACACGAACTATCAGTGTATTCCCGTTGTCTCCGTTTGCCATATTCCCGTTACGGGGACAGCAGGACGTGATTAATTTTTTTTCCCGTTGTCCCCTCATCGTACGAAGTAAACCTTTTTTAAATCGAAACAGCTAGGTTAGGTTAGAACTGTGACCACACACCAAGCCGAGCGAGCGAAGCGAGCGGTGCTGCGGCACCGGCCGGCGAGTGCCAGAAACATATTTTAGAATGTAAAACCAAAGCACGGGGACAACGGGAAGTATTGTTAAATATTTAATTGAAGTACCGCACGGGGACACGGCGTACGGGGACAACGGGAATACACGAAACTATCTAACTAGACAGATCAGATCACTCGTACCACGTTTTGGTAATGAAGTTCGTTGACTAATCAGATAGGGATGTGCAAAACGCGGGCTTCGTTAGCCTCGCGTTCCGTTTTCGTTGATAACACCGCAATGTAGGATTTGTGATTCGCGCTTGCATTTGATTTTCTGAAGGTTTGAATTTTCTACCAAACTAATGTGCATTAACGCACAATACGAAGAATAGCACATACTGCAGTGTCTCAAGACGAAAGTTTTTGACCAGTGCGTGTTGCCAGTGATGACCTATGGTACCGAAACGTGGTCGCTCACAATGGGCCTTATCAGAAGGCTAAAAGTCACCCAAAGGGCAATGGAGAGGGCTATGCTTGGAGTTTCCCTACATGATCGAATCAGAAATGAAGAGGTCCGCAAGCGAACCAAGGTAACCGACATAGCCCGAAGAATTGCCAAGCTTAAGTGGCAGTGGGCAGGGCACATTGCTCGCAGAACTGATGGCCGATGGGGCCGAAAGGTTCTGGAGTGGCGACCGCGTACCGGAAGACGTAGCGTTGGAAGGCTCTCCACAAGGTGGACCGATGAACTTGTGAAGGCTGCAGGTATCCGCTGGATGCGGGAAGCACAGAACCGGTCGAAGTGGAGGTGCTTGGGGGAGGCCTATGTCCAGCAGTGGACGTCTTTCGGCTGAAATGATGATGATGATGACGAAGAATAGTAAGGTATATTATTCCACCGTCGCACCGCCGGGAGGACACGCCCTAGAAGTTCTCATAGTGAACTTATTGGTGATGTTCTTGAGAAAGATCAGGCAGTATGATATCAGGTAGTATATGACCAGATGTATGAACGTAAACGAAGCAAAATAGTGATTTATGCAACAAGAGAGAAAAGTCGTTTTTTGCTGCGAGTGTTGATTTTGAATCCCGAGTAAGCGAAGGATTTTATAATTGAATCACGAGCGTACCAAGTGATTCTAGGTTAGAATCCTGAGCGCAGCCGCGATTGGTTCAAAAACACGAGATGAAAATAACTTTGGTCTCGTTAACTCTTACAAATTTTCACCTCAGCAGCGACACATAATATTACCTAGAGGTAAAAAATATAACATGGTAAAAATTAAACCAAATTGTATATTTTTAAGACAAACAATATCATAAAGGTGTATGTTAAAATATAATAATTACATTTACACCGTGATTTTTGACTGAAATGGCCAACTTTACAGTTCTTATTCTGAGATACTGAAAGACTTTGATTACTTTTATTTATTAAGTGGTGGAGAATAGTTATTATTATAGTTTATAGCGGTCTCCCTTTTCCCAATTTATTCTTATCTATTTATAATATTATATTATAAGCTAAAAATCCGAAGCAAGTTTTTCATAAACTGCGCGACGGCACTTTTTAGGGCTCGTGGATTGCATAAGTGAACGAAATGAAATTTATGTAATAATATCTCTTAGATAGTGGTTTAGCTGTTCATAGTGGCCTCAGAATTTTGAAATAATTATGTATGAAATATCTATTAAAAAAATCCGTTATAAACCATAAAACCTTCTTAAAACGCTTAGAATTAACTGTAAATTTAACTTAACATTTATACCAGAAACCGTTTGTTCATAATATATTCAATTTCATATAAAAAGTATAAAAAAAAAAAACTTAAAATAAACGTAATTACAACTGTCAAATTGCTACATATCACATATCTTTCATAACGCAATTTTGTGATCGGCCTCTTAAAACCTCAACAGATGATTTGCAATTTTACGGTTCTAAGTGTATCCGAACGGTATATTGTTTGTTTCTTTCTTGGGCCTACTAGTTATGGAATTTGAAAATTGAACTTCGAATCGACTTGTTCTATCTCTCGCTTTTTTTTGTATCGAAGTGACAGAATAAAGTGAAAATCAAATCTTTCGAATTTTGTTAGTAGACCAACATGATCCCGGCATTTAAAAAAAATAATTAAAAAGTTACTCAAACTTAAAACCCAAACATTTATTTCAATTAAACCAATTACAGGCACTTCTGAATTGTCAAAAATTCGGTCAGTTAATCAGAAAGTTGAAGCTATTTACCCATTCCAAAACGTCGATCTCTATGGAGAAGAACAGGCAAGAAACTCCAAGGAAACTCTTTTAAATCAAGAATTACAAAATCCTGGGAACATTATTTTGTCTCACGCACGCAGCAAAATCGAACTTTGCTCACTGTCTACTATGTCTGTTCAATACAATTTGAACATATTATATATTTTGATATTCTTAATTATTATAAATTGATGTAGGTAATTAATTGCAGTAATTTGTAATAATTCAGAATCAAAATATTTAATTAAGAATAATATTTTTGTTTCTTTTTATCTTGTTTTTGTTATGTGTGCAACATTAATATCCCATGTCTTCCCGTGGGTGTCGTAAAAGGCGACTAAGGGACTTACTAGAGAATGGGCAGCACCGTTCTCTATGCATTTTTTTATTTATTTATTTTATTTTTAGGAAAACTTACAGCTAAACAGATACATTTAGTAATAATTCATAGAAGAAAATGGCCAATTACAAGTTTCCACTTATAGTCTATGATCATTGGAACAAAGCCACCATACTGCGATCGATAACCCGCCTGCCAAGCGTGGCGATTATGGAATATCCCCCCCCCCCTTTTTTTGGGGGAGACCTATGTCCAGCTGTGGACGTCGTTCGGCTGAAATGGTGATGGTGAGGATATATTTATGTCGTGTGGCAACACAATCTTTTCTTTTCTGTTTGTACTTTGGTAGAACACGTTCCAATGTAACTGGCTATTGTATTTTTTTCATATTACAAAAAATATATAGTATATAAAAATATATAAATAATCCATATTTTACTGTCTATCTTTGTTTTATTACAAACAATGTCTGTACACAGCAAAACCTGCTCGTTTGAAGTGCTGAGGTGATAAGAGTATTTAAGGATCGTAGCAGATGGCCTTTTGTAGTTGCTGCCTACCCTCATGGGAAGTAGGCGTGATTTTATGTATGTATTTATACCACTTAAAGATCTTGTCTATATTCCATACGCGAATAATACTAATCTATTGTGTGGTATTTTATTCTTGTTAGGTAAACCAACCATGATCCAATCTCATACATTCAAATCGTATTTTCAACTCATAAAGATCAAAACGAATAGGATAGACCCTCAAATTGCTTTATAAATATTCGGTAACAGAACGAAAATGTGATTTTTTGTAAACAAAAATGTACAATGTGGTTAATGGTTATCTGTGGTGTAAAAGCAAAGTATTAAGTATTTTTATTGTGACAGTGATTTCGTGAAAAGGGACGGATGTGTGTAGACAGGAAATGACAGCTTCAGCATGGAATAAGTAAGTACTTTTTAATAGCATGTGTAAGCAACTACAAAATAAATCTAGATATTTTAATGTGAATTTAAGATTGTATTAGTACGCAACTTGACTAGTATCTAACTGTAATTTGGTTCCATAAATGATAAATGATTTTATTTCTGTAAGTAGGTTTGTACAAACACTTTTACACGTCAATCATATTTTAAAAACTAGATGAGGTCGGCGTTTCCTATCTGACTACTCTGAGAAGAAAGGCCGAAACAAACTCAGAGGTCATAGTCTCTTTTAAAGTCCAGACATAATCTTGGTCAGATCATGTGAAGACCATGTAGATTGGTGTCTGAAATGGTCTTTTGAGGAAAGAACCACACAGGTTGAGTGGACCTGATAAAAGATGATAATGTGTTTAAATATTATGGTATGATGAAATACGTAGAAATTAACTTGTATACATAAACAAAACATTCATGATTAAAATAATCAAAAGTTACCATTATAAATAAGTTTAACGTCCATCTATTGACTCAAAATTCGCGCGCTTTCCCCCACTTTGTAACGTGGACACAGAGCTGTCAAAAAAATCGAATAATGCTTTCTGGGTCAATATATTTTGGACTGCCGAGCTGTACAGTACAGACTAAGTGTAAAAGTGTATAGTGTTAATAATTAAAAGGATTTATCACATTATTAGTGACTTTTCTTTCACATGGAATTAGTAAGTATTTTATAAGAGCATTGTCTACTCATGGAATTAGTAAGTAGGTACTTTAGAGGTTGTCAGTAAAGGGGGTCGAATTTCGATCAGTGGGCGATCACTAGTAATGAATAATTATTCGAATACATATTTCAGTATTTAGCTTTATTACATTTTGAGGTTAATTTCTGTCGCTGCTCAGTTGCATATTACCAAAGTGAGATGTCAGATGTTACACATCATATGCGACTACTGTAAGGCTGGCTGTGGTACTATCATAAAATAAACGGCAATCCAGTAACCAGCAAACGGTAATCCTAATTAGGCAGAGGTGTATACCTAATCACTCACATTTCCCTGGCACAGATGGCTAAAGGAACTAGTCCGTTTCATGAATGATTATACTTCACAACAGTTAAATAGCACAGTTAAGGCGATGATAACCAACTATTAATAAGTAAGTATAAGTATAAGGAACTATATTTATTTTCTCTTCACAAAAGTACAGTTAGTATTGCTTAAAACTAGCATAAGGATAAGTTTACATATTTTGTGAGAGACTGGTGCTTGAAATAGGCATTGCAAGCAACGCCTGTGGTACAAGTCACCAGGACCCCACGACGCTTCATAATGTACAAGCTTACATTGGATGGTTATATGAAACAGAAGAGAGTTTACAATATAAGAAAGTAAAAAATAAATAATACAAAACAACATAACGATAATTCAAACTTTCGAGAGTGGATTTGACTGTGTGTTGTGTGCGTAAGTGTGAGTTGAATTGTGTAGGTGTAGCGTATGTAGTTCTATGTGAGATAATGTGTATGTAAGAAGTGTCAAGATATAGGAATCAATAAATTTTCAGAGTTGCTTCATAATCCAAAGTTTTCAGCCATTTACTCGCAGAAGCCTTAGAAAAACTCTTGGGCTTGTGAACGATGGAAAGACCGGTGTTTGCCTTGTTGTGACTTTTTATTAATGATTTTATACTGAAGATCACGTCTAAACGAGTGGTGTTAATGACTTGAAAAAAAAATCTATGATAAATTAGAGCATTTTTTCAATAACTTAATATGTGATTCTTTAAGATTATGTTTACATTACATATTGAAATTAATTTGTAAATTTATCTCTAACGCGATAAAAAACCGAGAATGGCGCAAAATCTATCGAGCGTATTTTTCTGAAACAACCAATTTAAATATAATTGAATTATTGATCTTTTAGTATACGCGTTTTATTACAATAACTTTTGTTTTGTGTATAATAAATTAATAATGCGTCAAATTGGGGACAGCGCTCCTTGATGGGCGAGTCCTATTACCGGCTGAACGTACGACGCGTTGCGTGAGCTCAGTACAGAACACGCAAGCTAACCACTCAAGGTCACTGGCATATAATATCTCCGGCTTATGATACTTTGTGCCAAAAAAATACGCATGATTTTAGGTAATCAAAAACCCCACCACGTATCACCAGGGGTTTTTTTTTTTTTTTCATGGGTGGGAAATTATCAAATAACTTCTCCCGCTCTGGGCTGAGCGGGAGGGCGTGTCAGACTTTTACTGACTAAAACCCACCCGTATTCCTTCATTTGCCTGTGTGCCAGGGCCACGATATCCCTTTCGGACAAACTCGCAACCCTGGCAGGCGTTGGCCCTATCGGACCCCGTCAATTGGTGCTGACAACTCTTTGTGGCGCGCGTGGAATACGACGCGCCGTCGACCCGGGCCTGGTCCTTATCGGACGGTGAGCCACCCATCGCTCACCGTCCGCAGGCCCGCGCCTACGGTGGCCGGAAATCGGCTTGCGACTCCCGATGCCCGGGGCGTCTCCTGCGGCGACTAGGGGCGCGAGGGCGCGAACCTTGCCTCTCCCTCACGCGTTCCGCCTCCTCCTTCGCAAGCATTACTGCATCGCTGAAGGAGGTGACGGCCTCCCATGCACTCTCGCTCCGAACCATGGCCTGAACCAGGGCCGGACGCGAGAGATCGCCGCCGCCGATCGCCTCCGTGAGGACACGGCGGTGCTCCACCCAAGCTGGGCAGACCTCCACCGTATGCTTCACCGTGTCCTCCGGGCGATCCACACAGTGGCGACCCGGGCGTTTCCTCCCGCTTTATCCTGAATAGGAACCTCCCGAAACAACCGTGTCCGGTGAGGACCTGCGTCAGGCGGAAGGTGAGGACGCCGTGGCGCCTCTCTAGCCACTCCTCAAAGAGGGGACTTATCGCCACAATCGTGGCGTGCCCAGCGCTGGGTTCCGACAATCGCACTCTCCATGCCGCCATAAGATCCCGCCGGAGCTCTGTCCGCTGTGCCGTGATTTCTCGCGGCAGCGGAGTTTCACCCCGGCGCGCAGCGTTTCGCCTCCTCGCGCCACTCCCAGACGTGCGCGAGGACTTTTGCCTCCAGATCCCATGGCGGTAGTCCGGCAAGGAGGCTCGCCGCCTCACGGGAGACCGTGCGGTGGGGTGGGGGGGGGGTTAAAAAGTTTAAGATTAATGGACGCCCTCTTTACTGTGCTGTACTTATTCGTTTGCTAAATTGTAATAAATTATGTGATAGACATAATGTTAATGCTAGAAATAAAGATAAAATACATTATCTTAATTAAACTTAATTTTAACTTAACTTAATGTATATTTAGATTATCTATAGTGCATACCTACTACATCTTTTAGGGGATACTGTGTAAAACACGCAAGCTAACCACTCAAGGTCACCGGCATATATCTGCGTCTTAAGAGGAAATGCGGGCGGAGAGACTTTTAGAGTAAAAAGTCATAAATCGAGGTTCGGCTCTCGCCTATTTCCTCCTCCAATATTGGACCAATTTAAAAGATATTTCTTACACTGAATAAGAAGGATATATACTGTGTCCCTATGTTTTCCTTTTTGATGATACATTATCTTTATAAGAGCTGGAACCCTCTGAAAATGCTCAAAATTGCCTGTTTAGACCGCTGACAACAGAGGGCTATTGTAGGAGGAAATAGGCGAGAGCCGAACCTCGATTTATGACTTTTTACTCTAAAAGTCTCTCCGCCCGCATTTCCTCTTAACAGCCGTTGCTCAGTGGTGTGACCAAGCGTGTGCTGATAAAAACAAAAAATATACTTACCGCTTTCACACACAACACGAAAAATCCATCTAATCATCAACTCGATACCATCAGTTAAACCCTAACTACATAAATGCAAAAAAGCAATAAATCTTTTAAAACGGCACATATCGTGCAATTGTCGATAAAATTACCTGTCTATGCAGGGTATCAATTTGAGCTAAACGAACACATCTATAAAAACGCTCCCATTGTTCTGTAACGAAATAGTACCATTCGTCTTGTAGGTACAATACCGTCGCTGTCCCACATGTAAGCATGACGGAGTTGATGTGATCGGCAGGGCTACAACCTGATTTGATGATAGCTTTGTTGGTGAAAACAAGTGATTGGTTGACCTTATTTTGGCTCACCTATATTGTAGCACATGGCACGCTTTTTTGCTATAACACAATTTATGAGTTTTTACAAATTATAGCTAACAATTGTTGGTACACACGGCTACACATCAAGCTATACATATCCAGTTTAGGCTGATCTCGCATTGAATAGGATTTTTGTACAATGAGAAGCCAGCTTGTACTGGAAATGTATAGCTTGATGTGTAGCCGTGTGTACGCGAATAAAGGAGATGTTTCAATTTCGGCCATAAAGTGTACGGTAATGAATAAAGTGGAAAAAATTCCATGAATTCAGGAAAAATATTCTTTCCTGAATATTTTCCTGATTACTTCGGCACAAATAATAATAGTTTTTCATATTATTGCCATAATCTATTGATCATGGCGTCGTCTTACTTGCATTCTGTTTTCGTCCAGAAATCATGTTACATTAAAACGTAACAATATCACGATGACGTTATTTATATAAATCGTAGTCGTAAGGTACATTTCTCCTTTCATTCGCTGAAGAGCCTTCAAAGTCTCCTGCCCTTGAAGACTAAAATTTCTTTGGCACAAACACTTATTCAGCCGATTATAGATTATGCCGACGCCTGCTACCTGGATGCTACTGAGGAGCTACTGAACAAGCTTGAGCGCTTGCAAAACTTGTGCATTCGCTTTGTTTTTGGTCTTCGAAAGTATGACCATGTTTCTCACCTTCGCAAGGAACTCAAGTGGCTCCCAATCCGCCTTCGCAGGAACACTCGGATTTTATGTCTCCTCTTCAACATCCTACATAACCCGTCTTATCCTTCCTATCTGCGTGAGCGTTTTTCTTACGCTCGCCCTAGCGACGCTCCCTGCAGATCACACCTTAGATCCCTCCTTAAATCTCATCCTCATAAAACTAGCTACTATTCTTATTCCTTCTCTGTCCATGCTGTAAGATTGTGGAACTCACTTCCGCCTAGCATTCGTGATTTAAAAACTATTTCTTTATTCAAATATCGCGTAAAAGAGCACTAACTTTCCTCTCAACTGTGAGTATTTATATTTATATATTTGTTTATATATGCTTTATGTATTTATTTAAGTTTATGTAGGTTTTGCACGTGTGTACGTATACGTGTGTATTTTTTTTATATTTAGTTATGGTATAGTTTAGGTATATTTAACATTTTAGTTTAAGACTTCGCATAATCATATTTTTCTCTTCTTGTTCTCACACACTATTGTCTACATTTCTTTTTCATTTCTCCTTTCGCAGGTCTGCTGGAAGAAATTTCTTAAGAAATAAGCAGTACCTTTGTACTAAATTTTTGTTATGTCATATCTCTTTGTATTTTTCCGTGTGTACATAAATAATAAAATAAATAAATAAATAATAAATAAATGAAAGGCATGAATTTCTGTGCTATTATGATACTTTTTTGGCTTATTATAAAAACGTGATCGATAAAAAAATATATTCTATTTTTGTTTTTTTTTTTTTTTTGTGAAGATTCAATTTTTTATTTAGTAGAATTCAAATATTATGTACATAAATAACAACTTATAACTAATTAATTTATAAAAATAACAAAATTATATACTAACTAAACTAAAACTATAAAACATTAAAATATAGCGTCGAAAAATTCCTCCGCATCGCTGTCGACTGGTAATGTACCCAAGAGACTGGCGGCATTGCCACGTTGTATGGCAATGCTTAACCTCTGGCCAAGGTAAAAGCCAGCCCTTGGGTCACGGGAAGTGTCAACCAGCCGTTTGGAGATATCTTTGAACAAATCATGAGCACTCGGACCGCACGGCCCGAGGGTTTCAACCCCAAACGGCTCGAAAATATAGTTACCGATAAGGTTATTATACTTTCGCCGCTTGAGATTTTCCGCAGACGCAGCAGCAGCGCCAGCACAGCACTCGGAGTCAGGAAGATGGGATGGCGCAAGAGTATCGACACACGTTGCGTCCCACACTAAAGGCCTACCCACCTTCCATGGAAATAAAGACATGCCGTCCGGTCTCTTGCCATTGTCACGTGCCAAGCCATTAGGTTCTAATACAGCTGGAACGCCGACGGTGACAAGAGCTCGTCGGATAATGTCATTGATATTCGCGTGCCGCGCTAAGTGACCTGCACTACGGCTGCAAGACAGGCCGTGGTGTCCGAGGCTGTTGACAACTTCGCCACAGTGACAGCGATGAGGAGAACAACAAGGAGCTCCTAGTCGGAGGGAAGCAGCGAGGCGGAAAGTAGTGTCGTCGAACAAAGTACCTATGTTCGACGATGGTAGTGCATGAAGCCACAGGCCTGACTCCCATTTACCCACAGCCAGCAAGCGCGCACGCTCCGCAGTAGTAGCAGACGTGTCAAGTAAATTATTCTGTACTACTCTGCAGAGCTGCTCATCCCACCGTCTCTGGGAAGATGGATTGTCGGGTGGATCTGAGTTCGGGCAAGCGAGTCTCCAGGCATCCATAGCCACGGAGAACCACGGCACATCAAAATCAATCAGTGTGGGGGCTAGGATTTTCCTGATTAATTTCTCAGTGCCGTGGACCGAGGATATGAAAGCCGGTAAACTAATACTTGAAATTTTGCGGACGCCGAGGCTTCCCATACGAATGGGAAGAGTAGCTTGTGCCCAAGCTCGGTCGTCCATGGCCACATTTAAGATCAAAGTCTTTTAAAACAGTTTCTACATCGCCTCCTAAAGTTCCATCATCAAGATACCAAACGTTAAATTTGGAATTTAACTGTCGAATGATTGGGTGAATTGCTAAACTAAAAATCACTGGCCCGAGAGGGTCACCTTGGTCACAGCCAACAGCAGATTCCAGAAGGTTGTCCCGATAAAGTAATTTAGAAGAAATTTAAATTCTATTTTTGTAGATTTTGTAGATAGAATTGGCTGGCTGTCGATGCTCGTGACAACATGACAAACGTCAAACATTTTCAGTTTTTATTTAGTGCCTAAAAAATATTAGTGATGAAAAAAGACATTCTTTATTGTATTCAGGGGATCGTTTCCCAGGTTTTCTAAAGCGTACATTTCATAGCCGGAGGCCTATACAAAAATGAAACGTCTCCTTTTGCAAATTGCAAAAATATATTCAACTAGTAGACATTCATGAATTTTCATTGGCAATATGTTTACAGCAGAGTTAGCTGCTTTTACGCCCATTTATAAGCCTAAACCCATTGGATGATAGGTCTTTAATCTTCAATCCAATGTATAAATTACCTTAAGTGGCGATAACACTGATGAATTGATGGTTCGGTCGTTTCGGCTCAATAATGGCCATTTAACTGGGTGTTTTTAACAATTGATCGACCAAGCACCAACCTAACTTGGTAAAATTATTACTTACGTACATGTTTTGGGATTCTTGACTAGTTTTAAACGCAAACTAGACGAATCCTTTTTGTCACCTTCCACCCCAACTTCTTACTGTCATATCGTAAAAAATGTTCTAAGTTATTTACGAAATGACAGTAAAAAGTGTAATTTTACTGCAGCTAATTAAAACTCCTACCGTCTTATTACAAAACAAGATTTTATTTTGACATGGCTTAAACCATGGAGCCAGTTTTTATAATAAGAACGTAACTGTGATTGAAATATCGTTCTTTATACAAAACTGAAAACTTAGTTCGGTACTAAGTGTTGTCAGTTTTGAATTAGGAACTTTACCGTAGACGGAATAAAGTTCGACATTCAATAATTACTCCATGGTTTAAACATGGGTCTGAAGATAAACCTTGTTTTGTAATAACACGGATTGTGTATTACAACAATTAATGCATGACTGTATTTTTTATATAAAGCTAGCTAACTCGTTAGACGTAGGCCTGTCCAAAAGTTCATAAATAAATCCCACAAAAAAAAGAAAGTTAAGTCTTTCCCAAATTTGATAAAAATCCGAATATCCGAAATAGATTTTGCGCCATTCTCAGTTTTTTATCCGCGTTAGACATAACTTTACAAATTAATTTCACTATGTAATATAAATATAATCTAAAATATTCACATATTAAGTTATTGGGAAAAGGCTCTAATTTAACATATATTATATTTATAATTATTTTTCAAATCATTAACACTACTCGTTTAGGCGTGATCTTCAGTGTAAAATCATTAAAAGTCGGTTATCGTCCCCTTAAGTTGAGAGAAGTTAATTACTTGTAATATTATTATTATTGGGTCACCGAGTAAAAACAGCGAACGTACAAAAAAAAACCATGAAAACCAAAAACTCTACGAAACAAAAGAAAGAAACGAACAGGAAAAAAAAATAGTTGCCGTCTTCTTGTAATAGGTACTACAACCTATTTCCCGGGATGGTTAATAATGACAGGTGTCAACCGAAACCCTTGCTATACTTACAGTCATCTACTATCGTTGCCAACGTGGAAAAATATATTATTAAAGGTAACTTCTCATTTATCATCGTCTGGCTAACTTACGAGTAAGGTAGAATGAGAGTTTTATTTTATATATGATTTGTTTTTTACTGAAATAACTAATATGCTATCTTTTTTTTAAATAATACTAGTTTATGTAGTGCAGCAGTGTAGTGTAGTGTGTTGTGTAGTGTTGTTTAGTTTATTAAAACACGAGTATGATATTAACTTCTTTGATTTGCCCTGTATCGTATTGGTTAAAAAAATGTTTTATAACATTATTTTGTTCGAGAAAAAGGGTTTTAATTATGATATTTTTTTAAATTTCGTTATTGTTTATAAAGTCTATTGTTTATTATCTCTATAATGTCGATATAAATTCGTTTTGAACATTATAACAATTAGAATTTTACGATAAAAGAGTAGATAAAATAGGTTACAGTCTGGCATGATGACCTACCTACAATTATGCTATACAGGGTGATTTTTTTGAGATGGAATTTTAGAGTGAAAGCAACAATTGAAAAAAAAAACCCTATTGAATTTAGGAGATTACTGAACATGCGATTTTTATTTTATGAAAAGCTCCTAGTTCAGCCAGAGAGTACTTGATCTATTTTTAACCTGAAAAATGTATAAATCAGCGATTGTTCATATGAAAATACACTCGAAACGACAATAAATATATAATTGTTAAAACCGTTGGGAGCGTACATGCTTCTACTAGGAGATCGATTCACGGGTTACGGGAGATGCGCTAAGGTAGCTCGCGATATTCAAATTTCATAACTTTTTTGCAATTTACAGTCAGTCATTACTAGAGAATGGGCAGCAGCGTCCTCTATGCATTTAAACACCATACTGCGATCGCTAACCCGCATGCCCAGTGTGGCATTATGGCAACCCCCCCCCCCCCCTTGGGGGAGGCCTATGTCCAGCAGTGGACGTCTTTCGGCTGAAATGATGATGATTATGAGGTCAGTGTCAGGCTGATGATTGTCACTGTTGATTAAAAAATGATTCACAACCGTAACTAACAATATTAGTTACGGTTATTACAGAATTATAAACATTAGAATCAGTAATTCAACACCTTAAGTTAGAATTGGCCCCAAATGTCATGGTTTCATGAAATAGTCATTCAATAGGATTATATGAACTTAGAGAGTTATATTGATGATATTTATGATTATAATATCTATAAATAAATATTTTATACGGCCGCGAATCATATTTAAATCTACATACAACGTGATGCTTTTTTTTTTTTTTTGGGTGGGAAATTATCAAATAACTTCTCCCGCTCTGGGCTGAGCGGGAGGGCGTGTCAGACTTTTACTGACTAAAACCCACCCGTGTTCCTTCCGTTGCCTGTGTGCCGGGGCCACGATATCCCTTTCGGACAAACTCGCAACCCCGGCAGGCACTGGCCCTAACGGACCCCGTCAGTTGGTGCTGACATCTCTTTGAGGCGCGCGTGAAACACAACGCGCCGTCGACCCGGGCCTGGTCCTTATCGGACGGCGAGCTACCCATCGCTCACCGTCCGCAGGCCCGCGCCTACGGTGGCCGGAAATCAGCTTGCGACTCCCGACGCCCGGGGCGTCTCCTGCGGCGGCTAAGAGCGTGAGGGCGCGAACCCTGCCTCACCCTCACGCGTTCCGCCTCCTCCTTCGCGAGCATTACTGCTTCGCAGAAGGAGGTGACGGCCTCCCATGCACTCTCGCTCCGAACCATGGCCTGAACCAGGGCTGGACGCGAGAGATCACCGCCGCCGATCGCCTCCGTGAGGACACGGCGGTGCTCCGCCCAAGCCGGGCAGACCTCCACCGTATGCTCCTTCGTGTCCTCCGGGCGATCCACACAGTGGTGACACCCGGGCGTTTCCTCCCGCTTTATCCTGAACAGGAACCTCCCGAAACAACCGTGTCCGGTGAGGACCTGCGTCAGGCGGAAGGTAAGGACGCCGTGGCGCCTCTCTAGCCACTCCTCAAAGAGGGGACTTATCGCCACAATTGTGGCGTGCCCAGCGCTGGGTTGCGACAATCGCACTCTCCATACCGCCATGAGATCCCGCCGGAGCTCCGTCCGCTGTGCCACGATTTCTCGCGGCAGCGGAGTTTCACTCCGGCGTTTCACCTCCTCGCGCCACTCCCAAATGTGCGCGAGAACTTTTGCCTCCAGATCCCACGGCGGCAGTTCGGCAAGGAGGCTCGCCGCCTCACGGGAGACCGTGCGGTAGCCCCGTACCAGCCTGATGGCTATGACCCTTTGGGACGCGTTCAACCGCTGGGCTGGTCTCAGCCTCAGAGAACGCGCCCACACCGGTGCCCCGTAAAGGGCCATGGACCGCACGATCCCTGCGTAGAGCCTCCGGCAGGAGGCGTTTGGACCCCCTAGATTGGGCAGAAGCCGCTTCAAAGCAGCCCCGGCCCTCTCCAGTCTGGGAGCCAAACGTCGGAAGTGCTCCACGAAGTTCCAGCGGCTGTCGAGGACGAGTCCCAAGTACTTCATCGTCGACTCGACACCGATGTGAACTCCTCCCGCCGTTATCTGGGAACCCGACAGTGGCGGGTTCCGAGGACCATAAAAACACATGGCCTCGGACTTGTGCAAGGCCACCTCGAGTCCCAATTGCCGGATCCTATCGACGATTGTCGCAACCCCACGTGCCGCCAGTTCGGCCGCCGCCTCATGCGACCTCCCCTGCGCCAGGACCAGCGTGTCGTCAGCGTAGCAGACTACGCTGACGCCGCTAGGGAGGTCGGCTCGCAGCACCCAGTCGTACCCGATGTCCCACAGATGCGGCCCCAGGACCGATCCCTGTGGGACACCGCACGATATCTCTCGCCGGTTCCACTCTCCTTGGTGACCGGGGTAGATGACGGCCCTGTCCGTCAAATAGGCCTCGACCACGCGACAGAGGTAGGTCGGCATCCGGTGATACCGAAGTGCCTCCCTAATGCAACTCCAGGGCAGGGTATTGAAGGCATTGGCGATGTCAAGAGACACCGCCAAGACGACCCCACCCCGGGCAACAGCATCCCCTGTCGTGAGGGCTCGAACGCGCATGATGGCATCCACCGTAGAGCGCCCCTTGCGGAAACCAAACTGGCTCTCCGCCAAATCCGGCCCCACCCGCACCAGCCGCCCGACAAGGCGGTCTGCAATTACTCTTTCAAAGAGCTTGCCCACCTCGTCGAGCAGCACGATGGGCCGGTAAGCGGACGGAGAGTTCGCTGGGCGCCCTGGCTTCTTAATGAGGACTAGTTTCCCCGTCTTCCAACAAAGTGGGAACTGGCCCCTCTCCAAGCATGCGCTTAGGAGCCCCCTTAGTCGAGGCCCGAGAGCCTCCAAGGCCAGGACCCAGGCTTTTCCATGCAAGCCGTCGGGTCCTGGGGCGGTATTCTTGGCATTAAGCCTACGTACCGCCACTCTCAGATCTACCTCGGTCACCACCGGAGCATCGTCGTCGTCGTCGGCAGTGTGGTCCGCATTGGGCACCGCAGGAGGCGGAGCCATGGGTGGAGCAGTATGTTCCCCTCGGGAAGGGAACAGAGCGCTCACCACGTCCTCCACGAGTTGGGGCCGGAGACTCTGCATCAGCGGGGGAGCCCATGGGCGGAGTTTATCCCTCACCCCTTTGTAGGGGCGTCCCCACGGGTCCCTGTTGAGAGTCTCCAGCGACTCCTCACGAGCCAGTCCTCTGGCCCGCTGGATTTCCGCTCGGAGGGCGGTCTTCGCCACTCTGTACCCCTCGTACAGCTCCGCCTGAATAGCCACCGTATCCGGAGGGCGGATACGGAGCCTGCGGTGCCTGGAGTACCGGTGGCGCGCAGCAACGCAAGCCTCGCGTAAAGCGATCAGCTCACGCGACCACCAGTACACCTGGCGCCGAGCACGTCCGGGCTGGACCCGGAGCATTGCCACGTCACATATTTCAGACATGGCCTCCCGGAACCACTCCGCCTCGTCGTTTATGTCGGCAGGCCTGTCCGGTGATGACACCCAGGCCTGCACGATCGAGGCTTCCAGGAGGAGCTCCCGATCCAGCTGCTTCAGCGCCCACCGCGGACCACTCGGGGCCTGTCGGACCAGCGCGCCCGTGGTCTGGGCGGAGACGTCAAACCGGATGTATGACGCGCCAGTCAATGACACGCGGCGACAGAGCGGGGCTGTCGAGATGTCCACCACTGATTCACCCCGCATCCGCACACACGTGGGGACAGAACCCCGGTTTAGGATGACCAGGCCTGTCTCCAGAGCCCAGTCCTCCACCATCCTGCCCCGTGTGTCCGTATACCGGGAACCCCAAGCCACGTTCTTGGCATTGAAGTCCCCGAGGACGATCACAGGGAGGCCATGGAACCCGACGACGACGACTCTCAATTCCCCTAGGGAGTTGTGGAACTCGGCGAGAGTTCGGTTCGGGGAGAAGTATACTCCTACCACAACAATCTCCCCGAACCGTGCTGCTACGCAACCCTGTCCCCTCTTGACGGCCTCGAGGGACGGGGTACCGGCGGCGGCCGACGACATAATGGCCACTGAGCCGCTCAGGTCCTCCACCCAGTCATCCCTGGGCGGGACAAAGTACGGCTCAGCGACCACGGCGATGTTAATCGACCACTGCGCCATGCTCAACATGAGCAACAGATCCTGAGCGGCAGCGCAGTGGTTGATGTTCGCCTGGAGGAGGCGTAATGGGGCCATTTATTGGCAATCCATTTCAGCCCCCTCCTGGGCCTCCTGTGAAGGCCCTGCCACGGTGTTAGTGGCAGCGACGACGGTGGAGGCAGCAACGGCGGCGGCAATAGTGGCGGCTGCGGCGGAGACGGCGGTGGCGGGGGGCTTGCCCCTGCCCCTAGGTTTGGGGGTGGGAGCGCAGGCCTTGCCTCCAGCCCGGTGATCGGCCGCTTTGCCAGCCGCCGCACATGCAAAGCAGTGCGGCGGGGCCTCGCAAGAGCAGGCCTTGTGACCGGGCCGACCACAGCGGCAGCAATCCTCGCTGCGGTCCACCTCCGAGGTTCAGCATACTCCCACGTGGTTACCCACCCGGCAGCGGAAGCACCTCAGAGGTCTGGGTTCCAGCAGTTTGACCTGCGCGGATACCCAGCCCACCCGGAGCCTTCGGCCCTCCCCGGCTATCTTTTGGGCCGCCGACACGGGGCAGCTCACCATAACGGTTTGCATCCCCGTGCTGTCAGGACGGATGGTGCCCACCCTCACCTGCTCGGCAGGACATTCTCCCGTCCGAGCCACGGCGGCCACAACGTGTTCCGCCGTCACGCAGTCGTCCAGGCCCAAAATGCGCATGTCAGCGCACTTGGTAGGCCTGGACACCCGGGCCTCTTCCGCATTTAGGGACGCCCTAAGCCTTTCCGCTAGGGCATGAGCGGTAGGGCCACTGGCTGCACCGGGGATCTCTAGCATACGGGCCCCCGTCGCAGTGACCTTCATCCGGAAGCCATCGGTGACGCCGATCTCCTCTAGATTTACTGCCGCCCACGCCTTGGCGAGCACATCGCGGTAGGACACGCCCTTCTTTTCCGCTTCCGGCTGTAGCGTGATCACTACAGCTGCGGACTTCGGGACGCGGAGCCTAGCCGCGACGCTACGCTTCTTGCGCCGCTGCCGCCTCTCCTTCCTTTTGGCCGCCCTTGCTGCCTTACCCGCCTTCTTGTTCTCCCCGACTACCTGCCATTCGGCGTCGGCCGGGGAGGAATTAGGTGGCGGGGGTGGAGGCGACCGTTTTGCCGTGTTGGCTGGGGCCCTCGCCTTCTGCACACCCGCCTGTGCAGCCACCCCGCCCTTCTGTGGCTTGGGTGGAGCCGATTTCACCGGTGCGGGTTTGGCCGCTGCTTTTGCCGCGGGCTTGGCCGTAGGCTGGGCCGCTGCAGCCACGGTGGCGGCAAAGGTGGCTGGCTTGCTCGCGGCTAGCGGGGGGCGCAGGACAATGCCCTCCAGAACCGAAAACTGATTATGGAAGGCAGCCAGCTCTTGCCGCACCAGGGTCAGAACCCGGTCTTCCGCAGGCACAGGCAGACCCTGCCCTTGCTGCAACCCCCCATGTGGCACCTCCCGAGAGCCAGCTCCTCGGAGCCGGGCCAGGTCCGTTCGGAGCTCCTCGTTCTCCTTTCGGAGAAGCTCCATAGCGGCCGTCAAGCGGCTGACCTCCGCCCGCATCTCTGACATTTCGTCCAACGGAGGCCCGATCTGAAGGGCTCTCGCTGCCGCCATAATGGAGGCCGTGGCAGCGGGTATGACCTTCTCTTTAGAGACTTGAATCCTCTTCAAAACCACACCCTTGATCGCGGCTACCACGACCTCCTCAAAGCTGCTGGCGACTCGCTCCGCCTCGGAGCCGCATGCGGCATCCAGCTCACCACCTGAGGTATCAGAGAGCCCCTCCATTGGGAGCCTCTCGGCTCGCTGGGCCGGCTCGGTTGGGCTAGCTTGGCTGGGCTCGCTTGCCTCCTGGGTGGTGAGCCCTCTGCCCACACCCCCTCCTTGGACCCCTCCCCGACGGCCAATCTTCCTCCGGGCCGTGCTCAAACCTCCGTCAGAGGACGACCCCTGGCCATCCCCTGGTTTGGAGAGCTTCTTCAAGAACTTTTTTATGTTCTTCGTTGCAGCTCCCACCTCCACGGGCTCCGGGCTCTTTTGGTTTAGTTTTTCCATATTGTTCCCACGAGTGTGGGGGATATAAAACGTCATTCCTAGGTTTACCCCCTGTGCCTAGGTAAGTCAACATTTGTTTCCCAACCAGGGGTTCGACTGGTCCCTGGCTGGGGGTGCGCTAACGACTGATGCGCCACCTGCAACTACAAAGTTACAGATGGCACTACTCCTCAGCCATTCATACCCTCACCACGCACCAAAACTTGGTATTAGAGGATTTTTTTTATAGAGGTTATCGTCCTCGCGATCCGGGCGACTAAGCCAAGATCCTCGTCCCGTTCCAAGTCACAAAACATGACCGTGATCTCTTTCCGGATTATGATATCGACGGGTGCAGTCAGGAGAATCAGTTCTCTCGCTGCCAGCTCGTTGGCATGGTGAGTGCACAACGAGCGCCGCCCCTGCTTCTCCACAACGTGGAGAAACGTCCTCCTACGGCCCATGCTGGGCCCTTCCTCCACGGACCTTCAGGTCCTAACCTGCGCCCACTCGACCTTCCCTCTGTAAGCAGAGGGGGGAGTAGGCCACCATCCACCCAGGAGGAGCATTACGCTCTCCCCCTCGCAGAAATTCGCCATAAACAATACCCTCTCCGAAAAACTCCACTACCTTTTTCGAAGAGAGTATTGTCCATGCCCAGGGTGCACCGGCCCGACGACTGCTCTTCCCCTCGAACGTATCCATAAGGGACCAGCAGGCATCAGGCATAGGGGGAGGTTTTCTGCACGCACCCCATACAACGTGATGCTGACCTGCAAATTGCAAAAAACGTAAGAAATTTGAATTTCGCGGGCTATTGTTTTAGTTAGCAAGTTAAAAAAAATGCTTTTATATTACAAACAAACCATTTTGACCGCCTGCTTGTTCCCACCCAATAACCTACATAAAAAAGCTTCACTCAATGAAAATCTCCAATCAAAAAACCATGTATTCAGACAAAAGATCTTTCACACGACTCTGCTCAAAAAACTCAATATCGCAAAAGGGCACCAATATAAGTTGACAAATGACATTTTTTGTACCCCATTCGTTGAAGAATCCTGTTTTAAATAAATCATGTTGCTTGTAAGCAGCTGAATAGATGACGTATGGAATTCGGAGGGATCCGAAACGGGTCCTTTTTTATTTAAGTTTGTTACCTTTGAAAGCTTTCATGTTTGGTAAAAGTGGATTATTGTAAGGGTGTTAAGTGAAAATAGCTTATGCATCGTTAGATGTTAGGGATCTCTCATTCAGGATCTTCATTGGGCGGTGTAGAATCTTGTTGATCCCGTTTTAAAGTTGCTTATAACACTACTCTGGCTCACTACCACACCAAGCCTCTCCCGTCTCACTTTTAACATTCTTTTAATCTTTTTACAGATTGTTTTCATGCGACCATGGGGAAGCGCTGCGCGTCTCTTGTGCGCAGAGTGCGGGCCAGGGCCTCAAGTCTGCTATTACAATAGAGTCATCGTCATTATGACTTTCCAATGGTCGGCCACTGACACTACATTGAAAGAAATTGCATTTATTGGTAATCTCGTACATAATGACAAATGAATGACATTTCTACTAATGGGTTTTATAATAATGGCAATACGACAATGTCATTATAACACAATTCTATTACGAGAACATTGACCGACCAATGATCGAACATTATGAATAAAATTTAGCAGATTACGAACTTTTAGCAAAATGACAATGGGATCGTGTTGGAATGACTGAATTTATAAAAATAGCAGACTTGGGGCCCAGCTCCAATGTCGTTCTGAATATGATAGCAAATAGGTTGGACTGTCCATAAGTGCGACATTGCTGTGACAGACAAGTTACATAATTCTAGTGTCACACGTAAGAGACTACTGTAATGAATACGAGCTTTGATTGAATTTGATTATCTAATTTGTGTGTTGATGTTATTTATGTTGTAATTATTCATTATATTGTTATTCATTTGTAGGTACTTATTTATGTATGATTTTGTGTTTATCATTAAATGATTTAAAGAGGTTTTAAAATATGGGTTAAAAAAAAAACATTTAATTGTTTATTTTTTTACCTTTTTCCGCCATTTTTGGAGACTGATAGATGGCATTAGTGACAGCAGCTTTGCGGATGGCCGTCTAATCGGGCTATGAGATAGAGAGAAGAGAGAGTGTACCTGTGTATGTGCACACACGTGATGTGCATTATAATATCTCTCACGTCGATGGCTAGTCTCCGCTGAGATTGGTCACCATGGCTGAAATCGATCTGGAGGACTAGATATGACTATTATGACGCAGATATATGCCAGTGACCTGGACTGGTTAGCTTGCGTGTTCTGTACTGAGCTCACGCAACGCGTCGTACGTTCAGCCAGTAATAGGACTCGCCCATCAAGGAGCGCTGGCCCCAATTTAACGCATTATTAATTTATTATACACAAAACAAAAGGTATTTTAATAAAACGCGTATACTAAAAGATCAATAATTAAATTATCTTTAAATTGGTGAAGATTTCAGAAAAATACGCTTGGTAGATTTTGCGCCATTCTCAGTTTTTTATTCGCTTTAGACATCACTTTACAAATTATTTCCACTATGTAATATAAATATAATCTAAAATATTCACATATTAAATTATTGAGAAAATGCTCTAATTTAACATATATATTTTTTTCAAATTCATTAACACTACTCGTTTAGACGTGATCTTCAGTATAAAATCATTAAAAGCTGGTTATCGTACCCTTATATTGGACATGGGTCCAATAATTATAGTAATATCTCCGGCAGCAAAGTTTTATATGGTACAAATATTGGATTTAACACGCTGTTAAAGATTTGATTAACAATAAAATATACGATTAGTGTAATAAAGTGACGACGTGAAGATATAAAAACCATCAGATTCACACGTCATCAAAGAAAATGTGATAATGGTGTCGACGTTTCCAAACTTGAACATAACGTTAGATTGTCCTCGCGTTATGGCTTCTCAATCATACACAAATATAACACGAACATTTTAGGTTATTCTGATACAGATGAAGATTTAGAATCGTTTATGAGGAAGAAAAGAATAGAAAAATAAATAACTTCGGACTCGTATCAATCAACTCAGCCTATCGTAGTCCACTGTTGGACATAGGCCTCTGCCAGGCTGTGCCACAACACCCTATCCTCCACCTTAAGCATCCAGTCTGTCCTGCCCATCTTTTAAAGTTTGTCGATCCATCTAGCTGGGGGGCGTCCCACACTATGCTTGCCGATACGCGGTCTCCACTCCAGGACGATCCGTAACGACTATCGAAGATCTACAAATGATGCAAAAAGAAAAGGACGACCGTTGGCATATTGGACCAAACGCCTCAAACACTTCAACTGAGATGAGAAATAAGTCATCATGAAATAATTAGAGAAAACATTCATAAAGGTTTATTTTTTAATTTTATATAGCTTGCTCTTGACCTTTGTCTAGGGCAGAGGTGACAGAGACAAAGTCGACGATGGAGTGAGCTTACCCAGAAGAAGCCTGTTCACTCTAACTTTGAAGAGATTAGGGTTGTATGCGTTCGGAAACACACACGCAGGCAGAGAGTTCCACTCTTTTGCTGTGCGCATTATAAAAGACATTTGGAAACAGTTAGTGCGAATTGGTGGAATAGCAACAAGGAAGGGATGGTAACCTGCAGTGCGTTTTGATGTCCGATAATAGAAGGGGGCCGGTGGAATAAGGTCGTGGAGTTCTTGGGCACACTCACCTAAGGGAAGGTATTTTGTATAATATACAATGTGTTGTATGGAGAAATCTGAATCCATATCAGAGACGGGGAAACAGTCTTAGGAACCATTAGCCCTTTGTTCATAAAATCAATTTTGCCATCATTAGTTTTCTGGTCAAGTGCGAGTGTCCGTAAAATTTAGTAAAAATTCCTTTTTAGGGTTCCCTACCAAAATGGTTAAAAGGAGCCCTTATGGTGAGAATAAGTCTGTCTGTCTGTCACACCTGGATATCTCAAGAACTACTAATGCTATAAACTTGAAATTAAGAATAGTTTTAGATGACGTTTGCCCAACTATTTTGCAAACAAGAAAGAAATAAAAAAAAATTTTTTTTTGCAAAAGGGACTGAAAGGGGATCTTAAAAATTTGAAGTGGGGCTACTAGGGCATGTGGGGTATCATATGAAAGAACGCTGTTTGCACATTCTCAAACATTTATTTTTTAGATCGCATAGTTTCCGACTTTTGATCAAAAATGTAAAAAAAATACCCTTCCGGGGGGGAAGGGTATCTCCGAAGTTAGTTTATTTAAAAATCTGAAATTATTCTATGTGATAGAAGTGTATGTAAAGATTACGGAAAAAATAAAACTATGTCTCTAAATAGCACAGTTTTTCAGAAATCATCAACATCATTTATACGTACGGAACCCTCGGTGCGCGAGTCCGACTCGCTTTTGACCAGTTTTTTTTTTAATGTGTTTCGACTCTGTTTCATGTATGGATCATTTAATTGTATGGGAAGTAAAAATCTGGACAGCAAGGATAGAATAGAATAGAAATAGAATAGAATGCATTTATTTGTCAGAATATTGTACAAAGTTGATATGTGCATTATGTATTACCATCATAATATTCTGCCGTTTCCAGCGTACAAATATTGTTTGTAAAAGTATGGGTCATTATTAAATTAAAATTAAATTATTAATAATTAGAATTAGAATTACAAAACACTGAAATAAATTGAAAAATTGTTGTAAAAGAGATTAATTATATAAGTCAAAATGCAATAAGGTTAAGGAGATAAAAATTATTTATAGGCAATTATGACAAATATTTAGGTACATTTTTCATTCATAAAATCTTCAGTCGAGTAGTTTCCTTTTGCTTAATAGAAATTTAAATACTTAATTTACATTTAAATGTTTTGAGTCTGTGAGTTATGAAGCCATCTGGGCCTCAAGTCTGCTATTACAATAGTGTCAGAATGGTCGATCATTGATTTCATAATTGTTGATTTTGACAAGTTTGGTAATCTACTATTATAATGGCGTCATTATGACTTTCCAATGGTCGGCCACTGACAATACATTGAAAGAAATTGCATTTATCGGTAATCTCGTACATAATGACAAATGAATGACATTTCTACTAATGGGTTTTATAATAATGGCAATACGACAATGCCGTTATAAGTAACACAATTCTATTACGAGAACATTGACCGACCAATGTTCGACCATTATGAATTTAGCAGATTACGAACTTTTAGCAAAATGACAATGGGATCGTGTTGGAATGACTGAATTTATAAAAATAGCAGACTTGGGGCCCTGCAAATTTGTTATAAACAATAATGGACATGCAGTATACAATATTAGAAAATAATTTAATTCTACGCCTAGGGGCATTAAGCATATATTATGCACTTTGCGGCTGGGTCTGGATTGGTATAACATCATTATTAGCAGAAGTTGGTCTGTTAAAATATTTTTTCACACAATACTCACTCGTTCGTATGTACCTATAGAACAAACACTTCAACATGATAAAACCTATGATATAAAGTATACTTTTTGCGTACTTTGTTTCATTATCTAGCGCATCTCTTACGGCACAAAAATGTATTTACATTTTAACCGTTTTTACCGGAGTTTTTAGGGTAAGCAACAAGGTGAATTTTTCCCGCTTGGTCGAAACTCCCCCAATCAGGACGCTAGTTCATCTGGCCCATTGCTTGCCCTACAGATGAGTCCTATGAGACCCCATTACTTTAGATTGAAGATCTCTACCTGCATTTTTTTTAGGAATTTACGTGAACATGCCTTTTTGGGCTGACAGGGAAGTACGTAATCGAATTAGTGTAAATTCTAGGGCTACAGAAGTGATACTCTTATTTTACGTGGACATACATAATTATTTCGGCATATTGGTTTGGGGTGGTGCTTCGAAGACAAGTATGATACAACTGGAAAGGGCGCAGAGAGCTATTCTCAAGGTCATGGTTTTTAAACATTATCGGCATAGTACGGCTCAATTATACAAAAAATGTCAGGTCTTGACCGTGAGGCAGCTCTTTGTGCTAAACCGTACGTTGCGCAGACATAGTTCTTTGCACTTGGATCTCAATCTATTGATAAAACGTAGGACTACGAACGTTTGCTCCATATAGAGGCACAGAACGAAACTGGCAGAACGTTATTTCAGAATCCTTGGTAGTCGTATAAACAACTTTGTGAACAAACAATGTAACATCTACACTTTCAACAAATTTGATTGCAAAGCTAAGGTCTGTAAATGTTTAATGACTCTTAGCTATGACCAGGTGGAAAAAAATCTCAATACATAACCCTTTCATCCAAACAGTGCCCTGTCCGACACATCCTGGAATACACTCTCCTTCCAACACAACACAACACTACATAACATAACACTACACTACACTACATAACACAAAAAAAACCCAAACAAACATACACACATAACACACACTACACAAATGGTTTTCTCTATAATTCGTTTTTGTTTTAGTCTCTGTGTAAAATCTTTACTTTACCTAATTTTCTGTCCGAACTGTTACTTGTATAGGTAAATGGTGTTAACCTGAGAGCCCTGACACCCAAAACACAAGTTTAATCTTATCTTGGGTTTATTACTCTGTATTAACCTACAATTAATATGACAAAGATTTATCATGTTATAACTAAGTGGTAAATGTAAAATTGTAAAACTGGAAATAACGTTTTTTTTTTGAAATTTCGATTCCTTGTCGTTACATGGGTTTCTACAAGGTAAATATTGTGTCTTGTAGAAACCCATGTGTACCTAACAGCACGGAATCGATACAATACTGAATTGGGGACCGGGGTCCTAATTGCGCAACACACTATCAATAGGAATCGGTTTCAATTTGACAGCTCAACAACATTAATTGTGTTACTTACGATAAAACACTGTGTTACGCAATTAGGGTGCAGATTTACCGTCTAATTGTTTGACACCCACCAGCATAAAATAAAGTAAATAAAATAAGCTTGAAGTTTAAAACAACAAATTAACTCCACACTACAATGTATGAAATTACTTCGTGAAACAATACATTTACGAGCTGCATTAACCTCTCATGATCAATCTGCCTACAATGTTTAACACGACCGCCATTTTAGATTGCTTAGAAACATGAACTACTGTGCTGTTATGATCGTAAACAGGTATTTAATTTAAGATTACTTACGAGTATACTCCGTTTGAAATAAGATTACATTCAAACAAACCTTTTTTACAGTTCGTTCAATCGATTTTGACTTCTATTGCGTTAGTGGCATGACCAATGACAGCTGTAATAAACAGTTGGTATTGTAACCACGTTTTAGCTTTCAATGCCATCCTTATGCCTACGGAATAGAAGTCAAAATCGGTTGAACGGACTGTAAACAAGTTTATTTAAATGTCTAATCTTATTACAAATGAAGTATAGTCTTGGCTGTTAAAACTTTCCTATATTGGTAGTGATAGTCTTCTTGTACAACCAAGTCTAGTTTTACAATGAAATCTGTACACACTTAAGCAAACAAACACACACTCACTATACTAAATTAGTCACACAACACACCTACACAACACACACCTACAGTTACTTTCTTTTTAGAGTTCCGTAACTCAAAAGGAAAAAAGGAACCCTTGTAGGATCACTCGTGTGTCTGTCTGTCCGTCTGTCACAGCTGATTTGTTCCGAATTTACTGGACCGATTAAGTTGAAATTTGGTACGCATATGAACTTCTGTAACCCAAACACGGACGTGTTACGTTAATAAATTAATTTTGAATATGGAGGTCAGTTTTGGAGGACAAATTAGAAAATTTGAAAAAAAAAGTTTTGCTGACCTGTACCATGTGACATATCAAATGAAAGGCCTTAATTTAAGGATTTTATATATATATATATTTTATAATTTTAAAATAGATGAAAAATTACCATTCCCCCCCCCCCCCTTATCTCCGAAACTACTGAGCCTAAAACTTTGATAAAAATACAGAAAATAGTTCATTACTTATAGATTACAGGAAAACCTATAAGAAGTCTGTGATCTCAAAATAACATGGTAAATCACTCAATATTGTGCGTACAAACTTACATTTGTAGTTGAAATGTATGGGGATCATGTTTTTCAACTACAATGTTATGTTTGTTCTTGGGATAAATTCATCCCAACCACGGAACCCTTCATTGTGCGTGGCCCGACACGCACTTGGCCGGTTTTTTTTCTTAAATTACCAATTTTTCGTACTTTTTTTCATGTAGGTATCCTTTTATTACCTACCAGCTGCTTGCGGCTCCCACGTTTAAAATCAAAGTCTAAAATAAAAGTAAGTTACTCCTCATAATTTATGGTTAATTGAACTTACCTTAAGTCGACTTCAACCAAAATTATTCGAGATAATGTATCCGAAGAGATTTAATAAACATTGTAGTCCGTACTTATTGCACTACACTGTCACACTGTTGAGAGATTAATAAACATTTGATAATCTGTGTCATCTGTCAACTGTCACCTAAACCTCATTCATTTTAGAGCTCACTGTTTACTCCATTCCATGATAATATGGGGTGTTATGTCCATGGGTGGGTAGTGTGTTAAATCTCTTCGGATGCAACATCTCGTATAATTTTGGTTGAAGTTCACTTAAGGTGAGTTCAATTATTATTATTCCGTGTGGTGCCGGACGTGCGTGAAGAATAGCACTAACCCATTTCTTCCCGTGGGTTCCGTAAAAAGCGACTAAGGGACTAATAACTAAAGAATGGGCAGCAGCGTTCTCTATGCATTTTAACACCATACTGCGATCGCCAACCCGCCTGTTAAGCGTGGCGATTATGGCAAACCCCCCCTTTGGGGGAAGCCTATGTCCAGCAGTGGGTGTCTTTCGGCTGAAATGATGTTGATGAAGTTCAATTAACCACAAATTATACTTCAATGTTGCATCCTCAGGATTTAACAAACATTGTAGATGTTTAGTTGTGTTTTATTGTGGAATGGAAAACCTGTATGTTTATGTTCATTTGTGAAATTTGTTTTTGAAACAAAGCAAATCCGGTCAGTGACAATCAGTCACTTTTTATAATATAAGACACAATCAGTTTTAAATTATAATATAAGGTTAACACTTTGTAACTATCAAAAGGCTAACACTTGGTAACAATCAAATAACGAAGCAGATTAAGAACAGAAGATTGTTTTTACAAGTTTGTGAATTGAATATGCCATAAGAAAATGCCCTGTCTTTTACAGATTAAATAACAGGGCCTCAAGCCTGCTATTACAATAGTTTCAGAATGGTCGATCATTGATTTCATAATTGTTGATTTTGACAAGTTTGGTAATCTACTATTATAATGACGTCATTATGACTTTCCAATGGTCGGCCACTGACTTTACATTGAAAGAAATTGCATTTATTGCTAATCTCGTAAATAATGACAAATGAATGACATTTCTAATAATGGGTTTCATAATAATGGCAATACGACAATGCCAATATAATAACACAATTCTATTACGAGAACATTGACCGACCAATGATCGACCATTAAGCGCGGGCCACACCGCCAGCTGGAGGGCGGGCGGGCTGAGCGGACGAACGTCGTTTCAAGTTATTCGTTAGCTCGCGGTGTGAACCGAAGTATGTAAAGAGGTGAAACGATGTTCGCCCGCCCGCCCGCTAGCTGGCGGTGTGGCCTGCGCTTTATGAATTTAGCAGATTACGAACTTTTAGCAAAATGACAATGGCATGACAATGGGATCGTGTTGGAATGACTGAATTTATAAAAATAGCAGACTTGGGCCCCAGGTTGGTTGTAAAATTTTGCAAAACATATTGTGTTACTAGTTCAGCCAGCGGTCTTTTTTATTATTTCCATTGAGACGCCCGATCTGAAATCCGCTGACGTGGATGCAATATGCATGCCTAGTAGGTACATGGCAGTGAACATATTTACATCCACGCCGATATCACTAAGCGTTTCTTTGATTCAGCGGCTGATGGACTGGGAGGTACAATTATTGTGTATTGGTATTTTTACCCGACTGCGTGACGCAAAGGAGGGTAATGTGTTTATTATAAGTTTGGATTAAATTATCGCAATTATAAGTCTTTCTAAGTGGGCAATTTTTTTCTCTACAGGATTTAGGGTTTTCGCTGGACATAAGATTGCTTGTTAGTATAGAAAGGTAGTATCAAGCGGGGATTTTTTTCTGTTTGGTGTTGAAGTTTTAAATTTTCAATGATGTTGTTAATGTTGATTATTATTCCTGTTTCAGTTTTATGCAGCCGAAAGACGTCCACTGCTGGACATAGGCCTCCCCCAAGCACCTCCATTTCGACCGGTTCTGTGCTTCCCGCATCCAGCGGATACCTGCAGCCTTCACAAGGTCATCGGTCCACCTTGTAGGAGGCCTTCCAACGCTACGTCTTCCGGTACTCGGTCGCCACTCCAGAACCTTTCGGCTCAGTCAGGTATCAGTTCTGCGAGCAATGTGCCCAGCCCACTGCCACTTAAGCTTGGCAATTCTTCGGGCTAAGTCGGTTACCTTGGTTCGCCTGCGGATCTCTTCATTTCTGATTCGACCACGTAGGGAAACTCCAAGCATATCCCTCTCCTTTGCCCTTTGGGTGACTTTTAGCCAGTTTTATGTGAAAACTACAATCTTCTTGTCAAGTCAATCTTATGTCAGATATGGTTCTACTAAAACAATAATGGTGCGCTTGCCGCAATAAAACAATCCTTGTCAATGATAAAAAAAACTGTTTGTCTGACCAAATGGTATCGTCTTACCCAGTGACTGAGTAGTAGAGGCTAGAAAGGCAATAAAAGGAAAGGAATGAGGAGGAGGAATCTGGTCAGACTCGAAGCCAACCACAACATAGAAAAGGTTAGCCAGATCACGATGAGAAAAAACCGGCCAAGTGCGTGTCGGACCACGCATAATGAAGGGTTCCGTAAATGGGATGAAAGTATCCTAAAAACAAACTTAACATTGTAGTTGAAAAACATGCTCTCCCATACATCGATATACGTTACGGTAAATTCTCCGACTGCAATTTTAAGTTGGTCGACTATTACTCGTTAACTTGTAAAGCCTACTTAGCTGTGATAGTTTTCCTTTTAATTTCGTTGTATATACTACTGCTTTGATTTTTTTCACATATCCAAAACCAAACATTTAGCTGGCAGGGGGGGGGGGGACACTTGACTCTAACAAAAAATAGCACTTTAAAGCTTAATATTACGCCAAAGGATTCCTGAATTGAAAAATGATTTCCACAGACCCACAATATTTTTAAACGGCCTATCTAACGTTACCCCACACCATGGAATAGACGAGAAAAATAAATATCATCCCCATTTTACGTGAAAGGGCCCTCAAAAATACACATTCAAATAACTCATAGGATTTAGAGTAAAAAAACATCGTGTAGACGCGTATGTTAAACAAAATGGTCATAATAGCATTATAAAGGCTTCTACATACCAGCGCGACTCGTCGCGCGACGCGACACGGCACAAAGACCCCGCGTGTCGCGGGACGGGCGGTGTCTTTGTGTCGCGTCGCGTCGCGCGACAAGTCGCCCCGGTATGTAGAAGCCTTTAAAGTGCAGATAAGTTCGTCTCAAACAGGAGAATGTGTTACAAGCTTATTTATTGCGGTCATTACTAGCGGTACGGCTTTCTTATCGGCCATTTTGTCTGTATCTCGCTCTTTGGTATACCCTAAAAAAAATATTTTGCATGGGTTTATTTTACGACATTCCCACCGTTATTAATATATATACTCATGCCAAATTACACCTTTCTTGTACAGTCACAAGCACCAATATGTATGCACTCAGCAACTTTTAAAAGTGATTTCCTCCAGCTATATTGATTAAAATTTTATTATAATACGAAAATAGTATTTTGGAACCGAAACTATTATGAAATAGATCTTTTCCCAAAGTTGCAATCGTTATTCCACGAGTAAAACGGTTTTGAATTCTGCTAAGCGTTTACATATTAGTGCTTATGACTGTACTAAGCGTCTCTGAGCTAAGCCGGGGACAGACGGACGGATGGACGGACAGACAGACAGATGGACATGGCGACACTATAAGGGTTCCTTGTTGACTACGGAACGCAAAAAACCAAGTTTTGACCAAGACTGTGCACTGCCCAAATATTCTGGTTACAACTTCCTCCAAACATTATTTAAGCAAATGAGCTAATGTAACCGTCATGAGAAGCTATAAATACAAAAAAGCAATAAAATTGCAAATTATACAACTATCAACTTTAAACTCAAGATATCTAAGTTGATTTATGAATGAAGAAATTATCGCTAAACGTCATAAAATAATTTTAGTTGCAATGGAAACTGAACCATACGCAATTTCAGTTAAAGTTTTAAATCCCAAAGTATGAAATTTATCTCGTCTCATGGCGTTGACTTTAAATAAATCATCCGTAACGAGGTAAATCAAAACAACATACCGTTTTGTTTTTTGTGAACCAATAAGAAAATTATAACTCAAACGGGAAGGAAAGTTTACGGTAATAAGGGTGGAACACACGCACATTTGCATGTGAAAGGTAACGAATAAATAACGTTGGCTAGCAGCGGTGTGTCAAGGACCTTACATTATCGATACTTCGACGAAATTAGGGGTAAAACCGGCAAAGTGCGTGTCGGACCACGCACAATGAAGGGCTCCGTAGTTGGGATGAATTATTTATACATTGTAGTTGAAAAACATTTTCTCCCATACATCGATATACGTCACGGTTACTTCTCCAACTGAAAATGTAAGTTGGGCGACTATTACTCGTTAACTTGTAAAGCCTACTTAGCTGTGAATATAGTTTTTTTTTGTTAAATTTAATTATACAGGGTGTTAAAGTAACTGCGTGCCATAGCTTAGGGGTAGGTTCAGTATCGATAAAGAACCCAAGAAAAAGTAAAAAAAGAAGCAAACAAAAAAATGAATTAAGTAAATTTAAAAAAAAACAAAAATAAGTCTCTTCGTACTTTAACGGGCTTAGAACCGTCAAATAAAATAATTTTAATTCTAAACGATTACTATTTTAAGTTAGTAGGTACTAAATTAGGTTGATCTTGCAATATCTTTTTCGTTTTTTATTTTTTTTTTGTTTTCTGACACTTGACTAACAAAAAATAGCACTTTAAAGCTTAATATTACGCAAACGGATCCCTGAATCGAAAAATGGTTTTCGTACGCCCGCAATATTTTTGAACGGCCTATCCAACCACGCCACGGGATAGACGAGAAAAAAAATTATCATCTCCACTTTAAGGCTTCTACATACCGGGGCGACTTGTCGCGCGACGCGACACGACACAAAGGCACCGCTCGTCCCACGACACGCGGGACCTTTGTGCCGTGTCGCGTCGCGCGACAAGTCGCGCTGGTATGTAGAAGCCTTTAGGTGCCCTCAAAACTACACATTCAAATAACTCATAGGATTTAGGGTAAAAAAAAGATCGCGTAGACGCGTATATTAAACAAAATGGTCATAATAGCACTATTAAAGCGCAGATAAGTTCGTCTCAAACAGGAGAATGTGTTACAAGCTTATTTATTGCGGTCATTACTAGCGGTACGGCTTCCTTATCGGACATTTTGTCCGTATCTCGCTCTTTGGTACAAACAATTTCGTTTTGTGTACGTAAGTTCCAATTTTTTTAGGTTAAATAAAGCTAGGACAATTAATTGTTAAACAAATTGAATACCAATTTAATTTTCCACATTTAAAATCACAATTGTCATTCTTAAACAGTTGCATACATGTTTGAATACTTTTTTTAAATATTTTTAATACGGACGTTTTTAACTTGCACGTGTATCTACGTCGTACAACATGAATGATGTTAAGTACCAATATTTTAATTTAAAAGACAAATCCGTGGAGTGTCATGCCCTGAGTCCCGTCTCTCTTATGTACTAAACGACAGTGTTTAATTCAGTGTAAACCCGAATAAGAACCCTCTCCTGGAGTCCCCAGTGAGCCGCTACGGAAATAGGTACAGAGTTGTCGCCGTCCTGGAACCACAGGAGTTTCGACTAGCAGCAGAGCTATCATATACAGTCCACTCGCTGCACATTCTGCTGTTCTTCACAATGATAGGAACCTATTACGCTTTGGAATGGGCAAATATATAGCTTCATGAGTCTGACTGAAAAATGAAACCTTGACAATTCAAAAGTGCCGGGCATTGGTTCAATTGAAACAAATGTTTGAATGGCTATAACATGGCAAATTGACGTAGGTTCTCAATCTGCTTAACAATTAACTTCCCTGACTACTACCAATATATTTTAAGTTCTTACTTACGTACAGACGGCTACACATCAAGCTATACATTTTCAGTATAAGCTGAGCATTGTATATGATTTCCGTAGAGGTCAACTGATACTTGAAATGTATAGCTTGATGTGAAGCCGTGTGTACATATTTGACAAATAAAGTATAATACACTTAGAATGATAACATAACACCACGCCGGTATTCCCCGAAGGGATGGGTAGAAGTGTATCTACCTATAGTACATCCACATTTCGCCAGTTATGTTAAAGTCCCTTATAAAAGGGGGGTGAGCCTAATGCCATCAACTGAGCGAAAATACAAACTGGGCTGCTAGTGAGAAATTCCACAGAGAAAAACCTTAGAATAATTTCATAATTAAAACCCAAACTACACCAACCCTCATAATATAATGACGTCATTTGACGTATGATCTTCAAGATGGCGGCCGCACGAAATAATTACTTCCCGTCAAAGGTTTTTTAAAGACGACGTGAGGCGACGTGGTTTTCGTTTGATAAATGGTGCCGTCTGAGCATGTGTGGGGTGGAAATGTCTTTACTAATGTACTTTATTCTTCGTTCTTACGTGAGGTGGAAGAGGAATATGCCATATTGCCATTTACAGCGTGTTACGGAAAGGGTATATACATATCAAAGGCACGGATTCATTTGGTGATAACAAACTACATGGCAACATTTTTTTAACAATACCTCCATAATTATAAAGTTAAGAAACATTTAACTAATAAATATCAAATGTTTTCAATTGAATTCTACACATCACTAGACCAAGTCAGCTGATCGGTCACATACCGGCGCGGCGCGACTTGTGACGCGGCACAAAGGCAACGCTCGTAGCGCGACACGCGGGGCCTTTGTGTCGCACCGGTCTGTAGAAGCCTTTAATCCATTCGTTTGATCCCGCCGCCAATCGTGCCGCCCGCGACGCCGCGTCACAGAGCTGCGGCAGGTGTGTGTGTGTACTAGGCGCACAGACACAGATAATAGAAAATTACCCTTGTAGTGCGATGACACGTTTGTTATTATTTAAATTTAATAAAATATACAAATAAAAAAAAAACTAACATTTTCAAAGTTATTCTTTTTGAGCTGAAATGTACAGAGATTCTGAACCAGATGCACTCTTCACCCTGTTTGTATGGATATACCCTTTCCGTAACACGCTGTTTGGGACAAGGGTTAGGGATTATAGGGGCTTGGGGCTAATATATAAAAACAGCCGCACGGGTAGATCGATGGTTAAGCTATGCTTGTCAAGGTTGATCCGTGGATGGGTGACCATCCATTACATACTGAGACCCCACGTTAAGCCGTTGCTCCCGGCTATCATCTATTTGAAATACATCATTGCAAGCTATAGTTTTGTATAATTTAGAAGCATTTTTTAGGCTTGGTAGATGATATTAGGGAAGTGAGTTAGGGCTACTGATCATTGGTGAGGGCAGTTTAAAACAATGTGAAAAGGATTTAAGGCGACTATAACCGACTTTTAATGATTTTATACTGAAGATCATGTCTAAACGAGTAGTGTTAATGATTTGAAAAAAATATATATTAAATAAGAGCATTTTGTCAATACCTTAATATGTGAATATTTTAGATTAATTTTATAATACATAGTGAAATTAATTTGTAAAGTTATGTCTAACGCGGATAAAAAACTGAGAATGTCGCAAAATCTACCAAGCGTATTTTTCTGAAACCTTCCCCAATTTAAAGATAATTTAATTATTGATCTTTTAGTACACGCGTTTTATTAAAATACCTTTTGTTTTGTGTATAATAAGTTAATAATGCGTCAAATTGGGGACAGCGCTCCTTAATGGGCGACTTCTATTACTGGCTGAACGTACGACGCGTTGCGTGAGCTCAGTACAGAACACGCAAGCTAGCCACTCAAGGTCACTAGCATATATCTGAGTCTTAAGGCTCCCGCAGACATGCGCGACCCGACAGCTCAACGCAACAGCGCGAGCGGCGACGCGACATCAGTAGCATAATTACTATGTAAACTTCATAGAGTGTCGCGCTGCGCGTTGCGCTGCCTGTCGCGCCCGCGATATCGGGGGAGTCTGCACGGCTTTTAAATCTTAGAAATTGGATGGATGGGTTACTGCAGTTTATCATAATATTGTTTTGTATATTCTTAACTATCGTCTTGTATCATGGTGACACGGTGCGCATATTTTTAACCGATTTCAAAATAGGAGGAGGTTAATTTATTCGTAGTGAATTTTTTTTTCGTTTTTTTTCTTTCATCCATCAAGTAAGGAAAGGAAGAAAAATATACGCGACACAAAGGCACCGCTCGTTGCGCGACCGGCGGGGCCTTTGTGTCACGTCGCGTGTCGTACTGGTTTGTAGAAGCCTTTACGATTCACGAGGCGCAGCTGAACTTAGTCGCCTTGTATTATTTGACACACGCACAGGAAATGCAAACAGTAAAAAAGGAGCATTTAAAACTTAAAAAAAAAATACATAACAACAAAAAAAAAACAATAAAATAAGACATTTGCTAAGCCAAAAAAGACTCCTATCTCAGCATAATGCTGTGATATTTAAAAAAAAAACTGCAGCGCCAGTATTCTGATAATATAATATAATAATATATATATAATATTCTGATTCTATTCTTCTATTCTGATATATTCCTCGTTATATCCCACCGCTGTGTAGGTGGGATATAACGAGGATATATTACGGTTTACATAGAAGTTTATTAAAACAACAACCTGCAGGCCCTCATTACTTATGCATGTACCGATGTTTCCGTTACCCCGTTTGTTTCAAAGCAGGCCTATGACGGAAGGTAAACATTAACGTGCAAACAGATTATAGGTTTAATTATAGTAAAACTATATTAATTTGTGTAATTAATCCTTTCAACACTCTTTAATAACTAACAGAGTATGAAGAAATTAACGAACTCTTTTAGACGTACCTACGTATGTGGGTACTTTTTTTTTAAGGATATATCAAATAACTTCTCACAGTTGTAACCCTTGGACCTTGAAAGCTAAAATTTTGTACAGAGGTTCCCTTTATAATGTATATGTTACCGGCCAAACCCGATTTCAGGACAAACTAGTTTAGCCTAGGCTAAACTAATTTTTCCTATACGCGATAGGATTAACCAGTATAGCCTAGGTTAAACTAGTTTGTCCTAAGCCCAATAGGATAAACCAGTTTAGCCTAGGTCGAATCGGACATAAAACCTATTTAGTCTAATATGATAAACGTGCAAGCAAGCATGCAGCAGGCATGTTTTCTGTCACGGCTCCGGCGCTGCAGGGCTCCAGCGGTCCCATGCGAGCTTATCGTCACAGATGTGTTTCACGCTCACCACCGAGGCTTCGGCTTGCTGGCCGGCCAGCCTCAGCCGCGGTGGGAAGCGTTGAAACCACCTGCTCCTCAGCGCGCGGGCCGCCTCGCCCCTACGCGCCTATGCGATTTTAAATAACACTCTAGGGGTAGGGCAGACAAGACTACGTGGAGTCGGTTTTGCTGCGATTCGTTTCGGTCACGCCGCTCCCGCAGCACGCTCAATCAGATTTCAGATTAGAACGTACCAGTTTATCCTAAAGCATGTAAATTCTAACTAGGATAAACCGATTCGACCTAGGCTAAACTGGTTTATCCTATCGGGCTTAGGACAAACTAGTTTAGCCTAGGCTATACTAGTTAATCCTATCGCGTATAGGAAGAACTAGTTTAGCCTAGGCTAAACTAGTTTGTCCTGAAATCGGAGTTGGCCGGTAACATATACAAGGAATAAGAAATTCAACCCCTAAGGGAGTTAAATGGATGAAAGTTTGTATGGAAAATCGTCATTTTTGTAGTTTATACCGTGAAAATTGGTGTTAATCATTCTAGTAAAAGAATAAAAACCTCGTGTTTCAGTGTTTTTGGGAAATAAGCCCCTTTTTTTTGGTGGGAAATTATCAAATAACTATCCCGTTCTGGGCGTAGCGGGAGAGCGTGTCAGACTTTTACTGACTAAAACCCACCCGTGTTTCTTTCGTTGCCTGTGTGCCAGGGCCACGATATCCCTCTCGGACAAACTCGCAACCCTGGCAGGCATTGACCTGTGCTGACATCTCGTTGAGGCTCATCAAAACTAAAATTCCAAAACCTATTTACTAACATTTTAGCACCCATTCCCCCCCATATTTTATTACTCATCTCTTTTACTGCCACTTCGGGTTTCTGTAAAAAATATCGTTCCCAAACTAATCTAAAAGTTATGACCTACTACATGACATTTCTACTAACATATACAGCATGTATCAAATGTGTGGATATATTTAAGGTGTGGTACAGACAATCAAACTGAAAAACTTTTTACAAAAAAAATATATCTGACTTCCAAAAAAAGACTACAAAGTGAAAAATAACTTTAATTTTGGAAGTTGGTGGCAAAAAACTAAAATACAGATCCAAAGACAATGACTTCCGAAATTCCTCGGGAGTATACCCTTTCAAACTAAAAAAATATTTTCAAAATCGGTCCATAATTGACGGAGAAATCGAAATAAAAAAGCATGCAGCCGAACATAATTATAACTTCCTCCTTTTTGGAAGTCGGTTAATAACTTTCTCATGTGTTGGAATCCCAACACTAAATTTACTAAATAATACGAACATCACTAGCGTGCGCTTATGGTAGCCATTTTTATTTGAATGGCTCGTTCACTTTCCTCACGGATCGGGTCACGACAGGTCGTCAACGTGCTCCTGCCTACTTGATTTATGGTGGTTGGTGAGAATATACAAAACTGGCTGTTTCTTTATTACAAGTACAGTCGCCACATCAGTTTATACCAAACTGTCAAATTTCTCCAAATTATATTAAACCTTAAAATGTTTATGGTTAAGTCCAAAATCGAATGAGAAAACCAACGGGATCAAAATTTCAAATAAATAATCAGCCATCCCATATATTTGCGTCCAGTTGGTACTGAAGTTTTGTATGGGACAGATGATATATTTTTCGCGATTAAGATTTTGGTTCCACGGAAAAAGTTGTTCAGTTTGATGGTCTGTACCACACCCTTAAATATGACCACACTTTTCTGATACACGCTGTATAGGTTACCTACAACTCCTACAAGTAGGTACAGAAACAGCAGCGAAGTTAAAAAGGAGGGTATGGGTTATAGCACGTTAAACTCTGTACACTTAGAGAATGAGAGTAGACCGAAAAAAGTGTAAAAATTTCTAATGCGGTTAAGGCTCCGTGTCTTAGAGCGTACTGTACATATGGACTTGCCATGCCTACAAAATTAGCGTGACTATTTACATACAAAAATCGAGCACTTAAAATGGCTGCCTTTCGTAGGGTAATACTAATTTCTCCGAGTGCGAGAGAGAAAGCAAGCAACCGTTTGACAGCACATTGCCGCTTGTACCACAAAACTTGGCATTAAACATGGAGACCGGACACGCATAGACAGATTTTGACATCACACAAAAGTCTTGCCAAATTTAGTCCTTGACAAACATTTATATGTCTCTTTTTTCATATGTAGCTCTTGTTAGTTAGAAAGAAACAAAACGCTTTATGACTATTATGACATGACTGTGTCGATATGACAGATATTTGTATAACTATTCTTCATATAGTAGAATAATTATGCTATCTCCATAGTATTCCTATCTCATCGCTGTACCCATGCAGTCTGTGGGCTCACTACTCTAATAGAAGTTACAGCGCCATACGAGCCCAGTCAGCCGCGTTCAGAGTGGTGATGGGGCTACCCCGATATACTGCAGCGTCTCGGGTATGTTCGCAATGGCACGCACCGACTGCTTTCACACGACCATGCGCACTTACGCAGGCGCGCCGCGTCTTTGGTGCGCAGGGTACGGGTTAGCCCCAGCATCATACTAGCGATAATTGCCGAAAGGCTGGACTGCCTCTTCATCCGACTTTGTTCCAGCAAACAGTACTAATGTCGGAGAGAAGGTATTCATTTTATTGTTTTGATTTTCAAATTTGGTTTTATCTAATTCATCATTCTCCTGCCCTTATCCCAATTTATTTGCGGTCGGCGCAACATGTCCCTTACTCACATACTTCTCTATGAGTCGTCATCTCGGTAGTCACTCCCTTTCTACCCATATCATCTTCCACACAGTCCATCCATCGTTTCTTTGGTCTTTTCCCTACTCTTATAGCCATCGACATTCATACTCAAAACTTTACCCACAACATTTTCCTCATTCCTCCGCATCACATGCCCATACCATGACAACCGATTTCCGCACAACTTTTCAGTCACTGGCGCCACTTTCAGACTTCCTCCTAAGTACTCATTTCTTATTCTATCCATTTGTGTCACACCACACATTCCTCTTAGCATTCTCATCTCAGCCACAAGTAATTGCCTTTCATTCATCCCTTTTGTGGCCCAACATTCTGACCCATACAAGACAGCAGGTCTAATCATTGTTTTATATATCTTCCCCTTAAGTTTAAGGAGAATGCGGGAGTCGCAGATTGTTCCCGTGAACTGCCGCCATTTCATCCATCCATTGTTAATTCTGTGCTTAAACGTCCGATCTACTTCGCCATCGCTTTGTACGAGTGAACCGAGATACCGAAATTAGTTTTGGCTAATTGTTTCTATTAAAGTATGTTTGTCAATGGGTGTTATTTACCTGAAATAAATGAATTTATTATTATTATTATTTATTTTGACCGTCACGATATTTATGTGTGTTTTGTGTTAGCAAGCGTTATGAATATGTATATTACGGTAGTTATAAACTTGCGGGAACTGTATTCGTATTTGCGTATGTGTGTCTATCATAGATCATAATTATAAGAAAAGAAAAAGAAACAGCTACAGGAACTTCGTTCAAATCGGGTGTTCCACCATAACCTCCCCTTTTTTTGTCTCAAATTATGGATACAAGTACAACATTCAAACGCGATTACATCGATTTTTAAAATACAGAGGCAAACAGTCCTATTCACCACACACCGGTACAAAACTGCGAAAGGAAACGTAACAAAATTGAGTTTCTTCGTAGACCATTGGTGCGGCGACTCGATTCAGTCAGGGTGCGCGGAGGTGAACGTAAATCTTAAGGCCTCTTTGAAATGGGGATGTTCACAGAATTGTATTATAAAGTTGGAAAATACGTGTTGAAATTTGAAAGTGGGAAGTATGGGAATAAGAAATAAATTATTAATTGTTGCGTGACGAACATTATCTTTTTCTTTAAAACTACAAGTGATAAGTACATGCCACTTTTTTATATAATTATAATAGCTTATATGATCTTAACTAAATGCTAAAAATTAATCATAGTGCTAAAATTACTTTTTTAAAGTAATTTTGTGTGCGACTTTGTCATATTCAACTTCCATTATTTATAGGCATTACCTACTCTGCCAATAAAATCCGTAATAAAAAAATATATTTAAGATACTTATTTAAAAACAAACTTATTCCAATTCTATGACTATGCAATCAATAAAAATAATACTCACGAATTTTATTTCTCTTTTACGATAATTCTCATTTTGTCAATAAAGGTACAATAAAATATCCCGAATCCCCAAACAGCCATCAAAATGATAAATACTATAATTTAAATACCGCTTTAAAATAATCACCAATTTTGATCTACAGTACATTGTTTCTGAAACCATTGTGCTTATATCACGCCTTGTATCAGTTTTAATTAAAAGTTGTATGAATGAGACCCTGATTCAATGGGCAGTTAAAATATTATAACAGCAGCTGAGCTTGTTAATAAAGGCCCTTGAAGACCCTTTTAAAGGCCTCCTGAAAGGACCTCGTTGACGTAAGATCGATATTAAAGCTAAGAAATTGTAAGATTTTGTTGCTTAGCATCGAAGGTTTTAGTGGATTTTCAAGTTTTTTTTTTAATATTAAGACGCTGACAACAGGTAAACCGCTGTCACTGTCAGACTACTGACAAAAGAAAGAGAAGCGCGATGACACAACGCTTGTAATTTATTGCAAAATATGAAGCAATTATTTATTTTCTAAATTTTTGAGTTGAGTAATCGAAAATAAAAAACAATCAAGTTCTACATACAAACAGGACGTTCTTGTTATTAATTAAATACTAACCATACGTTGATATTTAACACATGTATTTTGGATTGAAACTCAAAGTTAGGGTTTAGTTTACCGTTAATTTGTATCGAGATTTTTTTTTCTAAAAGTGTTTTGGTAACAACCAAGTTCTGAGAAATATGTTCAATAATAACATATATTTTTTCCGCTACCACAAACTATATAGATTTGGCAATTTTTTTGTTTAAGACCCTAATTTTATAATTTTCCTTTTGTCAGCGCCTTAAGTGGAAAGCAATATTTAAGTTATTCAATGTACCTAATGGGATGGTTTGTTAGCCGAAAGTATAGAAAGTATATAAATTATTTCAGTGTCACACGAAACCTTTCGCCGCTCGTCACGCGATACGCGGGGCCTTTGTGTCGCGTCGCGTGTCGCACCAGTATGTAGAAGCCTTTAGGGTCGCTTGTTTATTCTATTTTATATCGTAGCATTTTCAGGCGTTTCATCAAAAGGTTTTTAGTATCTTCAGCCGTAGTATTTGAAAATTTCAAATAAAATTTGCAAATACCCGACGATGTTAGCAGGGCAGCGCCGACATAATAATATTCATATTGGACAGGCGGCGCATCGCGCTTTTATCGAAATTGAAATTCGCAAAGCAGGTCGTTTATTATGTGGAGCTCGTGGTTAAATAATAACAGTCACACGGGTTGGTCAAAGGTTAAGTTACGGTTGCCACGGTTGATTCGTCGATGGAAGACCATCCCATAAATATCGAGACCCTTTCGAGTGTCGGAAAGCACGTGTAGCCGTTGGTCGGGGCTGTCATTCGTATATCTTTGTCAGTCGTTACGGGTACTCAGAAGCCCCAAAAGTCGAACTACCAGTCTTAAAACCCAGATATATGCCAGTGACCTTGCGTGTTCTGGACTGAGCTCACGCAACGCGTCATACGTTCAGCCAGTAATAGGACTCGCCCATCAAGGAGCGCTGTCCCCAATTTGACGCATTATTAATTTATTATACACAAAACAAAGGGTATTTTAATAAAACGCGTATACTAAAAGATCAACAATTAAATTATCTTTAAATTGGTGAAGGTTTCAGAAAATTACGCTTGGTAGATTTTGCGCCATTCTCAGTTTTTATCCGCGTTAGACACAACTTTACAAATTAATTTCACTATGTAATATAAACATAATCTAAAATATTCACATACTAAATTATTGAAAAAGTGCTCTAGTTTTTTTTTTTTCCAAATCATTAACACTACTCGTTTAGACGTGATCTTCAGTATAGAATCATTAAAAGTCGGTTATCGTCGCCTTAATAATGGGTATTGTGTTACCCAGTAACTGTAACTGTGTAAGTAGAGGTGGGCGACGACTAGTAATGAATAATTCGAAAGAATATTACAGTATTTAGCTTTTTTAAATGAGGTTAATTTCTGTCACTGTTCAGTTGCTTATTACCAAGGTAAGATCGAGATGTCAGATGTTACACATCCTAGGCGGCTAATGTAAGGCTCGTTAATTTTTTTAAATAAGCCATTGTGGTAAGGATCGACCTTCGATTTGTTACCATCCTTTATATACAATACATAATTAAGAATTAATTAATGAATAACAAATGTCTGTGTGGTGCCGGACGTTAAGAATAGCACCGCCCTATTTCTTCCTGTGGGTGTCGTAAAAGGCGACTAAGGGACTTACTAGAGAATGGGAAGCAGCGTTCTCTATGAATTTTAACACCATACTGCGATCACCAACCCGCCAGCCAAGCGTAGCGATTATGGCAAACCCCCTCCCTATGGGGGAGGCCGATGTCCAGCAGTGGACGTTATTCGGCTGAAATGATGATGAATGAATAACAATATATAAATAGATAAATTATTAATTATATTAAATTAATTAATCAATTATTGTATCGTCTAGGACTCTAGGCAGATGATACAATACAAAATTAAATACAATTTAGCCAAGAACAATTTTTTTGTAGCAAGTCATTATGACGTAATAAAGAGTCTACCTATTTGTTACCTGTCTGAAAAAAATAAATTAAAAGACGACTTTCTGACTTAGTTTAAAAATGAGGCGTAAAACTAGAACAATACAAACTTGTAACTCCAAATGGAAGGCTACGACGAGTTATTCCCAAAGTACTCCAAAAAGAGTTCCCAAACAACTCCATGAAAAATATAATATTTTTAATTAGGTTTCCATGATAATATTAAAATGTTCTCGAAGTACTCCACACTCGATTTTAATCAAAAAGCTAATTTAAGACATTATAATAAAATGCTAAAATAAAATCTTTCTTTAAAGAATTTTTGTGACTGACTGTAATAAAATATTTATGTAATTTATAGGTAAATTATGTACATAGATGGAGCAGTGTGAGAATTGATAACGAACAATCGATGGAATACTTTGAGAACAATTCTAGATACCATGGCGCAGAATGGGAACAAAATAATACGTATTTTTAAATAATAATAATTCCTTGGAGTAACCGTTTAGTGCCGGACGTAAACAATAGCACCATCCCATTTCTTTCCGTGGGTGTCGTAAAAGGCGACTATCGGACTTACTAGAGAATGGGCAGCAGCGTTCTCTATGCATTTTTTTTAAACCATACTGCGATCGCCAACCCGCCTACCAAGCGTGGCGATTATGGCCCCCCCCTTTTTGGGAGAGGCCTATGCCCAGCAGTGGACGTCTTTCGGCTGAAATGATGATGGAGTAACTCTGGAATTAATGTATGCGATTCTTATCTTTTTAGAACAAAAGAATGGAGTACTTTGGGAATAACCCGCTACAACAACTTCAAAATGTACTTTTCACTTTAAATATATTACCTACTCTTTGGAAAGCTAAATAAAATATCTTTAAACTTCGTGAAGACTGCCCTCCCTGAAGAATTGTGACAATGTCATAATTATACAGCCATTTTGAACTTCAAAAGTCAGTGCCCTTTTATTCAAATAGGCCTGTACACTGTTTTCTTACTGTTGAATTTTATTATAGTTACGGTACTATCGAATTGATTGGCTTTGACGGAAAGAAGAGAGGGCCTAGACGAAGTAACATTCGATTAGCGATAACGCTAGTAGCAAAAAAGAGAAAGAAAACGAGAAAGAAATTGAAACGCTAGGTTTAGAGAATGCTTCGTTGAAACAACAAATATCTGACGAAAAGCTTAAAACTGAGCACTTCAGGAAAATGTACAGAAGCACCAATTCCAAAACGACTTCTTCATGCAATACAAGAATCTCCAAGAAATATTTGCCTAATAAAAGCAAACTATCGGCTAGAAAACTAGACCTAGACATCGACTTCCATACGCCTGAACCAGCTTCCAGCAGTACTGTTACTGATATTCTTAGAGAAGAAAATAAAAATGAAACTAAAGAAACCTACACAAAAAATATTGATTCAGCACAAACGGATTTCATTGCTATTACCAAGAAGAATACACTAGAGCCCATCTCACAAGAAGAAGAACAAAAATACAAACAAGCGAAAATAAGTAACAAACCTGGATATGGAAAGATACTTATTCTGTCGGATGACCAAGGTAAAGGTATAGTGCAAGGGCTACTGGAGAAGAAAGAAGAAAATAAATTTATTATAAATAATTACGCCATAACATGGATTAGGAAACCAGGTGCGACTACAGAAGAAGTCTTGTTGGGTTGTTATAAATTGACTAAAAACTTTACAAAAAATGACAACGTGATTTTAATGACCGGTAGAAATGACTCGAACCCTATTAAATTTATGGCTGAAATATCTGCAGCAGTTAGGATTCTGAAAAATTGTAACATCTTCTGAACGAGTGTAAACTTAATTATCATTTAAAACTGCTTGCACAAAACTATAAAAACTGCAATTTCATTGAAGCAAATGGCTACAATAGCGTTATAAAACAACTTATACACAAAATAAACGTTGTTCAATACTACAACAAATATCTTATGTTCAACGATAACATAGTTTTAAAGGAAAAATCAAAAGATTCAGAGCATATAATAGAAACTCCAAAAACTGTGTCATGTCCGGTAGTCAATATCAGTGCCATATTGGTTGAACCGATAAATCAACCAAAGAAAGACACTATTCCTTATTATTTTCAAAAAACTAACAACCCACAAACTATGCCTAAAAATGTGGCTGCGGAGAACATAGTGGTAAGTAAAGAACAATTTTTTCGTTCCCAATAAAAATAAACATAATAGAAGTAGTTTTTCAGTTCTACACCAAAATATAGCTGGGGCTTTAAGCAAACTTAATGATATAGATTTGACTATTAATGATATGCGTGAATCTGGTATAAATGTAGATGTAATATGTTTAAGCGAACATTTTGTTGTTAAAGGGGAAGAAAAGTACCTGAAACTTAATAATTTTCAACTGGGTGCTATTTATTCGCGGCCTGATCAGCGACGAGGGGGAACATGCATACTTTGCAAAAATCACCTCCAAAGTACTGAAGTAAAAGAAATAAAAGAATTCTGTATAGATAAACACTTTGAGATTTGCGGCCTTGAAATCAAATCTATACATGTAATCATACTATGTGTATACAGAACACCCTCATCTAATATGAATATATTTTTTGAAAACTTAAATAAAACTCTATTAAAACTACAACATAAAAGAAGTAAAATAATAATAGCAGGAGACTTCAATATAAACCTTCTACGTAAAGATAATAATAGTACAAAATTCAAGGAACTCGTTTCAAATTATGGAATGCGGTGTCACATTCAAGAGGCCACTAGATTGAACACATGTATCGATAATATCATCAGTAACATTCCAAATGTAATAGGTAAAACTCATAATGTCTGTTTATCTGATCATAACACAGCGCAGGTTGTTAAATTTGAATATGATCAAAAACCCATAACAGGTTACTACTTCATGTCATTAAATGATCTGAGCAAAGACAATGTCAACAAATTCATTGAACACATAAGCAAATTATCTTTTTCAGAGATTTATAACATTTCTGACACGAATAATGCCTTTGAAACCTTTCACGACACAATAACTCTTTTCTATAAGTTATGTTTTCCGCTTATCAAAGTAAAAAAACAGTTCAAATGCAGTAAATTAAAATGGATAACAAAAGGGATTAAAATGAGTAGTAACACTAAACGGCTACTGAGATATAAATATTATTTAAACAAAACAAGTGATAATAAAACTAGATTTAAGGTATATTCAAATTTGTTAAGAAAATGTATCAATAATTTGCAATCTTTATGTAATCTAAAACACATTGCGTACTCAAAAAATAAGGGTAAAGCGTCATGGGATATTGTCAAACGGAGCACAGGTAGCGTAAAATCTCGTGAATACATTAATAATATTGTTGACAGTGATAATACAGCTACATCAGGCTCTGATATCGCAAATGTATTCAACAATTTTTTTATTGATATTGTTGAAACAAACACAGCCTTACTAAACAACAGTAACAACCAAAGTAATATTAAAAGCAATGACAACAGCATATTTCTAAACCCTACTAATCCATCTGAAATTTTTACCATATTAAAAACATTAAAAAGCACTAAAGCAACCGGCTATGATGATATTACTACAGACCTCCTTAAAAATATCGCACAATACATTGCAGAACCACTTTCGTATATCATCAACTTATCATTTGAGCAAGGCTACTTCCCGGATAAACTTAAGATATCTATAATAAAACCACTGCACAAAAAAGGTTCTAAAACAGATAAAAATAATTACCGACCTATTGCACTGGTACCAATCCTATCGAAAGTCTTTGAAAGAGTTATGTACAAAAGACTTCTCTCTTTCTTTGATAAGTATAATGTTCTTGCTAATGAACAATATGGGTTTAGGATGAACAGATCAACTTCACTCGCAGCGTTTAGCCTAGTCAAATCAATCTTAAACAATATTAACGCTAAAGTTACAACATCAGCTCTGTTCTTAGACCTAAGCAAAGCTTTCGATTTTGTTCATCATTCAATTCTACTCGATAAATTGAATAAAATCGGTATAAGAGGTCCAGCCTTAGAATGGTTCAAATCATATTTATCTAATAGAAGCCAAATCACAAGGATCACTAAATTTGAAGAAAAAACTAACAATATCACCAATTTCGATTCCCAACCTCGACTTAATTACTTTGGTGTACCGCAAGGAAGCATTGTAGGACCACCGTTATTCCTTGTGTATGTTAACGATCTTCCTCAAGCAGTAGAACAAGATTGTGTCCTTTTTGCTGATGACACGACGGTTATTTTAGACTGTAAGAACGTTGAAACCTATGAGTCAGTCATAAATAACACCTTAAACAATATTATTACATGGTTAGATAAAAATGCTTTAAAAGTGAATGTAGCAAAAACTAAAATATGAAATTTCAAAACGCAAAACAGTAAATGCCTCCAACTTAAAATATCTCATAGGAACCAATTAGTTGAACAAGTACACAAAACAAAACTTCTGGGAATAACACTCGATGAACAATTCACCTGGAAAGAACATATTGACGAAATATGTATGAAAATAAATAGATTTGTTTATGCTTTAAAAAAAATTAAAGACGAGACATCTAAACCAACTGCGATAATGGTATATCACGCCTATATCTGTTCCATTATTCGGTATGGTATCATTGTTTGGGGAAATTCTTCGGAAATTTCTAGAATACTAATAGCACAAAAAAAATGTATTCGTGCAATCTTTAACATGGACTGGTCTGAATCATGTAGACCAGTGTTTAAATCACACAAGCTTCTTACTGTTTCTTGTATTTACATTTTCGAAATCGCAAAATTTGTTAAAATGAACTCTAAACTATTTGAAGCTAATAACAATTTTAACAAACGAAAAGTCACACAGTATTTATTGAAAATCCCTGTACCTAGGATAGAACTATTCAGGCGCAGTTGCGTGTATATGGCGCCACTTATATATAACTCATTACCTAACTGGATAACAGAACTACCTTACAAAAAATTCTGTGTTGTTTTGAAAAAATGGTTGATATCGCATAGTTTTTATTCAATCGGCGAATTTCTCAACAAAAAAACATGTCAATCCTACCACTTCAGGAATGCAATGTAGTACCTTAGTTATTTAAGTTACTTTGGTTAGTAAGTTAGTTACCTCGTCGTTTTCCTACTTACTTGTACATTACCTACTATTTAAATATGCATATACCCAATGTGTTTAAAATTTTAATTCAATTTGGTATTGACTTTAATAAATTGTTCTTTATGTTCATAGAATTCTCAAGCTAAACTGTCATTTGTGTATTATTGTATGTTATTGTTTAACATCCTTTAAATATTTGCATGCCATCAGTGCATGGCGGAATGTGTCTTTGCACTGAATTTTATTTAAAACATCTTTTGTACCACATTTTATGCAAATAAACGATTTTGATTTGATTTGATTTGAAAAGCTACAAAATGTATGGGTTGACATAACCTGTCGAAATGTAACGTGGTCATAGTTCAACGAATAGAAATTAGCTAGACAATATTATTCTGATCCGATTCCATGAAACGAATCAACAGCGTCGAACCATAACTTCCTTATAGATGCGTAGCCAAGTGACACTTTTTGACAAGCGTTGTCGCTAGTTGTCGATTCGTATGAAGGCGACGATAACCGACTTTTAATGATTTTATACTGAAGATCACGTCAGAACGAGTACCTAGTGTTAATGATTTGAAAAAAATACATGTTAAATTAGAGCATTTTCTCAATAACTTAATATGTGAATATTTTTTATTATGTTGTGGTGTCGTTATTATGTTTACATAGTGAAATTAATCTGTAAAGTTATGTCTAACGCGGATTAAAAACTGAGAATGGCGCAAAATCTACCAAGCGTATTTTTCTGAAACCTTCACCAATTTAAAGATAATTTAATTATTGATCTTTTAGTATACGCGTTTTATTAAAATACGTTTTGTTTTGTGTATAATAAATCAACAATGCGTCAAATTGGAGACAGCGCTCCTTGATGGGCGAGTCCTATTACTGGCTGAACTTACGACGCGTTGCTTGAGCTCAGTACAGAACACGCAAGCTAACCACTCAAGGTCACTGGCATATATCTACGTCTGAAGGAGTTCGAATCGAAAACTAGCGATAACGTTTGTAAAAAAGCGAAATAACGTTATCGATTGTAGAAATAGAATCGCTCCGAAGTGAATGCCATTTGTCGAGGCCCACAGGAATCTCGACAAAATATCGTATGGCCGTCCTTAACTAATTTTAAACGTTGCTTTATGTTTAGTACTCGTACTTACTAAAGGCTTCTACAAACCGGCACGACTCGCGACGGTATGTAGAAGCCTTAAGTTTAGTAGTAATGGTTTACACTTCCTCTCTCCTTAACCTTTATTATCATTTCAGCCGAAAGACGTCCACTGCTGGACATAGGCCTCCCCCAAAAGGAAGGGGGGGGGGGGGGTTTGCCATAATAGCCACGCTTGGCAGGTGGGTTGGCGATCGCTGTATGGTGTTAAAATTCATAGAGAACGCTGCTGCCCATTCTCTACACTGAAAAAAAAAGAGGTTTTTGCTTTAACAAACATCTTGTTTAAAGGCTTCTACATACCAGCGCGACTTGTCACGCGACGCGACTTGTCGCGCGACGCGACTTGTCGCGCGACGCGACTTGTCGCGCGACGCGACACGGCACAATGGCCCCGCGTGTCGCGGGACGAGCGGTGCCTTTGTGTTGTGTCGCGTCGCGCGACAAGTCGCCCCGGTATGTAGAAGCCTTAATGTGATCACGCATCTTGACTCCATACGAGCCTAACAAGATCTTGACTTCTGAAGCTAGGAGAACTTTGTTAAATTATCATAGTTCCGTCAACTAAGTAATTAGTTAGTTTAATTACGGGTAGTTATTTAATTTAACTAAAATGTTGGTCAGTTTAAGAATGATGTAATGCTAACAAGTTGCTTGTTACCATCAACTAAATTTATTATTTGATTTAAAAAAGTGAAGAAGCAAAATCAAACAAAGCATGTATGATGTAACAAAGACCGGTGATTATTCTGTACATGTCACATTGTCGATATAAATAAAATCAATTTGTTCTGGCAAATATGCTATCTTGTTAATAGTAAATAAATAAATAGTGATTCCAAACATTTTAATGCCAACTAAGAGAAAATGTATCTTAGTTAGCTCGCATTTTTTTCAGTGTAGTAATACCCTTAGTCGCCTTTTACGACACCCATGGGAAGAAATGGGATGGTGCTATTCTTTACGTCCGGCACCACACGAAACTTTCATCACCATCATCATAATCTGCCTTTTCCCAACTATATCGGGGTCAGCTTCCAGTCTACCCGGGTACAGCAGAATACCAGTATTTTACATAGAGCGACTGCCTATCTTACCTCCACAACCCAGTAACTGGGTAATACGATACCCCTTTGGTAAGACTGGTTGTCAGACTTTCGGGCTTCTGACGATCCGTAACGACTGCCAAAGATCCACGAATGACAGCCGGGACCAACGGCTTAACGTGTTTTCCGAGGCACGGAGGGGTACCACTTCTCTCCTTGACCTTCTTAATTGTTTATAGTTCTGTACTCTTGTTTCGTAATTATTATTGTATTAGCCATGGTCAAATTAAATTCCGTCCGATAAGGACCTGGGCCCGAATTGCGGTAATTTTTTTCAAATGAAACGTAAATGTAGGATGAACGAAGTTTAATCTTTACATGATTTCGTATCGCGGTGTCGTTTTTACATTTACTTCAAACGAAGATAGAACGCAAACAGAATGCAACTGCTGCGTTTGTGGAATAGTTGACATTTATTTATTTATTTAAGCATGAAGCTACTTTTTCTCAAACATTTCACGGCCTACCCAAATGTCCTTTTTTTGGTACTGTTCGTCGAGTCGTTGAGCTCCTTAAGTTTTGAGTTGAGCTGCACGATTACTGACAAATGCTTACACTGATTGGTCAGGTCCGCTCAAATTTGCGTGGTTCTTTCCTCAAAAGACCATTTCAGACACGGATCTACATGGTCCTCACATGATCTGACCAAGATTATGTCTGGACTTTAAAAGAGACTTTGACCCCTGAGTTTGTTTCGCCATTTCTTCTCAGGGGTAGTCAGATAGGAAATGTCGGCTACATCTAGATTTTTTTTTATTTTTTATATGACGTGTAAAAGTGATTTTAATATCCTATTTACAGAATAAACGATTTCATTTCATTTCATTTCATTTCGAACATTCGCTGTATTTTTGAGTGATATTTGTTTATTTTATTGTGTTTGCTGTAAAAATGTTATATTTTACTCGGAAATCAGCTCCCGAGTAAGGTCCTTGGACAACTGGTATCTTTTTACAAACTTTTTACGTCGTACGCGTAAGCACATTCTAATAGAGACCTATTGGAATGTGCTAATAGCGTGCGTACGACGTAGCCGTAGATCGTGCGGAGGCTAGGCGCCTGAATTTATTGGTGAGGAAGAGTGATCCGGCTTTCGATCTCAGTGATCGAAAGTTTGTAAAAAAAAACCGGCTGTCCAAGGACCTTACTCGGGAGCTGATTTCCGAGTTCACTCCTCACAAAGAGAGAGTGTAAGAAATGCTCCTCATAACGACGAGAAGATTTAGGTTAGGTTTTTTTAATCCACATATCTATGAAACTAAAATTCCATTACCTACATAAGTATTTTTCTTTTAGGTTTTGGTTGCACTAGCATTGTTTGCTTCTGGGTCTTATCAGACTCTTGTAGGAGATAACCGGAAACACTGCGTTTCTCAAGCCAGTGTTTCCAAAGCAATCCGGCAATGACTTTAACCCTTATTTCGAATTAGTCCGTTAGGATGGACAAGTACTTTAAAAAAATCTGTTGTAATTTTAATTTAGTTTATATTTAATTTATTTTAACTTAACGTAAGAAAATATAATAAAGGAAAGGGAGAAAAATAAATTAGTGATTTGGGAACTTCTCATCTGTCATTTATTGAGCAAGATTAGTGGCGGCACGGAAGTCTTCAACTTTACTCAAGGTATTTTTTTTTTTTAATATCTTTTATTCTTTTATATTGGATTTTTGGTATGATATTTGTTGTCATATAAATAACGCACATATTTACTAACAAAACAATATGGTTATTGCAGTTTATTTACTAAAAATGGACCTACTAAGTAGTTGTCCGCCACGCCGCGCGCCGGACCGTGCCGAAACTACGGCAATGCACACAAAGTTTAACTTGTCCAAGGCAGCGGACTTTGTCAATAACATAATAATAAATAGATGTGTGTATTTTCCTTTCATGGCAGTGAAGAGTATTTAGATTTTTATACATTTCAATAGTTTTTCATAACAATGAGCGTTCTTTTTATGAATATTAGATAATAAATACGTCATATAGATCTATAAATTACCTAAAATTACGTAAAAAAGTACATTCGCGTGGTACAGTTTATAATTTTGGGGTGGTTTGCTTAGCTTTTTTCTTTTGTTCTTTGACAGTGTCACCTGCATGAACGCTCCAAAAAAATATTAGCACTAGTACATAAGGTGCGTGCACCATCTGAAACAAGTGACAAGTCAAAATCTGCAAATGAACTTGATGAGCCGCATGGTTCTCTTCCTCGCCTGCACCATCGCTAGATTCCTCTTTAGAGCGCATGAATGTCTTTGGATGATTTCCCTGAAGCACTACCTGAATTATCCAATATTCCTCCGACTCCAAACAATTAAAATTTGCCCTCTATTATCATCTTTACCATCTTTGAATACTCCATCCCCAGGCACTACAAAAAGAAGACAGACGGCTACACTTGTAGCTAGAAAGAGGCCAAGGAAATTGCAAAAGTTGTCACTTCACTTCAAATGGAAAAAGGGTACTTTTTTAGACAAACCTCAAATAGAAGATCCGGTTATAATTGAAGATGCCCAAGAAGTTTTGTCCACTTTACAATATTTCTTTATTTTTCTTCTCACCAGATATAATAACAGATATTGTCAATGAAACAAACGATTATTCAGTTGGACTGAATAAGCGTTTGTTTCATTGACAATATGAACTGAACTGAACTGGCCGATCTATCAACAGAGAATGAGTTGCGTGACTTTCTGGCAATACACATTCTGATGGGTGTTGTACTTCTGAACTCTCTTCTCCAGATATGATAAAATAGCAACCTACCAACGGGCTGAAGGTAATTGTGTCCGCCATGTGTACAAGCCTAGATGACCACCTGATGATACCCGATTTGATCATTTGGGGCACTTCCCAACTACGAAAAAGGAAGGTCTACATTGCAATAAGAAATCAACTGTATATTGTTTAAAATGTAATACGCGGCTATGTTTTGTAACGGGAAAAAATCCCGCAACAGTTTTTTTTTTATTTTCACGTAAAAGCCTAATAAACATTTCAAATAAATATAATTTTCATTCCTTTCCACCCGTTTTATTTTCGTAATTTTATTTGTACTCATGTGGTAAAGTCCACCAGGGCGGACAAGTTATTTTGCTTGTAAATCTCTATGTGTTCGACGGAGTCCGCTGTGACGGACCCCCTTTTTCTCAAAATTGGTAAATGTTATATTTTTTTTATAATTTTTTCGAGGCTCTAATATGCTACATAAATCTAAATTTTAAAAGAAATTGGTAAAATAAGCATATTGAGAACTCCGTCGAAATAAGGGTTAAACAAGCCCTCTATTTGTTTCTTTCCCCTTTCAACGACAAGAAAGGGAACAAGATAAAAGAGAGTTAAGTATAAATAATACCTACTTTGAATTTATTAATGAACATTTTGAAGGAAAATATTGATTGAAATTGTTTTTTAGGTTTTACAGGCGTTATACAATACGGGGTTACCGCACGGTCTCCCGTGAGGCGGCGAGCCTCCTAGCCGGACTGCCGCCGTGGGATCTGGAGGCAAAAGTCCTCGCGCACATCTGGGAGTGGCGCGAGGAGGCGAAACGCCGGGGTAAAACTCCGCTGCCGCGAGAAATCACGGTACAGCGGACGGAACTCCGGCGAGATCTCATGGCGGCATGGAGAGTGCGATTGTCGCAACCTAGCGCTGGGCACGCTACAATTGTGGCGATAAGTCCCCTCTTTGAGGAGTGGCTGGAGAGGCGCCACGGCGTCCTCACCTTCCGCCTGACGCAGGTCCTCACCGGACACGGTTGTTTCGGGAGGTTCCTGTTCAGGATAAAGCGGGAGGAAACGCCCGGGTGTCACCACTGTGTGGATGGAGTGGAGTGGTGGAGTCGCCGCAGGAGACGCCCCGGGCGTCGGGAGTTGCAAGCCGATTTCCGGCCACCGTAGGCGCGGGCTTGCGGACGGCGAGCGATGGGTAGCTCGCCGTCCGATAAGGACCAGGCCCGGGTCGACGGCGCGTTGTGTTCCACGCGCGCCTCAAAGAGATGTCAGCACCAACTGACGGGGTCCGTCAGGACCAATGCCTGCCAGGGTTGCGAGTTTGTCCGAAAGGGATATCGTGGCCCTGGCACACAGGCAAATGAAGGAACACGGGTGGGTTTTAGTCAGTAAGAGTCTGACACGCCCTCCCGCTCTGCCCAGAGCGGGAGAAGTTATTTGATAATTTCCCACCCAAAAAAAAAAAAAAAAAAAAAGGCGTTATACAATGCCGGGACTGCTTGCCTGTGTCGATGGGACCCATGTTTTTTTTTGTTTTTCCCAACACTAGGAATTTCTCCTGTATTGTGGGTGCGTATACAAACATTTAAACTCACGTACACAAACAGCCAGACCCGGAACAACTACCGAATGTGGCCATAGAATAGAATAGAATACTCTTTATTATGTACACCATAAAAGTTACAGATATAAATGTTTAAATTTGATTTGTTTTTTTTGTTTTGATTTGTTTTGTTTGATTTATAGTGTGCCCTCAGCATAATGAAGAGAGATTCATGAATAGAAAAGGGTACCACTCTCTAAATGTTTTCTAGCTGTTGAAATCCACTATACAACTGGCACAAAATTCTTTCATTAGATTCCTCATCATTTATATCAATAAAAACACTTGCTTCTGAGTTGCTTATAGAAAACAAACAATAAAACATCGATCGAGGAAGCATCTGTCAAAACTGTCACTGTCAAACGCAGTAGAGCTAGCCCATAAATCTTCAAATCGACTGTCGATTATACTTAAAAAGCACATTACTTATCAATACCAGCGTCACATTTCTAAAATTTTATATTTGCTTACAGCCCAATTGCGTTCCAGCTTTGTTTCATCTTTGTTAACACGTGAACTTTACCGCGATACCAAACTCCGCACCGATTGGACTGGTACTGGAACCCAAGCAGAGATGAAACGCTGACGTATTAAACATATTTTAAATTGCCGCAATCGGGGGGGGCAGGCCCGGGTCGACGGTGCGTTGTATTCCACGCGCGCCTCAAAGAGATGTCAGCATCAACTGACGAGGTCCGATAGGGCCAATGCCTGCCAGGGTTGCTAGTTTGTCCTAAAGGGATATCGTGGCCCTGGCAAACTGCCAACAGAAGGAACATGGGTGAGTTTTAGTCAGTGACACGCCCTCCCGCTCCGCCCAGAGCGAGAAGTTATTTGATAATTTCCGACCCAAAAACAAAAAAAAATTGTCAAATTAAATAAGTAAGAAACTCTGCAAACGAGATGGTATTCATTATCTAAACATGCTAGAACAAAAAACAAATGAATCATACCTACATTTTAGACGTTCAAACGTGCCAATTACTTTAAACAACGCGGCAACGTTTTTATGCAAGGGAATGATTCACTTTTATGTGTCCACGATCTCATTTAGTTGCTTCTTTTAAATTGAAAAGCATACGTGCATCTTGATATTTTTGCGCTACCTACTTTGGGTTCAAACTCATCCTACTCACTTATTTTATTTCCAAAGCTATTACCAACCACTAAATATACACTACAGATTATATACCTATCTCATCGCTCTCCGTCACTTCTCCAATATTTTTCCGAGCACATTTTTCTCGGCATTGCCCTTATCTTACCAGTTTTGGCAACACGTTCCCATTGAAAGGGCAATTTGTTCTTTCTCCAAACATTCGTGCATCGTTATTTGTGTCACCCTAGGGATTGGCCGCCTGTCTCTGCCTGTTCTTGCCCGTAAGGCCCCGTTCCGGCCTCGAGCGTTGCGACTTGCGACACGAATTAGTATCAGGCTCGTTTCACGGCCTCGAGTAATGCGACTTGCGTCAGGCCCCATTCATGGCATCGAGCGATGAGACTTGTGACGCGGCTTGCATCAAGCTCTTTTCACGGCCTCCAGGGAAGTGATTTGCGACGCAACTTGTGTCAGGCTCCTTTCACGGCCTCGAGAATTGCGACTTGCGACACGACTTGCATCAGGTTCCTTTCACGGCCTCGGGCATTGCGACTTGCGACGTAACTTGTATCAGGCCCTATTCATGGCCTCGAGCGATGAGACTTGCGACGTGACTTGCATCAGGCTCCTTTCACGGCCTCGAGCGTTGCGACTTGCTACGCGACTTACATCATGCTCCTTTCACGGCCTCGAGCGAAGCAGTTGCGTCAAGCGACACGCACGCGCTTCACCTGTTTCTATCCGTCGTCACTCCGCGGTGCGTCGCGACTCGCGTCGCGGTGGCTCGTGGCATGCTCTAAAAAAACTTCATTCATTTGTTTTCTCCGCAGTCACTGTCGCAAGACGCGTGTCGCTTGAGCTTGAATATCGTGGTACGGAGTAAAGACCTTTTCACACGTCCGCGTCCTTAGTTCCATTCCCAAAGGAGTAGTATTTTCCTTCTTTTCCCATTTTTTCCCTGCCTGCAAAGTGCAACGTTGCCGAAGTTTCTTCAGCGTTTATTCCTTGTTTATTTTGTAAAGCCCGTCATACCCCCTTCATACTTAGTTTGGAAAATGTTTTTGAAGCTTTTAAGACCGTAATTTTAGTTGATAAAGTAAAAAATATTCTTTCAGAGCTGAGTTAAGCTGATTAACGATTATCAGTTTTATCAAGAGATTACGGATTTAATGTTGTGGGGATAATTCATTTTGCCTAGTTAATTTTCGGTCTTCTAAAATATCTTTAAATAAGTTAATAGTATCTTAATCTTTGTGATAGGTAGTACTTAAAGTAATGAAAAAATTATCCCGCCTCCTTTTGGAGGCAGCCTATGTCCAGCAGTGGACGTCTTTTGGCTAAAATGATGATGATGATGATGATGAATTGGATAAAGACGACCATTGCTTTTAGCATAGTAAATTATAAATAAATAAATTAAATAAACGTTTATTTTCTCAACACAAACTAATTCTAGACTTTGACAGTAGTGTACGAACAAGGAACTAACTTTGTGAGTGACTGGACGCTGTGGTAGGTTTATATAAAAACCTGTATTACAGGTCACCAGGGCCCTCCCGCGGCTAGATGCCTGTTAATTGGATACATGACAATGAAAATGCAGAATAATAAACGAATAATAAATTAAGAGACATAATATAAAATTTAGTGCCTAATAAAAAGAGCAAAAAAAATATTAAAATACAAAAAACAAAAAAATACAAAAGTTTGTGTGTGTGCGGAAATACCAGAGTGTGTGTTAGTAACCGGAGAAAGTGTATGAGAGAGATGTAAGTGTGTATGTGTGAGGTTGATTGAGTAGGTGTGGTGCGATTACTTCTGTGTAATATTCTTCTGTTAGATAATATTTATCCATTACTAATTAGGTTGACACCACCAAGGTATAATTTTAAATGGCTACCTAGCCATGGTTGTCATATTAAAAGACTCAATCAAAGTCAAAGTCAAATGATTTATTTCAAATAGGCACATAAATGGCACTTTTGAACGTCAAAATTTACAAAGAAAATAGAATTGATTCTTGTCGCCCCTTCCAAAAGGTAGCTTCGTATGGAGAAGTATGGCAAGAAACTCCACCGTTACTCTTTTAAAATGTTTTACACTATTTTGTATAGGTACATTAATTATATAATTATATGTGAAGACGATGCACCTATACTCCATTTGAAATAAGATTAGACGTTTAAATAAATCTTTTTTACAGTCCGTTCAACCGATTTTGACTTCTATTGCGTTAGTGGCATGACAAATGGCACCTGTAATAAACAGTTGGTATTGTAACCACGTTTATGCTTTTAACGCCAACCTTATGCGTACGGCATAGAAGTCAGAATCGGTTGAAGGGACTGTAAAAAAGTTTATTTAAATGTCTAATCTTATTTCAAATGGAGTTTAGAATAAAATTACTATACTTACCACAATAGGTGAAAATAATTAATAATGAAGCAATGACAGATAAAATAATTATGTGATGGATACATTGTGCTCACATATTTACAAACATTGTAATATACAGTTTTTTATCCGCGTTAGACATAACTTTACAAATTAATTTCACTATGTAAACATAATAACGACACCACAACATAATCTAAAATATTCACATATTAAGTTATTGAGAAAATGCTCTAATTTAACATGTATTTTTTTCAAATCATTAACACTAGGTACTCGTTCTGACGTGATCTTCAGTATAAAATCATTAAAAGTCGGTAATCGTCGCCTTCATACGAATCGACAACTAGCGACAACACTTGTCAAAAAGTGTCACTTGGCTACGCATCTATAAAAAAGTTATGGTTCGACGCTGTTGATTCGTTTCATATCATAAAAAATATAAAAAAAAAGTTTTCCTAAAAAAAATTATAGCAGTGTGTGAGTTAAGGTAATCACAGAATGTAAAATAAATGTCATAAAAATAATCAATCTGCTTAGTCTTATACCAACTATGTTTGGGTCGGCTTCCAATCTTACCTGATGCTGGATACCAGTATTTTAAATGGACCGACTGCCGAAAAAACTGACGAAATTCAAATCTTGTATAAAACGCACACTATGCAAGTAGGCATATTATAGGTTGGGGGATTACATCGCTGATAGTAATGCTTGGCTCAATGCTGGTCCAGCTCCACAACCACAACTAATTTATTAACATTTGAAAATACTGTTGGAGCTGATGAAGATTGGAAGACTATTTTTTTCATTGTATAAACTCGAATCTCTTTTGTATTATATAATATAATTGCATATCACAGGTGTGAGTACTATGTACAATAGAGCTACCATTTACCGGGTAATTATGTCTTTCATTGACTTAAATGTGTCTTGGCGGCTGAGAGTATGTCATGCTCACTCAGATGTCTCGCTGATGGTGGCGTGTGTGTTGAATCATTTAGCTCCCTTCAAAATGGTTGAGCTGAATGGTGCTGATCCATGCGTCATGTTCGTGAACGGGCGCTGTCACTTGGGACTGGTCATCTCTTAGCTGCCACGGCTTATTTTTAATTATTTTAGTTTTGAATTGTTATCTTTTTATCACGGACGCTTCTGACGTATTGCATCGTTCTCACATGTTTAACTTCAATATGAATGATGTAACGAATATTTTGTACCAATATTTTAATTTAAAAGAGTGTCCGTGGAGTTTCTTGCCCGTTCTTCTCCATAGGAACCTACTGGAATGGGCGCCGAATAGCTTCATATTTGTAACTGACCGACTTCTTGACAATTTAAAAGTGCCTGTCAAGGGTTTAATTGAAATAAATGCTTTGAATTTGAGTTTGAGTTTGCCTATCTGACCTCCACAACCCAGTTAGGTAACACGATACCCCGTTATGACTAGTTGTCAGACTTTCGGGCTTCTGACTACCAGTAGCAGCACTGCAGCAGTTTAGAGGTATGAGGAACAAGGTGTAAAATTCACTCATACTCTATAGAAAAGGGAGGATCCTCCAACCAGACGGGTGTTGTGTCTGGTGGGCAACTGCCCGACATTATACAACATTAGTTTTTGTTTATACTACTCGTAAACCCGAAAAGGGGTCATTGTACTCATCATTTTGAACAATTTTTTCTATGGGACCAACCTTGAAATCGCGAAATAAAAATCAGCGGTTCCATACATTTGGTCGATTTAAGTGAACACAAATGTAGGGAACAGCTGATTTTTTTTTCGCGATTTCAGGGTTAGTCCCATAGAAAAAAATGTTCAAAATGATGAGTACAATGACCCCTTTTCGGGTTTAGTATAAACAAAAACTAATGTTGTATAAGCTAGTTGCGTGGTAAACTTTGCTTGCGCGATGCAGGATTTTGCGTGACGTCGTCAGTGTGAGCCGTAGTTTGCATGTGGCGATGTTGATGCCGCTACAAATGAAACAAAAAATTACATCATTATAATTGTTACGATCGATGGTTTGTCCGCTTTCAATGTTCTGCTCCATAAATATTTTATAAGTAAGAACGGTTGTAAAACCATATTTTTATGTTATAATGATTCGGTTATAAAAAGCTGTTGGGACGGTCATAAAAAATTACCGTGGCCCATGGAATGAAGACTTAAAAAGTTTCATGTGCCTGATATTTTATTTTTAAAATTTGTTTTATTACCTACTACTTACTTTCTTGAACTTTTCCATAGGCGGTTCTACATATACATACAACGGCGTAGGATAGCCTTGACGAGAAGTGATCATCGTATTAGTGGATCACCAGCTTCAATATCATTAGGAACATGCCTGAAAATAGCAGTTCATCGTGGATGTGGTACGACAGCGGTTTCCCTCTAAAATCTTCTGGCATCTGAAGACAACCGCCACGCAACCATCGATGCGACGCTCTGCTGACACTCACCAGCCAGTGTCACTCTTATCCGACCTTTTCGGTGATTCCAGTAACTTCGTAACAAAACCGGTTGGCCGGTGGAGCAGACGAGTCCTGGAGTGGAGACCGCGTATCGGCAAGCGTAGTGTGGGACGCCCCCCAGCTAGATGAACCGACGACCTTAAAAAGATGGCTGGGACAGACTGAATGCGGAAGGCGGAGGACAGGGTGTTCTGGCACAACCTGAGAGGTCCATGTCCAGCAGTGGACTGCTATAGGCTGAGTTGATATCGTAACAAAACTAGATGGTGCCACGTGCTGCGCCGTCACATAAATATTATATAAACTCACGCCTTCTTCCTATGGGGCTAGTCAGAAACTACAGAACTCCATTTGCTACGCCATCCTTACATACTCCTTTTGCTTCGTTCACGTTCATAAATCTGGTCATACATGCACGCCGCGTACGAGTACTAGGTACGCATCTTACCTTTCTGAAGAACATCACCAATAAGCCTTTTAGGGCTTCCCCTGGGCGACGCTTCCACTCACATCTGCCTTGAACATGACCAAACGATCTAAGCATACTCTTTTGAATTTTTGTCACTCTGAATATTAGGTCAGCGGAAAGGTGACTAAAACAAAACTATTAAATCTAAAATAAAACTCACACCTTCTTCACGTGAAGGTATGCAGAAACTACAGAACGCCATCTGCTACGCCATCCTTACATACTCCTTTTGCTTCTTTTACGTTCATAAATCATACATTTATTAAACACAAGCTGCTAGAAAGACACAAAATATTCTTAAAAAAAAAAACCGGACAAGTGCGAGTTGGACTCGCGCACGAACGGTTCCGTACAATTATTATCTAAGGTAAATTGCGGTTTACGATTTATGACGTATTCAAAAAAAACTACTTAGGTACTAGATCTCGTTCAAACCAATTTTCGGTGTTTACATGGTAATGTACATCATATTTTTTTTTAGTTTTATCATTCTCTTATTTTAGAAGCTACAGGGGGGGACACACACATTTTACCATTTTGGAAATGTCTCTCGTGCAAACTATTCAGTTTAGAAAAAAATTATATTAGAAACCTCAATATCATTTTTGACGACCTATCCATGGATACCTCACAAGTATGGGTTAAATGAAAAAAAAAAATTAGTTTCAGTTCTAAGTATGGGGAACCCCCAAAATTTATTGTTTTTTTTCTATTTTTGTGTAAAAATCTTAATGCGGTTCACATAATACATCCACTTACCAAGTTTCAACGGTACCTATAGTTCTTATAGTTTCGGAAAAAAGTGGCTGTGACATACCGACGGACAGACAGACAGACATGACGAATCGATAAGGGTTCCGTTTTTTGCCATTTGGCTACGGAACCCTAAAAAACCTACTAAAGTTACCGCGTCCTAAACAAATAGGTACCTATTATAATATATACAGGTACAGTAACAGTGTATTATAGGTACAGTAACTTCAATACAAAACCTAAAAACGTACCGAACTCTGAAACCACATACCTACATAAATTATGAACAAAGCAGTGATAAGTCCTAACTTTCCTGTTTCACAATATATTATATTATTATGAGCTATCTAATTAACTGAACACCTGGTTAACTAACTCTTGAGTAATAATAGAACTACACTTCGTCCTGCAAAAGTCAGCTGAACTAATCGGCTTTGCAGCGGGAACTAAAAATGGAAGCGCTGTAAAGCGCTTGAGCTTACGCTATGCAGAAAATTGGCATGCAACATCGGAAAAAGTATGCAGTATAAAATGCCAATAGAATGGATGAAGAATTTTTATTAAAATAAAGCTAGCAGGAATTTGATTGTATTGCTTCTTTATTTTAGAAATAATGTTCTAGAAACATTTAGAATGAGGATTATTTATCTAGTCACTCAAAAATTTCTTGACAGAATGGGATTAGTTACCTACACTAAATTGTGTCTTTTGTAAAAAAAAAATAGTTCTGAAACAGATAAAAAGGGCCTTCTTTCAGTCAGTCGGTGACGCTCAATCAGGTATATCTACTCGGCTCCAGTCGGTCGGTGACGCTGAATTGAGTATACTTGGCTGCAATCGGTCGGTGACGCTGAATCACGTATACTTGGCTCCAATCGGTCGGTGACGCTGAATCAGGTATACTCGGCTCCAGTCGGTCGGTGACGATGAATCGCGTATACTTGGCTCCAATCGGTCGGTGATGCTGAATCAGGTATACTTGAGTCCAATTGGTCGGTGACGCTGAATCAGGTAAACTCGGCTCCAGTCGGTCGGTGACGCTGAATCAGGTAAACTCGGCTCCAGTCGGTCGGTGACGCTGAATCAGGTAAACTCGGCTCCAGTCGGTCGGTGACGCTGAATCAGGTAAACTTGGCTCCAGTCGGTCGGTGACGCTGAATCAGGTATACTCGGCTCTAGTCGGTCCGTGACGCTGAATCAGGTATACTCAGCTCCAGTAGTTCGGTGTCGCTGAATCACGTATACCTGGCTCCAATCGGTCGGTGACGCTAAATCGCGTATAGTTGGATCCAGTCCTAAGTTTGCACTTCTATCGTATGGTCATAAGCAAGGACACACCCACTAAACCAGGACCCATTACTAAGACTCCGCTGTCCGTCCGCCTGTCTGTCCGTCTGTCACCAGGCTGTATCTCATGAACCGTGATAGTTAGACAGTTGAAATTTTCACAGATGATGTATTTCTGTTGCCACTATAACAACCAATACTAAACAACTTCATTGTTAATTTTGTTCTTAGGATAAACTCATCCCAATTACGAAACCCTTCATTGTTTAATTATACAACATTATTTTTAGTATATTCGAAATCTGAATATACTTTGTTCAGAATAAGGAACTGAATCGATTTCAATATTTTTTACACCATGTTTTATTTTGTCCCAAAAATATTTAAGTGTGATGGAAAATGTTATCACCATTTAATTACTTATAATACAATCGCCGTACGATTAGGTACCTACTGACAAATTATTATCAATGAGCGCAAGACGACCCTGGAGGCACGGGGGCGCCCCGTTAGCATGTTTTTGTACGGACAAACCGGTAACATAAAAATCTTATAACTTTGTGATTTTTCATGATACAGTTTTGAAATTTTGTACATAGATTCTTTACATAAAAATACTAGACACGTGTTTAGGGTTTCGCATATACTAAAAATAATGTTGTATACAATGACGTATTATATATAGACACGTTATCAAACAACATCTCGGCGCTTCAAAACGGCGACGATATAAATTAAAAACAAACATAGCGTCGCGCGACAGGCTAGTGCGTGACTGAGCGCAATGTGGCCAATTGGCTTCATTTCATGTTGTCATTTTAGAGTGCGGACAACGTATCTATAGTTTTATACATCATTGGTTGTACTCGTATATGTGTACACAAACAGTTGTGAATTTACTTCAATATATCTGACTCAATACTGCATTCATTCACCGTTCGCAAAACGATATCACATCAAGAAAATTACATCTAAATTTATATAATACGTTCAGTCTAACGATAGGCAACCACAACCATCAATTTCGATATCTCCCATCGCAACTCTCAAACTAAAAAGAGAAAATTTGTGAAAACGTGCCGAATGCCAAAAACTAGGAACGAATTCAGAAAGTATCAACTACCCGCAACTTCAACCGGGGTAGTTGTGACTAAACTGTTGAAAAGGCCAAGTGCTAGATAGATTTGCGTGGTATGGGTTCCGTACAACACAACACGTTATTAAAGGAAGAAGAAAATAATAACATTTATTCGAAGTCAAAAGTCAAATTGTTTCTTTCAAATAGGCACATAAATATAAGGCACTTTTGAACGTCAATATTTACAACAAAATAGAATTGATTCCAGCTGCCCTTGCCAAAAGGTAGTTTCGTATGGAGAAGAATGGGCAAGAAACTCCACCGTTATTCTTTTAAAATGTTGTACCTACAATATTTTTATAGGTACATTAATTATACAATTATAATTATGTGAAGACGATGCACCTAGAACAAAATGACTATCCAACAATAGGTAAAAAAGGTTAAGAATGAAGCAATGACAGATAAATTAATTATGTGAACGGTCACATATTTACAAACAACGTAAAAAATATACGTTTTCCTAAAAAATAATGATATCAGTGTGAGTTAAGGTAATCACAGAATTTAAAATAAATGTCATAAAAATTATAAATTATACAATTAAGGCAAAAGATCGTGAAACATAAAATACAAGTAAAAAAGTGAAATGGTAACAATAACAGTGGCTGCGCCAAAAGGTCCATTTCGCTATAAAAAAAGCGATGAGAAAATTATTTTTTTGTGTTTGGACTTTTTTATAAAATATAATATAAATTTGTCCTGATAGCAACCAAAGTTAATTAGTTACACATATTTTATGAAATTGTATGTAAGGTGTATCTATTCATACTTGAAATCACGAAAAAGAAAACAGCTGTTCCTTACATTTATGTTCGCTTATCTCGTCAAAATGTAGCTGATTTTTTTTTCGCGATTTCAATTTTGGTCCCATAGTGAAAGTATTATTAATAATGATGAGTACAATGACCCCTTAAGAGATACACCTTGTAAACCTATAAAGGATTAAAAAAACAGCGTGACAGACAGACAGCGTAGGCTTAGTAATAGGGTCCCGTTGCGTAGGCATAACGGACAGCCCTCTTTGCAGGGCTTGCATGGAGGCTGAAGAAACCGTTGCGCATGTGCTCTTTGAATGCACAGGCGTCACCCAAATCAGAACGGAAACCCTCGGGTCACCCAGATCCTTCACAGATATCTTAAGCAGACCAGGAGACTTAATCTCCAATCTGGAGGGAGGTGGGCTGGTTGGAATAAACAACGACGGCCGCCATGGCCCACGCACAATGTTCCACATGAAGGACTAAGTGCGGAAACCAAACCCGCTAACATAGAACATAGATAGGGTCCCGTTGTCCCTTTGCATAAGGAACCTTAAAAGTATCGCAGAGCAAGCTCAGTTTTTTATCCGCGTTAGACATAACTTTACAAATTAATAATTTCACTATTTAATATAAACAAAATCTAAAATATTCACATATTAAATAATTGAGAAAATTCTCTAATTTGACTTTTTTTTTTTCAAATCATTAACACTACTCGTTTAGACGTGATCTTCAGTATAAATCATTAAAAGTCGGTTATCGTCGCCTTAAGTAATTTCCAAGTTAAATACTTTTGAGGATACTCGTGATGCTTTTGCAATATGGAATGGGAAATATTTAACTGATGTTCTCAAAACTTATTGATCTGCTAATGATGAACACTTTTTAAATGAATGGACCTCTTGAAACTTTTGAGCTGCAACTTTAAAAAAAAAACATGCGGGGCAGTCTTTGGGGACTGCCGATAGAAGTGAAAACGGTATACATGTAGCTCATGGAAAGCGTTCGGTGACGATGACGCGAGTTCCATGATTTTTGTTCCCCCATAAACTGCTCAATGCGCCTAAAGAAGGTTTCACTTCAAAATGGCTTTTTCTCACAGTTGGTTGCAGTAATTAAGCTAAGGCACCTCGACCGAATGAGTTAGGTTATTTATTTATTTATTTACTTAAGGTTCACCCACAGCACATACATACCTACACATACTTAAACTTTATCATACGGTAATATTCTAATTTATATGCCAATTACAGGTAAACACAACATTGACAGCAAAGACGCCAAAATACCGCTTAGTTGCTAACTTAAATCTAGGTGTACAATTGACTAATAAAGGAATATAAGTAATAAAGAAAAATAAATGGAAATGGAAACGAGCAACTCATTCATAAACTGTACAGATAAATCGAATGTACAATAACCCATCTTGACTACATTTCATTGGTGTGGAGGGAGGCCAAGAAAGAGATAAGAGAAGTTAAGTTTAAGTTAGAACTGTGAGCAAACGAGCGCGAGCTAAGTGAGCGAAGTGAGCGGTGCCGCGCCAGCGGTGGGCGAGCGCTACATACAAGTTGGTCGGGATCACAAAAAGAGGAGCAATCGTTATTAGAGTGTTCATATTTTAAGGAAAGTATATAGGAATTATTTGAGGTTTTATTAATTATATATTGGCGTTATACCGACAGCAGTGCCACGTACCGGGTCCAATTGTGTTTTCAAACCATCCAGAAACCCGTTGAAATATAAATACAAAATTTCAACCAAATCGGTACAGCCGTTTAGGAGGATGTAGGTTTTTTTTTTAAACGTTGCGCCACACTAGTTATTACTCCTGTATTGTGGGTGCGTTTACAAACATTTCAACTCACATACACAAACAGCCAGACCCGGAACAACTACTTGCAGGTCATACAAATATTTGTTCCGTGCGGGAATCGAACCCGCGACACGCAGCGCATGTCAATCGCTTAACCACTACCTACGTCAACCATGCCGTCAAGGTGACAAACACACGTACAGAAAAATTATATATACCTATTAAGATATATAATAAATATAGAATCCTGTAGGCTTAGCAAAAACGCGCCAAGTAAAATGTGCGTCCATACAGTGCGTAGCATGCGCCCCTAATTCATTTTTACATATATGGATTCTATTATGAATTATCGGATATCCGTAGATAATAAGCAAATAAACAGGTGTAAAAGAAACGCCTTTGCCTACAGCCCGCAGCGAAGCCCAACCTCACAACAAATTAGGCTGTAATCAAAAAAAATCCCCGTCTTAATGTCAAAATGTAAGTAAACAACTCATTACTGTCAGCCTACGGGGATGACCTCATAATTGGCTCTACCACAAATTCACGTAAATTCAGAATCACTTTTTATTTGGAAAATTACGAGAGCTACTAAAAAAGATGGTTGCCTCAAAAGGCCGAGTGAAACCGCTTCAGGCTAGGGACCTTAAATCAAAACATATAAATTCGGGAAGCATAGCGCGTAAAAATTCGGACTAGGATTTATCTGGCTGAAGATGCGTAACCCAAAATGTTAAGGATGCCTGCGGGCTCTTAAGGGCGAAGAGCCTGCAGGCATACTTAACATTACATTACATTTATTTATGGAAACTACAGTAGAGCGAACTTCGTGAACTCGTACGAAAGATACGAAACGTTAAGTTCTACAAGTAAAATGTTATGATCGATATTCAGTCACTTCCTATAATCGATTGGGATGAAATTGTCAAATTGTATTACATACTTACTTAAAAATATGTTTTTTATTCAAAAGACAACTTTGGTCAGTCTGTAGGTGTTAAGACCCACAGACTGTGGATCAAAGTTGTCTTTTGACACAAAGTTAATAGAATCTATTCTATTTATTAACTCAATAACTAACTTAAACATAAAATTACTGTCCATAATGAAATCGTAGCGAAGTCAACAAAAATAATAAATTTAAAATATTCAATACATTGTAAAATACATTATTATATTACTATAACCGTGTTCTGGATCCTTCTTTTGACATTTCTCTCCCAATTTACTTCGAAGCCGATAGCCAAAAGTTCAAAGATATTATTTAAATACCGCATCAGAGAATTTACTTGCAAATACATGGCAGGGGTAAACAAAATTCTTTTGGGTCGACATCGCGATGTAGATTGAACCCGTATAAATATTGCCAAGGCACTGTCCCGTACAAAATTCTTGACTTGATTTACGTAAAAAACTTGGTTAAGTCGCCTTCGCAAACAATAATAAACTTAGTTATCGTATGTTTCTTTCTTCTGTGTGTATTACTTATGAAATTTTTAACATAAGCTTAAGCTAACTTAGCGTAAGCTTAAGACAAAGGAGGTTGATATCTATACCAATATTATAAAGAAGTAAAATTTGTGAGTCTGTTTGTAGGGGTAATCTTCGGAACTTCCGATTTTTGTTTACTAATGGGAATCTACAGTATTACCGAGTGTATGGTGCTGGATTTTATGTTAAAACAATAAATTTCACGCCTACGATGTCGCGGGCAGAAGCTAGTGTTAAAATGAATGCACAACTGAGACAAAATACAACAATGAGTCAGCCATAGCGTGAGTGCATGAGTATAGCAATACGTGGAATAGAAAACTTACAAGTAGGTACAGCGCATTGGTCTGAACACACAAATCGATCGAAATAGTTAGGTCACTGGAAAATAACCCTTCCAATACTGTGTAAGCGCAAACCTGTATTTTTTTTACAATGGCCAATTTTAATCCCATTCTCAAATAATACAAAACTTTGTTTAAGTTCCATTTCTATTTTTTATTCTTGACTGTTTATTACGGCCTACGATGAGACTGGCACATAGACATAATCGTCTAGACCTTATTCAGAAGCTGCCATCATCATTAGTCCATAGCAGTCCACAGCTGGACATATGCCTCTCCAATTGCACGCCATTCAGCTCGGTTCTCGGGAACTCCCATCCAGCTGCTACCAGCCACCCTGCACCTCTATCTAGCCTGAGGACTAGGTATATACGTAAGCACCCTATTGAAATTTATTTTAGAAAATTACCCTTTCCATTTAAAAATCAAGTTTTTCTTGGGCCCAGATAAACACTAAAGCTGTCTATAACAAAATTGCTTCAGCTATCTCCAGAAACGTAGTTCCTAGATTGTCTAGATTCCTATCATTTATCTACACCCTCTCAGCCAGCACATACGGAACTGCAGGCAACTAAGTCTGACCTGATTACACATTATTGCTTAAGTTTTGACCACATGTTACTCGCTATCGACCTCGTAGGGGTTCAAGTTTTAACAGCTCCCAAGTTGTTAAGCGATACCTGCAGTTTACAGGGAAACTTAATTAGCTTAATAGGCAGTTAATTTTAAAATAAAATTCGGGTTGAACGACATTGGTCAAGTCTGATATTCTTCAAATCGGCATTTCGTCTTAGATATTGATCAAAGCTGTAGTTCGTCAAATCGTCTTTTAGTCCAATTACGAAATTTGCCAAATACGCTATTGGTCAAGTCCATGTACAGTCGATGAAAACATACGTTTGGAATCATCAAAAAATTCTAATGAATGATTATTTCAGAAATTAAATTATCATTCAGTAGGATTTTTTGAACTTACAGTGTTATAATGCTGATTCTAATGAGAATTATACAGAGAGATTAACAGAATTATAATTCTGTAAAGCCATATTTGTTATGACCGCGAATCAAATATTTAGATCAGCATACAACCTGTTACTGACCTGCAAATTGCAAAAAACGTAAGAAATTTTGAATTTCGCGGGCTACCTTAGCGCATCTCCCTACCACTCAGACCCTGGCCTGTTAAACCGGTTATAGTCTGATAGAGTGCTCCCCCTTAACGTCAGCCCCGTTGACAGGTGACAGTTGACAGTTGCTTTGACCATGCTGTCCTGTCGTATCAATAAAACAATGTTATCGATAAAACGATGTTTCAAATTCAAAATAAAAAATTTGTACCAAGATTCCTCAAAAAAACACAAAAACCGCTATATCTTGTGAAGGAAGCGAGATAGAGCAAAAATAACACTTTTTGGGGGTTTCTCATAGGGGTTTCACTAATCAAGACACATCGATCGAGAGGTTCGCAAACCTATTTCATATTTTTAAATCACATCATCGATAACATCTATCGATACGAGTGGACAGCATTTAATTACGTCAAGTCAACTGCCAACTGTCAGTTTCGTCAACTGACAGCTGTCAACGGCACTTTCCGTTAAGGGTGAGCGTTTTTTCGGGAAACTACTTCCGGTAGGGTCTGACCGGTTAAGTGAACTGAAAATTAAAGTCTCTCAAGATATAGTAACAATCGACCGCACAATGATAGTAATGCCTTAACCTTGAGCTGGCCTAGCGTAGTACGGAGTTTTCATAGAATAAGAGGCCAGCTTATACTGCTTTTGTTACCACCATATCACAGTCGTGCGCCTAACTGTTCTTGTAAAAGTTAATTTTTAAACTACATTAATTGAAATAAAGCATCCTTCTACAATGCAGCCGTTGGTGCCAGCTGTTATTTGTAGATCTTTGACAGTTGTTACGGGTCGGCAGAAGCCGGAAAGTCTGACAACACTGGGTAACACGATAGTGTTGTATAGAATATAATAGAATTATCTTTGTTCAAGTATCTTAGACTCAAAAATGATTAGTAAGACTTACAACTATATTAGTAAGAACTGACACTTCACAAAAACAAACAAAATGGTAGTGGATCACCGTTGTGGCAACCCATGTGACATGGCACAACAGCGACCCACGAAAACACAGTGTAGACGACTTGAAATCATGGTGAGGCTACTGTTGGAGCTGCCCCACACCCTGCGCACCATGGAAGCGCACCTTTTGCGCATGGTTGTGTAGAAACAATCTACATGCGCATCCGCAAACATCCCCGACGCATTACAGAAGCGGGGCAGCCCCACCAGCATCCTAAACGGGTTATTATACGGAACGCGTTATTATAAATATAGGAACTGGGTTGTAGAGGTCAGATAGGCAGTCGCTCTGTGTAAAATACTAGTATTCAACTGTATCCGGTAAGACTGGAAGCCAACCGCAAAACAGTTGGGAAAAGGATACGCAGATGATACAAATAAAGCATCCATGTGTAAAGACAAATTAAACTTTCATTTTATAAATAAACTGCTGAAATAATTCTTCAAATAAAAATAAATAAGAAAGCAATTTTCTAGACGATAAACTCTTAAAAGACATTTCAGAAATATAAGTGCTTAGAGATGCTCTGTTGCACTTTTTATGAGTTCTTATGTTTAAAGCTCAAAAGTGGCCTATATTCTTCTGAAAGCTTTTAAATTGCTTATATTTCTTGAAGAAAAACTAACAAAGAAACAAGCTAGGCACTTGCTAATCAAGTGTTCCTCTTTTAAGTAAAGCGGTGCTTATAAAAACTTGAAGAAAATGTTCAGTTATAGAGAAAATTAAGTTATGTTTTAACTTGCTATTAAAAACAATGTTCTTTTTTAGTTTGGTGAGTGCACCGAAAAGCAGTGAACAAAATGTATATTCAGGTAACTTGGTTTACCAATTTACCTATTATTTAATTAATTATTTATCATACAAATCATTATTTCAGATCTGTCAAATTCTATGGTCATAGTTAAATGATGCTGATCTTCATTTGGCCCCAAAATACACTCTCATACAAATATGATTTCATATCTGTCAAATTCTATGATCATAGTTAAATAATGCTGTTTTTAATATTTTATACATATTACACCTATGATCCATGTTATGATTTATATGATCATATAAATTTCATACTTAATCAAGATGGATTAGGTACGATTTAGCCGTGTTTTCCGTTGATATGAGTGTAGATTATTAATTGCATTAAAAAAGATAAAAACGGTTAAAGTCCGGAAGTTTTTCTCAAGCAAACGCTTCAATAACTTTTTTACACACTTTTATTTTCCTTTCGAGCCCATTCAACATGTAAATTACCAGATTGTCCTCCAAACTTTCGGGCACCATGCCACGCCAAACGAAGGAATCCCCTGCGGTAATCCCTTAAAAAAAAAAGATACAACAATCGGTATTATTCAGCCCATTCCGACGAGAATGGCAGTGTGACAATGAATTTGCAAGTCAATGTGCCAACTGGCTCTACAGACCGACTTCTAATGAAAGCTAGATAATATTGTTAGCTGGTCTGAGAGCGTTATCAGACTGGAGATTTGTGAACGTGCTGTCCGCGGGTGCGAAGCGAGTTAGCCGCGACTATACGACGTGTTCCCGACGTTTTCACAATATTGTACACTCGCTTGTTTTTTTTTTAACCAGAAGTAGGTATTTATGTTTTAAGCTGATAGGTACAATTAGGGCTTCTAACATACTTTTTGTTCTACCGGTGTCCCGTCGCGTGACAAGTCGTGCCAGTATGTAGAAGCCTTTATGCAAATTTTAAATAACTTAAGTATTATTTAAATCATCTCCACAGTTGGTTTTAGTTTTCTTACTTAGTAATAGTTTTAAAAATATTTTTGTTGTGTTTCTAAATTGTCTAAGTTACTTTTGAATGAGAGTCCATATCAGTGTATGCAGTCGCAGTGTGTGCATAGTAGTTGTCTCGTTCTCTTTTATCGCGGGAATGTAAGTACGGACAACTGTAAGGACTATTCCTGCTTGCAGCGGTCGCGGCCGCTATAGTAACGCTTACCTACGCTCATCAACCAATAGCATCGCCGCATCAGATTTTTACTGAGCCCCTTGTTTTTGTAAATGAAAAATAAAGACCATAAAAAATACGAGTAAAGGGTGGTCAGACATTTGTGATCATTGTAACAGAGCCTTAGAAATTTATTAGACAATTTTTTTTATTTTTATTGGTTGACCCAAAAAGGGGCGGTAAACAGATAATTATGGTCATCGAACATGGGATTTTGTTTTGAAATTGGTATCATTTGCATGCCCGCGATAGTATATTCACGGCAATGTGCGCTTTTATAATTTCTTAAATGACAATATGAAGACGGAGATAAGTGCCAGTGACCTTAAGTGGTTAGCTTGCGTGTTCTGTACTGAGCTCACGCAACGCGTCGTATGTTCAGCTAGTAATAGGACTCGCCCATCAAGAAGCGCTGTCTCCAATTTGACGTTATTAATTTATTATACACAAACCAAAAGGTATTTTAATAAAACGCGTATACTAAAAGATCAATAATTAAATTATCTTTAAATTGGTTATAGTTTCAGAAAAATAGGTAGGTAGAGGCTTGGTAGATTTTGCGCCATTCTCAGATTTTTATCCGCGCTAGACATTACTTTACAAATTAATTTCACTATGTAATATAAACATAATATAAAATATTCACATATTAAGTTATTGAGAAAATGCTTTTATTTAACATATTTTTTTTTTCAAATCATTAACACTACTCGTTTAGACGTGATCTTCAATATAAAATTATTAAAAGTCGATTATCGTCGCCTTAACGTCCACGTCACGACTCACGGCATCGGCATCACGATTACACAGTGAAGTAAAATGTATGGAAATATATGAAGATGCTTTTAAATTTATGTCCACGATAACGTTATCATTTTCATACATTTTGTGAACCTGGACGCGTCCACGACAACGAGTGGACGAGTGGGTGTAGCTAGTCATGTTACAAATTATAAAAATGCACAATCACTCTTGTTTCGCAAACACAGCAAACATATTCACACGTGGCGTGCGTACGCAGCTAGCGCAATAAACGATAGCATCGCTGAAAACACGCTCGCAAATCGCCAGTGTGATAAGGCCCTAAATACGCGGTGAGTTGGTATTAGTTCGGGCGAGTCCAAAGCGATTTTCAAACACTTCAGTCTGATAATGTACTGTTAGTATCTGGATTCTGTTGCTCAAAGTTTGCAGCTTCGAAGAGCTGTTTTTAATGAGTAAACAATGTTGTGGAGAATCTGATAGACGGCCTCTCTGTTGTTTAGTTTAAAGGGGAAGTAAAATAAACTTTTTATTACGAGAGCTGCAACTGTAGTCTTCAGGAGCCTCGTATGTTTTAACAATGTATGGAGGGATGATAATGCCGTTGTATTTTAAACAGAGGTGGCAAACGATTCAGGTAAATTTTTATTCGACAGCGCCTTAAGTGCCAGCTACACGGTCGCCAACCGCATCCAGAGATGACCTTGGTGGTTTACAACCGTGTAGATAGTGGTTTACGACCAAATTCCGTTTGACCTTCCAACGACCTTGGTTGAAGAGCTGCGCTAGCGACCAAGGGCGAAAAGAGGAGGTTAGGTTAGTGGCCGACCGTGTAGACGGCGGCTACCAACTGCGAGTTCGTCAGTCGCTCGCTATCAATCGTTGGGTGAGGCACACTTGTGACGCGCATACATTTTACAAGTTTACCTATTTATTAAAAATTGCAAAATGGCGGAAGAAAAATAAATTGTTACCGAGATGATCGACCTGTACAGAGACCTACCCTGTCTGTGGGATCTCAGCTGTGAACTGTACAAAGGTAACACTCAGAACCACCTAGCCTGGGATGTTGTGGTTTCTAAATGGAAAACGATCGACGATCGATCGAACAACAACGATCCAAACCTCAATGAGGCATCGGTCAAAAAGAAACGTCTTTCTGAATTTGATAAATTTGCCATGACGTCTTTACTGCTCAAATATCACGACAGAATGGCATGTTGGCGACCATGTAGTTGAAACAGCTCTACTGTACCTCAAGTCTGCTATTACAAGAGTGTCAGAATGGTCGATCATTGGTTTCATAATTGTTGATTTTGACAAGTTAGGTAATCTACTATTATAATGGCGTCATTATGACTTTCCAATGGTCGGCCACTGACACTACATTGAAAGAAATTGCATTTATTGGTAATCTCGTACATAATGACAAATGAATGACATTTCTACTAATGGGTCTTATAATAATGGCAATACGACAATGCCATTATAATAACACAATTCTATTACGAGAACATTGACCGACCTATGATCGACCATTATGAATTTAGTAGATTACGAACTTTTAGCAAAATGACAATGGCATGACAATGGGATCGTGTTGGAATGACTGAATTTATAAAAATAGCAGACTTGGGCCCCTGGTCGCCAACCAAGGTCACCTCTGTCGGGGACGCGGTTAGCAACCGTGTAGCAGGCACTTTAGCAAAGGAAGGGTAAGGAACAAGCCATCCCCTTTTTTCAAGTGAGTACTTATTATAACTTATTCCTTTAATTTATTTATTAATTTAATTTTCTTTGTGCTCAAATAAGCCATATAGTAAGTATTCATATCATGCTTCTGTTTTTGTATAAACCGTACGTGATAACTATATTTTGTTTGAAAAATTCTGCAATTTTCAAATGCAAATATTAAATGGTACAGCGACGAAAATAAAATGTGGAACAAAATTATTCGTTCTCTCTCACAAATTGTTGAGTCCTGTCGCTAGGGACACATTTTAATACCCATTTAAATTATAGACTTGAAGTTAAATTATCTTTAATATATCTATGATGTTCACGTACTTACCTACAGTTAAAGTTACCTACATGAAAAATAAGAAGCAAAACAACTTCTATAAAAACCAAATCCAATTTCATAAAAAGTTAAGAAAGACTTTTAGTGAAAAACATTAAATCGACGGAAAACATAAAATTACAACTACTTTTACGAGCGTTTTTTTAATTCTAGCATGCAAACTAGGTAGTTTAAAATAAAATAATGACTTAGATAAGTCATTATTTTATTTTTCTTGTATTATACATACACAAGCGTAAATAACCTGTCAATGAAGCATTATAAAGTGTATTTTTCTTCACTTGGTAAACTAATATGGCGTACTTGTAACTGCAGATGTTTATCATGGTATGATGGATATGCCTGCCCTGTCATTATTTTACTCATGGTAAGATCGATAAAGTTTGCAACTAGACTTTTTTAGAAGTTCATAAGGGTCATTTTTATTACTCGATAATTCGGTCGATACATAGCATGCGGTCCCCGCAGGCGAGGTAATGACTAATGAACGTCATAAGACGATAACGCGGTCAGTACACCGTCTGCGGGGCATTCCCGTAGCGGGTGTAGCGATCAATGAACTTATCGGTCGGATTTTTTTTTTTTTTTTTAGCGTGCAAAAATCAGCAAAAGCGCGAAGAGTTGAGGGAACGGATTTTGGCAGCTGCCGAACACATAAAACCTCACTTTCAACGCGAGTGACAGTGAGTGAAGTACGTCGTAGGCTGCGTGCTTGCATACGCGACAATGGCAGGCAATTTGAACAGGATTTGTAATTTTTGTTTACTGTTTTTTTTTTATTATTAAACTTTATCAAATTACATTTATTTTTTATTCACTACTCTACACTGTTTACTTTTCGAGCCAAATTAAATTTACAAATCAAAATTTAAACTTTGATCTACAGCGCGCTTTTGCCGATTTTCGATAAACCGCTGAGAAAGTTATTAACGTGTGCACTTTTTTGGAAAGCTTATGAAACCAGTTAGTCATTTTACTAATTTTTACGCCAACTGTCATACAATTTTTTTCAAATAATCTACTTCAAATTTCGGGAAAAATACAATCATTATTTTTTTTTATTTTTCTTTTTATTTAGGATGGGTTTGCTCTTGACCTTAGTCTAGGGCAGAGGTGACAGAGACAAAGTCGACGATGGAATGAGCTTACCAGAAGATGCTGTTTAGTCTAACTTTGAAGAGATTAGGGTTGTCTGCGTTCGGAAACATTTATTGCTACTAAAGACCTTTTAATTCTGATGTTATGTAAGTTTTGGTTATATTTTTTTAACGATCTCTTCTGTTCCAGCTTTCAGAAAAGTATCAATTAAATGTAAGGTTTAGTAGTTTTTTTATAATTATTTTTTTTAGGTAACAAGTCAGAAAGTTTAAAAAAAATCTAAGAACCGTCACAGCTCGGTAACCATCCAGTTTTGACCCCTAGTTAAGTGGACTTAATTTGTTGCTAATGACCTCTACTATAACCCCTTTCAAGGAATAGGTCGAATTTCCCTGTCACCCTGTATGTAAAGATTAAAACTACTATAAAACAATAGGTAAAAATAATTAAAAATGAAGCGATGTCAGGTAATTTAATTATGCGATAGATACATGGTGCTCACATATTTACAAACATCGTTAAAGTATACGTGTTCCAATAAAAAAAAAAAAAAATAAGTCAATAGTAATCACAGCATGGTTCCGTTTGGTGCCGGACGTAAATAATAGCTTCATCCCATTTCTTCCCGTGGGTGTCGTAAAAGGCGACTAAGGGACTTACTAGAAATTGGGCAGCAGCGTTCTCTATGCATTTTTAAAACTATACTGCGATTGCCAACCCGCCTGCCAAGCGTGGCGATTATGGCAAATCTCCCCCCCCCCCCCTATTTGGGGGAGGCCTATGCCCAGCAGTGTACGTCTATCGGCTAAAATGATGATGATGAATCACACCATGAATCAATGTCATAATAATAATTAATTATACAATTAAAATAGCAACAAGTTTCATTTTGTCTGTACACTTGTCTACGAAGTCGCGGGCAAAAGCTAGTGTTATTATAAAACGGGAACCTAAAGGACCATTCCAGGCAAAATGTCAGCATAGTCTTGAAATATAGAACTTTTCTAAGACTGAGTGTTATTTATAGCCTAGTTAGGTCTAAAAGGTTTTGTGGTCGCCTCTGGGGGTGAAATAGGGATATGGGGACCTATGTGGTAGGTAGGTACTGTAACTACTTTATTTTGTACTAGCAATCCGCCCCTGCTTCACAGGGTTTTTACGAATAGAAAAAACATACACATTTCTTTATTAAGACGCAGATATATGCCACTGACCTTGAGTGTTCTGTACTGAGCTCACGCAACGCGTTGACGTTCAGCCAGTAATAGGACTCGCCCATCAAGAAAGCGGTCCCCAATTTGACGCATTATTAATTTATTATACACAAAACAAAAGGTATTTTAATAAAACGCATAGACTAAAAGATCAATAATTAGGTAAATTATCTTTAAATTGGTGAAGGTTTCAGTTTTTTATCCGCGTTAGACATAACTTTAAAAATTAATTTCACTGTGTAATATAAACATAATCTAACATATTCACATATTAAGTTATTGAGGAAATGCTCTAAGTTAACATGTATTTTTTTCAAATCATTAACACTACCCGCCTTATTAAAAAACAAGATTTATATTTTGACATGGCTTAAACCATGGAGCTAGTTTTTGTAATAAGAACGTAACTGTGATTGAAATACCGTTCTTAATACAAAACTGAAAACTTAGTTCGGTACTAAGTTGTCAGTTTTGTGTTTAGGAACTTTACCACAGTCGGAATAAAGTTTGAAATTCAATAATGGCTGCATGTTTTAAACCTGGGTCTAAAGATAAACCTTGTTTTGTAATAACTTGTTTAGACGTGATCTTCAGTATGAAATCATTAAAAGTCGGTTGCCGTCGCCTTAAATGTAAATGATAATGATAAATGATAAATGATTTTATTTCTGTAAGTAGGTTTGTACAAACACTTTTACACGTCAATCATATTTTAAAAACTAGATGAGGTCGGCGTTTCCTATCTGACTACTCTGAGAAGAAAGGCCGAAACAAACTCAGAGGTCATAGTCTCTTTTAAAGTCCAGACATAATCTTGGTCAGATCATGTGAAGACCATGTAGATTGGTGTCTGAAATGGTCTTTTGAGGAAAGAACCACACAGGTTGAGTGGACCTGACCAGTCAGTGCACGCATTTGTCAGTAATCGTGCAGCTCTACTCAGAATATAAGGAGCTCAACGATGCGACTATCAATACCAAAGAAAGGCCATTTGGGTAGGCCACTTATATGACTCAAACTGCCAGACCATGATTAACACTAACTGAGAATAAAAGAAAGGGAAAAAAAAAATATTATGCAATAACCCACATAGTCTTCACATTCACAATAATTAAAATAATATAATACTTTACAAGTAAATATTCCTGTCATTGTGTATAAAATAATAATTAAATGTCACTGTTTATAAAATAATAAAGTTAGCAAAAACAATAAAAATAAACTACCTCAATATGTACAAAAATTGGAGCAGCTCAATCCCAAGCCTTTTTGTCCTCAATATAATCTTTAACAGTATAAAAGGCTTTCTGGCACAACTTACGTTTAATGAATGATTTGAATTTATTAAGGCTTAGATCTTGAACGTGGCTTGGAAGTTTATTATAAAAGCGTATACATTGACATCGAAACGAGCCACCTATTTTCTTGAGCCTTGTTGTAGGTACAACAAATTTGTGTTTGTTCCTAGTATTTATATTATGGATATCACTGTATTTTTTAAATAATTTTATATTTTTATGGGCATATAATAGATTTTCAAAAATATACTGAGAAGGCACAGTCATTACATTAATCTCCTTAAATTTCTCTCTGAGAGAGTGTCTTGGACTTAATTTATAAATTGATCGAACAGCTCTTTTCTGCAAAACAAAGATAGTCTGAATGTCGGCAGCATTTCCCCATAACAGAATACCGTACGACATTACACTATGAAAATAGCTAAAGTACACTAAACGGGCTGTCTCTATGTCAGTTAAATTACGAATTTTTCTAACAGCATATGCTGCGGAGCTTAGCTTTTTTGACAGTTTATCTACATGTGGGCCCCACTGAAGCTTAGCATCCAAAGTCAAGCCCAAGAATACAGTGCTATCTTCAGGATTCAATTCTTCGCCCTTTATTAACACATTAGTTTTCACCTGCCTAACGTGAGGTAGCGTAAACTTAATGCATTTGGTTTTTTTTTCATTTAGAAGTAAATTATTAACATTAAACCAGTGAACTACTTTTGAGATCGCGCTATTTACATCGTCAGTAACCAGCTGCTGACGTTTAAGTTTAAACAAAAGTGAAGTGTCATCTGCAAACAACACTATATCATGATTATCCTTTATGAGGTAAGGCAAGTCATTAATATAAATAAGAAACAAGAAAGGACCAAGAATTGAGCCCTGTGGGACTCCCATTCTTACTATAGATCCGGGAGATCTTTTCCCATTGACGTCAACGCTCTGAATCCTATTACTCAAGTATGAAATAAGAAGATCCAGAGCGGTGTTCCGGATCCCGTAGTGGCGGAGTTTCCTGATTAACGTTTCATGAAAAACGCAATCGAATGCCTTGGACAAATCACAAAAAATGCCCAAGGCATCGCATTTATCTTCCCATGCATTATAAATATGTCCTAACAGTTCAACACCGGCATCAGTAGTCGAACGGCCCCTTGTAAAACCGAACTGTTTGCTATGTAGTAATTTATGTTTATTAAAAAATCTTTGCAATTGGTCTAAAATTAATTTCTCAAAAATTTTACTAAAGGTAGGTAGTACTGAAATAGGTCTATAATTTGAGGGGTCTGATGTACTACCTGATTTAAACAACGGTATTATTTTACTATTTTTCATAAGGTCAGGAAACTCCCCACAGTCAATACAATTATTAAAGATAAGAGCTAAAGTAGGTGCTACAATGTCTATAATAGACTTAGCAACTTCTACAGAATTACCCCACAGATCTGCAGTCTTTTTTACATTTAAAGTGTGAAAGGTTTTAATTATATCTCTACAGGTAATATGTTCAAAATGAAATTCCGACTCGCAAACATTAACATTTTCCTTAAGCAAAGACTCAGCAACAGAAGGTGATGAGTTTAGGGATTTAGTAGTTGTAGGTGTAATGCAGCTTAATGTAATTTAAATTTTTCTTACGTACATGATGTTTTCATAGATATATTGACAAGGCACCGTCATGATGTTAATATCCTTAAATAGTTCCCTAAGAGAATCGCGCCTGCGGAGATTATATATGGCTCTGATGGCTCTTTTCTGCAGAATAAAAATAGACTCGATGTCTGCAGCCCGTCCCCAAAGTAAAATACCGTAAGACATGATACTATGAAATTAACTAAAATAGACTAGCCTCGCGGTATCTACATCAGTAAATTGACGGATTTTTCTGACAGCATATGCTGCTGAACTTAGCCGTCCTGCAAGAGATTTTAAATGAGGACCCCATTGAAGCCTAGAGTCGAGCGTGATCCCCAGGAAAACAGTTTTATCGACGAATTCTAGTTTCTCTTGATTCAATTATCTCATAATCACTACTTTTTACATTTGGTAAAGAAAATCGTATGCACTTAGTTTTTTTCCATTTAATACTAAATTATTGGCAGTGAACCAATTTTGGACCTGCAGTAAGGCGTTATTTACGTCGTCAACATTTGTAGCACGTCTATCTACCTTAAAAATCAAGGAAGTATCGTCAGCAAATAACACCATTTGTGGTTGATTATTTAATAAATAGATTAGATCATTAATATACACTAAAAAGAGGAAAGGCCCCAATATCGAGCCTTGAGGAACACCCATTTTTACTTTTAAACCGAGTGAGTTGATACCATTTATTTGAACTAGCTGTTGCCTATCGTTTAAATAAGATTTTACTAAACTAAGCGCAACTTTTCCAAGTCCGTAATGCTCAAGTTTCAATAGCAAGGTTTCGTGATCGACGCAATCAAATGCCTTGGAAAGGTCACAAAAGATTCCTATGGCATCTTGGGCCTCTTCCCACGCGTTAAAAATGTGTCTTAATAAGGTTACACCGGCGTCGGTCGTACAACGTCCTTTGGTGAAACCATACTGTTGATCGTGAAGGATTTTATTCGAGTTGAAATGATTGAGCATTTGATTAAGCATTACCTTTTCAAACACCTTGCTGAAAACCGGCAACACGGATACGGGTCTATAATTATTTGTGTCTTTACTGTCCCCGGATTTGAAAAGTGGTATTACCTTACTGTATTTCATTAAATCCGGGAAGACTCCTTGATCCACACACAAATTAAATATTAAGGCTAAGTAAGGCGCAATAGTCTCAATTATAGACATTCCCCAAAGATCTTCGGACAATTTGATCTTGATTTGCTTAAAAGCTTTTAATACTATTATTGGGTTAATATGCTTAATGTTAAATTCAATAGAGCAGGCTGAAACGTTCGCCCTTACAGAGTCAAAAGCGAGCGAGGGCGAGGAATTTAAAGTTTCTGTAGTTTATACTGGTAAAGAAATTTACAAATTATTGAGCAACTTCTTTGCTATCGCAAATGAGACCTCTAGCATCCGGTTAGGCTGGAAGCCGACCACAACATAGTTTGAAAATAGCTGATGATGATCATGTAGGCTTAATATTAATGTTTATTAGAAAATAATGAAAGAAAAATTATTTATTGGGACTCGCACAGGAGATCATAAATTAAACTAAAACTCACTCTTAGAAAAATAAAAACCAAAAAGAAAAAAATTACAAAGTAAAATGAAAATAAAAACAGAAAGTCAGTACGACGCCAAAAGGCATATGAACCACACATAAATAAATTCTCTAAATGAAAGAATGAAATGGTGAAAACCGCATCAAAATCCGTTGCAAAGTTACATTAATTTACAATATTTATAAATAATAATTATAATATAATTAGAAGATATGTGGCTCAAAAAGGAAGTGCATACTAAAACACACACAAGATAACACACAGATTACTAGATATATCACTACATGTACTTACGCGCGCTAACTACCTACCGACCGCCGCCACTGGGTCGCACGCGACCCATTTCTTAGTGGGTTGCCGACAAAAAAAGTAAGTTTCTCGAAAATGTCTAAGTTACTCCTTATAACATCAGCTATCTGCCAGTGAAAGTCCCGTCGAAAACGGTCCTGCAGTTTCGGAGATTAGCCGGAACAAACAGACAGATAGACAGACACAAATTTAAAATACTTATTGTTTTTTTGTAATAAGTACCGTATACTTTCGTATGCATTTAGTAAAAAGCTTGAAAAAGACATTATTTTTATTTGTTCGTATAAATAGGTACGAGTATGTAAATGGAATCATCGATACGACGAAGAAGAACAAGATAGATAGCAAAAATATAATTTACTTATTTTTCCTGGATTGTGAAATAAAACTATGTAAAGAAAGCATCTAGTTTTTTTTTCTTCAATATTTTTTTTTTCACACTAAAATGGTATTGTTAAATAGCTAAAAATGTCCAACTACAATTCCCATGAAACTATTTTAACAGTAAAATTTGCCGGAAAAAGCCATGTTAGCAGACTTATTTCATCGTTTTTTTGTAAAGGAACATTTCCTGTTTACTTTTCACGATAACCCGACCCTCAGGAGCAGCTGCAAACATTACAAGCTATTTTATTGTAGGTAATATATTTTTACTTTTGTATGAGATTGTACTCGTTTATTTTTAGGCAGGGAAAGGGTTATCATGGGGTTTATTTATGTGTAACGGGACAATTGAAGATCTTCTCAAAACAATCAAATAAAGATATATCGAAAACACAGACACTCACACATACCTACACAATTACTCACCCGTGCACTCTCGTGCATGCACACACAAATATTTGAATATAAGTAAATACGTGGCTTAATTGTAGTTTATACATTTTTTTTTTTTTTATTTGTTGTACCTGTTTTTTTTTTTTTTTACAAGTTCAACATGTATCACGTTCGTTTTTTTTTTGTTTTTAATGTAACCTAGTTTGGAAGGCGCTGGGTGTTTGTGATACAATGATTTTTTCATTAGTACAGACACCAACAATACCTTATTTCTGGAATGTTTCATTTTTACAAATTATTTTTGTGAACCGTAAATGTGTTTTTCTGAAATAAATAATTTATTATTTATTCTATTACTAATTTAATATTCATATTATGTAATTTGCACCAGGGTGAAGATGCTAAGGATTTTTTTTTTCACCAATGCTTTTTTTAGTTAAGTAGGTAATTGTAAACTATTGTAGATAGTTACGTAACCTAAATGTTTTGAAAAATATTTATGTATTATATTTTTTTTTTAAACTCCATAGTTTGTAGAAGATTTTTTTGTTAATCTTAAAAAAAATCATTTCAAGGGGGATCACAAAATGTGCTACTACTTATTTCCATATTCTCAATTTTATCATAACTAACCTTACTAAAGTCTAATGAATGAAGTTACCAACGCTGTGTCCACAATACATCACGCTGGTAATTTTGCAACTTGACAAATGGGTTCCGCCGCACATCTGTGTCACTACTGACACGAGCGACACACCCCAGCACCTTTAGGGTGAAGAGTCGAGTCATTTGCTGATCCTTTGTTGGGAAAAGGTGATTAGGGGACATATTTATACCTACATGCATACATAAACTCACGCCTTCTTCCGATAGGGGTAGGCAGACACTACAGAATGCCACCTGCTAAGATCCATACTACTCCTTTTGCTTCGTTTACTTTCATACATCTGGTCATACACGCACTCCGATTGTGAGTACTACTCACCTGACCTTTCTGAAGAACATCACAGGTCACTACACATATAATTTATACTTCTAAAGCGTCACACCGTCACACGCCACGTGTCTGACTCACATCTGCATTGTTTAGTTACATTTTGTTAGTCGACATAATATCTACGGAATATCCTTACACTAGCGACCCGCCCCGGCTTCACACGTGTGCAATGCTGATACTAAATATACCTACTACAGAATGTCTTTATATACAACGTTCACAGCACTTTTGTCATTAGACAATACAAACATGTTTTTTTTAGTGGGTACTCTTGAAAGAGCGATATACAGTATGTAACAAAAATCCTGTTGTTCCTGTTAGGGACGTATACATTAACCTACAAGCACTACATTGGTGGAATTATAATTAAAAAAAACTAAGTATTGGCTAGTCGAGAAGTCAAAATCAAAGAATGAAAGAGGTTAGAAATCAGTTAAACATTACAAATATTAATAATTAAATATTTATTTTTAATATTTTTGTTGAACAGTTTTTATAAATGACTTGCTTTATTACGTATGTATACCGATTCTTAAAACGTAGGTAGAAGGAACAACAGGGTTTTTGTTACATATTGTATACACCAACACTCAACGCTCAAATCTAAATGTGGGTTATCCCTAAGAGATAGGCATATACCATCGCGGACTTTTTTGTAGACTTTTTTAACGATCGCTATAGACGACACGCACGCGTTAAATTCTAGCTGTACATTCGTTTCAATAATATAAGTTAGTTTTACAGTCCACTGCCTTTCATTTAAAGGTCCGATTAGGTCTTTACAAATTGAAGGCAGTGGACTGTAAAACTAACTTATAATATTGAAACGAATGTACAGCTAGAATTTAACGCGTGCGTGTCGTCTATAGCGATCGTTGGTGAAGTGACGAGGCATCGGGCCCTCTCATGCATCCACGTTGCCCGTCCCGCGCGCCCGCGCAGCCGCTCGACTCCAGACACGAAGATAGCCGACGGCGCCCGAACATGTACAATACTGTAGTATTCAGCCAGCGCGGCAACGTTTAAATGTAAGCGCAAAAAAATGTGTTTATTTATGACATCACATTAGAAACCTCTAAAATTATCAGTGTTTATCTACTATATTATGCATGTTCTATACATATAAACCTTCCTCTTGAATCACTCTATGTATTAAAAAACCGCATCAGATCACAGGTCTAAGCATACATAGGGACAGACAGACAGCAGGAAGCGACTTTGTTATATACTATGTAGTGATTATACATACATGTACCTACAGTTAGAAAAATGAATTACTAAGCAAAATTGACACCCTACGCTAATTTGCCGTGTTAAAGCCATAATTTTATAAAATGACAAATAATGACAGTTATCATTTGAATATACGGACAATATAAGTTGATTGTCAATTTAGGTACTTAGTACCTAATTAATTTCCCTGCCTTTACATAACGCATAATTTCTCAGTAATATCTGTTCGTTAATGGGTACGTCCGAGTAGAAAACCATTTTATCTGATTTAATTATGTTTTAGTTTTATAAAAAAAACACCTAACCCTTCAGGTAAACATGCAATATGTGTTCTAATACCGGAGACGGGAATCCGGAGTGACGATATTAAAAACTCGGAAAAGCGACACATACTACGAATAAAATCTCCAACATTTATAATAAACAAGAATTTGAACAAACAATACTTCAAAGAAAAAGAAAGAAAACATTTATTCCTACACATACAAAGGAATAAAAGTGTAGATACGGTGTTGTATGTCAATTCCTATTCAAGACTAGAGTCCACAGGAATACATCAGCAGATATAATGTGTGTTCCTTACATCGTGCGTGATCGGAATGGCGTGTTGAGGATCTTATAGCATATAGGTAGATCTTTTTGTTTCGTTTAGAAGGTTTCCATTTGGGATATATCAAACTCAAACTCAAACTCAAAGCATTTATTTCAATTAAACCATTGACAGGCACTTTTGAATTGTCAAGAAGTCGGTCAGTTACAAATATGAAGCTAGTTGCCCATTCCAAATAGTAGGTTCCTATGGAGAAGAACGGGCAAGAAACTCCACGGACACTCTTTTAAATTAAAATATTGGTACAAAATATTGGTTACATCATTCATATTGAAGTTAAAGATGTGAGAACGATGCAATACGTCAAAAGCGTCCGTGATAAAAAGATAACAATTCAAAACTAAAATAATTAAAAATAAGCCGTGGCAGCTAAGAGATGACCAGTCCCAACTGACAGCGCCCGTTCACGAACATGATATGTAAATGGTTCACCACAGTCTACCTGCAATATTGTCTCTTCTTTAATCCATGCAAAGTTTTTCTTTAAAAGATCGCTTTTAGAGATAAGACTGCCCATTGTGTCAACCTATGTAAAATTTCTACATTTATATCTTTAATTTTTAAGGCAGAGGAAAAGACATTAAAAGCACATGATAATTCTTTGCTCGTCTCGAAAATTAATATTGAAATAAGCCAAAAGCATTATTTATGTTTAGATAGCGTCCCACATACCGCAGTGTCTCAAGATAAAAGTCTTTGACCAGTGCGTGTTGTCAGTGACGACCTATGGCACTGAAACGTGGTCGCTCACAATGGGCCTTATGAGAAGGCACCCAAAGGGCAATGGAGAGGGTTTTGCTTGGAGTTTCCCTACGTGATCGAATCAGAAATGAAGATATCCGCAGGCGAAACAAAGTAACCGACATAGCCCGAAGCCAAGCTTAAATGGCAGTGGCCAGGGCACAATGCTCGCAGAACTGATGGCCGATGGGGCCGAAAGGTTCTGGAGTGGCGACCGTGTACCGGAAGATGTAGCGTTGGAAGGCCTCCTACAAGGTGGACAGATGACCTTTTGAAGGCCGCAGGTATCCGCTGGATGCGGGAAGCACGGAACCGGTTGAAGTACCGGTGCTTGGGGGAGGCCTATGACCAGCAGTGAACGTCATTCGGCTGAAATTATTGTCTAAATAGAGTGTCGCGCTGCAAAAAAACTAAAACAAACAGCGCGGGGTAATGCTTAAAACACTACCAGTAACAATGCGTTTAATTTTAACAGACAATTTTTTTGGACCTATGAAGCAATGGTAATCCTTGGCTTCATATGTTCAATTCACACATACAATCGGAATGATTTTGAAGTATATTCCTAATGCAATATACTTCAAAATCATTTTGATTGTGATTCAAACTGTGTTACACAATTAGGGTGCTGGCCAAATTTTTTATGCTGATGAGCGTGACACGTACGCGGTACGTTACACTAGTGCCACGTCATTGTGCTGTCATTGTGTTATTCTAGTGTGCGTGGTTCCGTTTGGTGCCAGACGTAAAGCATAGCTCCATCCCGTTTCTTCCAGTGGGTGTCGTAAAAGGCGACTAAGGGACTTACTAGACAGTGGGCAGCAGCGTTGGCTATGCATTTTTAAAACCATGCTGCGATCGCCAACCCGCCCGCCAAGCGAGGCGATTATGGCAAATCCCCCCCCTATTTGGGGGAGGCCTATGTCCAGCAGTGGACGTCTTTCGACTGAAATGATGATGATGAGTGTGCGTGTATTTTGTTTTTTTTTTTCGAGCTTTGACTGTATATCTAGACCAGCACCCTAATTGCGTAACACAGTTTGAATCACTATCGGAATGATTTTGAAGTATATTGCTAATCCAGTGCTTCATGTGTTAGAAAAATTTGTCTGCTCAACAACGTTTATAACGCAATGAATGTTGTTGAACTGTCAAATTGAAACCGATTCTTACTGATAGTGTGTTACGCATTTAGCCCGTTGGGGTAGCGAACCTCTGGCACACGTGCCATTGATGGCACGTGACAAAATATTTTACGCACACTACCGATCGAAACGGTTTGCATTTTACTTCAAAATAACAAAGTTAAATTATTACGAACGAACGCGAGTGAGCATACTCTACCGGAGTGAGTGGGGCACGTTGCGCTGGGCTTTCCGACAATATTTAGTTTTATTATTATCCCAATATTCATTAAGTAAAAATGATTGGACGGCACGTCTATGGTCACATTATACATTTCTTTATAAAAAATGGCACGTTGATCCATACAGGTTTGCCACCCCTGATCTAGACATATTATATCTTTGGTCAAAAGTAAAAACTTCAATATCTACTCGACCCAAATGTATGGGACGGCTGACAATTTTTTCTCGATTACGATGTTGGTCCCATGGGGAAGTTGTTCAGTTTGATGGTCTCTACCACACCCTTAAATATGACCACACTTTTCAGATACACGCTGTTTATAATAATCCCCCCCCATAGCAATATCGATAACCCTTTGATAAATGATAAATGATTTTATTTCTGTAAGTAGGTTTGTACAAACACTATTACACGTCAATCATATTTTAAAAACTAGATGAGGTCGGTTGAAATGATTGTTTCCTAGAATGTGTAAATTTATTATTATTTTCTTACATATGACTCGCAAGACCAAATTTAGTCAATAACTAGGTATTTGATATATTCTTTATAAACATAATTTTAAACTTCACACAAAAAAATGTGAAGTATAAAATTATGCTGTCATTGCTTCATTTTTATCATTTCTTTTTACCTATTGTGGTACACTAATTTTATTCTAGGTGCATCGTCTTCACATAATATTAATGTAGGTACACACGGCTACACATCAAGCTATACATTTCCAGTATAAGCTGATCTCGCATTGTATAGGATTTCCGTACAATGATGTGGTAGCCGTCTGTACATAAACAAAATATTTTAAAAGAGTACCTACAATGGAGTTTTTTGCCCATTCTTCTCCATACGAAACTACATTTTGGAAGGGGCGACTAGAATCAATTCTTTTTGTTAATTTTGACGTTCAGAAGTTCCTTTTAAGTGTCTATTTGATAAATGATATGACTTTGACTATTGACATTCAAAAGAAAATTATACAAATTAATCACTTAAGTACTTAATTTTGTTACAAATACTTGCATAATATTATAAGCATCTTCCTTGTCATTATTACTAAATGTATCATTGTTGGTTGCCTAAATAAATAAAAATAAATTATAACGTTTTAAGACAGACAGGCATGACGAGACACTAGGAGCACAATTTCTATGAAAACATCATGGAAAGTTTATACGAATTACACTAACAGGATTCTATCCTACCTATAACATCACTGAATACTTTATTTTTCCCTCAGATCAGAGCCAAAGAAGCTCATTATCCTCATCCAGTCAAATACATCTACAGACCAAAAAGGTTTAGCAACGGTTTTGTATTTTTTCTGGTCCTCTGGTTCACAAACACTCTTAATGAATGAAAGTGTGGAAAACAAAAACCTTGGAACTGGAAAAAATCCATTTGGAACGCGTCTGACTGGAACAAAGTAATTTGTAGCTGGACATCAAAGCGATGAGATGTATACGGTATATTGGGACTATGAATTGTATTTCCTGGGAAAATCTTCAATAGAAAGGGTCCCATCCTATCTTTTCAGCAATTTCGCACCAACAACAAACAAAAGAAACAACTTCGCTGACTCTGAAAGAAAGAAAAAAACCGGCCAAGTGCGAGTCGGACTCGCGCACGAAAGGTTCCGTACCATTATCTATAAAAATGGCAAAAAAAAACACTTATGTTGTATGGGGACACCCTTAAATATTTGTTTTATTGTAATTTAATTATTTATTTTTAAAGTCAATATATATCTACATATTCTGTGAATATTTCAAGCGTCTACCTGTTGCGGTTATCAATATAGAGCAAAAAAGAGCAAAAAAATCACGTTTGTTGTATGGGAGCCCCCTTAAATATTTATGTTATTCTATTTTTGAGTATTTGTTGTTATAGCGGCAAACAGAAATACATCATTTGTGAAAATTCCAACTGTCTAGCTATCACGGTTCATGAGATACAGCCTGGTGACAGACGGACAGACAGACGGCGGAGCCTTAGTAATAGGGTTCCCGTTTTACCCTTTGGATACGGAACCCTAAAAACGATTCGCTTACGGAAGGAGTTTTTCTTACGTATTTTGATGATTTTTTCTAAAAATATCAAAGTCAGCCCTTTGGAGCACATATTCAATGTTACGAACAACTACACAGACAGACAAGACATAATTTTAATATAAAGAAATATGTAAATTTGTCGGCTTTTCTCAAGAAATTATCCACCGGCTACAAGGCCAAGAACTCCAAAGTGTTCACGAGGAAGATTTATAGAGAATTCTGTAAATAAGGCACCAAATTAAAAATACTTGGCAATCAACCTACCTACTTACATTTGTAAACGTTTTTCTATTATTTTCATCAAACTAAATTGTAAGGTACCAGCCAAAATACAGTTTTAACCCTTTTGTTGTTTTATTTAATTTTGAAATGAAAATATGCTTGTTGAATTGTAATGATACCTATAATTTAATGAATTGTTGATGAATATTATCACGGTTTGTGCACCATCTTTTCCTATCAATTTGTACGCCATGATATGCGGCTGAACATGTTAGAACTTATTTGTATCTGTTATTATCTTGCATGCAATGTATATATCATGTACACCATGGTTAAACAAATAAAATTTTACTTACTTACTTACAGGTTGCTTTAATTTTTGGTACCAGCGGTGCCTGCAGAGAGATAGAACTGGCTAATATGACAGTGGAAGATATCGAAACTGATCTTCAAACCATAAATCTGCCCAATACACACCTGCACAAATAAGGACAGGAAATTCCGCACCGAGTGGACCCAACATGCTGCTGCGCCCACGATGCAGCTGTACATTTCACGTCTGCACCACTCCACGACGATCGAGGAAATCGTGCAGTATGTGAAAGTGAAGACCAACTGGATTCTTAGGGGCGAAAGGTTAGAATCGCGCCACAACATCAACTTTAAGTCATTTCTGGTACGAATACCAACCAACCATCTACAACCTGTTTTTTTTTTATATCCCATAACTAGGGTTATATTCTGTAGGTAAAAATAATACTAAAACTCCTAGAATAGGTGGTCCAAAAATGCATCGTTTCGGAGATATCATCAATCATAATTAAATTAGGTCAAAAATTGTCGCCAGTATGACGAATCTTTACTTTTGCGAGGTTGCCAAACTTCGCAGTAGTGTAGTAAAATAAATAGTAAAATAAAATATGTAGGTATGTTGGTATCGGGGCTTCCCGGCGGCAGCTAGTGAAGGGACGAAAGAAAATGCGACGTTGTCATATTTCACGTAAGGGTGTTTTACATTAATAATCGTGACTTTGCCGAATTATTTTGTATGAAAAATGAAAAAAAAAAATAACGAAGGATTGGAACATAACTCATATGCCAGTTGATTCTTTGATATGGCCTCAATCATACCCTAGAGTTATGGGATATCAAAAAAAACACGTTGTATAGACCTGCTTGAAAGACGACTTTTGGCCGAAAGGTGTCGTATACCGACATTTCCGTGGACGGTTACGCGACACCACGCAGCGAAACACGACGCCGACAACGTGTGTGTAGTTATAGTTTAATTTGATTTTAGAATATGTATTAGTTTATTATTGTTGTAAAATCTAATTTTGTGTATTTTATCTATGGGCCTTAGATGCCTGACAATAAAATGATTATTATTATTATTAATTCTTATTATGTGGTGAATTTCTAAAAATTGTCAAAGGCTACCATATACCTACCTTATACCCCTATTATATTACATATTTACAACTATTTACATATACTATTTATACTTTTTACTATTTATTCTCATATACTATTTACGTATATTTTTACTATCTATTACTATTTACATATTTACTTACGGCCGAGTGGAGTGGGCACGCCGAGATTTTTTCCTAGTATTAAAACGAAAAATGCACAAGGCAAATTATAGGCAAAAATAAATTTAGCAACATGCCATAAGCGATCGCCACCAAATTATCTAAATTTGTCTAATCCGGAACAGTACACTGGCCATTGTTTCCGAATAACATCCAACACTCTCTTGGCGGATTCTGGTGCAAATATAACAACGCTAAAACACCACGGTGGATGGATATCCGATCAAGTGGCGAAAGACTATAATAATACAGAACTCCATTCAAAACAATTTAGATATCACCCAGCGTATCACAGAACGCATCAATATTCTCCCAACTAGCCCACGACCATCGACATCAAGGGATGAGTCAACGCAGCTGATTCTCTATTCAGAACATTCGAACGATACCCTCAAACCTGGAACTACGTGTATCTCCCACGTTTACCCCACAGACATTGCAACTCAAAATTCATCCTCACAGAGGACTGAAAGTAAGTCTCCGGGAAAAAACATCTCGTTAAATATTCAGAATTGTACAAAGTGTACAATATGTAAGCACATTTAATAAAATGAACAATTTAATTAAACAAACTTAAATTAACTGTTGTTTTTATGTTAAGACGCAGATATATGCCAGTGACCTTGAGTGGTTAGCTTTCGTGTTCCGTACTGAGCTCACGCAACGCGTCGTACGTTCAGCCAGTAATAGGACTCCCCCATCAAGGAGCGCTGTCCCCAATTTGACGCATTATTAATTTATTATACACAAAACAAAAGGAATTTTAATAAAACGCGTATACTAAAAGATCAATAGTAAAATTATCCTTAAATTGGTGAAGGTTTCTGAAAAATACACTTGGTAGATTTTGCGCCATTCTCAGTTTTTTATCCGCGTTAGACATAACTTTACAAATTAATTTCACTATGTAATATAAACATAATCAAGTTATTGAGAAAATGCTCTAATTTATCATATTTTTTTTTTTCAAATCATTAACACTACTCGTTTAGACGTGATCTTCAGTATAAAATCATTAAAAGTCGGTTATCGTCGCCTTAAGTGGAGCCAGTTTTTTATGAATTACTAAGAAAGCGCCTGAAGGTGGCAAAGCCGCAAAACTGTTATTTGTAAAATATTGCCATCTACATTTTGATTACCAATGGGTAGACTTTTTTCTTTAATTATTCTTTTATTTTTTCTTATTTTTCACCTCCGCCACCGCCTCCATCTCCGCTAAGATGGTATCCGTTACATCCCTGCTATTTAGCTACCAATTCTTGTCAAATCAATAAGTACCAACCACAGTCCTATACAGAGTTAATAGCGATAACTACCCAGTGTCCAATTAGCGATGCAATATTCAGAACAAGACGTTATTGCATCTCTAAAAGCAGTGATCTACACAAAGCGATAGATTTATTATTGGGGTAGAATACCTACCAATACTATGATGTTGAGGGATGATGTCATATAGGTTGGTAGATAATGTTATAATTATTGTCCGTGTGGTGCAGGACGTAAAGAATAGCACCATCGTATTTCTTCCCGTGGGTGTCGTAAAAGGCGACTAAGGGACTTACTAGAGAATGGGCAGCACCGTTCTCTATGCATTTTAACACCATACTGCGATCGCCAACCCGCCTGCCAAGCGTGGCGATTATGGCCAGCTATGGTTAACTATGTCCCTGGGCAGGAAGCATTTTATCTATGACCCTGGGAAGGAAACATTTTATATATATGTCCCTAGGGAGGAAACATTTTATATAATTATGTCCCCGGGGAGGATCCATTTAATCTATGTGCCTGAGGAGGAAACATTTTATCTATATCTCTGGGAAGGAAACATTTTATATATGTTCCCGGGGCGGAAACATTTTATATAATATGTCCCCGGGGAAAAAAAACATTTTATCTATGTCCCTGGGGAGGAAACATTTTATCTGTCCCTGGGAAGGCAACGTAGGTACGTGCGATGCCTCTGGTATTACAGATGACCGAGGTTGGTGTTGACCAGTTACCATCAGGGATGCAGCATGCTTCTTTGCCATCCTCTATCATAAAAAAATAATTAAATATCTTGCAATCGTCCCTCGTCAAAGGAAAAAATCGTGAAAAAACATGTCCTGAACCATAAATCCGAAGACATGACTGTGACATCCACCAACCCGCACTGAGCCCACGTGTTGGATTACAGCGTAGGGATCTCACAGAGAGGCCTGTGTCGCAGCAGTGGGAACATAATAAATGTTGATTATGTAATAGTCCCTCATATTACTGCTTACCGTGTGTAGTGCAGTCTTAGAGATGATCAATTAGGCGCCATTGTCTGATTGTTGTTAACACATCCCCCATGTGCCATTCTATGCATTGATTTGATCAATCTTGAGGTTAACTGGGATTATTGTTCGATTTTGATACGAATCTTGTACCTGTTATAATACGTAGGTACATACAACTAGGTACTAGAGGTAAGTAAATAAATTGGTTATTAATATTTTCCATAATACTACAAATCTTATGGCTATGTTGCTACGGAGAATCGTTGACTCCTAAGACAGGGACATACCTAGTAAAGGAGTCCGAGTATTTAAATAAAATCTTTTGTATTAAGTTTTTTTTTTAAACGTTTCCCCACACTAGGAATTTCTGCTATATTGTGGGTGCGATTACAAACATTTAAAGTCACATACACAAACAGCCAGACCCTTAGAATTCTTACCAATCTACCTAGTAGTACTTGCAAAAAAAAATGGAAAATAGGCTCTAAACCAGTTACATAAAAGGCAAAAAATAACGAAACAATGTTCACTCTTAAAACAATGAACGCTGAACGAATGAACGAATTATATAAGCTTTAACGGCCGGTAATTCGTAAACGTAATCTCAGCAAACAGCCCCTGGAGGATTTAAAGAACGAATCTAAACGAATCTTGTTACATTTTTATATGGAATCCCGATCTGCAATCAAGAAAAGGCCGAGAACAAGACATAAAGCGCAGAATAGTTAGATACAGAAGGCTAGCTTCATACAACAAGGGAAAACAGGCACACACACATAGACGCGTACTATAATCAGCCTATAAATAACGTTCCTACTGCTGAGACGCAGGCCTCCTCTGTGTGTGAAGGACTGGGCTATAATCCAACACGCGGGCCCAGTGCGGATCGATTGATGTCGCATGTCTAAAACTTTCGGTTCTATGACATGCCGGTTTCCTCACGACGTTTTCCTTCGCCATTTTAAGAGCGGTGGTTATAAATAAATTACACAAATTAAGACCAGGCAGCCTAAATCAAATGTCCACGCACTCCGTTAGGTGCGCTAAGCGCTAACACATCAGTAATAAAGTTGAATACCGTCTGCGCTCTTTGATCGTGTTCGAGCACCAAACTTAATAGCGTAAGTCTCAATTCTTATTTCGTATATACGAGGCTAAAGTAATAATTGATCTAGAGAAAAAAATATCTTGTGGCTGGATAATAAACTGTATTTTTTTGCTGTGAATATTTATTTTAGACATAAAAGCCAAACAAAATTGTTTGTTTTTATAAATATTATCCTTAAAAAAGTCATGATTTTCAAATAAAAAATGTATCGAGCGAAAATATAACAATTACGTAACTGTTTCAACATGGAAAGAAAAGATCCAATAAATCATATACTAAATTTCATTTTGTTTGTACTCGTATGTGTGAATTGTATCAGAATATTCATGCAAATTAACATAAAAATAGGGAGCCTCCTCTTAATGTGCCTGCCTGGGTTTGTAGCGGCATCAACATCGCCACATGCGTACAACGCGTCACACTGACGTCATGCAAAATCCTGCATCGCGCAAGCAGACTTTACCGCGCAACTAGCATATATAGAATATCCCAACATCAACCGTCGGGCAGTTGCCCACCAGACACGAAACCCGTCTGGTCGGAGGATCCTCCCTTTTCTATAGAGTACGAGTGAACTTTACACCCTGTTCTTCATACCTCTAAAGGTTCGAATCCACGACCTATGACATGTACCACTGGACTACTTCCACTCTCATAGATGCGTGTACAGCGATCTCAAACAAATGCCGCGAGTGCGTTTGCACTTGCTGTACGTGAAGCGTGTCTATGTGTGCGTGCATTCTCAATCGTTGTATAGAGCTGGCCTTCTGTACCCGTCTATTCTGTGTGTAAAGAGTATTAAGACTTAAATTATTCAAGACTTGGAAATGTTTGGTGTTACTTGCTAACAACATTGGGTATATATTATATTTGGGAGAAGAAATCAGCAACCCTATTTGCTGGCCTCGAATGTTAATATTGTATCTTCAGGAATTGGGATTTAAGAAAGGAATGTTTGAGCTTGAAAAAAGTCTAAAGTACTACTCAAACTCAAAGCATTTATTTCAAATAAACCTATTACAGGCACTTTTGAATTGTCAAGGGGTCGGTCAGTCAGAGAGATGAAGCTAGTTGCCTATTCCAAAGCGTAGTAGGTTCCTATGGGGATGGTTCCTACTATTATAATATTTGGATTTACTATTATAATAAACCATTTTTTACGCTGTCTGTCTGTCTGTCCGCGGCTTAGCTCAGATACTCTTAGTATTAGAAAGCTGTAATTTGGCATGGGTATACATATTAATCACGCCGACAAAGTGGTTGAATAAAATCTGTTACAACTTTTTTTTAAGGTTCCGCTCCTGCTCCTAAATTGGGGATCATTTTTTTTTTCTCGTCGGCTCCCGTTTGTGGGTGTCGATGGAAAGTTCGTTCAAAAATATTGCGAGTGTGTCTAAACCATTTACAGATACACAAATATGGTTTTACAGAATTATTATCATTAGAATCAGCAATAAAGCGTAAAACGTTTAAGAAGGATGATATTCTCATAGCATGTATGTCTATTTTTACCATACGTCGTCGTTTTTTGTCATACGTCGGCGCCGGCTGTCGCTGAAAACCAGCGCTGGGGCTCTGTCTTGCATAGGGTCGCAGTATAATGCTGAGCGATAGCCGTTTTGCGTGGATGTGACGCATGTTTCCCCCAACCTTTTCTTATTTTTGTGTTTATGTTCTTTGTTGCGTCATGTTTACCGCAAATAAACGTATTTTCTTTTCTTTCTTTCAATACAACTAACTCTCTTCGTAGAGTCCTATTGAATGATTATATTTCATGAAATAGTCATTTAATAGGATTCTACAAACTTAGAGAGTTGTCGCCGCGAATCATATTTAGATCAACATACAACCGGACACAGACCTGCAAATTGCAAAAACCGTAGGAAAATTTGTATGTCGCGGGCTACCTTAGCGCATCCCCCATTTTTGTTAGAGTCAAGTGTCCCCCCTACCAGCTAAATGGTTGTTTTCGGATATTATAATGTGAAAAATTTCACAGCAATAGCATTAACGACGGCGACGCTTCTTAGGCTTATTCCCAGGCGCTCGAAAATTTTATTCCCGGCTCCAAAATAAAAAAAGCAATATAATAATATAGCTATTGCCGTTAATTTGAAACTATAGGGTTCCTTGTTGAATACGGAACCCTAAAAAAGAAACTAGTATGTTTTCGCTTACCAAGAAAAGTACGTAAGCACCTATAACTGCAGTTTAAGCACGATTACATATTCATATTTGCAACCAAAATGGTTCTATTCACACTAACATTTAATTTCGCTGAACATCTGCAGTGTTCAGAATATCCGGTTACAGCTAATCTGCTGCAGCAGTGTATCCGTACGCTTAATAATCAAGAGATACAAAGGGAGCTCTGGAAACATCTCTAATTAAATTATAAGACATTTTGGTGTATAACGCAGTTAGCTGTAGGAAATTCAAACGCGGGTTATTATTAATGTGTATGATAACTGCAATATTCTTATAATTTTCACAAGTTAATTTCATTGTAATAGCGACACGCAATTTTGTAAAGGACGCCACAATGAAAAAACAAATGACAGTCTCTCAAATTAAAAAGTAACATGTTCCCAGAGAGTTCCATTTTCCAATTGCATAACTGCTTTTTTATTTTTTTGATTGTAAGTGGCCAATTCCAGAAACTTTCAGTATGCCCCACGTATAAAGGCTTCTACAGACCGGCGCGACTCGCGACGCGACACAAAGTCACCGCTCGTCGCGCGACACTCGGGGCATTTGTGTAGCGTCGGTGTCGAGCCGGTCTGTAGAAGCCTTAAATGCGAAAGTGAGTTTGTTTTGTTAGGTTTTCGCGCTATAATGGCTGAACAGATTTAGATGAAATTTGGCACATGGGTAGACCATGACCTGTTTAAGGTCATGGGATACTTTTATCCTGATATTCCCACGGGACCAAGACTTATGTGGGAGAAACTACGGGCCGCAACTATGGTAAAATTTTAAATGTGAAAGTTTGTTTTGGTTACTCATCATTCACCATCATTTCAGGCGATAGACGTCCACTGCTGGACATATGCCTCCCCGAAAGGAGGGGGATTGCCATAATCGCCCTATGCATATTTATGCATATATGCCTATGCATTTTAACACCACACTGCGATCTCCAACCCACCTGGGTTGGCAATCGCAGTATGGTGTTAAAATGCATAGAGAACGCTGCTGCCCATTCTCTAGTAAGTCCCTTAGGAGCCTTTTACGACACCCACGGGAAGAAATAGAATGGTGCTATTCTTAACATCCGGCACCACACGGAATTGTTTGGTACTCATTCACGCAAAAACAACGAAACAGATTTGGATGAAATTTATATTTAAAAAAATTATCCCGGTAGTAGGTACCTACGTCCCCCTGGGATAATTTCCAGACTCCACGTGGCCAAAGGCGTGGGCAAAAGCTAGTGTTCTTGTAATTTTAAGAATTACCTAGTTCACTTCCTTGAGAATAACTTTTCTGTAATTCAATACTCACCATGTAAAAACAAAAAATAAAAACATGCGGGGCAGTCTTTGTGGACTGCCGATAGAAGTGAAAACAGTATAGGTACATAGCTCATGGAAAGCGTTCGGTGACGATGACGCGAGTTCCATGATTTTTTTTCACCCAAAAAGTGCTCAACGCGCCTTATGGGGACGATAACCGACTTTTAATGATGTTATACTGAAGATCACGTCTAAACGAGTAGTGTTAATGATTTGAAAAAAATATATGTTAAATTAGAGCATTTTCTCAATAACTTAATATGTGAATATTTTAGATTATGTTTATAAAGTTCATTTTGTAAATTTATGTCTAACGCGGATAAAAACCGAGAATGGCGCAAAATCTACCAAGCGTATTTTTCTGAAACCTTCACCAATTTAAAGATGATATTTTAGTATAAGTACGCGTTTTATTAAAATACCTTTTGTTTTGTGTATAATAAATTAATAATGCGTCAATTTGGGGACAGCGCTCCTTGGTGGGCGAGTCCTATTACTGGCTGAACGTACGACGCGTTGCGTGAGCTCAGTATAGAACACGCAAGCTAACTACTCAAGGTCACTGGCATATATGTATCAAGTTTTCACTTCATAAATCGGACAAGGCGAGTTGAACTCGCGTGGTGAGGGTTCCGTACAATGAATAAGTTATCTACCATTTATTTTTTACCAAGATAATTTATCACAAAAACAAACTTAATATTGGTTCCAACCAATGGTTTACGGAGCTAACTCAATTTTTTACGTTTCCTTTCACAGTTTTGGACCTGTGATTGGTGAATAGGGCTGACTGTCTCTCTTTATTTAAAAACCGGCCAAGGGCATGTCGGACCACGCTCAATGAAGGGTTCGTAGTGGGGAAATACCCAAGGTTCTTCCTCCTCTCTCTTACTTGATCTATGCTGTGCCCGACAGGGTCCATAATTGTGACTAAAATAATTATTTCCTTACCAACTATATACATTATGGTACGCAATAAAGAATTGAGAATTGAATTGAATTAATTATCCTACGAACAAACTTAACATTGCAGTTGAAAAACATGTTCGCCCATACATTCCTACTGCAAATGTAAGTTTGTACGCACAATACTGAGATATTTACCATGTTATTTTAACACCATAGACTTCTTATAGGTTTTCCTGTAATCTATAAGTAAAAAACTATTTTCTGTTTTTTCAAAATTTTATACTCTGTAGGAGATAAGGAGGAGAATTCCCCGCAGAATCATGCTGAGTGGAAGTCTTCTTGTCACAGTCATGACGTGCAGCTGCCGACTATTTCCGTTATGTGCTCGTGATTATACAGGGTGTTAAAGTAACTGCGTGCTAGCTTAGGGGCAGGTTCAGTATCGATAAAGGAACCCAGAAAAAAAAAATCAAACAAAAAAAATATTGCAAGATAAATCTAATTTAGTACCTACTAACTTAAAATAGCAGTCGTTTAGAATTAAAATTATTTTATTTGACGGTTCTAAGTGCGCTAAAGTACGAAGAGACTTATTTTTTTTAATGTTAATTATTTTTTTTGTATAAGTACTTAAGTTTTTTTTTTTTTTGTGCTTTCCTTTATTGATACTGAACCTACCCCTAAGCTATGGCACGCAGTTACTTTAACACCCTGTATATCTAGGTACTTTGCTTTTTCTTTATTATTCGAGTTAAATTTTTGTATGCACGTGTTTCTGTGACAAACAACCCCATTTTTCCTTCTTTCTTTCCTATATGAATATTTTTGCCAGTATACCAAGTAACGTGTTCGACTGTACCTACCTTCAATAACTGTAATATTTGTAGATGATGTATCACTTAAAGTTATTCGCTCATCACTCATTCGTTAACTCGCCAGAATATACTGTGTAGATGATATCAATGATGGATGGTAACGAATTAGTTATCGTATGGTGAAATCTTCTAATAAACATCATCGGCCGCGTACAGCCTTGCCGTACGATGCGTTAAGACAGGAATGTAGATAACGATGTAGATTCCTTGAAATATGCACTGCAACTTTAAACGACAATATTCTATGATGTTGAGACTGACGCCAGAGGCAAGCATAAAGTACACATTTAGAAAAAGAAAAGTCTTTAAGGGGCCGTGCACGAAATCAGCTGGGATATCATATGCTGGAGACCAGAAGGGCCTGTGGCCAGGTAGGCGTTATGCTCAAAGTGTGGAATGGTATGACGGATGCGCCTGACATCCATAATGAGCTGATTCGACTCTATACACCGAATAATTAACTCCGTGGCAGAAAACATCGACTGCTAGGCGTGCCTTCGTGTCGGACAGCAGCCCGTGTTGCGTCTCCCGTACCGCGCGTGCTGACCGCACTAAATAAGCTCGTTGAAGCCAACCCCGACTGCGATCTGTTCGCCAATAAATTTGCCAATTTAATGGTTATGTCAATTTTTTTTTGAAAATAATTGTACTTAATTGGTGTTATTAGTGTGTGTTATGTTTGTATGTACTTTGAGTTTGAGTTTGAGTTTGATCAATTTTGTTGTTTTTCGAAATGACTAAACCGATTTTAATGAAACTTCATACGCATACGCAGGATAAAAAGTTAGTAAAGAACATTTTCGAAATGTCTTATTTAAAAACAGCTATCTGGAAATCTCTGTTTCTATGAAAAATTTAAAATCGGTCTAATTTGGCTGTAACACTATTTTTCGAAAATGTTCTTTTCTAACTTTTTAGACCTTTGTATACTGCTTATGCGTATGAAGTTTCATTAAAATTGGTTCAGTCATTTCGAAAAACAAGCGCTTGAAAGTTTGTATGAAATGGTGTATGGTGTAAACGCTCTTAAAATCAATTAATTGGATAAAATCTCATTTACACACATGCCTTGTACGAAAACCAAGGAAACTCAACGAACAAACAATTGTACTAATTCACTTATCATAATCTTCACCGAGACAATACAAATGTAGTATTGTGTGTCTTATTACCGTGGGATAAGTAATATACGGATAACTTCGTTGACAACCCTATTACCACACAGTAGAAATTCTACCTTATTAAGTAGATATAGGGTTTATTTTGACATGACTTGTTAACAAGAGGTTTTAATAAAAAGAGAATTACACAGTGCGGGGGAATAAGGGTCTCATTATGGCAGAACTTGTTGTTATGTGGTCAAAGGAAACAATCTTCTTGATAAGGAAACAAGAGGTTAATGTTTTGCTCTGTTTCAGTTATTACGATGAGAGAAATGAGATAAAAATGGGGGATATTGAATAAGATTACAGTAATGGATCCATATTGGCTCACCTAAAGTTCTTTACCCGAAATTGTTCTTCCTAATGATTTGTAATCCGAATGATCACTCGTCCTAAAATTTTTCATCCTAAAGTTTTCATTCACATAACACTCATGTTTCCGAAATTTTTAATTAATAATATAATTAATGTAAATATATTTAAACTCCTACTGTTTTTTATCATAACGCTTTTATCCCTAAACATAATTACCACAATATTTTCACTCATACTCAGAAAGAAACATTTACCAAGTGTAATAAAAAATATATGTGGGTAGAAGATGATATTTATAGTTTTAATTTGAGGGTATGATTGTTATTTGGGGGTATGCTTTACAAAACGTACTGAGTTGTGTCTATTGCTAAGTTCATGTCGGTATATTGACCAATTTCGAGGTAGCGCTCGCTGGCCGCTGCCGCGGCACCGCTCGCTACGCTCGCTCAGCTCGCGCGTAGTTGGTCACAGTTCTAACCCAACCTAACCTATGGATATCTTTGCAGGTACACGCCGCTCATAAAAAAAAAATCTAAACAGAAAAGATATGACTTTGAATAATAGTCTAAAAGATGGTTATGTTGAGAATATATAGGAAAACAAATAAAGTATATTAGATGTTTATTGCTACTGACATTATGAAGTTGAATGCTTCGGAATTATGAACATTAGAGACAGAGTAGTTAGGAATTGTGATTGTTAGGACAAAAAATGTTAGGAAGAACATTTTCGGATTTCCAATTATCGGAGTTGAAAATTTAGGTGAACTTTGGCGCACCCTACAGTAATATATATTATTTATTTACTTATTTATTTGGTTCACCAACAATTGTATACACTGGTATATGCAAATGAAAACGAAGCAACAAAATAGAATAGAGTGTAACAATCACTTATAGGTAAACTCTGCATGTACACAAAACATTGTTGTGACTTACAAAAAAGAAAAATAGAAATAAAAGACTATATTATAGAGTTGCACTAAATAAAACTTAATAAATTAATTAAAACAAACAAATTAAAACAAAATCAAAACAAACTAAAGTTAACAAAACTAGGTAATACAAAAATATGCAATAAGTAGCCCAAATTCACCCACCCAGTTAGATAACGCAGGGCTAAGAAACTCATGTCCGGGTAGCTTTATAGTACTTATGTATAATTATGTGAACGTCAAAGATACTTGATAATAATTATTGTGGGTGAAAATATCCATGATGTGAAGTTGTGAACTAGTTTAAGAATAGAATAGAATAGGTACTCTTTTTTTTTCTCTTTTTGTTTCTTTTTTTTTTACAACATTACCTACATGTTGGAAGCTGTGTTTTGTTAGATTAAATTAGGTACCTATACTCCGTTAGTTTAGGTAGTTAAATAAAGTTAAACAATAAAAACACGTGACGAGAGAGCTGTCAAGTAACCGACTAAACTTAATACCTGTCACTTCAGTTGTCATGCTACGTCAGTTGGGCTCTTCAATTTAGCAACGTTATAATTTTTTGATGTTTAGAGAACCTGTCGTTTTGGGCTCTTTACAATAGACAGATTACAAAATATTATTAGTATTATTATAAATCCACTTAAAAAATTGTGCTCAAGCAGTTACATCAACCATGAGTAGTTTAAGAATAAATTATAAAGTTTAACATACAATAATCTAAGAGGAAATTATCATAATATTCAAAATAAATTTTATTTGGTTAAAGTTACACCGTATTTTAAAACAAGAAAGTGTCATCTGTAAAAATCCTTTTTACGATTTGTTTACCTTAATTTAATTACCTAAACCAATGGAGTATAGAATGGGCGGCAGCGTTCTCTATGCATTTTAACACCATACTGCGATCGCCAACTCGCCTGCCAAGCGTGGCGATTATAGCAAATCCCCCCTTAAGACGGAGATATATGCCAGTGACCTTGAGTGGTTAGCTTGCGTGTTTTGTACTGAGCTCATGCAACGCGTCGTACGTTCAGCCAGTAATAGGACTCGCCCATCAAGGAGCGCTGTCCCCAATTTGACGCATTATTTATTATTATTAATATTTATTATACACAAACCAACAGGTATTTTAATAAAAACGCATAAACTGAAACATCTATAATTAAATTATCTTTAAATTGGTGAAGGTTTCAGAAAAATACGCTTGGTAGATTTTGCACCATTCTCAGTTTTTTATCCGCGTTGGACATAACTTTACAAAATAATTTCACTATGTAATATAAACATATCTAAAATATTCACATATTAAGTTATTGAGAAAATGTTATGTGGTGTTGGTATGTTATTTAACATATATCTTTTTCAAATCATTAACACTACTCGTTTAGACGTGATCTTCAGTATAAAATCATTAAAAGTCGGTTATCGTCGCCTTAAGGGGAGGCCAATGTCCAGCAGTGGACGTCTTTCGCCTGAAATGATGATGTTGATAGGGTATAGTAGCTAGGCTAACGATTTGAGTCTGAGCGTCATCCGAGCATTTTTTGTCTTCTAAACGAAATATTTTTCTTCAACGAAATATCAGTATAATAGTCGGACTTTTAATTAGCTGCAGTTAAATTACCCTTTTTTCAGTCATTTCGCAAAATTGATTTTTTTTCTACTAGGTAATTTCGTCAATAACCTAGTAGAAATAAAAATCTACTAGGTTATTGACGAAATGACAGCAAAAACTGTCATTTTACTGTAGTAAATAAAAGTTACTGATCTACAAATATACCTTCTATACTGAAGCAATGCTAATGTGGGACATTTAAATTGCAAAACAAAAGAATGCAAAGGAAGTGTCTAATATTTTATCTGAGATAAACAAACTCTGCCTTGGGCTACTCTTTATCCTATCTAGACAGCCAGCTAGAAGGCGCGGTAGACCCCGTAGAAGATGGTGGGGCAAGCTGGACAAAACAAACGACCAGTGGTCCACATTAGCCCTGGATCGCAAGCACTGGAAGTCATGGGGAGAGGCCTTTGCCCAGCAGTGGGATGATACAGGCTATGAGTAACAACAAACCAGCCACATTCTGATGATACAAATTTGATACTATGTAATAATTTTACCAAATAAGATTAGATTATAAAATAAATATTTAATTTTTTTTGTCACATTGCATGAGAACAATGCAACCATACAAAATCGCAATAAAATATTCGCACATGTGTGGGTATTATGAATATTTAAAAAAATAATAAAATATGTTTTAAAATATATATAAGTAATATAAATGTATATTTTTATAAATTTATTTTATAATTTAATCTTATTCGGTAATATTATTACATATTTAACAGATTTGTAATGCTAATATTGTAATGATTTAACAAAATAATTGAATAGTTGTGCACCTTTTATAATAATAATTTTGCGCATGCCTTTAAGTGATGTATTAACAGCAGGTATTGAAGACTCGTGATTACCTATTGTTACTATCCTTGTAAATATTGTATGTCGTTGGTGTGACTTCTAAAAAAATAAATATCGAAGACAGCTTCTATTAAGCTATCTTCTATGCAGCAAAAGGATAATAAATTCAACATAAATTACTTGAAATAAATCATGGTGAAATATGCGAGAGCAAAGTGGTAGAATATCTAGTACTTACCTATTCTATTACATCCATCCTGAAATAAGGTCAGACAGGTTTTAATTTATCATAGACTCGGACGACTGTACCTAACTATAGCTAACTAGATGTTTCTTTAATTAAAAGGCTTTCATTTTACGCCTTGGGATTAAGTTCCTCGCTAGAGTTTGACCTATTTGTTACACAAGACGTTTTAGCCCTAATCCTAATTTCATCATTCACACAATCCGCCATTTTCATCTATCAACTGTTTCCTTCTTAAAAAAATAACATCAGATATATAAACCAGCAGAATATTATGCTTCGTTAGTCTCATTTCTCAAGACTTACCATACAAACCTTCCTTTATATTAAATTTGCGAGAACGCAATACAACTGCACTTTAATATTTCGTCCGGAACTTGCAAAATTAAGTTTCCCGTACCGTTACTACAAACTAAATAAATACAGAAGGCTGACTCTTATAAAGGCTCGCACAGACTGGTGCCATATAGCGGGCGCGATAGGCACCGACAAGAAATTGTGCTACTATAGTGTCGCGTCGCGCCCACGATATTGCACCATCTGTATGGGCCTTAACGAGGGAAATCAGACGCACACACATATAGACGTGTACAAACGGAGATCTAATGGAGGTCGCCCACGGCGACTTTTCAGAGCGGTTCGGTTGCGCGTTTCACTAACGCGCGTTGGCCGCGTTTGGCCGTTTGTCGCATTTGTAACGCGCGACAGAAGCGATTCAGTAGTGATACAATCGCATAGTATCGCTTCTGCATCGATACAAACGCAAAACTCCATTGATTCAGCATCACTACTAACGCGCGATTGTTTCGGGCGATAAGAGATATACGGGGAGTGCCAGTGGCTGTGAAGACACAGATAAGCATTCACAAGTAGTCACCACAACGTACAATTTTATTGATACTATACTCCGTTGGTTTAGGTAGTTAAATAAAGGTAAACAAAAAAAAAACGAGTGTGCTTTAGACCACACGACTGAAGTAAAACTCACAAAAAAAAAAAAAAAACAATTTATTGACACACACAAGTTAGGAAACATTTATAAATAGGAACAATTTTAATTGAAGGAGTGCTTACGTAGATATAGCCGTGGGCCCCAAACTAGGCACAGCCTGTATCTTGGTGGCCAAATATTAATAATAATTATAGTTCCATAACGCTCTCGTCATGCATTCACCAGCTTACTCCCCAAGTCAAGCCTGCCTAAAGAAGTTTTACTTCAAAAACACGTGACGAGAGAGCTGTCAATTAACTGACTAAACGTAATACCTGTCACACCAGTAGTCATGCTACGTTACAGTTGTACTCTTCAATTTAGCTACGTTACTACGTTTTATTTCGTTGACGTTTAGTGAACCTGTCTTTAACCCCCCTTTACAATATACAGATTACAATCTAACAAAAGAATTTTGTTCAAGCAATTACATCTACGAAGGAATAAGTGATAAAGTTTAACATACTTACATCAATAAAAGAGGAAACTATCGTAAAAATCTAAAATAAATTGAATTTAAGTTACAACGTATTTTTAAACAAGAAAGTGTCATCTCTAAAAACCCTTTTTATGATTTGTTTACCTTTCCTAAACCAATGGAATAAACATGTATCGATGCTGTATCGCGATAGTATTCATGCAGAATCGTGGTGCGTGGGGGAAGGTATACGATCAGCGACAGCATCGCGGTTTCATCGCTGCAAAAAGGTAGAGTAGATATAATTGTAAGCAATCGTAAAGTAACAGTATGGATCTGACATCTTATTGTTGAACATCAACCTCATTTACATTTCACTGCTGGAACGAATCAGTAATATGTTTAGGAACAGGAAATGCATCACATAAATGAATGAGGAATTAATGATGTTATTTTTCAGCACTTTTTAATTGGGATTCTGCGCATTTTCTTTTATTTGACTCAGAATTAACTTTGACTTTATGTATTTTATTGAAAACCCACAAACCCCCTAATGCACCAAGTGGGGAAAACATAACGGAAACTGAGCTATTTTCGCTGATAAAGTATACGGGAATTTCATGTGACGACCAGATTTTCCTGGAATTATTTCTCGATTACGCAAGAAGTCTTCCGCGAACTCATAATATCGTTTCAAGTCCTTAGGGAAGATCATTTTCTAATAGGTAATTCCAATGTTTAGTTACAACAAAACTGACCGACTGACAAGTTGCTGACAAGACAAAAGTCACCGTGGGCGACCGCCAAACGAACGCGAGTCGCGACTGCGTGCGTTTTCGATCGTTGTATAGAGCCGACCTTCTGTATACTTATCTATTCAAAGTGTGCTGGTAGTATTGTTTGTCGTGGACCCGAGACGTGAAGCATGATTTGGGTCCGTTTTATTCGCCTTGTAAGCCTTTTGTTCTTTTTACAAGCGATAAATTAGCCCAGTATGTTTGTTTAAATATGGTTCCTCTGAATATAATTATAAATCTGTTGTTTGTTTATTTCTATTATGATTTTTGCAACTGGAAATTATTTTTCAGGAGGCTCGTTACTGACAGCGTATCTGGCAGACTATGAAAATAAAAGTGTTCATGCTCACTTAAACATCTCGCCGATGGTAGCGCGTGTGTTGGATCATTCGGTTCCCTACAAAATGGTTGAGCTGGATGGTGCTGATCCACGCGTCATGTTCGTGAACGGGCGCCGTCAGTTGAGACTGGTCTTTTCTTAACTGCCAGGGCTTATTTGTAATCTTTAATCTTATATTTTGAATTGTTTTTAAATATTTTTTTTTTACATTGTTCATAATTTCATTTTACATAAAGAAGCGACAAGAATAATGGACCCAGGATTTAGTAATATCTTGATTTAAAAGAGTGTACTTGGAGTTTCTTGCCTATTCTTCTCCATAGAGATCTACGTTTTGGAATGGGCAAATAGCTTCAACTTTCTGACTGACTCTTTGACAGCTCAAAAGTGCCTGTAATTGGTTTAATTGAAATAAATGCTTACCACCTTATTACAAAACAAGGTTTATCTTCAGACCCAGGTTTAAAACATGGAGCCATTATTGAATTTCGAACTTTATTCCGACTATGGTAAAGTTCCTAAACACACAACTGACAACTTAGTACCGAACAAAGTTTTCATTTTTGTATAAAGAACGGTATTTCAATCACTGTTACGTTCTTATTACAAAAACTGGCTCCATGGTTTAAGCCATGTCAAAATATAAATCTTGTTTTGTAATAAGGCGGTTTGAGTTTGAGTTTGCAGATCTTGAAGTTTTGATGAGGCTATCACAATGTTTAATCAGGGATAATACCCCTGTTTATCAAACAGATACACAATCATTTCTTACAACCGTTACTGAATGACAACATGTGATTTTAAGTAAATTTGATAAACAATTAGACTTCACTACTGGAAAATGTATTAAAATAATGGGGATAACACACCACACACTACAGTGTTTTCAACTTCATTCATGCCAAGCCTCCTTTTCCCAAAGAAAATGCAATCAATATTAAAACAATGCCAATAAAATTAACCAACCAATGTGACAACGTGCATAGTAATAAACGTTGTCTTCCATGCTCTATTGACTATAATATCTACTATAGACAAGAGTGCTACAAGGATCTTATGGCGCCTAAATGACACTGACAGGGTTGTTGGTAGCACTTGTGAGATTGTCACAGAAATTGTATTAAGACGCTGACAACAGCTAAAGCGCGATCACTGTCAGACTGCATACAAAAGAAAGAGAAGCGCGATGACACTGCACTTGTAATGTATTGCAAAATATGAAGCAATTATCTTTTTAGTCAAAAATGAGTTGAGTAATCGAAACTAAAAACCAACCAAGTTCTGCATTCAAATGACGTTCTTGTTATTAATTAAATACCAACGTACGTTGATATTATTTTAGACTGGAACTCAAAGTTAAAGGTTAGTTTACCGTTATTTTGTATCGAGTTTTTTTTTCTAACCGTAATTTGGTAACAACCAAGTGACAACCCATGGAGTTTCTTGCCAACTAGCTTCACTTACTACCTCGAAACTGAACGACTACTTGATAAATGAGAATTCGTGACCACCAAGTTCTGAGAAATATGTATTTTAAAAAACATATATTTTTTCCGCTTCCACAAACTATATAGATTTTGCAATATTTTTTTTAAGAAAACCCTAATTAGATCATTATTTTGCCTCTAGTCAGCGCCGTAACAAAACAAAATGGCGGTGTCAGTTCAGATTTTAGCCACGCGCCAAAAGAGGCTTGTAGTGTTGTTTATGGTATAGATTCATAGATTCTATAGACTTGCCTTTGCCTTCAGCCTTCTAGCTAGACGGGACCTGTCAAACACAAGCGCTGCTGTTCATTATACTAAACGTCATTACGTCAGCTTTAGTCTTGACGCTAAGCTGGAGGGGCTTGTGGCTAAGTAAAAACAGTCACACGGGACGATCGATCAGGTTAAGCTACACATACCGCGGTTGGTCCGTAGATGGGTGACCATCTTTACATACTAAGAACCCTCCATGCCTCAGAAAGAATGGTATGCCGTTGGTCCCGGCTGTCATTCATGGATCTTTGACAGTCGTTACGGGTCGCCAGAAGCCCGAATCGTACGAACCGTGTGAAGCAGGGGCTGGTCGCAAATTCAGTTGTCAGATCTACAGGTTACAAATAAAACTTTAACGATGAATGCGATATCTTGTACTAAGCGTCTCTGAGGTAAGCCGGGGACAGACAGACAGACATACAGTCAGACAGACGGACATGGCGAAACTTTATGGGTAAGTCGTGAACCCTAAAAACCGCCAAGTGTGTGTCGGACCACGGACAATGAAGGGTTCCGTAGTTATATTTACCCCAAGAACAAAGTTGACGTTGACGGCACGGTTGGTGCAGTGGTTAAGCGATTGACTGCTGCGCTGTGTGTCGCGGGTTCGATTCCCGCACGGTACAAATATTTGTATGACCTGCAAGTAGTTGTTCCGGGTCTGGTTGTTTGTGTATATGTATGTGAGTTTAAATGTTTGTAAACGCACCCACGATACAGGAGAAATTCCTAGTGTGGGAAGTAGAAGTAGTTGAAAATAAATGTTCTCTCATACATCGTTAAACGCCACGGTCAATTCTCCAACTGCAAATGTAAATTTGTAATCGCATTTTTTTACGTGATAGAAATGCAATTTAACTGTGCTGTGAGACCTTGATTCTAGCCAAATTTCATGATTCTAGGTCAACGGGAAGTACCCCATAGGTTTTGATTTATTTTGAGAGTATCCAATTATGCTATAAATGACCGTATTTTTTATTGCGTTGACTTAGAAGCTTGATTTTCTTAGACCTCCAATTTCAATTTGATACCTCCACGCGTTCCTGAGAAAAGGACAGACTGACGGACAACGAAGTGATTCTATAACGGTTCCGTACTTCTATTTAAGGTACGGAACCCTAAAAATAATAGTTCGTGATAAAAAAGCTTGTAAGACAGAAACTGAAGTCAAGAAGGATATAAGCAATTATATGAACTTTACAGGAGTTATGTTGAAGGAATTTATAGTGCACTCACACACATAACACAGCAAAAAGCTTTTCCATTATTTTACAGACATTTGAGATGAAAGCCTCTTCTTTCCCTGGCTGTCACAACTACTCAAAGACAAGTTAATTCAATTTGAAAAATATACTCGAACAGGCCGCCTCGAACAGGCCGCTGTTTTCCTAAGATCCATTTCACTTAGAAAATAGTCAACATTTATTTTCTTAAACCAAAAAAAGACGTTTAAATTCTAGATATTCAAGCCTTGAAAAATAACTAAAAGCAGAAACATAAATTCAAAACACAAAGTATGTTCACTACCCAAAGAAAAGTTGATGAATCCGTCGCGGGGACAAATCACAGCGTTCTACAGCGACAATTTGTTCCTCATGAGAAATGGCAAAACTCTTACTCAATTCATGAAAACGACATACTTTAAGGAATTTAATATTTCATTCTGTAATGTTTTCAAGAAAATTTCCATCGCCATTGTATGCTGATCATTCATGAAAGAAAAAGAAAGAAAATACGTTTATTTCAAAATCAAAATCAAAAGTCATTTATTCAAACTAGGCTGAGAATCAGCACTTTTCGAACGTCAAAAATTACATGAGACAGTCCCCCAAAAAAATGTCAGCTGTTCCCTACATTTTGACGAGTTCAGCGAACTTAAATCTAGGGAACAGCTGATTTTTTTTTCGCGATTTCAAGGTTGGTCCCATAGTAAAAGTTGTTCATAATGATGAATACAATGACCCCTTAAGAGGTTTAGTATAAACAAAAACTAATGTTGTATATGTATACAGGGTTACTGGTAATTCGACGTATATCCGGCAGGGGCTGATAAGGGGGCCAAAATGCAACAAATTGAACCCCCCATATGTATGGCCGAAATTCAATAGTTTTCGAGATATTAGAATTTTAAGGGTTTTTCGATATTTACCCAAAATTTGACATTTCATTCCAAATTAAAAAAATACTACATATTTGAATGGGTGCCATTAAAAATGATGTTGTAGCTGGCACTTCAATTAAGCTATGGACATAATTAAAACTACTTAATTTAACAAAATAATGAAAATAATGAGCGATATAAGAATAATATCTTACCAATATTTTCATTTTACGCTTCAAAAATGTTGTCTCGTCACAAAAATTTATATGACATTAATCGTACAAATAACTAAAACAACTTGCTTATCCTGTAAGCTTTCCAGAAAGGTATAAAAGTCAATTTTAAAATACATAATTCGTGGCATGGCATGTGTTTGAACCGGCGCGGGGAGAGAAATTATCTGTGTTTTTAGTTTATGATCCTCTCTAAAACAACCGATTTTCCTGGCAAAATTCTTCGCGATGGGGCGGGGTGTGAGGGCGGGGTGTGCGGGCGGGGGAGTACACGGCGTCTGCTGCACTCGCGTCGCCTTCCTTAGTAAGTTTTGACTCTCCGCCGCCCAAGCACGTGTGTTGTTATCTTGCTACCAATCTCTCATCCCGTTAATTTGTTATCGATCATTATTGTTAATTCTTGTTTCTCTTGTTATTCTTTTTGTTATCATTGTTATTTCGGATAACATGGCTTCGTATCCTAATAACGAATACGCAGACATAATGTTTTGTTATGGTTTTGCCGATGGAAACGCGGCTGCGGCTCGGCGAGAATACCAACGCCGCTTTCCCGATCGTCGACTTCCCCACGTTACTGTTTTCGGGAGCACCTATCGACGATTGTCTGAAACTGGCAGTGTTCAAAGAGCACAATTCAACGCTGGTAGACCTCGACGGTACACGGCTGACGAAGAGGACACCATTCTTCAGTGTTTTATTGATGACCCAAACATCTCAACGAACATTGTTGCAAGACAGCTCGGTATGTCCCAGTGGAAAGTGTGGTCGGTAGTACATCTATCAGGTAGACACCCGTACCATTATCAACCTGTTCAAACATTGCACGAGGGAGATCCTGCCAGGCGACTCGAATTTTCTGGGTTTATATTAAACGCTGACGCTGACCAGGAACATTTCCTAAGACATATTTTGTGGACTGACGAGTCAAAGTTTGACCGGGATGGAATAACGAATTACCATAACTTACATTTTTGGGCACCTAAAGCAGGCAGGAATCCAAAAAAACTAAAAGAAACTGCGTCGCAAATGAGATTTTCCTTGAACATATGGATGGGTGTCGTTGATAATTATTTGGTGGGCCCTCATTTTTTGCCCCAAAATTTGAACGGCGAAAATTACGAGGAGTTTTTAGAAACAACCTAGACGATTTTTTGGCGGATGTTCCCGAAGAAATAAAAAACAACCTCATGTTTCAACATGATGGTTGCCCAGCACATTACCGGATTACTGTCCGACAGTGGCTAGACGAGAGATATCCAAACCGATGGATTGGGAGGGGAGGGCCAATTCCGTGGCCAGCACGAAGCCCTGATATCACACCACTTGATTTTTACGTTTGGGGTCATATGAAGGCATTAGTTTATGTGACCCCAATAAATTCAGTCGAAGAACTTCGACAGCGAATAATAAACGCGGCGCAACAGATGAGAACAACGTTCACATCAAGAGTGACGAAAACCGAAGTTAGGAAGAGAATTCGAACCTGCATTCGTAATCGAGGGGCTCATTTTGAACAAGATGTGTAAAATTTGTAATAAAATTTGATGTACATTTTTTTATGCATTTTATTTCATACAAATACAAATGACCCTTTCTCTCCCCGCGCCGATTCAAACACATGCCTTGGCACGAATTATGTATTTTAAAATTGACTTTTATAGCTTTCTGGAAAGCTTACAGAATAAGCAAGTTGTTTTAGTTATTTGTACGATTAATGTCATAGAAATTTTTGTGACGAGACAACATTTTTGAAGCGTAAAATGAAAATATTGGTAAGATATTATTCTTATATCGCTCATTATTTTCATTATTTTGTTAAATTAAGTAGTTTTAATTATGTCCATAGCTTAATTGAAGTGTCAGCTACTACATCATTTTTAATAGTACCCATTCAAATATGTAGTTTTTTTTTTATTTGGAATGAAATGTCAAATTTTGAGTAAATATCGAAAAACCCTTAAAATTCTAATATCTCGAAAACTATTGAATTTCGGCCATACATATGGGGGGTTCAATTTGTTGCATTTTGGCCCCCTTATCAGCCCCTGACGGATATACGTCGAATTACCAGTAACCCTGTATATAATAATCGTCGAAAACTATACTCAAGCATAAATAACGTAAACAAAACGTATCTAAATAAAAGCCTCCGGGCATAATGGGCGTGACCACTTAAATAAAGCTACAGCTATAACTCGAAGTCACAAATGATAAACTAGCACCATCGAAGTAAAATAAAAACAGTTAATTATTAATAACAATAACAAAACCATGGTCAGCAACACGACCGATTTGCGGTAAACATGACGCAAAAAAGAACATAAACACAAAAATAAGAAAAGGTTGGTGGAAACATGCGTCACATCCACGCAAAACGGCTATCGCTCAGCATTATACGTAACATGAGGGATCTCTCTATTGTATACATCCATTTTAATTCGCTCACAATCATTAATAATTAAATTTGAATAACAGTATATTTACAGAAGAAAACTTGTAGAGCAATTTAATCCACAACTGAGAGCTAACTCGTAATAACGGTTAACAAACCCAAAGACAAACGGGAATGGAACTTGGAAGCCTCGCAAAGTACTTAATAATTACCAGGAAACCAGAAGTTGGTAGGAGTTGTGCTACAATGCCTGTATAAGCGCCTTACGTGCATGAGTTGGCAATTCATGGATCATGATAGACTAGGTACAGGGGGTTGCAAAATGTATCGTCAAAAATAATCTAATAAAAAATTGGATTACGTTATGAGAAATTTGTGATTGCTGATTATAATTACAGAGTCAATACAAATATGTAATCTTACGGCTCATGTTTTTTCATCGTTATGCATAAGTAGGTTAGGTAAACAAGGTCAAATTAAATTTTCCGCATACATGATGGGGTATCCACGGATACCCATCGCGTCTGCGGCTGTGATGCGGCAATGCGTCTCGTCTTCGGCGAAAATAGAAATAATTTAGAGACTACATTTTTGCCAGAAGTAAAAAAAACATAAAACAACGTAAATAATTCTAACACTTTAGAACTTAATTTTCCTAATGCACTAAGATCTTAAAAACACAACTTGATAATTTCTTTTAAATATTTTTTAAAGGAACATCCTAATAATATTATAAACGCGAAAGTTTGTAAGTATGGATGGATGGATGGATGGATGTTTGTTACTCTTTCACGTAAAAACGGCTGGTCCAATTTTGATAAAATTTTGTATCGAGGTAGCTGACGCCCTGGATATACTACAGATTACTAGGAGGGGGCGGGGGGGGGGAGGGGGGGTGGTCTAGGAGGTATAGACTACTTTTTATCCCTATATTCCCACGGGATCGAGACTTACGCGGGTGAAACCGCGGGGTGCAGCTAGTAAATCATAATATCAAGTGTCAATTTACAAATAATTTGGCTACGGTTAATAATTGGAGAGGCCTAGGCCTGAAGAGGATAACTACTAGAGTCGTACATACAATAACAAGATCAACCAAATAAGGAAGAACGCTTGGGATTACCCTAGGGTTTGGTAATCCCAAGCCATATGAAAAAAGTTGTCACTTTTTTATATCAAATAAAGTATTTTTGAAGCCATTACGAGTACTTATAAAAATATATTAGATGGCGACGAAATAAAAACAGTATGCAGATAAATATTTTTGAATTATTGTTTAAAGTATGTTAAAAAAAAAACGAGCAAGCCATGAAATAGTCGCTTATGACGGGTAACATCTGACATCTCATCCCATATCTTGGTAACTGAGCAGCGACAGAAAAAAACCTCAAAATTTAAAAAAGCTAAATACTGATTCATGAAATATTTATTCGAATAATTATTCATTACTAGTGGTCGCCCACTGGTCGAAATTCGACTCCCTCTTCTTACAATCTATATAGTACTTACTAATTCCATGCTATTATAAAGAACTTACTAATTCCATGCTATTAAAACTACTTACTTATTCCATGCTCAAGCTGTTACTTCCTGTTACACACTTCCGTCCCTTTTCACGGAAACAGAAAGCGAGAGGAAAGATGTTACACATTTTTTTTTAATTAATTTATTTTGCTACTTTGATCCTTCATTATCAGGTTTACATTTTTTTATCTCCTAATGCATGCGTTTAAAATCAGTTTCTCAGACGGAATCAGGTTCGAAATTCAAAAAATGACACGATGGTTTTGAATTAAGAAATTTATTTCACGTTAGAGACAAAGTTAAAGTTCTAATTACAAAAACTGTCTTTTTAAACGTGGCTCTAAAGATAAGCCTTGTTATGTAATAAGGCCGAATGAGTTTAATACTGGCCCTATTGCGCTCATCTAGCCATTTTGTATTCATCACTGAAAATATGCGCTCAGTAACAATTGAAGTTGCTGCTTGCTGGAGTGAAACTTGACGAGTTTCGTTCAAAGATAGATGCAGGCTGCTTTTCGTTTTACACTTAACACAAGGTTATTTTTTAATTTTACATCGAAAATAAAGTAGTTCCGCCTACTGTAGGTATTTATATTTATTTTAAATATTATATTTTAGTCATATACATACCAGCGCGACTCGCGACGTGACACAAAGGCACCGCTCGTCACGAGACACGCGGGGCCTTTGTGTCGCGTCGCGTGTCGGGCCAGTATATAAAAGCCTTTAGGCCTCTAATATAGCAAGATATTATACGGGTGAAATTGAATTCATGGGCATCCTCTTAAGGGGTCATTGTTCTCATATCATTACGAACAACTTGAGTCACATAGTAAAAGTTTTTCATAATGATGAGTATCAACTCAGCCTATCGCAGTCCACTGCTGGGCATAGGCCTCTCCCAGGCTGCGCCACAACACCCTGTCCTCCGCCTTCCGCATCCAGTCTGACCCAGCCATCTTCTTAAGGTCGTGGGTCCATCTAGCTGGGGGGCGTCCCGCACTATGCTTGCCGATACGCGGTCTCCACTCCAGGACTCGTCTGCTCCATCGGCCATCGGTCCTTCGACAAACATGGCCAGCCCACTGCCACTTCAGTTTGCTTACTGATGATGAGTATAAGGACCCTTTAAGAGGATTCCCATGAATTCAATCTCACTCTGTATAGTAGGGTTGGCAACCTTAGATTACCATCTTTTTTTTTGTGAATGACTTCTCGCAGCTCAATCAAAGAGGTCCTGTGGATGTCTTAATAAATTAAGGCCTCCAGTTAGGGCTTTGATCAAGTACTATTATTGATTGAAGAGTCAGGGCATAAAACTTATAAACTAAGCGACTCAAGCTAAGGGCACCCCCTGTGGGGTACGGACCTCGGCTTAGGGCGTCGCTAGGGGAGGGCAGCAAGTGCTGTCCCTTGCTGGATCGGATTGTGCTTGGGATTATCCTTGAGAAATAAGTAACTGTTTCAATAATATCATAACCTATATTTTACGCTACAAACGTTGTACCTACCTATAAAGTTGAAATTGCTCTTAACTCGAAACTCCCACAGCCGTTTGTCCCTCAGATTCGTCTCGGTGTTCAGAACTCATAACTTACGTAAGATAAATATCCGGTTACATACGTGCCTTCAACGCTGCAGATAACACATAACTTCCTACAGAACCTAAAGCACACTCACACATGCACACCAATCATTTATACAAGAAAACAAATCAAATCATTTATATGCTTAATTAAGGGTACATGAGGTGATACATACAAACAAGTTCTTTAAACCATATCCTACCTAAACAGGTGTGCAATTATCTATTATATTAGAAATATTTCTTACATTATTCATTAATTTACAAATATTACATTATTTAAATTTATGAAATTTATTAATTATATAATTTTATTATTATTACTTAAGTAACTTAAAAAAATAATAACATTTATCATTTAAATAATCAATAACTTTGTAATAGGCTTTATTTTTATCTTTAATTTATTTTAAAGTGATGTAAATTTCTTTGCTTCTTTTATATTATTAGGTAATTTATCATAGATTCTAGGGCCCATACAAAATGCACTCTTGTCAAACATAGCTGTTCTATGGCGTATTGCACAAAGTGTACTGGCAAACCTGGTACTCTTTAACGTTTAATATTTTTTTATATTATTTATAATGTCTAATGCTAGTTCATAGATATATAGTGATGGGAATGTCAATATTTTTAAATTTATAAAATGTGGTTTACAAGTATCTGTAGGCTTTAATGCACATATTGCCCGGATACATTTCTTTTGGACAAGTGCACATCGCGAAGAGTCCTCGCTGTTCCCCGTTCAAATCTTTTATAATCTCAATCTTCCTAATCTTCCGTCTTCCATAAAGAAGAAGAAGGAAGATTAAGAAAATTGAGATTATGAAAGATATTTCAGGAATGAAAAAAAAGTTGAAGTGTAAAAGTGTTTCTTGTATTTTTTTTGGTACTAGGTGGAATTAGATGGCGCCAGCATTTCTTTGCTGACTGATCCCATGAGAAGAAAAACGGCCTCTTAAAATCCAAATATTATATTGTGAGTCTATGCAGGGCCATGTCTGGAAGGGCCTTTTGAAGAAAGAGCCATTGCAGTTTTAAGTTGCTACTTTTAGCATCAGCGATCGCTGCCAAAACTTGCATGTCTGCCAAGGCCTTAATTTGTGCCAACGGCAAGATATCGCAGCACACAGTTTAAGCCTTTAGATTGAACTAAGTCGTGTTTCCACGTACCTGAGTGAAGCGACTCGCTTTGAAATGGGATTGAATGTAAGCCACATTGAAAAATATGCTCCGTACGTATGAGTGTACAGTTAAAGGAAAAATTATGTATGTAACAAAGCTACTATGAAACGGTGATATATTAGTAAACGCACACTATCTATCAACCCCACATAATATAATATAACGGTTAATAAAATATATATTTTCAACAAAGTAGCCAAGTTTCAGAAAAGATCGAATTTGAATTTGCAGTGCTTAAGAGCACGGCTAATCATGAATACAAACGTAATAATTAAATCATTTGCAATTAGAGCATATTTCCACAATACTATGCTGATATTACCAACCCGCACTGGGCCCGCGTGGTAGATTACAGCCTACTCCCCTCGAAGAAAGGAGACCTGTGTCCCAGCAGTGGGAACATTATGGGCTGATTATGATGCTGATATTCGGATTTAGTATTAGTTTTTTAAAAATACCTAAAATGAAGGTTATCTAATCGAATTGCAATTCGCACATTTTACAGCATAAATGATAATGTTTTCTTACTGTTTTTTCTTTTTCTGTATTATAGACATAGCGTTTGTTTTAAATTATTAAAAAAAAAAAAAAATTAGTATTACGGAACACATCCATTTTCAATAGCTAGTAGTGCTATCTCGTGTCGCGTGGTCGTACTGCTCACGGTAGCGATGTGTATCGCTCCAACAGACACTCACACTAGAGCAACGTGCTTGTACACGCCGTGCAGCTTGGCTCGTCACGGCGGTTGGGGTTCATTCGGGGTGCTAGGTCTAATGTTTGTTGTCAGTTTTAGACGATTCCTTTGGGATCGTCCATTAATCACGTGAGGCTCCAAAAGGGGGGAGGGGGTTATAATGAGATATTACGTGTATTTATTTTATCGTTGAACGCACGATTTCTAAACCGAATAGCGGCGCGTGACCTTGAGTCGCCGTTGCCAGGCAACTATTTCCCCGTCCGCTGTGACAACCACCCGGCTCGGTTTGCCAGTCGCCAGTAAGACACTTAAGATACTTTGTACCAAAAAAAATACACGTGATTTTGGGTAATGTAAAACCTTAAACGTATCACTACGGGTTTAAAAAGTTGCTAAAAACCATCATTTGATTAATGGACGACCTCTTTACTGTGCTGTACTTATTCGTTTGCTAAATTGTAATAAATAATGTGATATACATAATATTAATGCTAGAAATAAAGATAAAATAGATAAACCAATTTTCAGATTATCTACAGTGCATACCTACATCTTAGGGGGTACTGTGTTAAATGTTAAAACAAAATACCTTGTGCAAGATACTAATTAAATGAATGAAAATTTAAAACTCATATTAAAAGTACACTTTGTAAACAAGCACGCGCGTGTCACGCCCGCGATGTCGCACCAGTCTGCACGAGACTTTATTCTTCTAAACTACGCAACGGATTTTGATGCGATGTTCTTCGTTATTTATATAATTTATTCCGAAAGGTTTGTGTCTTAAACACATTATTATTGAACTTACAAATAGATCATAAAGTATGTCCTTATACATGTATTATAAGTCTAAGAATAAGTTACTCAAAAATAAGTACAAATATCTTCGGTTGAAGTCCACAATTGTATGATCTGTAGGCAATTAAACTTCTCCCAAAATGGCCGCCTGGGAGCAAAATCAACATTAATTGGTAAAAGTATATTCAAAATAGGCTTAAGTCAATTAGCAGAGAGCTCAAAAGGCCCGCCCTTTACCTGCAACCAGGTGTACAGTACGATTCACGAAAGATGACCACAAATGGCGGCCGTCTGCGCTCGCTACACTCATGAAGAAAAGACTTAAGACAAAATAATATTTTAAGGTTGGTTGCGCACCAATGGCGTCGCTCCGGTCTTGACGCATTCCGCCCGCGCCTCACCTCGCACCTCCAAAGGGACCTAAATATGCCTTCTGCGCCGTGGTCATCTTTCGTGAATCTTACTGTACATTAATGTAGGATGGAACGTTATGACAGGGCAGTGAAACGAGACGTGAATGACAAATGTGAAGCATAAAAGAGTGACAGAGATGAATGAACGAAATAGTCAACGAGTGAAAGAGATAGTGAATGAATGTTTAATAAGGTGGAATAGTTAGAACTTGAGGAGGAAGACGATATATTGTAAAGAAAAGGTGTTTTTTAAGACGAGAAATAAAATACAGTTTTTAAGAGTGGATCCGGAGTTTAATTGAAAAGAAATTGAGCTTATCCCACATTAATATACATATTTATTATTAATATATACATTAGTATAATTAGTGTGTTTGGAGAACGGTTACCGATACTTTATATATACCTTACATACTCATTTTTATCGACAAACGCACCTTTAGAAATACTTCTAATCCTGTCACCCCACGAATGGCAGCCATCTTTTTTTTTATCGGCTGAAATCGCGTATGTTCAATAAAATGCTAATATTTTTGAATCTAAGAGTTCCACAGACATGCAAATAACCTTATTGCAAAGGTGAATGCCGAGGCTAACGAATAACTAAATAAATGTTTCATAATATCAAGCAAAAAAGCCAAAAAAAAAAATGAATAACGAAATTTTATACAAAAATTACTTATTTTTTTACATTTTCTACTCTGGTGCAAAAATTACCTTTGAATGTTGCATTTTTTTATGTTTAATCAAATTTATTTGAGTGAAACTACAAAAAAATATACCAAAATATTGACTCTACGCCAATTATTCAACAGCAAATAAAGGAAGAAACTTCATAAGCCGCAAGATACAAAGGTCTTAAAAGTTAGTTAAGAACATTTTCGAAAAATAGTGTTACAGCCAAATTAGACTGATTTAATTTTTTCAATGTAAACAGAGATTTCCAGTTATCTGTTTTTAAATAAGTCATTTCGAAAATGTTCTTAACTAACTCTTGAGACCTTTGTATCCTGCTTGCATTGCTGTTGCGTTTTTCTGTGACAATTAAAATTATTTTTCCTTCTTTCTTTTTCTTCTTTCTTACGCGTATTAAGTTTCATTAAAATCGGTTCAGTCATTTCAAAAAACAAGGGCTTGAAAGTTTGTATGAAATGCCGTACGTCGTAAACGCTCATAACTTAAAAAGATCATATTTATTTATTTAAAGACTTACAGCTAAATACAATGGTGATAAATAACAGTATGATAATGTGACAGCCAATTACAGGTCTTCACGTCTAGAGCTTGTCTGGTATAAAGTACTACACATTTAAATGTTTAATTATAAAAATTAGAACAATTTTGCACACGAACACGTGGGATGATGGGCTGAGCTGATTGACCTAGTAGCAAACAAGGCATGCTTTTTAATAGTGTTTGTGTATTCCAGCTGGCGGGCTCAATGCCCGTGGCCCCTCCACGAGCAGCCCGCTATCAACCCACATATTTTAAGTACTTGTCTTAGTTGGAAGGAGCCGCTAATTACTAATCTTGTTTTGAGCAAGTAGAATAATTCCGGCATGAACAACATACCTAGTTACGGACGAAGACAACTTTCATCTAGGTGACTTTACAGAATAATTTATGTGCAAAAAGTTAGCTGAAAACTTAAAATATTCAGCACATCATGTTACAAAGTTATGCAGCAGAGAGCTGTATGTACCAAATTAGATTTTATCGTTGCTGTAAAATAGTCTACATATTTGTCATGAAGATAACATTAGAATATCATGAAAGTTGAATTTTAACGTCCTTTCTATGAGACTGTAGCAGCATCAACATCGCCAAGTGCGAACTACGCGTCACACGTCGATAAAGAAATATCGGAATAAAGAAAGAAAGCTGAAGAAGTTTCACGAAGGCTGCGTTGACGATCACGCCGGGGTCCAGCATAGATGTATGAGAAACAGGGTGTAAATTTCACTCATCGTCCATAGAAAAGGGAGGATCGTCCGACCAGACTTCGTCCATAGAAAAGGGAGGATCGTCCGACCAGACATCGTCCATAGAAAAGGGAGGATCGTCCGACCAGACATCGTCCATAGAAAAGGGAGGATCGTCCGACCAGACATCGTCCATAGAAAAGGGAGGATCGTCCGACCAGACATCGTCCATAGAAAAGGGAGGATCGTCCGACCAGACATCGTCCATAGAAAAGGGAGGATCGTCCGACCAGACATCGTCCATAGAAAAGGGAGGATCGTCCGACCAGACATCGTCCATAGAAAAGGGAGGATCGTCCGACCAGACATCGTCCATAAAAAAGTGAGGATCGTCCGACCAGACAGGTGTCGTGTCTGGTGAGCAACTGCCCGACGTTTAATGTCGGGACGTTGCATTTATGCTAGTCGCGCGATAAACTCTGCTTGCGCGATGCAAATGGTGATTTTTCGTGACGTCAGTGTGACGAGTAGTTCGTATGTGGCGATGTTGATGCTGCTAGAACACAAGCCGTGTGCCATGGGATTTCTCATCGCCAAATTTTTTTTTACAAAAAAAAAAAAACCGACTTCCAAAAAAAAAACACTACAAAGAAAAAAACACTAGAAACCTTCATTTCGTAAGTCGGTGTCTTTAACTTTAATAAATCTAAAATTTTAAATTTTTACCATTCACTTTGTAGTGTTTTTTTCTCATCATCAGTTCCACTTCACCAAATGGTGCTTTTCGAGTGCAAATGCAATAATTACTATAAAAAATACTGAAATCGATATAGGTGTGCCTGTAAAACTTGAGGATTGCCTTCAATATCCATGGGATCTACTCATCATATTCCGATTTAGTGACAATTGAACCACCTCGGGAGCATACCCTTTCAAACAAAATAAGAATTTTAAAATCGGTCCACAATTGAACGAGCAATCGGTGAACAAACATTTAAAAAAAAAACATACAGCCGAACATAATATAGCCTCCTCCTTTTTGGAAGTCGGTTAACAATAACAAATTTCTATACAAACTATAATCTCCTGTTTAGCTTTAAGGGGTAAATTTTCAAAAATCCTTTGTTGGTGCTCACTTTCACTATAAAAGGACCAATTAAATGAGCTAACGATACTCCGTAGACGTGATGGGTACCGCCATCAACTGGGCACAAATCCAAACTCCGGGGGGCTGCTACAGAGAAATTCCTAATGGAAAATCCCAATAACACTTTGCCCGACCTAGGCTTCGACCCCAGGACCTCATGCTCAGCAGTAGCGACCCCTAGACCAGCGAGGCAGTCATGTATGGAAATATTATACGTGCACGTTATAACATTATTGCAGACGGAAAAAAGCGTCAAACTCAAACTCAAAGCATTTATTTCAATTAAACTTTTGAATTGTCAAAGAGTCGGCGAGTTAGTCACAAAGTTGAAGCTATTTGCCCATTCCAAAACGTAGATCTCTATGGAGAAGAATAGGCAAGAAACTCCAAGGACACTTTTTTAAATCAAGATATTACAAAGTCCTGGGTACAATATTCTTGTCGCTTATATGTGAGAACAATGTAAAACAATAAATTATTTAAAAACAATACAAAATATAAGTCTTCTCGTCGCCAATCCCGCAGTGTTTGAAGACTAAGGTCTTCAACCAGTGCGTCCTGCCCGTTATGACATATGGTGCTGAAACGTGGACACTGATAGTCGGGCTGGTCCACAAATTCAAGGTAACTCAGCGTGCTATGGAGCGGGCTATGCTCGGAGTTTCTCTGAAGGATAAGATCAGAAATGAAGTTATCCGGAAGAGAACCGGAGTTACCGACAGCCTGCAGAGTAAGCAAGCTGAAGTGGCAGTGGGCTGGCCATGTTTGTCGAAGGACCGATGGGCGGTGGAGCAGACGAGTCCTGGAGGTGGAGACCGCGTATCGGCAAGCGTAGTGTGGGACGCCCTCCAGCTAGATGGACCGACGACCTTAAAAAGGTGGCTGGGACAAACTGGATGCGGAAGGCGGAGGACAGGGTGTTGTGGCACAGCCTGGGAGAGGCCTATGTCCAGCAGTGGACTGCTATAGACTGAGGTGATTGACAAAATATAAAAGATTACAAATAAGCCCTGGCAGATAGGAGATGACCAGTCACAACTGACGGCGTCCGTTCATGAACATGACGTCCAACACGTCTTCTTTTATTTTCATACATTTTACTTCGCTGTGTTATCGTGATGCCGTGATGTGGACGTGGACGTCCACGATGATGTTATCGTCACGATTGAAATCATAAAAGCGAATAGTAGGTACGTTTTACGTAATCTGGATCATTCACCGCTAGTTGCATGTAACTCCATTAAATTTAATCGTTCAAGTCCTTTTACTAACGCTAGACCCTTAAGTAAACTTCAAATTCCATTGTGGTCTCCACTCAAGTTGAACTTATAGTGATCGGTTGAGGGACCACCTTCCTCATGCTAGTTCTTTTTATTCCATGTACAGGAAGGGTTGATATTCAATAAATTAGTTTTACAAATCTTTTACTAAGAGTAGTAATTTATGGACGTTGTAAATTTTAACCTGGTTTTGAGATGCCTGTTAGTCACGACTGAGGGACCACCTTTAACCGAATTTATCTTTTGAGTGGCTACTTTTATAAACTAGAGGCTGAATTTACAATTGTTTGAGAACTTTTAGCAAAGGCTGACGCATTCAAAAGCTTAAAATTCAAATGTGGTCCCTCAATGGGAACGCAAACATTAAAAGTAATGCTGTCTCTATCTAACGGAACGTATCAGAAAGTTATAGCAATACTTTTAATGGATTTACGTGGCACTAGCGGTCAGCCTGCTATCAACATTTGTGACTACTTCAATATTTTTTTCGTCATGGCATGAACTTCTCTACAGCAACAATAATTATCTTTATAAGTAATTCAATTTATAGGAACTCATGTAAAAACCTGTTAACAAGAATGTGGTCATAACAGTAGCTCGTTGATGCGGAACCAAGAGGCTTTGAAAATTCACGAAGCGAATTTCTTATAAAGGTTTAAAATTGCAATATGCAAAGTAAGATTTTTATTTTCACCTAGAAAAGGAAAATGTTGTAAAAATATAAGTTTTAAGTATAATGGAACTGTCGAGAACATTCTTTTTGTTTTATGCATTTATTTAACCTTAATTTAGTTTTTACCCGCGACTTCGCGTATAAGTCGTAAGATTCTACAAAATACTAAAATAACAGCCACATTTTTATAGAAAACGGCCTCGTTAGTCTAGTTTTTTATCATAAAAGTTTTGTCAGGCTGTTATTATTTAGCCACGGGCTCCTGGTAGATACAGATAGTTAAAGTCTGTCAATGATTAATTTTGATACGTATAGATTTGGTATTACCCATACCTCCAACTTTTTAGTTTGTCAATACCTAAATTCGTCGCTCCTGTTTTCGGTCCATTATGTTTATGAGACATTCAACATAACCAAAAAACAAACTGTATGAATAACAAATGATTATTTTTGATTTGTTGTAATTAAACTCCAAACTGTGCAGAACTTCTCTTTTACATATTTATGGGTATCTATATTCACAGCCATAGACACGGTTATTTAATCTCAAATGGAATCATATATAAGGGCTTAAACACGTGCTGACAGACGCTACATCAAATATGTCACCGTAAGATTATGAGCACCGTTAGTTTATAATCTATCTAGCGAGATTATAAACTATAGAAAAATTTTGAACTGTTACAATATAACGTCAAATTGTAAATCAATAAACGAACCTGCACTTAACACGCGTAAAATTGTGAAAAATCCCTAATCCTGGTCCGGGCATGGCGGTAGCCGTATTGGTAAAACACGTCACCCCCTTCCCAGACTTGAGGTTGCCCGCAGAGCCGGGGATCGTGGAAGTCGCAATTGATCCCATGATCCCCGGTGCAAGTGTGGGAAGTTAATACTGGGGTGTTTTTAGTCAGTAAAAGTCTGACAGACCCCTCTATCCGCGACAGGGCGGAGAACATCCATGAGGATATCCAAACGCACGCCCAATCCCGAACCAAAAAATTTTTTTTGTGGCTTCTCGCAGATCAACCTTTGAGGCTGTCGTCTGCTTAAGCGGACTTTCCTGTAGTTGCCTCAATAAATTAAGGCCTCCAGCCAGGCTATAAACTTGTATAATAAGCGACTACATGCTAATGGCACCCCCTGTAGGGTACGGATCTCGGCTTAGGGCGTCGCTGGGGGAGGCCAGCAAGGAACAGACTGAATCGGATTAAGACTAATTAGGGACGAATTTAAAGATACAGCTCTGCACAGTGCAGCAGTGGCGCGGGCTGGCTCGAGCAAGGGTCGGGGTGGGGATGGAAGGGGTCGTTGCGGTGGGCCTCGGTGGCGAGGACGGAAGGACGGCAGTCGGATTTTGTGTTTGTGTACAGTGCTGGTGGCCCTACTAGGTACTCTTCTGGAGGAGGGTTGTGGCGTCATCGGGAATGGAGAGAGTATGCCTCGGTCGGTGAATCCTACCTAAACATGCGGGGAGGGAGTGTATCGGGTCGCAATTAGGGGATTGCAGTGCTTTATAAAGAAGAAAATCTTTGAGAGGCTTTTCATGAACTGCTGGACGGTGAGGATTTTAAAATCTAAGTGCACATCCACATTGTGACTTTTCTTAGGCAACGGTTGTTTTATAAATAAAGTAAGCAAGTATGTTGGCAATAGGCTTACCTCCTGGGATCTGGAGGCAAAAGTCCTCGCGCACGTCTGGGAGTGGCGCGAGGAGGCGAAACGCCGGGGTGAAACTCCGCTGCCGCGAGAAATCACGGCACAGCGAACAGAACTCCGGCGGGATCTTATGGCGGCATGGAGAGTGCGATTGTCGCAACCCAGCGCTGGGCACGCCACAATTGTGGCGATAAGTCCCCTCTTTGAGGAGTGGCTAAAGAGGCGCCACGGCGTCCTCACCTTTCGCCAGACACAGGTCCTCACCGGACATGGTTGTTATGGGAGGTTCCTGTTCAGGATAAAGCGAGAGGAAACGCCCGGGTGTCACCACTGTGTGGATCGCCCGGAGGACACGGTGGAGCATACGGTGGAGGTCTGACCAGCTTAGGCGGAGCACCGCCGTGTCCTCACGGAGGCGATCGGTGGCGGCGATCTCTCGCGTCCGGCCCTGGTTCAGGCCATGGTTCGGAGCGAGAGTGCATGGGAGGCCGTCACCTCCTTCTGCGAATTAGTAATGCTTGCGAAGGAGGAGGCGGAACGCGTGAGGGAGAGGCAAGGTTCGTGCCCTCGCGCCCCTAGTCGCCGCAGGAGACGCCCCGGGCGTCGGGAGTCGCAAGCCGATTTCCGGCCACAGTAGGCGCGGGCCTGCGGACGGTGAGCGATGGGTAGCTCACCATCCGATAACGACCAGGCCCGGGTCGACGGCGTGTAGTATTCCACGCGCACCTCAAAGAGTTGTCAGCACCAACTGACAGGGTCCGCTAGGGCCAATGCCTGCCAGGGTTGCGAGTTTGTCCGAATAGGATATCGTGGCCCTGGCACACAGGCAAATAAAGGAACACGGGTGGGTTTTAGTCAGTAAAAGTCTGACACGCCCTCCCGCTCCGCCCAGAGGGGGAGAAGTTATTTCATAATTTCCCACCCAAGAAACAAAAAAAAAAAAAAAAGGCTTACCTCCTATTATATGTGGATGTGGCTATAAGAGTAGGGGAAGACCAAAGATCGATGGATGGACTGTGTTAAAGATGCTATGGCTATAAATAGGGATTACTACCGAGTGATAACTAATAGAGAAGTATGAAATAATTAAAGAAAATCCGTTTATTTGCGGTAAACATGACGCAAAAAAGAAAATAAACACAAAAAATAAGAACAGGTTGGGAGAAACATACGTCACATTCCCGTTAAACGGCTATCGCTCAATATTATGATGTGACCCTATGCGAGACAGAGCCCCAGCGCTGGTTTTCAGGGACAGCCGGCGCTGACGTAATGACGTCGTCCGGTGCAGCAAATAATTAAGACGCAGATATATGCCAGTGACCTTAAGTGGTTAGCTTGCGTGTTCTGTACTGAGCTCACGCAACGCGTCGCACGTTCAGCCAGTAATAAGACTCGCCCATCAAGGAGCGCTGTCCCCAATTTAAGGCATTTTTAATGTATTTTACACAAAACCAAAGGTATTTTAATAAAACGCGTATACCATAAGATCAATAATTAAATTATCTTTAAATAGGTGAAGGTTTCAGAAAAATACGCTTGGTAGATTTTGCGCCATTCTCAGTTTTTTATCCGCGTTAAACATAACTTTAAAAATTAATTTCACTATGTATTATAAACATAATCTAAAATATTCACATATTAAATTATTGAGAAAATGCTCTAATTTAACATATATTTTTTTCAAATCATTAGCACTACTCGTTTAGACGTGATATTCAGTATAAAATCAAAAGTCGGTTATCGTCGCCTTAATAGGACGCTGTACCGGTACAGCAGCAGCGGAAGAAATAGACATGTTGCGCCGCCGACCACAAATAAATTGGGATAACGGCAGCAGAATGATAATTAATAAATGTGGATGTGCCATGCACCTTTATCTATCGATTCCAATACAGGCATGATGTCATGTAACTTGCAAACTAACTGAGAAACTATCACAGAATCTTTCCCTAGATAGGATATTGGAACCATACTCTTAAGTAACCGGTTTTTATACAATCTTTGCCGCTAGAGTTTCTACAGCTATCCGGGATTTTCGCCAGAATCGACTTCCTAAGGGCAAGATTCACAAATCGTACTTTGACTTTCCTATGTAAAATAAACATTGCATACGAAAATTACATATGTATAAATAACTAACAATACAACTAAATAACTGCATGCTATAAGTATAACCGTTTTTTTTATTTTTTATTCAAAAATAAATGGCTTTGTCGCACATACGATTATGCCGCCCTGGTTGGTTTAACAAAATCATACTACTATTATCACCTTAGCATAGCTAATTTGTAAAGTACTCAAGCTGCATCAGAAAGTGGCACAGTTAGAGCACTATTACAGTAGCCGATCTCTCTAATCCTACAATCTAAGCTATTCCTAAATTCCCCGTTTCTTTTCCCCGGACACACTCGGTTAATATGTGATAAACATCATCAACGGAATTAATACAAAATTCACACTTATTCGAAGTTGATTTTGCCAGTAGGTATAGGAATTTATTACAAGGGCTGTGTCCGGAACGAAGTCTCAGTGCGATAACCGAGAAGAAATCAGAAATCAGTACTTTATTTGCTATGAATGTAGGTACAGGTATATGATGTTGTACATAAATTAATGAGATCGGCTACAGTCTACCTTACGGCGTGCAAATTATTACATAAATTAAAATATTAATACAAACAAAATAATGTCAACAAAACAGAAATTAAAATGAAGTCAATTAACAATAATAAAGCCAGGTACATATGTCATGGTCAGATTTGCAATTAATTATAATAATCACAATCTGGACAAGCTCATATTATTTACAAAGTCTTTAAAAAACATAATAATGTCAACAAAACAAAACAGAAATTAAAATGAAGCTGATTAGATTATCTATCCACGGTGAGTTCAAGGGATGCGGTTGGATCGTTTTGTAGCAGATTCCTTTTTCTAGTGATCTTTTATTGAAATAAGGAGTATTTCAATAAAAGATCACTAGAAAAAGGAGACAAAGCGAATAACATAAATATATAACCAAGATGTAAAATCTAAATATTTGCACGGCTTGAATGCCGAATATAGTGAAACCCATAGATATTAAGACATTATGTTAGCTACCAATGTTCTTGCAAATAAATATAATTCATTCATTCATTTGAGAGCAGTGGTGGCCCAGAGGTATCGGCCCCGACTTACGAGTTGTGGGGTCATGGGTTCGAACCCAGGCAGGTTTACTTAGTGTAAATAATTTCATCACCACTGCTGTCAAAACGGTGAAGGAAAACATCGCGAGGAAACCGACATGTCTTAGAACCAAAAATTCGAAGACATGTGACATCTACCAACCCGCACTGGGCCCGCGTGGTGGGTTACGGCCCGCTCCCTCTCACAGAGAGGAGGCCTGTGTCCCAGCAGTGGAAACATTATAGGCTGATTAATTATTCATTCGATTTGTATGCGACCCTGCTTGCTCACATTCGCTTCTATGAATATAAGCAATATAAACGTAAGAATAAGGTTCATTTTCGTATGAAATGCTTACTTAGTAAAGTCAACGTGCGGTCTGTGAATCTTGCTCTCAGTCTTTTCCACTTTGGAACAGTCTATCGACTATTGTCTCCTAGTTCCATTAAACTTACACGGTAAAATGGCTCCAGGGGTATGTCGTTTAGTATTGAATAGTTTATCCGCTGTTCTGTTTTCAGTTGTAAAACTTTTTGAGCTAAAAGAAAAAGAAAGAAAGAAAAAAACCTTTTTTTTTTTAAGGTTTGCAATTTTTTTTTTTATAGGCATAACATATCACCTGTAATCCCGGAAGGGTTACGCAGAGGCATACCTATAGTACACCCACATTTCTCCAGTTAAACTTTAAGTCCCATATAATAGGGGGCGAGCCTAAACCATAATTACTTGTATGTGGTTTTTTGGTGAAAAGTAGGTACTGACGCCAGCACATCAAGCTACTACAATCTGTTAAATTTCATTAAAAGTTTTTCAACTTTATCGTTATAGCATAAGGTTCAAGGTTGATAGGGAAAATTTGACAGTTTCGGGTAGCTTGACCTGCTGGCTTCTGTACATGGAACTAACAGTAAAACTGGTGAAACGTGGAGTTTTAATGTACACTGTCACACAGTGGAGGAAATTCTATGCGAGGTTAGTATGGAAGACTGACTGACTTTTTTTTTTTTTGTTCACGGGATGGAAAATCCTCATGGATGTCTTCAGCCCTGGGACGGTCGAAGGGGTCTGTCAGACTAACTAAAAACCACCCCAGTGTTCCCTTCCCACACTTGCACCGGGGATCTTGGGATCTGTTATTAATTCCGCAATCCCCGGCTAGTGCCGGCCCGCCTCTGCAAGTCTTGGGTGTGAGGTGTTTGACTCCCCCCCCCCACCGCGACGTCTGAAAGGGGCGCGTGTGGGACACTACGCGCCGCCACCTCGGGTCCAGTGTGATGAGGGAGCGGCGGACGTCCCCAAGTCCACCGTCCCTGGACCCATTTAGGGGGGGCGGAGAGGGCATTATCTGCCCTCTGCCGACGCCCAGTGCGCCTGCTGCGGGCCGGGTGAGCGGACGAAATCTCTCGCTCCCTTTCCGCAGCCTCTTTCTGCGACACGACTGTTTCGCAGAAGGACACCACCGCGTCCCAGGACTCCTCACTGCCGACCATCGACTCGACCACGGACGGCAGTGATAGGTCACTGCCTAGTCCAAGACTGACGTAACCTTAAATGTGTTACCTAAGAGAATAGGGCGTGTCTATAATGGTATAAAATATTTGTTTTTATTCCCCTACAGATAGGCCCAGTAAAATAAGATCTGAAGTTTTTACAACTTAACTAAAAAAATACCTAAACAATCAAACGAAATGTGCCGTAAAAACTTTCCAAATCTTTCGAAAATAAAGAATAACTTTCCAAATCTTTCGAAAATAAAGCTTACCTATTCATTCCAAGTTTCGTAAAACAACAATATTGTATTGAACTAATACGAGTACTAGCTGCTATCACGAGCCCACGGACATTTTATTATAATTTATTTTCTTTTGTAACAACTGACTTGGAAAATAATATAAAAGCAGCGGTTTCTTTGCTATGACATACGAAGAGTTGAATAAAACATGACATAAACATCCATTAGTAGAATAGAATAAAGTCGATTTTCATGTTTGTGTGTGTGCTTTTCTTATAATGGATTTTGATGCGGTGTTCACTATAATTTTGAATTCCGAAAGGTTAATTTGTATTTGTTACCGTTTATTTATGAACTACCTTAGTTTATAATCCGGTTAACTAATGTTTTACCATAACACCTTACCGTTGACAAATTTTTAGATTACAACAAACGTATATACTATTTATTTCACAAATAACTTATTCCGCAAATGTTTTATTTTTTAAAGACTCATTTACAAACATTTATTACATTAAAAAAAAAATTGCCAAATGCTCCCTTTACAAAGTTTGGCATGGTATTGAAACATTTATAAATATTTCATTAAATATTTAAATTATTTTGGAAAAATCACGTTTAAACTAAATATCGATTTATAAAAAAAATTCTAAACCAGTCACAAAGTGATCATGACAGTATTGTTTTGCATAATTTTATAGTCGTAGTAGATGTGAATGATTATGTTAGCAACGCGTTCAGTATTTTATACAGTTAACAAGTGTGTCAAATAATTTACAGGCCAGTTCTTTACACCTACTAAAGTATTTTTTTATTTCAATATATTCTAGTTTTTCTTGTGAAATTAAAGAACAGCTTATAACTGTCAAAAAATTCTGAACTGCAACGAACCATTTACAATATAACGCATTATTTTTCGATCGTTTTATATCTATCCATGGCAAACCAGAGACAAATTGAGATCTGGTATAAAACTTGCATGCGAGGTAACGCACCTTGCGCTAATACCATACTAAATAGCATGCCTAGCTGCGAGCAACTTGGAAGTAGCGCTCGCCGACCGCTGCCGCGGCACCGCTCGCTTCGGTCGCTCGGCTCGCGCGCGCTTTGTCACAGTTCTATCCTAACCTAACCCATTTCACTCAGATCACAATTTTTCGACACTTTATAATCTAACGGAAATAATGCCGATAGATTTATAAACTAAGGGTTTTCACAATCTTACGGTGACATATTATGTATAATAAATTCATAACTTAATTTCAATATGAATAATAGTAGATTATTAACCAAGGGGATAAAGCAGTGTCTTCTGTCGCGGATGACGATTTAAATCGCGAGTGTAGCGAGGGCTTTAAGTTCACCCAAGACTAAGACAGCTTTATCACCGAGGAAAATACTCTACTTTTTGTACCATTTGCGAAAAAATTAACACAATAATAATATTTATGAGATAAGCATTTTAGAACATTAACTTATTTATAAAAATAAATTAAAATAAACAAATTCCTAGATTAATATTTTTTTGTCGGAAAAGCAAAGGCATCAAGCTCATACGGCCTCGTCGGTTTTCGTAACTTTATTTAATAATCATAACTGCATAATAAATGCGTATTCCTTTTTCAAAAAGATGTATAATGGTTTATATACAAACTCAATGGTGTAAACACAGATGTAGTTCAATATAAATTTCGGTAAGTATTCCAAATTTAAATCACATTCTCCCTAGAGGATGAATGAAATTCAGTACAATTTTCTTTCCCTGTTTTTAACAGATTAAAAATGACTATTGTTATGTTCGCTTTTTGTGGCATAGAATGTCACTTTTTTGAGCAAGTGGTACGAAAAGATACATTCGTAGACTTATTAATAATAAAGAAATGTTGATCTTTTGTCAACTCCTGAAAACCATGCGATGCAAGGGCGGGTCGCTATAATTAAATAAAATCTGATGAAAAGTGATGCGAAATTCTTAATTACGATGTAAATTATGTGCTTACGCCATTACTAACACAAACTACAGGTAAGAAGAAAGTAAAAATAATCATCTCTTATATTAGGAGTGGAGACCGCGTATCGGCAAGCGTAGTGTGGGACGCCCCCCAGCTAGATGGACCGACGACCTTAAGAAGATGGCTGGGTCAGACTGGGTGCGGAAGGTGGAGGACAGGGTGTTGTGGCGCAGCCTGGGAGAGGCCTATGTCCAGCAGTGGACTGCGATAGGCTGAGTTGATTTATTGATTGAAATTAGGAAAAGCCTAGTTCCCAACATAATGTTGGGGTCAGTTTCCAGTCTAACCAGATGCAGCTGACTATTTTACATGGAGCGACTCTATCTGACCACCACAACCCGGTTACTGAGTAATACGATACCCCTTGGTAAGACTGGTTGTCAGACTTTCGGGCTTCTTAACGCCTGTCAAAGAACTACAAATTACAGTCGGGACCAACGGCTTAAAGTTCTTTCCGAGGCACAGATGGGTCTGGGTATTCAATGGACGGTCACCCATCAACGGACCGACCTCGAAAAGGGTTGCTTAACCTTGAAGACTGACCCGTTTTTTTTTTTTTGTTTGGGTTGGGAAATTATCATATAACTTCTCCCGCTCTGGGCGGAGCGGGAGGGCGTGTCAGACTTTTACTGACTATAACCCACCCGTGTTCCTTTCGTGCCTGTGTGCCTGGGCCACGATATCCATTTCGGACAAACTCGCAACCCTGGCAGGCATTGGTCCTAACGGACCCCGTGCGGCTGTTTAAAAAAAAAATAAGAATAATAAAAGCACAAAATGTTTTTACCGATTTTTCTAGTCCACTTTAACCAGTTACCTAAAATGTATCAAAAACATTGTATTTTGTAACGAAAATATTTTGCTCCGTCCCAAAATAAGAAAAGTTTTTATTTTGAGCTGCAGACTGTTCGTTAGTTTCCGTTTTGACAGAAGATAAACAACAACGTTCTAGGTGTTTGTACTCCCAGCAACTTTCGACATATTTTTAGCGTTTAGGATTAAAATGTTCAGGGTGACACATGTTTAATGTATCATATAAACTTTAGTCTGAGTTTACAATTATGTTGCTGCTCGTGAATTTGTTGGTATTGTTGTATAGATGAAAAGAAAAATTGTTTATGTGCACAAACAAAACGCATAGATTACATAAAATGCAGCAGGCATCTTCTGGGTAAGCTCAATCCATCGTCGACTTTGTCTCTGTCACCTCTGCCCTAGACTAAGGTCAAGAGCAAACCCATCCTAAATAAAAAAAAAAACAAAGTAGCCAAAAGCCTCCTATTCAAGCAATAACATTTTAATAGTTTCGTTTTGGTTCTGTTTGGTGCCAGATGTAAAGAATAGCACCATCCCATTTCTTCCCGTGGGTGTCGTAAAAGGTGACTAAGGGACTTACTAGAGAATGGGCAGCAGAGTTCGCTATGCATTTAAACACCATACTGTGATCGCCAACCCACCTGCCTAGCGTGGCGATTATGGCAACCCCCCCCCCTTTGGGGGAGGTCTATGTCCAGCAATGGACGTCTTTCGGCTGAAATGATGATGATAAGTTTCGTTTAGTTTTTGTTTTTTTTTATCATAAAAGAAAAAGAAAGAAAAAAGAAAAATATTTTATTCGGGACATGCACAAGAAATACAAATATAGCATTCATCATAAGCATCATCGTAAGGTATGCTTTTAGTATTTCCCCGAGCTGTTTCAAAAACAACTTTACTGTGACCTTAAGTCCTAGCTAAACTGTATCCTTAAAAAGGGAAAATTGACATAGTTCTGTCTACAGGTTCTGTCCCACTGCATGCTGGGCTAAAGTCTCTTCCAAATACTTTCTTTCCCAACTCTTTTCCAACGAGCAATGCAATGATAATGATTATTTTCCTGCCTTAGAATCTGCGTAAATATTAATAAACTGTTCCACCGAACCGCACTTATCAAAATTTTGTTTCAGTGCAGTTAGTGGAAGTGCTCAGGTGCGGTTCGGACAAGCTGTTGAAATCAGTGCTCTGAGTGGAATACCTCTAATATTCGAGTTATGGTACAGGTACATTGTCACATTCCCCACAGCATGATCAATAGAAAATTGTGTACCAGAACATCGTATAATAAAACTGGATGCACCATAAAATGTTATAACATCACACATTTTAACGGTGGTACACACGGCTACACATCAAGCTATACAATTCCAGTTTACGCTGATCTCGCACTGAACGTAAATCTTATACAATGCGAGATCAGCTTATACTGGAAATGTATAGCTTGATGTGTAGCCGTCTGTACATAGTTTGGTGCAATGGCTTCGAGTGTGTTTTATAGCAACACACTTGCACAGCTGGCGACAATTTGTTTTTTTAAACTCGTTTTGAATATAAATTGTGTTTTTATAAAAATTTAAAGTAACGCCATCATATCTAGTGATAATAGTAGTAAGTACCTATGATCTAAATCTTGGGGCCTAAAATGGACGCTTTGGCAGAATTATAATATGATCTGCGTACAATTCATACATCCCGCAATTCAACTGTTTGACAGCTGCATGGACGCCTTTGGCAGAATCTCTAATCTGCGTACAATTCATACATCCCGCAATTCATCTGTTTGACAGATGCTATTTGACATTAGACTTCATTAAAACAATTCTTATTTAGTGGACCATTTTACGAAACTCCATACAAAACTGTCAAAGAGATAAATTGCGGGATATGAATTGTACGCAGTTCATAATTATGATTCTGCCAAGTCGTCCATTTTAGGCCCCCTGTACTGTCTGAGTCTGAAAAAGGAGAAAGTCATTCGGCTGAAACGATGATGATATTTTGTAAAGAAGAATATAGACACACCACACTAAATGCGAAAGTAATTAACCACATATTTAATGAAGGTAGGATTACTTTTAGCTGGCTCGGTGGCGCGGGCGCACCTTACGTCGTTGCCGGCGGAACGGAATGTTGCCATTATAAATATTATATTTATATAAAATTTATTATAGAATTAAGTATTGTTTATTTATTTTATTTTATATTTCTTATTTATATCCCATTGTATGCTGCACCGCTCGACGTCATCACGTCAAAGCTGGCAGTCGCTGAAAACCAGCGCTGGGGCTCTCTCTTGCATAGGGTCGCAGCATTATGCTAAGCAATAGCCGTTTTGCGTGGATGTGATGCATATTTTCCCCAACTTCTTAATTTTTGTGTTTGTGTTTCTTTCTTTCTTTGCATCATGTTTACCGCAAATAAATGTAGGTATTTTCTTTCTTTCTTTCTTTACCTATTACAGTTTGATGGACACAGTATATCCCCTAAAAGTTCAAAACCTTACCTACTCGCCACACAAAAGTGTCATGTTGAGGATTTCTTATCCTATCGGTTACAAATATACCCCATCATCATTTCAGCCGAAAAACGTCCACGACTGGACATAGGCCTCCCCCAAGTACCGCCACTTTGCCCGGATCTGTAGGAAGGGGTTGCCATAGTCACCACGCTTGGCAGGTGGGTTGGCGATCGCAGTTAATATACATAGAGAACGCTGCTGCCCATTCTCTAGTAGTAAGTCCCTTAGTCGCCTTTTACGACACCCACGGGAAGAAATAGGTTGGTGCTATTCTTTACGTCCAGCACCTCACGAAACGCCCTATCACAGGGTAGGGATATTATAAAATAGCAGTTCTTTTTACTCGTTACCCTTTTTTTTTTTTTTGTTTTTGACGCTGGGAAAAATGCATTACGCATGCCCCCCCATCGGGGGATGGGAGGGGTATGTAGGACTCCCCGAAAAATCCGGTATACCCACTAAACGACCCAGCGGCGCTCCTACCTCGTCTGCAAGGAGGAGGACTGGGAATCCGGCAGAGCCATAACATCCAGTCCCCCGCTAACGACCGCCCGCCTTGCAGGCGGGCCCGACACGCCCCTCCCGTCGGGGAGGGGCCCAGGAATGACCGCGAGCGCTCTGTCATTCCCGCCCGAAGTGGATGGTGAACTGTGCAATGCAGGAGAAGGCGCCCCCGCACCCGTCTCCCGCTGTTCACCACCAGGGGGCATAAGACGACGATCGTACAATCGCCTTCTCATGCCCCGTCTTCGCCTGCGGAGCGGCGCTGCGAGAGGGTCGTCCTCACGCGCACGCTCCGCGTCCTCCTTCTGCGACATTACGTCCTCGCAGAAGGAGGCGACCGCTGTCCAGGCCCCCTCGCTCTCCAGCATCGAGTTGACGACGCTGGGAAGCGAGAGGTCCTGCCCGACCGCTGCTTTACTCGTTACCCTACGCCAACATTGTCGCGTTTGTTGTTGCATTGTTATTATATGTATAGCTTTGGCGATTTATTATTTATGTTGGCAGTACTGTGTTGTTCACAGATTTTTTTTATATTATTATTATGTTATTTATATAGTGAAGACTTGTAATTGGCTGTCAGTCACATTTTCAATTTCTTAGTCGGTTTTGTTTAGCTGTAAGTCTTCCAAAGGAAATAAATAAATAAATAACGCGAACTCCACGTCGCGCGCTCTCTCTCGCATACCGGTAGACATCTCGCTGTATAACAGAGAGCGCGCGAAAAGTAGTTCGCTTTATCGCGACAGTGTAGCCGTAGGGTTACAAAGATTGTCATTTTGTAACCCATACCCTATTTTTGACCAAAATGTAGGTACCCACGTGTCCTAGAGCAATACATCGTGATCCGTAGACAAGTTTTATGTCTAATTTGGTTACGAGTACGTGCCGTAATAAACGGGTCCGCGGAAGGTTTACTGCCGTACCTGGGTTAAAATACTAGCAATTGTACTGTCCTACCTTGTTGAGGACTGTATTTTTGGGCGAGATTCTTAAAAAAAAAGTTTTTTCTTGTTTTAGTTTAAAGAATCAAAAATACAAAAATGTGACAGAATACCTTTTTTTGCGGGCTCGGGCGTGTCAGACTTTTACTGACTAAAACCCACCCGTCTTCCTTCCGTTACCTGTGTGCCAGGGCCACGATATCCCTTTCGGACAAACTCGCAACCCTGGCAGGCATTGGCCCTACCGGACCCCGTCAGTTGCTGCTGACATCTCTTTGAGGCGCGCGTGGAACACAACGTGCCATCGACCCGGGCCTGGTCCTTATCAGAGTGATAGAATAACTGCTCTCCAAATTCTTAGGAGATAACGTGTTTAGATTGGTCATCCCATCCAGGCACTGACTGCGGTATGTTCAGCTTAACCCCGCAACCATCGTGCCAATTGGTTCTTGCTTAGTCAAGAGGTCTTCTCAGTTACCTCATCCTAGAATAATTAATAGTACTATAGCATCATGCCAGCTTAAGGCGACGATAACCGACTTTTAATGATTTTATACTGAAGATCACGTCTAAACAAGTAGTGCTAAAGATTTGAAAAAAATATATGTTTAATAAGAGCATTTTTTCAATAACTTAATTTGTGAATATTTTCGATTATGTTTATATTACATAGTGAAATTTATTTGTAAAGTTATGTGTAACGCGGATAAAAAACTGAGAATGGCGCAAAATCTACCAAGCGTATTTTTCTGAAACCTTCACCAATTTAAAGATAATTTTATTATTGATCTTTTAGTATACGCGTTTTATTAAAATACCTTTTGTCTTGTGTATATTAATTAAAAATGCGTCAAATTGGAGACAACACTCCTTGATGGGCGAGTCATATTACTGGCTGATCGTATGACGCGTTGCGTGAGCTCAGTACAGAACACGCAAGCTAACCACTCAAGGTCACTGGCAAGTGTTTAAAAGTGTGGGACTTAAGACTCAAAGTCTTAAGTCCCACACTTTTAAACACTTGCGGGGTATTGCATATCACACTTATAATACCTGTCGTTTAGACAATTCAACAATGTTCATTGACTTAATTACACTGTCGAGCAGACGAATTTTTCAAACATTATTATGAATTTCCTTCAAAGTGGTTCGCATTGTGATACGCAATTGATAATTATTAATAGATCCTCTTAGTTATTTCAACCTAAAATTAAGAATACTTATTTACTTACTATAGTAATTATACCAGCTTAACACACATTAAATCACCGAAACTGATCTTTGAGTAACAGAAACCCAAGAAGTTCTTCATGAACTAAGTAAGTACATGGAACAACTTAGTCTTTCGAAGTTCGCAACTACGTATCGCGGAGCTGAAATTACGAAAATGCATATATATACAATGTATGTATGGCAAATTGGCAACCAACCTAAATTAGGGAAATATTTGTTTTAAAAATAAATAGAAGTTTTGCGTCGGAGTTTATGCCGATAAATTGTGAAACAAGCTGGATAGAATATTCTTGAAACTAGTATTAAACTTCGATTTGGTTTTAAAAGTAAAATATTCTGAAACAATTTGCTTTCGTTTTATTTATAGAATATTCTTGAATCTAGTATTAAACTTCGATTTGGTTTTAAAAGTAAAACATTCTGGAACAATTTGCTTTTGTTTTATTTATCAGCGCAATGATAATTCGCTCAAGGTTTGATTAAAAGGAAAGACCTATGAATCTGGAATCCGTGATAGCCTCATGTCCTCTGTTCCCAGTGGGGAAAACTATTATTTTATACAAATAAACGCGTTTGATTATCTATAAACATTTTGGTAAAAAGATCGCTTATTTTGAAGATCGACTAGGTATCTATGAAGTTATAACACAATAATTTTTATCAGAACTCTTAATAAATGTTATATACTTAACTCTTATTTCAAGTAGGTACATAAAATAAAATAGGTATAAATATATTACTGCACCGCAGGAACAAATTTATATACATTCAGAATTCTGCAGTCTCTAAAATAAATCCCCGGGAGAAACCAAAATCCTTGCTGCAGCTACGCTCCAAGTAGACAAAAGCAATAAAATACCAATTTCTAGCCCTCACCGCATGTTTAGATAAAGCTATATAGGTACTGTACTAGAGAATTTTTTAAAGCAAATGTAGGTTGCAATCTTATTGTAAAAGTTAAAATAGGCAGTCATGAAGTAATGGATAGTGGCATTTTAGTAGCTAACACATAAATTAAACTTATTTCCTGTCTTATCAGAAAACGCAGAAAGTATTTATAACATCAGCAGCACGCATACTTTTTATCCCGGTTTCTTTAAAAGATCTATATATATTTGAGATCTTCTGTATCAATTATTATTACGAAATGATATACAGGGTTATTTTTAAAACGTCAATAACCTCTTAAGGGGTCATTGTACTCATCATTATGAACAACTTTTACTATGGGACCAAAACTGAAATCGCGAAAAAAAAACCAGCGGTTCCCTACATTTATGTTCGAATAATTCGTTAAAATGTAGGGAACAGCAGTTTTTTTTTCGCGATTTCTGTTTCGGTCCCATAGTAAAAGTTGTTCATAATGATGAGCACAATGACCCCTTAAGAGGTTATTGACGTTTTAAAAATAACCCTGTATATAGATAATCGTATTTCCTTTGATTGAACTTGTGATGTGCTCACACCAACATCATCTCACACTCAGCTAGCTTTTTTTCCTTCCTCTACTGAGTCTACTGCAACTTTTTCAATCAAAATTCATTTAATCACTAAATCTTATAGCTTTTACTATCCTATCTAAACCTAATGGCAGTCTACAATTAATCGTCCTTTCAATAATGTGAGACAATAGTATATACCTATTCATTCTTTACCATAATTTATCACACAATGCAGTTCTCACAGAATAGAAAACAATAGCCATCTTATATATAGTAAACTCTTCAATAACAATGGACTTACTCAATCCAAAGGACTCTTTATTTACCATTACTCTTGCCGAAATATCAACACAACCTAAACTAGAAATACTCTCATAACAATCAAAATATTTAAATAAGGATCTAGAGATTTTAGCTCGCATTTACTAACCGTCAGTGGACTAACCCAGTCATAATGTGGAAACGTTCTGTGGTGCACTTTTATTTATTGATATTTCTACGATTTATAAGTTGCTGTCAGTGTAATTTGAATCATACAGACATCGGTGTAGATAAAAGACTGCTTGAGTTGGAGGAACACAGTACAACCGAATTTTTTGACAAGACAGGGACTAGTATCGACCCGGAGGGAGTTTCCACGACCACAAATCTCCCTCAAACTAGTTTTTTTGAAATAAATGAAACTACTACAGAATCAAATGGCAAAATAAAAGGATTATTTGAATTGGAATCTAATAAAAGTAATTTATTACCTGAAGAACATAATGCATTCGAAATTTTCGAATTAAATGAAAATAGCTCAGAGATAGTTGAAGCAATAGTTGACGGACCTGAAAACAGTTTTGAATCAAATTATTTAAGAACAGCTAATCCTAATGAAACTGCAACAGAAAATTTTACTGAAATCAACACAGGAAATCAATCACAGAGTGGCTTGTGGAAGAAATGTCGACATTACATGAATGGGGATTCCTTTAATTTGGGGAAAATGTCAGACATCTGGCAAGTGGTGTACTATCGACTGCCGAACAAGTTGAAATGTTTCACACTACATATCAAAGCGGTCAAACTAAAGGTAAGCATCCCAATTTCTTATATTTTAACCAATACAATGCGGTGTATTATATGTATGTAGTGCCCTTGAAGTAATTTCATCCTGGCCTATGAAATTGCCCAGGTAGGTCCAACTCCTGGGTTGCGGGTTTGTCTAATGGGATATCGTGGCCCTGGCACACAGGCAACTGAAGGAACACGGGTGGGTTTTAGTCAGTAAAAGTCTGACACGCCCTCAACTCCGCCCAGAGCGGGAGAAGTTATTTGATAATTTCCCACCCTAAAAAAAGGTAGATCCAACTTCGAGAAAGAGGTCAATCGTCGAATCTGACTCGGCTGGGCAGCGTTCGGGATACTACGCAATATCTTCTCGTCCCACATACCGCAGTGACTCAAAACGAAAGTCTTTGACCAATGCGTGTTGCCAGTGATGAACTATGAAATGTGGTCGCTCACAATAGGCCTTATCAGAAGGCTAAAAGTCACCCAAAGTAGTGGTAAATAGTAGTTTCCCTACGTGATCGAATCAGAAATTAAGAGATCTGCAGGCAGACCAAGGTAACCAATATAGCCCGAAAAATTTCCAAACTTAGTGGCACCACCCTTGCTCAAGACGGGTTGGTGACGGTTGGCGATTTCAGACTTATATTAACTACATGTTCGGGTTTCCTCACGATGTTTTCCCTTCATTTCATTCCCGATGTCAGTAACCTCCACGATAAACTCAGAAAGTACACATGAATTGAAAAAGTCACATTGGTACTTGCCCGGATTTGAACCCACTGCCTCTATTGTAATGAATCAATAGTAATATACTTACTAACTGGCCAGACGGAAAGAATAGCACCATCCTATTTCTTCCCATGGATGTCGTAAATGGCGACTAAGAGACTTACTAGAGAATGGGCAGCAGCGTTCCCCATGCATTTTAACACCATACAGCGATCGCCAACCCCCTGCCAAGCATTGCGATTGTGGCAAACCCCCCCCCCCCCCCCCGTTTGGGGGAAGCCTATGTCCAGCAGTGGACGTCTTTCAGCTGAAATGATGAATGTACTAACTACTGAAGACGTGTAAGACATACCTTAGGTATATTTCGGTATGACATACCTCCAAGTCAAGCCATGGCTCAATGGTATTGAAGTAACTATGCCATACGGGACTATATCTATGGACTTTGAACTCATTATTCTAATTACTCATCTTCTTCTGCCTAGGCTCTCCTCAACTATTTTGGGGTCGGCTTCCAGTCTTACCAGATAAGGCTGAATACCAGAATTTTACATGGTATGACTGCCTATCTGACTTCCACTACCCAGTTACTGGGTAACACGATACCCCTATATTACTCAAAAATACTAAAATTACTATAATTGTAGAACCATATCTCAAAATATAGCAAAAATACAAGTTGTTTTCATGTATCAGTTACAGGATTATAGTATTGACAGAGTACGAATACCAATAACATCAGAACTAATATATATGAAAAAAAAAACATTTATTTCAGACATAAAATTGGTCCATTTAATGTTAGTAACAAAGGTCTTAAAAACTATGTTAGTATTGTAGCATTCTCGAATAATAATTAATACATTTAAAACAAAAACCAAAAAAATATAAACATTGCCTTACCCAGCACCGCAGATTCCGGCCTTTCTGATATCATCTTCAGAATTCCGTTGGCACTCCCCCGGATCCTACACATCAAAGATGCTGTTTTTTTACGGAATATGGCATAAAAATCGTCAACCCTTGCGTTAGCAAACATGCCTGAAGCGCTGCAGAAACGTGGGGGGAGCCCCACCAGAATTCTGCAGGCGTTGTTTTTTAGCTATCTTCAAAACGGTTGAGCTGAATGGTGATAATCCATGCGCCACGTTCGTGAGTCAGTAGGTCATCTCTTAGTTGCCATGGCTTATTTTAATTTAATTTTGGAATTGTTTTTTTTATTATTTTTATTACGGACGTTTGTGACGTTTTGCATCGTTCTCTTGAATGATATTACTACTATTTTGTAAATTTAAAAGAGACCGCGGAGTTTTTTGGCCGGTCTTCTCCATAGTACCTACGTACCTACTACGCTTTGGAATGGGCAACTAGCTTCATCCTTCTGACTGACCGACCCCTTGACAATTCAAAAGTGCCTGTAATTGGTTTATTTGAAATAAATGCTTTGAGTTTGAGTTTTCTCTAAAACAGGACCAGATACACTACCTGAGAGTGTTTGGCAGTTTCAACGACACGGTGCACTGGAACCATTGTTTCTTGGAAATAACATCGAGTGAAAAGGACACCAGTGATCGCAAACACTTTCTGCAAGGAACACAGAGTGACAAAGGTGTCATGGAGAACATCATCATTGATGAAGAATATTGCAGTGAGTGGTTCTTACTTTACTATTCATGCCGATATCAGATGCTTCACTTTTTGTTAATTTTTAGGGTTCCGTAACTCAAAAGGAAAAAACGGAACCGTTTTTGGTTTCACTCGTGTGTCTGGCTGTCTGTCTATCCGTCTGTCACACACAGCCAATTTTCCCCGAATCAAATGGAACGATTAAGTTGTAATTTGGTCACACATATCTATTTCTGTGACCCAAACACGAACGTGTTACGTAAAAAAATGCATTTTTGATATAGCGGTCACTTTTAGGAGAGAAATAAAAAAAAAGAAGTATTTTTCTAAAACCTGCACCAATTTAAAGATAATTTAATTATTGATCTTTTAGTATACGCGTTTTATTAACATACCTTTTGATTTGTGTATAATAAATTAATAATGCGTCAAATTGGGGGCAGCGCTCTTTGATGCACGCGTCCTATCTATTACTGGCTGAACGTACGACGCGTTGCATGAGCTCAGTACAGAACACGCAAGCTAACCACTCAAGGTTACTGGCATATATCTCCGTCTTTAACCTCGTAGTTGTCTATAAAAATCCTAACCTACTAATATTGTTACCATGTCGAAAATCCGTTTATTTAATTGTCAGTACTTGACACCTCAATATCGGAACTAATTTCAATGTCTGTGAACTCTGTAGCTTAACTTAACTCGAACTGAAACAGGACACAGGTTTAAATCATTCCATTCCATTAGTAAAATGTCAACCAATGAACATTGCTTTATTATCAAATCCTCGAAAACTTCTGCCACGATTACATTTTCTTTTTAAATGACTATAGAACAATGTTCATTAGGTACTTAATAACAATGTTCATTAGGGACATAATCCTTTAATGTAATACGGGACAATTAGCCATCACAGTTAACCTTACTTAGCATAATAACTAATCCAATCTATGTATTAGACATCTAATCTTATCGCAAATCCAATCTTAGCGTGCTGGCGCCTCAAGCGATACTATCAAATAAGGCATGGTAGTTACAAGTACCCACCTACTTCAGTACATAATGCAGTTCCTTTAAGACCCATTCACACGGTAACCGCCCGTTAACTTAATCGACGGTTAAGTTTTTATCGAGCTTTAGCCCAGGTTCGCACGGGCGAAATTTTTTTCGCGCACTCGATTCTCTACTCTTAGTATTTCAACCGAGCATTGAGAATCCAATAGAGCGCATCCCAGCGCGTCAAGAAAACACATTCTTGGGTTTTCAACTCACGGCCCTAAGCAGAGCGTTGAAAATACAATGCGCTAAAAAAATCGTGGCTTAAAAAGTCGCCCGTGCGTACCTGGATACAATAACGTAATTTTATCCCGTTTTACAAAGAAGTGGGGTGTGCATTTTTATTAAGGACCAATAATTTTTTATATTCTTTCTGGCTGGACTGCGTACAACTGAAATATGGGATTTCTTTTTCTATATTTCTGTACTATTTCAACTACACAAGTTTGTTTTAAAATTAAATGTTTCACCGCAAGTCAAATTACCACTTGGGAAGCTTCGTCGAATCTTCTCGTCGCGTATTCCACAGAGCCAAAAGACGAAGGGCTTCAATCAGTGCGTCCTGCCTGTTATGACTTACGGAGCCGAAACGTGGACACTCACGATACGGTCCATAAATTCATGGTCGCTCAGCGAGCAATTGAATGGGCTATGCTCGGAGTCTCTCTGAGGGATCGAATCCGGAACGAGGTGATCCGGCAGAGAATCAAAGTTGTTGACATAGCTCACAGAATAAGCAAGCCGAAGTGGCAATGGGCCGGACATATTCGCCGTAGAACCGATGACGATTGGGGTAGACGTGTTCTTGAGTAGAGACTATGGATCGGCAAACGTAAGTTAGGGCGCCCTCAGGCTAGGTGGAGCGACGATCTTCGCAGGGAAGCAGCTGGATAAGACTTGCCGAGAATCGAGCTGAATGAGATGCAATTAGAGAGGCCTATGTCCAGCAATGGACTGCTATGGGCTGATAATGATAATGAGGTGGCGGCTGTTTGTAAATGTTTTTTTTTTTTTCCTTATAAAGTATCACAACTGGTGATAATTTATTCACATTACAATCTAGCCTATTAGCTAATAAGTAATTTAAATATAACTTAAACTGCTAAGTAACTATAAAGTTAAGAAATCGTCCAATAACGTCTTTCTTATTCACTATAAGTTAAGGGGAAGACACTTGATTCACGTGTTCTTTATAAAAATCAGCACTGGAACTACAGTTTAAGTTCACTTACACTGCACTAAACTAACTCAAACCGTCTTATTCCAAAACACGATCTAAATTTAGTACTAGGATAATTACTAGGTTTGCCACCATGACTAAATAAAACGTTATTATAAAACGAAGTTTATCACTAGTTCATGAACTAGCTATGGTACTAAAGATAGCCCGCCGAGACCCCTAGTTTTTCTATGGGCTAACTTCGGTACTATTTTATGTGAGGTTAGCGTTTATTGTTATTGTGTGCATTTTTATTTACAAATCGACTTGATGGATTTGGAAGATTTGGGTAATTATGCTGGAGACGTCTCGGCGATCTTACAGACATCGTCATACGTAGTACGACGTAATATTTCCTATAATAATATGAACATTCGCGTTAGGCAGTCGAAATAAGATGATACAAAGCATTGCTTACCTAATATTAATTAAAAATCCATGTTTTGGTCAGTGGGTCGTCTTAGAGTTTTACTAAGTTTATCTTCAACGGTTAAACCGTTGAAGATAAACTTAGTAAAACTCCAGACACAACTCACGAACAAACCACATATTATCAACAGTACCTTATACTAAGATTTATTATTTATGGACACAACATAAACATTCGTCTCAAATTACGAGTGCCGCGCGGTACCTATGTAATTCACTCCACTTCACGCTAGAGGTGTTAAAAAATATGTTAACTTGATTATAAAAAGCACGTCAAAATACAAGTTGTGCTTGTTCAATATATTGTAACCTAAACAAAGAACGATTTACGACATATTTTTGTATTGATTAATAATTATTTATGCATTTCAAGTGTTATTATAATATCAATATTTAGAGAAACGAAACGTTGCTTCAAATAGATGCAGAATGAACGAATGAAAGAATGCCATTTTTGTTTCTTATATGTGGAACCATGAACCTTCTTTGGTACTAACTGATCCTCGAAAAGTCTTCGTTTTGTAATAAGAACACGTTTTGAGCCTGATATTAACTTGAATACCGTAACAATCCTAGACCTTGTGGTCTTGGTATAAAACAGTACTTAAGCATTTTTTTGTAATAAGACGGAAAAGGTTTTACCCTATTTAGTCTTCGAACTAAATCAGTGTTGTCAAGGAGTTGGATCGCTTCGACATTCACGTGATGATGAAGTCTGTGTTCATGAGCTTTTCCTTTTTTTTGTATAACTATGTTTATGACATCCATCTTGAGGTCCCGGTGGAGGTCGCTGTTTCTAATGTCCCAGGGCGCGTTGACTATATCCCTTAGTACTTTGTTTTGAAAACGTTGTATGATTTGACGATTGCTTTGACTGGTGCAGCCCCACAGCTGAATACCGTAGGTCCATACAGGCTTTAAAATTTGTTTATATAACAACAATTTGTTAGGTATTGACAATGTGTGTGTGAGGTGTTTGTAAATGTGAGTTTAAATGTTTGTAAACGCACCCACGATACAGGAGAAACTCCTAGTGTCAGTTCCTAGTGTCAACGGCAATCAGGCCTAGACTTATATCAAAAATCTAGATCTAGTCTAGTAAGGCCTTGAATTTATTAACTGTCTCACTTAGAGGCAGCTAAGACATAAACCCACAACTAATTTAACAAACGCTTAACTTATAATAATAAATAATAATAAAGCCTCTTTTTCCTTAACTAAAACAATTTACAAAGTATAAATAAAAAGCAAATAATAAATAAAATAAAGTAGTTAGTTAAGGACCCCTCTTTGGGTAAAGGCCTCCTCCCTTTTTTGCCACTCCTTTCTGTCCTGTGCTGCTGCAGGCCAATTCTGGCCCGCTACTTTTTCGATCTCATCGACCCATCTTTCTCGGGGCCGACCTTGTTTTCGTTTTCCTTTTGGGCCCGCCCACATGGTGGTTCTTTTGCTCCATTTTATGTTTTCGGAGCGTGCTACGTGCCCCGCCCATTTCCACTTCAGTTTCTGCGAGTGTTGTAGGGCGTCTATCACTCTTGTCTTTTCGCGAATGGTTGTGTTTTTTTGTTTGTCTTTGCGTTTGATGTTTAATATGCTTCTCTCCATAGCCCGCTGGCATACTTGTATTTAATTTTTGTTTTTTTTGTTGAAGTTCCATGTTTGGCAGGCGTATGTAAGACATGGTAATATACAGGAGTCCAAAACTTTATTTTTCAAATGTAGTGATAGTTTTGCTTTTAGGACTTCTTTGTGGCTCCAGAACTTATTCCATGTCATGTACACTCGCCTACTGATTTCGTCTTCATTCCTCGAGGGTTTGAAGGATATTTGTTTTCCCAGGTATGTATAGTCTTCTACATATTCAAGAACTGATCCATTTACAGTTATGGGATACTTAGGCTGTTTGTAGCTACTTTAGTTTTGTGTATATTTAATTTTAGGTCTATTCTGGTGCTAACACAGTTAAGTTCGTTTACCATGGCTTCGAGGTTCTGAGGCGATTCGGAAAAAATAACTATGTCGTCTGCGAAACGAAGGTTGCTGAGGTAGTTTCCCTTGATGTTAATTCCTTTACTATTCCAGTTCAGATCTTTCATGATGTGCTACAAGTACTGCTATAAATAGCTTCGGTGACAGAGGGTCTCCTTGTTTTACTCCTCGGCGAATTTTAATCTCAGGCCCAATCCGATCAAGCTTTACTCGACTTGTGCTTTGTTCGTAAATGTTTTTCTTTCTTTCAGAGCTTAACTTATAAACGTTGCTTAAAGTCAAGAGTCGTAACATTAAAAAATTATGGTTAAAGGCGATAATGGAGTAACGTTTACAAATAAGGGGGTTATTCTGTTAATTGTGTCCCTTTCATCAGTCAAGATTTGATTAGGTAAATAAATAAGTAATTGATGATGTTTATAATGTTCCAGAAAATACCACCTACCTAACTCTTCACCGCGAGAGTGCTGATCAGTGGCTGGTGATCGACAACCTATTGGTGATGAGGGACTGCGAGAACGGTGATTTCGTTGTCTTCACCAGGTTTCCTTTGCAGCCTCGGAAAGTCGAAATAATGGATGCTCTGAAGATGTTTGGCGAGAATGAACCCAATGGCACCATGGGTTGTAATATTGAGAAATTGTGGCTAAAATATGATGAGGATGTTAATTTACATGATGATAACCACTAGAAGCGAATTTAACAGACTGGGGAGTCCATAGTTTTAAGTTGATAGTAATTAGGGTTTATTTATAAACGTTGCTCAAAAGTTAAGTAGTAATTAACGCCTGCTTAACTTTACATTTTTGACGTTTAAACGTCTGTTAACTTTAAGCAACATTTATAACTAAACCCTATTATTGTTGATAATACCACAGATAGAGTATGTTCAAATTTAGTCTTAGGTAAACGAAGAAGAAAATACATTCAAGTAAAAAAAATTTTTTTTTTATTTATTTATATCAATCTGTATGGGTGCGTCTCATAACGTATAAACTCATTTGGTCTAATTTAATTTTATTATCGTTCACAAGATATAATAAACGAGAGATACCAACTGTTGATATATTTTTTTTGGATACTCGTATAACATTTATTTATTCTAAAACTTATTTCGAATAACGTTGTTTGATATAACGTTTATGTAATCGAAAATCATTAGGCCTATCGTTTAAAATATATAATATTGCGATTAATTTGATTGAGCGTGCTGCGGGAGCGGCATGACAGAAACAATCACTGCAAAACCGACTCCACGTATCCTTGTCTGCCCTACCCCTAGAGTGTTATTTAAAATGACGTAGCGCGTAGAGGCGAGGCGGCCCGCGAACTGAGGAGTGAGCGTGAAACACATCTGTGACGATAAGCTCGCATGGGACCGCTGTAGCCCTGCAGCGCCGTGACAGAAAACATGCCTACTGCATGTTGCATGCTTGCTGCATGCTTGCTTGCATGCTGCATGCTTGCTTGCACGTTTTATCATATTAGACTAAATAGGTTTTATGTCTTTTGAGTGGTATATCAAACAATTTTATATTCGATGTATGTTATGTTTATAAAAATTTGTTGCTTTAAAATTATATCTATCGTTTATTATATTAACTGATCATTATATCAAATAAAATTATAGATTCAGTTGTTATATCTTGTAAATATTAAAGATTTTGTTATTATATCAAATATTACTTACCCAATCTATATACCACCGCGTCCTAACCAGAAGCGATCGCCAAACGAGCAGGCGATTGTCACGTTCATGTCACTTTTTGTTCGGTGAACCCGAACGCGTGGTCGTGCCTACAGAGTGCGGCTTCCAGTTTTCCCAAAAAAAGGTGACTTAAGAACGCGGCGATCGCGTATTAGCGCGATCAATCATTTTGGTTAGGACGCGGGGTAAAACTGCTCTTATAGAAGAGTTTTTTTTCTCCACTCCTTCCATCTTTCGCGAGCCCGCACGTCCTCCTTTAGTTTTGACGGAACCTATCCAGTTTGTCCCGCCATCTCCTACGTGGTCTGCCGTGACCCCATCTCACTGTCTCAGGGCTCCAATTCTGTGCCATTTGGGCCCACAGTTTGTCATGGCATGGCATGCGGCAGACATGCCTTGCCTAGTCCCATTTAAGTTTTGTTTTTTAATTTCTTTATTCTTTAATTTTATAAGGGGCTTTTATCCACAGTGGCATGCCAGCCTCATCAGAACTTAAACTATTCTAAATTAAATCTACAAGTCCTATTTAAGTATCAGCCTTTTGAGCCACGTCAGATATCTTTGTTTTGGAGCGCAGTATTGTGTTTCGAAGACGATCCGTTAATTTAACGCCTAGTATACTGCGCTCCATTGCTCGTTGGCAGACCTTGAGCACAGATTCAAACTCAAACTCAAACTCAAAGCATTTATTTCAAATAAACCAATTACAGGCACTTTTGAATTGTCAAGGGGGTCGGTCAGTCATCAAGATGAAACTAGTTGCCCATTCCAAAGCCTATGGAGAAGAACGGGCAAGAAACTCCACGGACACTCTTTTAAATTAACATATGGTTACAAAATATTGGTTACATCATTCGTGTTGAAATTAAACATGTGAGAACGATGCAAAACGTCAAAGGCGTCCGTAACAAAAATATTAAAAAAAAACAATTCAAAACTTAAATTAAAATAAGCCAAGGCCGCTAAGAGATGACCAGTCCCTACTGATGGCGCCCGTTCACGAACATGACGCATGGATTAGCACCATTCAACTCAACCATTTTGAAGGGAGCTAAATGATCCAACACACCCGCCACCATCAGCGAGACATTACAGTGAGCATGACATACTCTCAGCCGCCAGGGCACATTCAAGTCAATGAAAGAAGTACTCAGTAAATGGTAGCTTTATAGTAAGTACATAGTGCTCACACATGTGCTATGCAATTATATAATACTAAGAGATTGAATTTATACAAAGCAAAGATAGTTTTTGAAATCTTCAGCAGCTCCAACAGTATTTTCAAATGTTAATCAATTAGTTGAGGTTGTGGAGCTGGACCAGCATTGAGCCAAGCATTTTTATCAGCGATGTAATCCCCCAAATTATAGTATGCCTGCTTGCATAGTGTGCGTTTTATACAAGATTTGAATTTCGTCTCATTCAGTTGAAGTATGTGGGGAGGAATTATATTATAACATTTTAAACAGTACCCCATGAAAGACGAGTCTACTTTTGCCAGTCTGAAACCTGGTTGAGCTAATAAATCCCTACTTCTAGTACTATAATTATGTCTTTCGCCTCTTTTACTAAAAAGATGAAAATTTTTTCTTACGTACATGATGTTTTCATAGATATATTGACAAGGCACCGTCATGATGTTAATATCCTTAAACATTTCCCTAAGAGAATCGCGCCTGCGGAGATTATATATGGCTCTGATGGCTCTTTTCTGCAGAATAAAAATAGACTTGATGTCTGCAGCCCGTCCCCATAGTAAAATACCGTATGACATAATACTATGAAAGTAACTAAAATAGACCAGCCTCGCGGTATCTACATCAGTAAATTGACGGATTTTTCTCACAGCATAAGCCGCCGAACTTAGCCGTCCTGCAAGGGTTAATACTAAATTATTAGCAGTGAACCAATTTTGGACCTGCAATAGGGCATTATTTACGTCGTCAAGATTTAATGCACGTCTGTTAATTTTAAAAATTAAGGAAGTATCGTCAGCAAATAACACCATTTGTGGTTGAGATTTTAACAAATAGGGTAGATCATTAATATATACTAAAAAGAGGAAAGGACCCAATATCGAGCCTTGAGGTACACCCATTTTTACTTTTAAGCCGAGTGAATTGACTCCATTTATTTGAACTTGCTGCTGTCTATCATTTAAATAAGATTTTACTAAACTGAGCGCAAGTTTTCCAAGGCCGTAATGCTCAAGTTTCAAGAGTAATGTTTCGTGGTCGACGCAATCAAATGCCTTGGAGAGGTCACAAAATATTCCTATGGCGTCTTGGGCTTCTTCCCATGCCGCAAATATGTGTTTTAATAAGGTGACACCGGCGTCAGTCGTACAACGTCCCTTGGTGAAACCATATTGTTGATCGGGTAAGATTTTATTGGTGTTAAAATGATTGAGCATTTGATTAAGCATTACCTTTTCACCAGATTACCAGACCCTGATTACCAGATAAATCACCCCATACAACTTTTTCATTACCTGCTGCTATAGCCTACACCTTCGAGTCGCTAGACGCTGCAAACGAAAATGTATCTAAACTTACAAACGTAAAATGAGTTTTGATTTGTAATATATGCGTACGCGCCTCGTGGCTGTCAGCAACCCACTGGGAAAGAAATGGGTCCCGTGCGACCCGGCAGCCGGTAGGTAGTTGGTTTAACGCACGTTAGTACATGGAGTGATTTAATTGGTAATCGTGCCTTGAGTTTGGATTTCTGGATGTTCCTCAAAGACCAAGTCTGTGCACCATAGGTTAAGAATTATAAATAAGAACAACAATAATTAATAAATATTTTAAAAGTTATTGAATGTGACTGAGGATCACCAGTCATTTTATAATGAATGTAAGATGAACTTTACTTAGGTCCGTATTTATAGAACGTTGGTCAGTACTCAAGCATTACTTATGACTAAATTCAATCAATGTTTATTTATTTATGTACATATTACTTATTAATATATCAAAGTATACATTTACTAATTACAAGTACACAGCTAATTATTTACACTAAGAAGATACTAACTACGAAAAAAAAAGACAACCAATAGGTACAATGGGTTGAATCTAGTCTAGTAATGATTGAGTACTGATTAACGTTCTATAAATACGGGTCTTACTGTGTGTCCGAATCATAAAAACAGTGTTAATTCTTCTTTTATAAACTCGGTCCCTCAGTGCTGAGGATTGTGATCCCATCTTGTTTAGTGTTAATTAATAATCCTATTAGTAAGAAACTACAGTAAGCTTTAGTATGCGTTTTTGTCAAGCATAATATGTTTAGGTTAGGTACTAAAAAGCCTAAGACAGTTCCTCCAGTGTTTCTGTATGGTGTGCCACTAAACAGAGTGTCGCATTTTAGGTTCCTCGGCCACATAGTGAAAGAGGACTTGAATGATGACAGTGACATAGAAAGGGAGCGAAGAGCATTATCGGTCCGATGTAATATGGCCCGTAGGTTTGCACGATGTACTAGAGAAGTGAAACTCACTCTGTTCAAGGCATTTTGTCAGACCTTCTACACGTGCAGCCTGTGAGTTAAACATACGCAGAGGGCCTACAACGTTCTTCGAGTACAGTATAATAACGCCTTTAGGGTGCTGTTAGGGCTCCCGCGGTTCGGTAGCGCATCGGGCATGTTTGCTGAAGCACACACAGATAGTTTTCAAGCTATTATGCGAAAAAGAACAGCATCCCTGATGCGAAGGATTCGGGGGAGCACCAACAGTATTTTAAAGGTAATTGTTAATAAACCTGATTGCCCGTTCCTGGGGCACTGGACCCGTATGCACAGCTGCAGGTCTGGTGCAGCAGGGAACGGACATATTATATACGAGTATATTTGAATCAGATTTATTTTTGTTTTATAGAGAAATGTTACTAATATAGTTTAATAAGTGTTACTTACTAACAACAATATGTATCATTTGTGTTCGAATAAAAAAAAATAAAAAAATAAGCGTAACCTATCATCACGCCTTTATTCCCCGAGGGGTTAGGCAGAGGGGTATCCATAGCACCTACCTACATCCACAAATCGCCAGCTATGTTTAGGTAAACTTTTCATAAATATCTTGTCTATAAAGTTTCTAATAAAGTTGTTATTAATTTAAATAGTTTTGTGTTTTATCTTGCCATACTAAACATAAAGTTATTCATTTTTAACCGACTTCTAAAAGGGCGAAGGTTATATGTTCATCTGTATTTTTTTTAAACATGTTTTTAGCGATTTCTCCGTCAATTGTCGAATATTTTGATACAAGTGGAGAATGAAAAAAATAATTTTAATTCAAAATAGTTCTCGGCTCAAAAACAACCTCGCCTACGGCTCGGGTGTTAATTCCGCCTCGAATGCAATAACAAATGTCCACGTGTATCAATCGACGTTTTTCAATACACTTTTGAAGAAATAAAATAAACAAACTATGATTTAATTTTCTTTTTTTTCCGCGCTTTGCTTTCGCCAGGTTGAAGGAGAAGCAAAGGTAAAAAGCCGATAAACAGCCTAATATGAAAAATAGATAATTCAAATATTTCTGAGTTTACACAAATAAATGTTAATTTGTTCATAAACGTTTTTTTTATTGTAATAATCATGGTAGTCTATTTATAAACATTATTTATATATTCCAAAAAAATTAACGCCGTAAAGACGCATCATTGCCGAGATTAAAAAAAAAACACCTCCGAATAGAGAGGTCGTCTCTGGCGCGAGACGGTGTGAATAGAAGCATTGAACCAATTTGGACTAAGTACGAGTATAGGTATAAGTTATCTCTGGCAATTTTCATTCCCGCACACGTGTTGGAAAATAAAAAATCGCACGCGTGTGAAATACATTGCATTGTGAACCTAATTGTAGTTCGATATGAACCAGTTTTCGAGGAAGTGTATTGAAAATTATTTTTTTGTTTGAAAGGGTATGCTCCCGAGGTGGTTCCATTGTCCTTTCTTCAAGCTTCTAGTAATTGTTTGACGTGCAACACGACTAATCTACATATACTCTAATGACTTACATAACATCAAGCCTGTCTTCCGCAAAGGGTTAGGCAGAGGGCCCTATGGTACACCGACAGTTCAAAATCAAATCAAAATCAAAAATATTTTTATTGCACATAAGCCTACATGGGCACTTATGAAACGTTAGAAGCTAGGTTCCCGGTTCCAATTGGTCGTTTCCTATGGAGAAGAGCTGGCAAGAAACTCCAAGGTTACTCTTTAAAAAAAATGGCTTTTACAATGTTTTCAAATTACAATGTTAATAGGTATGAGAGGACAGCGGCCCGTCAAAAGTACCAGGTACTTTTTTTTTTTTTTCTTTTCCTTTTGGCTTCGCACGGTTTGTGCATTTAGCCAATGTCAAGTTTTAGTTCTTGTATAATATTGATGAAATGAATTATAAATGCATGATGATGATATCCCCGCCCACTCCCCTTGAGTTTCAGTAAAGATGTGGCACTTTACTGAGTCCTCACGCGGACTTCTTGAGAGAACTTGAAGCGAAGTTGCACTGTTTTGTTTCATTTGCCTACACTAATGCACGTTCACAAACACTTAATGGTTAATAATCCACCATTATTACACATTAATATTCGGCTAAACACAAATTTTGGAAAATTAAACAAACTGCTGAACATGACGCTTCACTTTCCCGCCAAGAAGTCCTACCAGGTACTTAACAAAATAGTAAATGGTCTACAGATCTGCAGTCTATTAAGCCTACAACGTCCTCACATTAACAAAAAAAAAAAATATAAAATATGATTAAAATAATAAAAGTTAGAACCTTGTTGAAATTAAAATTGTACGTTCGATAATGTCAAATAAGAAAAACATTATGTCAGTGAAGTTTGTAAAAAAGATCAAATAAAATTTAAAAAAAAACATCGTTATTTGGGAGTAGTTAATAGACATTTACATAGTTTTGCCGTTAATGAGGTACTAAGGAAGCCAGTTAGTTCGACAGTTATTTTTTAGTCCCATGTAAGGGGACGAGCCTATTGCCATGAACCGTGCACAAATCCAGACTCCGGGTGTTCCACAGAGAAAATCCAGATGGAAATCCTAACTAAATATGCGATAATGAGTTTGTTTGTTCTTTACACTTTCACGTTAAAGGCTTCTACATACCGGCGCGACACGCGACGCCACACAAAGACCCCGCGTGTCACGCGACGAGCGGTGCCTTTGTGTCGCGCGACAAGTATACACATTGTACACCCATTCCTAAGATTCAAAACAAATTTCAGCTCAAAAACTATGCAATCCGATACACTTTGAATTCCAAATAGAGTATCAGTACTAAAATAAATACTGAAACAGGCAAAAATACACAGGGACGAAAACCCGATTAAATGCGCTGAACAAAATAAAGATAAATACCTACAGGGAACCCGGGTTTTGTAAAGGACGAGCTTTCTCGTTGATTTTCCGAAACATTTTCTCAACGCAGGTAGGCAAATGATCCTCGAAGGTTGGAGGATGTTAAGGCTGTTCGCTCACTAGGCAACGTGTGTTGCGCAATTTTGGGTGGCCAGCAACATTTCTTTTTTATTAGTTTTTATTCATGACCTTAAACGTCTTTCAGTCGCATACATAAATGAGTTTTAAAAAGTTTGTTTAAAATAATGATGAAATTAATTATATACAATGCATGATAGGTGATATCCCCGCCCGCCCGCTCCCCTTGAGTTTCAGTAAAGATGTGGCACTTTACTGAGACCTCACACGGACTTCTTGAGAGAACTTGAAGTGATCCCTACACTAATGCACGTTCACGAACACCTAATGGTTAAGAAGCAGATATATGCCAGTGACCTTGAGTGGTTAGGGTTAGCTTGCGTGTTCTGTACTGAGCTCACGCAACGCGTCGTGCGTTCAGCCAGTAATAGGACTCGCCCATCAAGGAGCGCTGTCCCCAATTTGACGCATTATTAATTTATTATACACAAAACAAAAGGTATTTTAATAAAACGCGTATACTTAATGCTCAATAATTAAATTATCTTTAAATTAGTGAAAGTTTCAGAAAAATACGCTTGTTAGATTTTGCGCCATTCTCAGTTTTTTATCCGCGTTAGACATAACTTTACAAATTAATTTCACTATGTTATATAAACATAATCTAAAATATTCACATATTAAGTTATTGACAAAATGCTCTTATTTATCATATATTTTATTCAAATCATTAACACTACTCGTTTAGACGTGATCATCAGTATAAAATCATTAAACGTCGGTTATCGTCCCCTTAATAATCCACCATTATTACACATTAATATTCGGCTAAACTCAAATTTTACAAAATAAAACAAAACTGCTAAACATGAAGCTTCACTTTCCCGACTCCGGAAGTCCGGGCTAGCAACTTTGCTGTATGTGTTGTAACTGTGTTTGCTGCTGAAGTGCTGATGTTGTCAGGTAACAACATCCATACTATCCAATTATACGTGACCTGGTGCCGCTACAATGGCGACGTAAATTTAACACACGGGTAGTGCTAGTGGCCAGTAATCACAAAAAATATATTAAGATAAAATAATTCAAACTGAAGAAGCCGAAAGACGACCACTGCTGAACATAGGCCTCCCCTAAATGGGGGGTTTGCCATAATCACCACGCTTGGCAGGCGAGTTGGCGATCGCAGTATGGTGTAAAAATGCATAGAGAACGCTGCTGCCCATTCTATAGCTAGTCCCTTAGTCGCATTTTACGACACCTACGGGAAGAAAAAGAGCGGTGCTATTCTTCACGACACAGATCGTTTATGTTTCAGAAAACTTTTTTAAATCCAGGTAAATCGAAAAGACTTTCAGTTTCTTGAAAACTGTTCTTTTTCTATCCACTCTGTCAGTGACGATGATTTGATTGAAGTTGTTTCCTGTTTTTTAATTTAGTAAAACTAAATGATTTCCTGTCTTTCTAGCAATTGAAATTGTCAAAAGTACGCATCTTAACCGTAACGCTCGTAACAATATCTGGATTAAACATAAAACTATTTTAACATAAAAACAACGGTACATAAAATTAATGCGTGTTTGTTTTGAAGCAACTCGTTGCGTAGCATGTTGCTTCAAAGCAAACACAGCTTGATCCTAACAGATTGGGTAACGTTAACTGCACGACTGGGACAGGCGGCAAGCACGAACCGTAGAAATAAGGATTTACGCAACAAAGGACACAGCGTTTTATCAAGGGAAATGGCAAAAAATAAATAAAGTGGCGAAATTATGCAAAATGGCATTGAATGTACGATTAGCTAAAAGAGTGCGAGTTTAGTTTCAGAATTTCAAAAATGATTTATGCATTACTTAGCAGTGTTACGTTTTTGTGTCTCATTTTTAGTCACTGCATAATGCAGCATAACTTGTGCCGTTTAATGTGTTTTGCGCGCAAAGCGGTCAAGGACTTTTTATTCTTAATTTGTTATATAATAGGTTGGGGAAAAAGTTTCTTCGCATTTTTTAAGAAAATTCAAAACATTTTTTAATATAGTTTATTTACATTTAACTAAAGTATGTAGGTACCATTTTGTTCGATAACTTTTTGCCATCTTGTAGGTAGGGACATGATCCCATTACTATAGAAATTTTGGGACTTCTGATCAAAATACCGCGACAAGTAGTTTTGGCAGTCCTCTCGTGATGTTACCCTGACACTGCCTAAAGAATTCTGAAGAGACCGAAACAGGTGGAAATCTGAAGGTGCCGTATAGTCAGGACTATACGGCGGATGCATTAACACCTCCCAGCCAAACTATCTTAATTTTTGCTGAGTGGCTAAAGATGTGTGAGGTCTAGCGTTATCATGATGAAAAACCACACACCTTCTGTTGATTAATTCCGGCCGCTTTCTCTCAACTTCTTGCTTTAATCTCATCAGTTGTTCGCAGTAGAGTTCAGAATCGATGGTCCTACCCGGTGGTAACAGCTCATAATGAATAATGCCCTTCCAATCCCACCACACACACAGCATCACCTTGTTGCGAGTTAACCCGGGTTTCGCCACAGTCTGTGAAGCCTGACCGGCCTTTGACCACGACCTTTTTCGCACGTTCTTGTCGTACGTGATCCACTTATCATCACCAGTTATCAGCTTCTTCAAAAATGGTTCGGTTTCATTACGTCGTAATAAAGAATCACAAATGAGTACACGGTTCATTAGGTTTCTTTCAGTGAGCTCGTGAGGTACCCAAATATCGAGCTTTTTTGTGTACCCAGTTTTTTTCAAATGTGCCAAAACTGTTTTGTGGTCAATTCCCAGTTCTTCACCTACATCGTAACTACTGATATACGAGTACTACTACTACTACGACTACTACGAGTACGAGCCCGAGTACCTTGCTTGCCTTGCTTGCTTGTGGAGTATCTTGCTCCACTTTTTCAAAAATGACATCCATTTATCCGTAATAGGGCGACCAGAGCAACGTGCATCTTTGACATCAAAATTTTCGGATTGAAAACGCTTAAACCAAATTTATGCTACTCTCACAGACACTGCACTAGGTCCATAAACATCGCAATTTTTTTTTCGCGGCTTGCGTTGCATTTTTACCTTTTTTGTAGTAAAATTTTAAAATGTATCGAATTTCTTCATTAGATTCACTCATCTTGACAGTACGAAAAACAAATGAAAATCACACATTTTCCTAATTTGGATTTGGAATTATGTTCTTTAAAATTTAAACTTTCAATGATATCAAAACCAGTCAGATACAAATAGTATAGCCAAAGAGATTTTATTACAAGTTCATACATACTATAATGCGAAAAGACTTTTCCCCAACCTAAATATTGAAATAATTATGATAAATGATAAATTATGAATGATTTATATTTCTGTATGTAGTTTTGTTCAAACACTTTTACACGTCAATCATATTTTACAAACTAGATGAGGTCGGCGTTTCATATCTGTACTCTGAGAAGGAAGGCCGAAACAAACTCAGAGGTCACAGTCTCTTTTAAAGTCCAGACATAATCTTGGTCAGATCATATGAAGGCCACGTAGATTGATGTCTGAAATGGTCTTTTGTGGAAAGAACCACACAGATGGAGTGGACCTGACCAGTCAGTGCACGCATTTGTCAGTAATCGTGCAGCTCTACTCAGAACTTAAGGAGCTCAACGATGCGACGATCAATACCAAAGAAAGGACATTTGGGTAGGCCGCTTATATGACTCAAACTGCCAGACCATGATTAACACTAACTGAGAATAAAAGAAAAGGAAAAAAAATGCAATAACCCACATATGATAGTCTTCACATTCACAATAATTAAAATAATATAATACTTAACAAGTAACTATTCATGTCATTGTGTATAAAATAATAATTAAATGTCACTGTAGGTATATAAAATAATAAAAGTTATTTAAAAAAATCAAACAATAAAAATAAAATGTATTCACCTCAATTTGTAAAAAAAATAAAGGCTAACTCGAATGCGAAGCCCAAAAGGAGGATGTTTTTCCTCTTCTATTACTTATACTCTATGTCAGCCGTCCCATTAGCATTCACGGAAGAAAATCCCTTTATAACTAAGTATATATAATGGTAGTCAACTAACACAGGTATGATTCATAAAGGGAATAATATATTGATATATAAACAATATACTTAATATAATAATAATATGTATCAATATGTATTGTCTTGAATTATTTAAATGTATAGATAGTGTCACGCTACAAAAGACCTACAATAAACAGGCCAACTTTGTTATGCTGGTGTACGTGACAACTATATCTCAAGGCTCTTAGAGACTCACGCGATATCGCGGGCGCGACAGGCACCGACAAAGAAATTATGCTCTAGTGTCGCGTCGCGCCCGCGATATCGCACCAGTCTGTACGAGCCTTTTTAATTCTAGTGTGCATGCATTTCACGGCCAATAGTTGGACGTAACATTTTTCGATGAGTTCACAGCTTTGACTGGCAATCTAAACATATTTATATCTTTGGGTACCGTATTTTGTGAGTTCGATACACGTACACTGAACACTACACTCGGAAATCCACAAAAAAGTAAAAAATCCTTATTACATACTCCACTGCGTATTTCCAGTAGTCATTATAAATCAAGTGACCGCAAAAATCAATGGAACGCAAAACTCAAACCGAAATCACATGAAACGGTTAAAGTACTCTCGAAGGCTCATTGAAACTGGCGTGCAATTTAATTCGTCGGGTAAAACGGAGCTGTACACTATTTGTCGGGCAGGCAGTGTAATAAACATGGATTTGGGTACTGCGAGTGAAGTGTACCCCGTCTGAGTGAGTCGGGATGATTCGGGTTATTTTGGGTGCATTCGGTATTTGAGATATATTTTTGTACCTAAAGTTATAAAACTAATAGTTTATCTGAATTTACAATAGATCTCCAACAATTCTATATCCAATTATATTTTTACCGACAGCCACTCGGAACGTCGTATTTTCATGAACGCTCGAATAAGAAAGCGCGTTGTCGCATCATTTTACATTTCGAATCTTTTTGGTGTTGCCAATACAATGAAACTGTTTTGCACTAAGTTGTAAAATATATTAAATACTAAAAACTGCTTTAATGTTGCCATAAAAAATCCAAAAATTATGCATTATTTAATTGAAACCATACAATATAATATATTTCAGTTTTCTGTCAACTTTTACGAAAGCAAAAATATTAAATCAAATCAATAGATAATAACTCTATGTTCAGATTCAAAGCTAATCTTCTGCTGAATTCCATAGAGGATAGGATAGGATAGGCCTCCCCCAGTTGGGGTTTCCTAAGACTGTGGTGGCCGCCAAATAACATGCGGTATTTACCGGCGAATAACGTCACTGAAACCTTATTTATGAAAGTAAGTTGGCGTAAAGTCAAACCCCGGTGCTATCATTTTCATGACGGCCGTCACTGCGGCCGTTATGTGGCGGCCACCGCTCTTAGAGGAAAACGTAACGTTCTGGATAATCATTTATAGTAAGGTAAACGTAACATGATGTCGTATCGCGGCATTATAATACTTACCTATATAGTTTATCAAATTCATCATTTGTATTCTCCTGCCCTTATCCTAATTTATTTGGGGTCGGTGCAACATGGGTCGTTAAGCTGCACGATTACTGACAAATGCTTGCACTGATTGGACAGATCCACTCAAATTTGTGTGGTTCTTTCTTTAAACGACCATTTCAGGCACGGATCTACATGGTCCTGACATGCTCTGACCAAGATTATGTCTGGACTTTAAAAGAGACTTTGACCCCTGAGTTTGTTTCGTCATTTCTTCTCAGGGGTAGGAAATATCGACTACATCTAGCTTATTTTTGAAGTGAAAACTTCTGAAATTGATTTACCGGTGTCACGTCGCGCGACAAGTCGCGCCAGTATGTAGAAGCCTTTAAAATCACCTCATCCATCGTATAATTTAAAAATGCAACGAACTTTTTACTTCTAAACATGGCAACAAAGGAGGTTTCTTATCAAAGATTTTATTTAAATTTCGAACTGGCTTGCATAAAGAGCTGTTTAAATTAAAAAAGACACGAATGAACATATTTTGCGCGTGAAAATTTATTGTTGTTCGTCAATGATTCTGGAATATATAAATAATTTACATAATCAGCCTACATTGTTCCCACTGCTGGGACACAGGCTTGCTCTCTGGAGGATAAATAATTTACTTAGTTTAAATTTCTGTGCACGATTTGAAAAATGTACAATACACAGTCATTGATGGACTCACGTAGGTGCCGTATATCAGTGCCTCTTTTGGGGGTCGCTGCAGTTTCTAATGTAGGTACAAATATGGTGATCACAAAATAAATGTAATAGGTGATAATAGTGAATAAAAAAGACATAGCACAACATTACCTACGACGATTAAATGATATAAAATTATATAAATATTAAGAAAATACCTACAAGGTGCCAATATCCTGTAACAGGTTTCTTCTAAAACCTACTTCAGGCACCACCCAAATTTAGTTCATAAAATTACTACTATTTTTTAAATAAGATTTACGTTTTTATTATGAAAAAGATTCCCGGATTTCGGAGATCAAAAATAAAAGTATTTTTTTTACTTTGTACGTATTTTCCACGTATATGTCACTGCCATTGCACTTCATTTCCCAATGTTGCTACTACCACAGAATACTACAGAATAAGTAATAGAACAACGTAGGTACTACTACGTAATAAAAAAACAATATTTATGTACCTGCCAGCAAACATTTAAATGAAGAAGATAATTATATATCGTACCGATTTGCTTTTTAGAATACGTGATATTAGGTATTGTATGATATGTGTGATAAAAATAAAATCTTTATTTAGGTCACGCGTTGCGTCATAATAATTTAAATTATTATTTTGGAATACATGCATTTAATGAAAAGAGGCCCGATTCAAAAAAGGAAATGTCGTGTTTATCGTGACGTATTGCATTTGTTTTTTTAGTTTATTGAAATTATTATCTGTAGTTTTTTGGCGCCGTCACGAATGACGTTACTTTCAATCTTTCAATGTTGGTTTCATATGAACTATTCGATTATAATTAAAATAACGAGAACGGGCGTTCAAGTGCTTTTTCTTAACGTAGTGTTTGTGTGATAATCCTTAGCGATGCCCCCATCTAGAGTAAGACATCGGCCAGCAAGTCGTCGCCGATGTATAAACTGTTCACTGGTATTGTTAGAAAAATTTAGAGTACATGACACAGAAAATATATCCGTGGCTATTATTCGTGTTTTAAGATCATGGATTGCTCTGACGCCTGTTAGTACTCGTATTACCGCAATAACTAACTAACGCATTAGCTCCACCATTTCGAATCAGTAATTTTTACGAACCTAACCTCAAAATATTAAGTAGGTAAATGGCAAATAAATACAAATTGCGGAAATCCATGTAAAAAACAGTTAACAATATAGGCAGAACATTGAATTCTCCTCCAAATACACTGGGTTTGGTTATGACAGCGAACTTTTCGTTTGGTACAGGGCGCCCTATATTTGTCGGCATTCTCCTTTATAGTTCAAAACTGTTCAGTGCTACAAAACCATTGTGAGGCAAAATAAATAAATAATTTACAAAAAAAGGCAAAGTGCGTGTCGGGCCACGCAGAATGAAGGGTTCAGTAATTAGGATAAATTTATCCTAAGAAAAAACTTAACATGTTAAAAAACATGTTCCCTCATACATTCCAACTGCAAATGTAAGTTTGTACGTACAATATTGAGAGACTTACCATGTTATTGTAAGACCACATACTTCTTCTTATAGGTTTTCTTGTAATCTATAAGTAAAGAACTATTTTCTGCATTTTTTTCCGAATTTTTAGCTCATTAGTTTCGAAGAGCAAATTAATTGCTAAAAAATTAATTAGCAAAAAGCAAATTAATTTCTAAGATAAGAGGGTATATCTATACCCTCTTATCTTAGAAATTAATTTGCTTAAATCATTTAAAAAATATTGAATATAAAATTATTAAAAAAAATATCATTTACAAGCCCTTTCATTTGATAATATGTCACACGGAGTAGTTTGCAAAAAAAAACTAATTTGCCACCAAAAGTGCCCCTTAAACAAAATTCATTTATTTATGTTACAATCCATGTTTCGGTCACAGAAATTCATATGTCAAATTTCAACTTAATCGGTCCAGTAGATTCGGAGCAAATTGGCTGTGACAGACGGACAGACAGACAGACAGTGGTATAAGGGTTCCGTTTTATCCTTTTGAGGTACGGAACCCTAAAAAAAGACAAAAAATACATATTTTGAAGCAGGCATGTCCCTAGTTTAACCAGTCACATTGTATTATCAATGGAGAGGTAAAAGGCACGTGCTACCCCTTCACCCAATAATCTCTTAGTCACCTCTAACCCACGCTAAGAGCTCCTATTCTTGGCTTGGTATGTAATAGGCTGTTCGGAATATTCGATAGCTCTTGAGACTCAATGTATTCACGAAGCGCTCTACGGTTTTGCTCCTATTATCGTGCAGCTGATATTAAATATGGAACACACTCGTGTATAAGAATTTATGATAAGCTAGATCTCGATTTTGGTTGAGATATTTTTGAAGAAAGTAATAATAGTTATTATTTTGATATGCAAGGCTGCAAAACTGTATTTGGCGCAAGTACTGATATAGAATCTCGAGGGTTTCAAAGGTACGAGACGCAGAATAACTTTGCTGCCGAATGAAACACACAACTATTCACCTCACTACAGCGAGGAAAATGCTAGCTGCAAGAAAAACCGCTTAAGGCGGAAAAATAAAAAAATGCTTGAAAAAAGCATGCATATGAAGCAACTTTTCGTTGACATTTACAGAGAAATTACATTTGAAAAAAATTGTTAGTAATCTACATGATATGATACATAATTTGGTTTAGCCATAATTTTTCTATTGGTATCACTCACACGTAAGAAAAAAAAACCACCAAATCACTTACAAATCGTTGAGATGAAACCATTTTACTCCTTAATTTTTTTATCAAACGATTAAAAAAAGACGATTTAGAAAAATGTAATACATTCACAAATAAATTAAAATAATTTCTATTAAATAAATGCTATTATAATATAAATTAACATTTAAATGACAAAATTTTAATTAAAAGATATTAAAATGGAAAGGACAGGAAAGAAAAATGATTTTGTATTGTTACTTTTTAAAAATATATATTAATTTATTAAAAAATAATTAAAAATGCGTCCGATGCGGGTAGCGGAGTGGCGCGGAGATGGGTCGTTTGCTCCGCCCAAATGCTCAAGGACATTGTATACAAACCTTAACGGGATGCGCTAAGGTAGCCCGCGAAATTCTACGAAAAGAGTTAGTTGTATTGCTGATTCTAATGATAATAATTCTGTAAAGCCATATTTGTTACGTCCGCGAATCATATTTAGATCAACATACAACCTGCAAATTGCAAAAGACGTAAGAAAATTTGAATTTTGCGGGCTACCTTAGTGCATCCCCCTTAAGTAATATATTAAATTAGAAGGAAAGTCAATTCGGTATTATGTACCGCTTGCAATAACTCTGCAGGTGTTAAATTTATATCTTCATCGCTGCAGAACTCGCTCATAATTTATGATTTCTTAGGAATTTATCAAAAATCAAGCCAAAATGATGGAAAGTGAATTGAATAAAGAGAAGTAAATTTTAAAAGGTTTTTTTTTTTCATACAGTCGTCGTGCTGGCCAGTGCGATTGTTCTAAGAATGAGGTTGCCGCACTGACACATGAAATAAGTATTAATAATGCATGTTGAGTGGACCGGTGGTATCGAATAGTTATTTATGATGTTAGTGCGGTAAGTTGGTTTTTACAAACAAGTAGACGAATGTAAGCCCGAGCCGAAGTCGAGGGCTTACCATAGTCACGAGTTTGTAAATACCAATTTCCGCGCGTGTGTCATACAACGTTTTTCAACACATTTGCGAGAAAACAGTGCATTATCAATGATATTATATTAAACAGATATGTTGTGAGCGCGCAATAATGAAGACTCGAAAACGTCCTAAATGGGACGTATTTGTTAGTCTGTGATGCTAACATTCGGTGATTGGTGGCCAGAATAATATTTGTTTACATTCACGCGCAACTGACAACACTAGCTGTCTGTTTTTTTCTTGTTTTTTGTATCAAGCCATCTCTTTTCTATCATTTTTACTTGAAGTGAAATGTAAAATGAATGAAAAGTTCCGCTGCTGCGCGGAACACATTTTTCGGTTGTTTTGTGAGTGTATATCATATCTGCTTAATATAATATCATTGACAATAGGTAATAAAATAAGCCATCAAAACATTTTAAGAGAATGATTGAGTATTTATTCGAGTCTTTCATGATATAAAATTATTTTAAATCATTAAACAGTAGATTCCTTATTAATACCGGATTCCTCGCTTGAACTCCTATTATTATTTTGTAAATATCAGTCGGAAAGTCGCAACAATCTTTGACATTTCTAATAAGAAAATGGCGCGAATTTGTAAATGGCGCCCATGGTGAAAATTAGTACTACATCTTTCGTCTCATTTTCTCTTTAATAATAAAGTGAGATAAACGTATTGAACAAAAGCGCCTCCAAGGAGGTTCGATCATTCAGCTTATTTATTCTCGTAATTTGAAACTCTGGTGGAATCCTTAAAATTTTTATGGTAATTTAAAAAAAAACCATAAAGGATACGGACGGCGCTATACAACGAAGGGGGCGGTAAAACATGTACTTAGGTGAGAGTACCTATTCTACCGCCCGTTCGGTTGTATGGTGCGTAATATTTAACTTTCGAACAATATAAACAGGCTTCGTAAATCCATTTTTTGAGCAAATGTGTTACAAAATGATTAAATAGAAAGATTCGAATTTCAAAAAAATCTTTCCTCACTAGCGGATAAAATGCAATTTGTACTCAGAATTCGAATGATAAATAGGATCTTTACGAGGTTGCGACATAAAAAGAATTATTTATACCTACTCTATAACTCTGTTGTGATGATTTGAATGATAAATCCTAAACCAACCAACCAGTCACGCTTTCTTATAAATTATGAAAGCACGTAAAACAGTCAAATGAATGCTCTGCTTTTTTGCTTTTAAACCAAATTAATCTCCTGGCAAATCTGCTATGCTACCATGTTGCTGATCGGGTAATGATTTTCTCATGGTTTTACTCTGGAATCAATATCATTCTTGATGTAGCGATAACTTTTGAAATGCTATAAACAAGCAGAAAAGTGTGACCGATGGACCAGTGCAAAACTTTGCAAGAGACTTAATCGCAGTAAACTAAATTTTAAAATCGTGAAGATTTTTGCTACAAAACTCAAAGTGTTCTCATTTTCTTTCTTCACGATATTTAAAAACTTACTTATAAGTTGAAGGAGTCGCAAGCGATGAACTATTAAAACTGTTGCTGTTCAGCGACAAAAGTTTTTATTGATTTTAAACTGAACTGAGAAGTATCAGAAGTTCAAAGAATACAATAACTCGCGTTAAATATCGATTATGAAGTAATTATGGATTCTTTCGAAAAGTTTTGGCGTTGTTATTCAATTGTAGGTTTTTAAACCTGTTTTTTCTTATCATTCAAATGGTGCCTGCCTTTGGAATTATAAGAATAAACAACTTTTTACAAAAAATCGAAAATAACCGAGTGGGTCAGTTTGTAATTAGTCTAAATTACAATAGCCTAATGCCAACTGCTCATCACCTTTTACAAAATATTGCTTTTCCCGATGCTGGGACGTAAATTGTTGAGGAGTTCTCCTGGTAAGGACCAGGAGAACTGCTACTCATCATATGTATTGTGACGAGCATAAATTGCTTAGCAACACTATTAAAGTACCTACTCGAATCGCAACCCGTTAGATGCTTAATTTTTATTAAGTAGTTTCGGTGGCCATCTCTGGTCTTCATCATCAGTTCCACTTCACCAAATGGTACTTTCCGAGAGCAAATGCAAGAGTTACTATAAAAAATACCCAAATCGCTATAGGTGTGCCTATAAAATTTGAGGATTTCGCTCGATTTCCATGGATCCTCTCATCAGATCCTGACGTGATGGCAATAGGACCAACTGTAAAATCTGTCTGTATCTGTCTGGCTGTTTGTGTATCTGAGTTTAAATATTTATAAACGCACCCACAATACAGGAGATTTTTATTTTATGATTATTCAATATCTTCATATACGTATATATATATTGTATATATATATATATACAATTTAAAAAAAAAAGAATTTTCTTAATCGGACCAGTCGTCTTCGAGTAATCGGGGAAAGGTTCCGATGAAATGAGAACTTCCTCCTTTTTTTAAAGTTAAACATGTATAAAATACATGAGATTACAAAAACAGTCTAATCATAGAGGTGTGTAGGTAGCATCAATAAATCTTCCAGGGAAAACTCTTAAATTTTTAAAGTTCTGATCTTTATAGGAAAAACGGAACCTTTTATGATCACTATTTTGTCCGTCTGTTGCAGAGGTTTTTCTCAATATCTATGCAACGTAGGAATTTGAATTTTGGCATAATGTTAGGCCTCGATATCAAGCACACAGCTGTCAAATGCTCAATAAAGTTTATTAAAATTAATAATAGCATATCATTAATTTTCAATGGCGATCTATACTCCATTTGAAATAAGATATTAATAGGACATTTAAATAAACCTTTTTTACAGTCCGTACAACCGATTTTGATTTCTATTGCGTTGGTGGCATGCCAATTGGCAGCTGTAATAAACAGTTGGTATATTGTAACCACGTTTTTGTTTTTTAATGCCATCCATATACATATGGAATAGAAATCAGAATCGGTTGAACGGGCTGTAAAAAAGTTTATTTAAATGTCTAATCTTATTTCAAATGGAGTATAGTTAGTGAAACCACTCCTTAACCACAACTTTATGCTCTACTGGCAACCAAAGCGAACGATACAAAATATCGTGAAATAAATGTTGCAGAAATATACTCTACTTATAAATAATTCATACCGAGAAGGAACTGTGCGAAATTTTAAAATGATTTTTATGTGAAGCTTTACGATCGCGACTTCACTCGCAGATATTTCGAATTTTCCCTTACAAACTATAAACGTTAAATAGTGTGTCCATTTAAGGTTTTCAGGGGTTCCTTTTTCCTTAATTTAAGGCTTGTACAGAGTGACGCGACATCCCTGGCGCGACTGTCAGCGCGACGCGCAGCGCGACCCTTTCTATTAAGTTTTTATAGAAGTTGTGCTACCTAGTGTCATGTCGGGTTGCGCCTGTCTGCGGGATTCTTTAAAAAAAGGAGTATGGTTATATCGATCCTCAGGATTCAAGCTATCTTCGTACAAAGTTTCATCAAAATCGGTTCATCGGTTTTGCGGTGAAAACGTAACAGACAAACACATTTGGTTTCACATTTACGTTATTAGTATGGATGTATGGATGAAACTTTTCAAATTTAATTATTTTCGGTGTACTCTCATCATGCCGCACCTACTCAGCTATCAAGTTTTTGCCCTGCATATGCTTGCTCAAAAACCCTCTGAGCTCCCCCCCTCTACCAGCGCTGATGATACGCCATTATGGCGCCGTGCGGGAAAACCCCTTTTTCGTATTTTTTTTTATGTAATTGTGAGAAAGCTTGAAATAATTGAAACATTATCCCCCTTATTACAAAACAAGGTTTATCTTCAGACCCAGGTTTAAAATATAGAGCCATTATTGAATTTCGAACTTTATTCCGACTATAGTAAAGTTCCTAAACACAAAACTGACAACTTAGTACCAAACTAGGTTTTCAGTTTTGTATAAAAAACGGTATTTCAATCACTGTTACGTTCTTATTACAAAAACTGGCTCCATGGTTTATGCCATGTATAAATCTTGTTTTGTAATAAGGCGGTAAGTCTGTGAAAGTGTGAACTATAAAAGTACAGTTTCCGTGGTGATAAACCTGTGTCAGTCTCAGCACCTGTTAATAGTTTCATCACTTTTGCGCACTCGAAAATATAGCTTATTTCGCCTTCGATTTACTTAATGAAGATATTGTATAATCATAAAATAAAATTTTGGTTTTATTGGAGGATAGCTGAAGCCCAGTGTGTGATTTTTAAATTTCTTGGTAGTGTTTGCTAAATAATAGAACAAAACCGGCCAAGTGCGAGTCGGACTCGAAGAGTCGCACGAAGAATTCCGTACCATTATCTATAAAAATGGAAAAAAAACACGTTTGTTGTAATGGAGCCCCCCTTAAATATTTGTTTTATTTTAATTTAATTATTTATTTTTAAAGTCAATATATATCTACATATTCTGTGAATATTTCAAGCGTCTACCTGTTGCCGTTATCAATATAGAGCAAAAACGAGCAAAAAAATCACGTTTGTTGTAGCCCCCTTAAATATTTATTTTATTCTATTTTTTAGTATTTGTTGTTATAGCGGCAACAGACATACATCATCTGTGAAAATTTCAACTGACTAGCTATCACGGTTTATGAAATACAGCCTGGTGACAGACGGACAGATAGACGGACAGACAGACAGACAGACAGACGGCGGAGCCTTAGTAATAGGGTTCCCGTTTTACCCTTTGGGTACGGAACACTAAAAATACATAACCGACTGGGTTTTTTAAAAACCTATAGGTGTTTTCAACTTTATTTTTCTGCTATATTTTGTATGGAAGTTGAAAAAGGTGTTCTAGCCACATGAAAGTAGACCATACAATAATGTTGATTATGTTTTTTAATGTTCAAAATCAAAAGTAGTTGCTTGTAAAAAGATGATCAAACGTCAGTTACGCGTCATTTTTCGGAAAACTTGTTGCGAAAATTAAGTGATTTTCCATGAATTCTTAATTTACTTAAAAATATCATTCCAGCTACGAGTACATGCAAAACAAAGAATTCGACTTTTCAAAAGACAACATTTTGTTTAAATTCTTTTGCCGTTTCTCGCAACCAATGAACAAAATTGATCATAATCGGCCGATTTCGTGCACAGCCCCTAACGCTTTTATGATATTCTTTCCCTTCCTTCCTGTTATTTTTGCATAAAAGGTAGGGACGTTACTTTTTTTGGTTTTGCATTAGCATTGCATTTCATTTTCATTTTAATATAGCGATTAAAAGTTTTAAAAAATATTTTTTGATGTGTAACATCTTTCCTTTCGTGGGAGTGATTTCGTGAAAAGTGACAGCTTGAGCATAGAATAAGTAAGTATTTACTTCATAAATGGAATAAGTGTCACTCATGGAATTTGTAAGTACTATACAGGGTGTAAGGGACAGCCCTCCGCAGACTGATGTGGTGAATTCAGTATATCGTACTAAGATGACCGGTACATGAAATTATTTCAGGAAAGTTATGGGAATCCAATGAACCTGATTTGTCGCGGCGGGGTGGATGGCCACGCTCACTGATTTCAGGCATCGTTCGTTAGAGAATTTAAATATCCATTGCTGCGTTTTTTATTTAAGCTGTGTTATTTACATTAATGGAGTACTGCGTACAGAGAATGTAATTTTACATTGAAATAAAGGAATAGTAACTGAAATTACGATTAAAAAAATGACAATTTTCCTGAGAATCTTTTTAGTGGAATATGATTCAAAATAAGGAGCTGAATGAACCCTGTTAATTTGCGGAGGGCTGTCCCTTACACCCTGTATATAAATTGTAAGTAGAGGGGTCGAATTTCGACCATATTTCAATATTTATATTTTCTATATTTTGAGGTTACTTTCTGCCGCTGCTCAGTTGCTAATTACCAAGGTGAGATGTCAGAAGTTCCACATCATATGGGACTACTGCAAGGCTCGCTCGTTTTTTTTGTTATTTTTTAGAAACTCAATTACAACAACAACTTCTTACACAACAGTTCAATAACAACAACAACTCACAGACAACCAGACCAGTCTCAGTCTTCAACTTCTTCTTTCTTTCAACTTTAGTTGACAAACAAGCAAATACAATGGAACATGCAACAGTAACACTGTGTACACCATAACACAGTCAAAAATTCCTTCGAAATAGTACAAAAGTTGCAATAAAACTGATTTCACGGGAGCACCAACCGATCCGGACCGGCTTTAACCCCGTGTTGGCATGCTCGTTGATTTTTGAATGACGTCAAGCCAAACATTGATGCTACCATACAACGACACATTGCACGCTATTTTAACCCTTATTTACACAAGTTATCCTACTAATATTATAAACGCGAAAGGTAGTAAGTATGGATGGATGGATGGATGTTTGTTACTCTTTTACGTAAAAGCGGCTAGACCAATTTTGATAAAATTTTGTATCGAGGTAGCTGACACACTGGATTAACATATAGGCTACTTTTTATCCCTATATTCCCACGGGATCGAGAATTACGCGGGAGAAACCGCGGGGTGCAGCTAGTATAAAATAAATAAATAATTTCTTTAGTTCAAAAATCCAAATACATTTCATCCATCTCAATCGAACATAATAAAAAAGAAAGATAAAAACGCCATTAAATGAAGTGCATTTTTGTGACAGAATGTTCGGAATACGGATATCAGTGAATATAGTGTGACGTATACAGCATGCCGCTTTATGGCGACATTAATTTTATACACCTATACGGTTTCACGTTTTCTTTTATGAAGATATGTTTATTTTAGTAAACGTTATTATTTATCCTCCCCCTACATGACCCCTATAGGTATAGGCGTAGGCGCGCCCTATTACATGGGACTTAAACATAACTGGCGGAATGTGGGTGTACTATGGGTACAACTCTGCCTAGCCTTTCGGGGATTACAGGCGTGATGTTATGTGTGTGTGTTATTATTTATAAATTTATTACCAATTTTCTAAAATTGCATTTTGGAGCAACCAGGGGCCCAAGTCTGCTATTTTTATAAATTCAGTCATTCCAAAACGATCCCATTGTCATTTTGCTAAAAGTTCGTAATCTGCTAAATTCATAATGGTCGATCATTGGTCGGTCAATGTTCTCGTAATAGAATTGTGTTATTATAATGGCATTGTCGTATTGCCATTATTATAAAACCCATTAGTAGAAATGTCATTCATTTGTCATTATGTACGAGATTACCAATAAATGCAATTTCTTTCAATGTAGTATCAGTGGCCGACCATTGGAAAGTCATAATGACGCCATTATAATAGTAGACTACCAAACTTGACAAAATCAACAATTATGAAATCAATGATCAACCATTCTGACACTATTGTAATAGCAGACTTGAGGCCCTGTACTTAAAGAACCGTAGCGCAGATAGAAGTCATTTGCCGGGGATTTCATAACATCGCATCAATAAAATTAAAACGAATAACGTGCAAAGAGTAGGTGAATTGAAGCAAAGAGTGAGCTTTATTGTTTAGTTTGTTTTAAAGTTTTAATTTTTCAATGTACGAATTATTTTATTTTATTATATTTTTTATTATTACTGGCCACTAGCCCTACCCGGGTGTTAAAATAATGTCGCCACTGTAGCGGCACGTTGTATGTGCCAGATTAATTTCATGGATTATTTAGCGAAAGTTTAATCCTTAAAGACCATTTAGAGCTTCGAAAAGGGCCTTGGGGGCCTTTGCGAAGTATCTAGATATTATTAATTGTGTTGCTATTTTCTAGATGATTTATTATAACTATGACCTAAAATGTCTAGACTTGCTTTCATTAACTAAAGCCTAGCCACTAACTAGGTACCAAATGTAATTGCTTTATTAAAACTGAAACTGTAAAGGATAAAACATGTTTTATTTTCAAAAATATCTTAATTTTGGCTGGTGTTACAATTACACAGTTCAAATATGGCTCCTTGGTATACTGTATTTATGATGTAAACTATGAAAATCACAGGGTTTCAAAATAACACGTATTTTTGAAGCCCATGAATCGACGTTCAGAAAACAACTGTTTTATCTAAAAAATCACCATGTATTTTTTTTTGTTAAAAATGTTTTGTGACCAATGTCAAAAAAAATTGTTTCCATAAAAAAAGACCCAATGGTTCATAAGGCAGAGCTCCGTATCTATTATGGCTTTATACAATCCCAATAAAAAAAAACATGTTTTAATATTATTTCTTTCCGCTTATTCTCAGCAATCGCTGCTTTCATAGCCTAACTAAATGAGCTCTTACTCAAGCAGTTACTAGATTATACGCCGTTACGACGTATATCGATGCGCGTTTTCGACGCAAATAGTCAGTGTGTGGCCACCCCAATTTACGTTGATTAAATCTGTAACGACCTTAAAGTTCAGTAATGTTTTAATGTATGCTGTGTGTAGTTAAAATGTGTTAATTTTATTATGTATGTGAAGAAAATACACTCCTTTTATGCACATGTATGTGTACCGGGAGTAGATAATGGGTAATACGGGCTGGTGTTCACAACTCCACGTCAATGCGCATATTTTGCGTACGGGTGGGAAAATCGATTATTCGATCCACCCCAGCTCCTCAAAGAAGGCCAGCAACGTCTTAGTGTTACTGAAAATCTCACAGAGGCTACCTGGGTTACTGAAAAACTTTGCCCTGTATGTGGCAACCACCGGGCAGTTTAGTAGCACATGAGTTGGGCCTCAAGTAAGCTATTACTACAATAGTGTCAGAATGGTCGATCATTGATTTCATAATTGTTGATTTTGACAAGATTGGTAATCTACTATTATAATGGCGTGATTATAAATTTCCAATGGTCGGCCACTGACACTACATTTAAAGAAATTGCATTTATTGATAATCTCGTACATAATGACAAATTCATGACATTTCTACTAATGGGTTTTATAATAATGGCAATACAACAATGCCATTATAATAACTCAATTCTATTACGAGAACATTGACCGACCAATGATCGACCATTATGAATTTAGCAGATTACGAACTTTTAGTAAAATGACAATGGGATCGTGTTGGAATGACTGAATTTATAAAAATAGCAGACTTGGGGCCCTGCTGTCTCGTCGTCCTCCATGCAGGCCGCGCACAGCAGATTGTCTGTGACTCCTATGACAAAGAGGTGCTTATTAAATGACCCATGGCTAGTTATAGCTGCTGTAACTATACGCAGCTGTTATTTAGTTAGTCGGAGAACCTGTTTCGTGAGGCGGGCACCAATAATTGTAGGGAGTGCTTCTTTAGCCTGCCTGTGTTCACCTTGGTCCGATCATTGTGATGTTGGTCCCTGGTGCGTTTCCTTACCAGAGTGTGTGAGTATCCGAAGGGGTGTGGTGCGATGGGTTCAGGGCCCACTCGTGCCAAGCTCGACCCCCTTCTGGCAACTTCATCGACCGCATCGTTGCCTAGCGAACCGCTGTGTCCTTTGCTCCATTAAATGGTTATGTTGCGGAGGCTATCCCTACGTTAAGGGATGTAAGGGATGGAACTCTGTGATATTCTTCCCGATACGTAAGTATAACAGCTGTAAAAATACCCATAAAGAAGCCGAGGGTCACTATTGTTCTTCCCATTATTGTTTTTTTTTTTGGATTCCGTACCTCAGGAAAAACGGAACACTTATAGGATCACTTCGTTGTCCGTCTGTCTGTCTATCACGACCCTTTTTTTATCGTATTTTATGGTATCAAGCTGAAATTTATATCAAATACGTAAGTTTACGGTCCCTTGGTGCTCTAAAAAAATCAAGCTTCTAAATGGACGCAATAAAATATATGGACGTAAAAAAATACGGCCGTTTATTTATACGAAATATCTTGATACTCGCTAATAAATCAAAACCTATAGTATTGGTGTTTCCCGTTGACCTAGAACCATGAAATTTGGCAATAAGCAAGGTCTCGTAGCGAAAGTAAAAGAAAAAGTCCGAAATCGTTAATTTGTAGATTTATCACATATTTTTTGTGATTTTAAACATACATTTGCAGTTGGAAAATTTACCGTGGCGTATATCGATGTAAACATGTTTTTCAACTACAATGCTAAGTTTGTTTTTGGGATAAATTCATCCCAACCCTTCATTGTGCGTGGACCGACTTACTCCGTGACCGACACGCACTTAAATCAAATCGCATAATCAATCTCTATTTTCTTAAATAATTTCAAAAGTATTTATTTTAAAATTATAAAAAAATATATATAAAATCCTTAAAACAAGCCCTTTCATTTGATATGTCACACGGTACAGTCAGCAAAACTTGTAAAGAAACACTCTGTAGATACACACTTGTCTTTCAACGTGGCAAGACATGTGCGACAAGTGGACGTGTACAGACTGTTTCTTTTACGTATCAAATTATTTTATTTTTTATGGTGTTTTTTTTTGCATGTTTGGACGCTATACTATTGCGGGTTACGGGAACGCCTTTCGTTAATTAACATACTAGGTATATAACCTAAAAGTCTTCAAGTCTCCAGTAAATGGGTTACTTTAAAGGCAAGCGTGCACTGTCGTTAACGTCATTGCTTACTGTTGACAACACTAAAGGCTTCTACATACCGGCGCGACTTGTCCCGCGACGCGACACGGCACAAAGGCCCCGCGTGTCGCAGGACGAGCGGTGCCTTTGTGTCGTGTCGCGTCGCGCGACTAGTCGCGCCGGTATGTAAAGTCAACGCCATGAGACGAGATAAATTTCATACTTTGGGATTTAAAACTTTAACTGAAATTGCGTATGGTTCAGTTTCCATTGCAACTAAAATTATTTTATGACGTTTAGCGATAATTTCTTCATTCATAAATCAACTTAGAAATCTTGAGTTTAAAGTTGATAGTTGTATAATTTGCAATTTTATGTATTTATAGCTTCTCATGACGGTTACTTTAGAAGCCTTATCGAGTGAACGAGGTGAGTGAAGTGAGACAAGGGACGGGGAACCAGCGCTGAATTCACGCCGTATACTGCCCGGCGCCCGCGTCGGCCATTGCAAAGACAGATACCGCGCCGTCACTTGTTCTTTTTAGAATCCTGCTGTATTTACGTGGATTACAAGTTCTATTTAAACATACATCGCATTTTTAATGTGCCCACATCCTGCACATGAACATTGGTGACCCCGACGTGATAGCTTTTTTTTTTTTTTGGGTGGGAAATTATCAAATAACTTCTCCCGTTCTGGGCTGAGCGGGAGGGCGTGTCAGACTTTTACTGACTAAAACCCACCTGTATTCCTTCATTTGCCTGTGTGCCAGGGCCACGATATCCCTTTCGGACAAACTCGCAACCCTGGCAGGCATTGGCCCTATCGGACCCCGTCAGTTGGTGCTGACAATTCTTTGAGGCGCGCGTGGAATACGACGCGCCGTTGACCCGGGCCTGGTCCTTATCGGACGGTGAGCTACCCATCGCTCACCATCCGTAGGCCCGCGCCTACGGTGGCCGGAAATCGGCTTGCGACTCCCGACGCCCGGGGCGTCTCCTGCGGTGACTAGGGGCGCGAGGGCGCGAACCTTGCCTCTCCCTCACGCGTTCCGCCTCCTCCTTCGCAAGCATTACTGCTTCCGACGTGATAGCTGAGGCGAGAAGCGTAATAAAATACACTACCTACCGACGGACGCCGAGGAGACTACAACGCGTCAAGTTCGACGAATTTTGCAAGCTCATTGCGCGCCGCCTGCTAAGAAAAAACAACGTGACCAGTGAATGACGAGGCGCGACAAGCTATACCTGCTGGACCTGGCCGAATTTCCAAGACAACAACTTTGGAATCGCTGATCTAAATTGCTAAATTTTAGTAAAGTGCTGATTAATGCTGTGGTGAAGTGATGTTCCCTATTGTCGTTCGTTAAGGAAGTAGCCATTTTGGAGGTAAACAATAATTTATTCAATTTACAACGCTCCGAACTTCAATTTGCCTCTTGTGTGACGGTGTTCTCGTTTTCTTTGCAATCTTTTCCGTTATTATAATATAACGACGAACTTCGTAGATACCTAACAAACATTAGGTACTTACCTTGCTTTGTCTTGTCGAAATATTTACCAAATTTATACTGTTTCTCACACAATTTATTGCGCTGTTTTCGTGCCTAGCTTTGGGCATGGCTATATTACGGAAAAATAAGCAATTATTGCAAGATATTGCTTCGTAATTTACCTACACGCTTTCAATTTGCACTAACTTTGTTTGAGTGGACGCACGATTTATTGGGCATGATATTCCTGTTGCTACCTACTTTACGTGTCACTACATTACTGCGTAAATAAATACATAACTTTCATTATTCTAACAACAAACCTCAGCTACAAACTATCTGCGCTATGATTGCTTAAATTTCTTTGTCTAGCGTCCTGAAATACTTAATACACTATTACCTATGTTTCATTACGCCGTGTAACCTAACTCCTTTGTTATCTAATTTATAGCAAAGACGATCTTACTCCTTTACCTACTTAATAAAGTAAGGAAGTTCAAACTGCTGGGTATAATAATACATACCCTACTGAGTGTTCACAATACATAACTACCTAATACTCTAACGTCAACATTACAATCTTTACCTGCGACTTATTCATGAATAAATAAATAAACTTCCCGGCATTATAAACTGTGATAGGTTTTTACAGTTATTCATTTGTATTCGCCGACTATTCCAGATTTCGGGATTCCACCGGAACGGGGAGACTGCGCTGCGCGAGTGCGCGCGATTGTTACGGTGCATGAGCGACAGCGGGTGATAAACAGAGTAAGGCGCAGCGCAGACGACAGACTTTTTGTGCGAAGGAGTCTGCGGCACAAACCAATGTGATTACATTTTCTTAGCTCACAAGCCTTCATTAATCACTTCTTCGCACAAAAAGTCTGTCGTCTGCGCTGCGCCTAAGCTGAACTGAAGGTGACCTTGACGCCATCAGCCTTGCACTCGCTGCGCTCCGGGTTCGTATGGTTGGATTGTCGGTACCATTTCATTGTACGTATATTGTTCATTGGCTACATTTTGATTGAACGTTATTTGCCTCTTCGTATTTCTTGTAGGTACTTACCTCACTAATTAATAATGTCGGACGATATTAAAAAGCTTAGGCAGTTCCGTAGTAATATAAAGGGTAGAATTACTATATTTAAAAAACACATTGAGATGTTAAAATTAATTGATCCAAGTCAAATGACAAAATTACAACTTACTGAATTACAATTAAAGTTAAAAAGATTTCAGGCATTGTTTTCTTAATTTGATGAACTTCAATCTAAAATTTAAGCACTAGATCTTGAATCTGAAAGTGAGCTTGAAGAAAGAGAATTATTTGAGGAAACTTTTTGTAATTTAATTTCATGTGCACAACTAATAATTGAGAATGTGTCCCAGGCTCAAAGCGGTACTATTCATAGTAACAATAATGTTGATGTGAAGTCAGAGTGCAGCGGTTCATCCTGTAAAAATAATTTTAATGTAAATTACCCACTATAAATCTTCCTAAATTTGATGGCAACTACTTGAAGTGGCTCGAGTTCCGTGACACTTTTGACTCGTTGATTAATCAAAATAAATCTATTCCTGAAATTAATCAATTCCATTACCTTCGGTCTTTACTGGACAGTGGTGCTGCATTTGTTATAAAATCGGTTGAATTTACTGCTGAAAATTATATGCTGGCATGGCAGCTTCTAAGTGATAGATATGATAACAAGAGACTATTGATATAAATAAGCATTTAAAATCACTATTTAATTTTGAGACTATCACAAAGGAATCACATAAATCTTTGCGTTACATGATTGACTATTTCACAAAAACTTACGTGCCTTAAATTTATTAAAGGAACCTGCCGACTACTGGGACACAATTATTATTCACATGATGTCCTCTAAGCTAGATGGCGCCACAGGCCACACATGGGAAGAACATCGTAACAATTTATCGGTTTGTCCAACTCTTGATGAATTTTACCTATTTCTGCGGAACCGAGCGAATGTTTTAGAAACCGTACAGTTTAGTAAATCGAATGTTAAACCTCAACGTTCATTTCGACAGACTAAATCTTTTGTATCTTCAAATAGTACGGAAAGGTCAACCAGTAAACAGTGTGTCATCTGCAACCAAGGACACTTCGTTCATGAGTGTGAAACATTTAAAGCTTTAAGTGTGGACTTGCGTCTGAAAGAGGTTGCTAAGCATAAGCTTTGTTTGATTTCCGGCCACCGTAGGCGCGGGCCTGCGGACGGTGAGCGATGGGTAGCTCGCCGTCCGATAAGGACCAGGCCCGGGTCGACGGCGCGTTGTGTTTCACGCGCGCCTCAAAGAGATGTCAGCACCAACTGACGGGGTCCGATAGGGCCAATGCCTGCCAGGGTTGCGAGTTTGTCCGAAAGGGATATCGTGGCCCTGGCACACAGACAAATGAAGGAATACAGGTGGGTTTTAGTCAGTAAAAGTCTGACACGCCCTCCCGCTCAGCCCAGAACGGGAGAAGTTATTTGATAATTTCCCACCAAAAAAAAAAAAAAAAAAAGCATAAGCTTTGTCCCAATTGTCTTCGTGGTGGTCATAATGTCAACCGTTGTTTCCGAGGTCCTTGCAAATTCTGTCAGAAAAAACATAGTACGTAGTTACATGAAAGTAAAGAATCAAAGCAAATTAATAATATTGAATATCCCAACTTACCTTCAACTTCTGGATCGTATTCCAGCGTCACTCGTCGCGCGATCAACAAAATAATACTTACCTTGCAAAGGCGCTGCTCGACAACGGCAGTCAGTCTTCCTTCGTTACAAAAAACCTACAAAATAAATTAAAATTAGATTTCACTAATAGAAATGCAGTAACTGTTACTGGTATCAATAATGCTGTTGTAAATACGGCTCAATATTGTGATTTAAACTTAAAATCCCGATTAAACGAATTTTGCGTCAATGTGTCATGTCTTGTCATACCACAAATTACAAGCAAACTTCCAAGCGTGAGCATTGATCCATCGCAACTTAACTTACCTCACAATCTTCAGTTGGCTGATCCTCAGTTCTTCAGTCCTTCTGACATCGACCTTTTTTTGGGTGCAGATATCTTTTGGGATATTGTAAACCCAAGGCTAATCAAACTTGGTCGAGACAAACCTACGTTGCAACATTCAAAATTAGGCTGGTTAATATCCGGGCCTACTGGTGTTGGTATTAGTCATAAACTAAAACATAGTAATACTGTATGCAACTTTTCTCAAAGTATTTAACAAACATTAACCAAATTTTGGGAGGTGGAATAATTACTACCTGTTAAAAAACCTTTTCTTTCCAAATCTGAGGAGTTGTGTGAAAGTATATTTATAAAAAATACTAAACGATTAAATGACGGTCGTTTTTTAGTTAAAATACCACTAACTGATTCTCCTGAACAAGCTCTCGGTGACTCATACAATGTAGCACGTCGTAGATTTATTAATTTAGAGCGAAAACTCGCCTATTCTAAAGGAGGAGTATAAGTCATTAATTCGTGAGTATGAACGCTTGGGTCATCTTTCGCTAATTGAGCGTCCGTCGTTTGGTTATTTTCTACCCCACCACGCTGTACTACGGCCCAATAGTGAAACTACTCAAGTACGAGTGGTGTTCGATGCTTCGTGCAAATCTAATTCCGGAGTGTCTTTTAACGACATCCAACTGGAGGGGCCAGTTATACAAGACGACCTTCTGTCAATTTTGTTGAGGTTTCGTCGAAATACTTTTGTTGTTACAGCCGACATTGAAAAAATGTACCAGCAAATATTAGTTGTCGAGTCTCAACGTAACCTACAATTGATTTTGTGGAGAGACGAAGAAACGAAGCCGTTGTAAGTACTACAGCTGGACACTGTAACTTATGGCACGGCCTCGGCTCCATTTTTAAGCACAAGTGTCGCGTGAGGGCGCGGATAAACCCGACGTACAGCATGTTATTGAGCATGATTTCTACGTCGACGATTTAAATACGGTTTCAAATTCAAAACAAGATTTGAGAAATGTTGTTTATGAGGTCATTAATAAACTTTCAGAAGCCTGTTTTCCTTTACGTAAATTCCGGACAAATGCTCCAGATATTTTAAAAGACCTTCCTATAACAAACATCTGTCAAGATTTCAGCAAGGAGTCTACTGTTCTAGGTCTAAAGTGGTATCCTCAAACAGATACTTTAAAATTGTCTACAGAGTTCAAAATTGAATCGAAAATTACTAAGCGCAATATTTTATCTATGCCCTCTAAAATTTTTGACCCGCTGGGTTTATTATCAGCAACTATAATTATTCCAAAGATAATATTACAGCAATTGTGGTTATTAAAAAACGACTGGGATGAAGAGGTCCCAAATAATATCAAACTTCAATGGGAAGAATTCATCAAAAATTTACACTATATTTCCATTCTTGAGGTGCCCAGGCACATAGTTTGCCCAGGACCAACTGATGTAGAATTTCATTGTTTTACTGATGCATCACAGACTGCGTACGGTGCTTGTTTATACGTAAAGTCAAAGGATACACTAGGCGTGATACATGTTCACCTTTTTTGTGCCAAGGCAAAGGTAGCTCCATTAAAACCGGAATTAACTATATCGCGTCTTGAATTAATGGGTGCTCTATTAGGAGCTAGATTGCTTACAAAGGTTCTACATTCATCAAGTAATAATAAATTTCAAATTTCACGTGCTATTTTGTGGACAGATTCAACTATAGTCTTGGGATGGATTTATACTCAACCAAAAACGTTAAAAACCTTTTTATGCCATCGTATACAGGAAATTCGTGAACTACCGCTCAACATGAATGGCGTTATGTGCCAACTCATGATAATCCGGCAGATCTTGCTTCACGCGGAGTTAAGCCGCAAAACCCTGAAAGGTAACTATCTTTGGTGGCACGGTGCTTCTTTTTTAACAAAACATGAGGATGAGTGGCCTCAGCACAATACTAACTTACCAAGTAACACATTGCCTGAAATGAAAGTTAGTTTAACTATACAATGTAACCAGAGTTTTTTTTCATTTGACAAATTTTCTAAACTATCTAAACTACAGAGAGTTCTAAGCTATGTTCAACGTTTTATATACCTACAACTGTGATAAAGTTTGTCGCGTTTTCTGTAGAGAGCGTTAGATCTATGATCGTTTGTCCTCGGGCTGTGACCCAAGTGGGTTCCGAGCCGCGGTTTACGATGTTAAGATTAGTTGAAAATAAATAGGTGGATAGTACCTCTCCTCTGGAGTTCGGTGCGTCGCTGCCCCAGAGCGGGTGGTGGGCGTTCGAGTCAGTGCAGATGATCAGGTGCAAGTTGGCGCGCTCGCAGTGCTGTACCAAGTCGACCATCTCTTTCGGCGGACAGTCGGCTTCCTCGCCTGGCATGTATACCGAGGCCAGTACAACATCTGGAGCGTCGCCTTCTGTTTGGAGCCTGATAGCTGTCAGATCTCTGGAACAGAATTGAGTAAGTGGGGCGATAGGGATTTCTTTGGGTATGTAAGCGCAGGTTCTTGGTTTGTCTGGGCTGTGTGTGTTTAGGATTAGCTTACCTCCGATGTTACCGAGGCCGCATATTCTGTTGTTCCTGATCCACGGCTCTTGGATCAGTGCGATGGTTCGGGGCTTCACCTCCAGTGCCCTGCGTAGACTAGCCGTTGCAGCCTGGCTATGTTGGAGGTTGGTCTGGATGATGTTGAGGGACGGTGACGGTGGTGGAGTGGAGTTAGTCTGTGATGGATCCATCGGACAGTCTCTCCACCACCTCTTCTCTGTATTGGCCTTCGTGCTGTTCGCCCGGCGACGAAGCGAGCAGTTGCTCATGCCAGCCAGGGGATGAGGGCGGTATGGTGTCACAGTCATCAGCCATTGCTGCTCTGGCCATGACCTCCTCAAGTTGGGCAATGTCCGTGTCCTTTGTCTGTGTCGGTTGTGTCGTTGTCGTGTCCGTGCTGTCAGTCTGAGTGTCAGGTGGTTTGGTCGTGGGGCTGAAGCGGACGTATATCGAACCAAGCAGGTAGGATATACGTCGCTCCCGAGCTAGGACCTTTGCGGCTTCCCCGGCGGTACACCCAGGGTCAAAAATGTCCCAAAGTTGTCGCCGCCGATGGCCGTCGCCCTGTACAAAGACCACTTGGCGATGTCGTACCAAGTATTCTGACGGATCAGAATACTCTGGAGCCGGGCCACGTCACCGTCGTAACGAGGGACGAAAAGCGAGGCTCGGACTCGTGTGGGCACGTCAGATTGTCTCAGTACTGTGAGGGTGAGGTCAGTGTCTGGGAGTCTGATTCTGGGCACGTTCTGGGTCAGCCATGTCAGGGAGTTATCGTCCTCACACCACATCTGCACGGTCCCTTCCGCTACCCGAGGGTATCCGCGGAAGGCCGGGAGTGGTGTTGACGAGTCCGTGTCTAGTAGAAGATTTTCTAGGGTAGTCTTGGTGTGCTCGGCCTCCTCTCTAGTCAGGTCCCTAGAGGGGGGGGGGAAGCAGATTGCTACGGCCAGCCGCGCAGGGATGTCCTTCGTGGCTCGCGCGTAGGACCTCTGCTCCCCCGGAATAGACTGGATCCTGGAGCGTTTGGCGTCCCCCTGAAGCATGCTTGGGGAAGCTGTATCGTCAGGGCGCTCCCTCTTCGCCGGCCCTGTACCGCTCGGTCCAGGCTGCGGTTTGGAGGTGCCTGGCTGGGTGTTTTTTGCCGGCGACGCCTTGTACAATGCTCCGGATCTCTTACCCCTGTTGCGTCTGGGTTGAGGTCGGTCGTGAGTGCTGTCGGTGTTTTGGGGTCGGCTGTCGGCCCCGGCAGACTCCGACGCTTGCGGAGGCTTTTCGCGCTGGGTTTCCCCTTCGCGTACTTGCCCCTGCCCGCGTGATTCCACATCCTGCCGTTTTTCGCGCTGGGTTTCCCTTTCGCGTACTCGCGGCTGGTCGCGTGGTTCCGCGTCCGGCCACTTTTCGCGCTGGGTTTCCCCTTCACGTACTCGTGGCTGGTCGCGTACTTCCCTTTCGGCGTCCGATCGCGCACCACGCTGGCTAGTGCCTTGGCGGATTTCGGGCTTTCGGTCGCCTACTTTCTTCTCCCGGGCCCAGATTTTTCCGCGCTTTTTCAGCAGGCGTACTCCATCAACATCAACCGGGAGAGTTTTGGAGCTGCCAGGCCCGTCATCGTTCCCCATCCCTCTCTGTCCGTGTCGGTCTTGGTCTCTATCAGGGTAGGCAAAGCTTTTCCGCACGATGCTCTGCTGCCAGATGCTCGCGGGAAGCGTGCCTTTTGTGCTGTGTGTTGGCGCGTAAGTCGCAGCCGGATTTGGGTGTGTTGGTGCGTTGGTCGCAGCCGAAATCGGGTTAGTGGGCGCGTGAGTCGCAGCCTGGGTAATGGGCGCTAAATCAGCAGCCGGCGGCGCTAAAGAGCGCGGCACCAAAGAACAGATAGGTGCCCCCCCCAGATTACGTTGGGGGCTGACCGCCGAGGCGGTGTGGGATTCCCCGGCTTGGCCGGGACCCACCTGGGTAGTATTTTGCTCATTCTGTTTCATCATTTGGCATTTTGGGGGTGGGCTTTTTTGGAATCGAGGTTACCCTTCCTCTAGGACCGACGGGATGTAGGGATGGGAGGGAAGGTATTCGTGGGTAAAGGGTGCGGGTACTTGTGGGGCCACCCTAGGTTTGGAATTTGGCCTAGGGATTTGGGGATCGACAGGATGTATGGATAAGGAAGGACGGATAGTTAGGTGGTAGGTACATAGGAAGAGGTAGAAAGGTTAACCTAAGCCTGGGGTTTGGCCTTCGGAAACTTCTCTTGTCCGGGATCTCAACGAGATGCTCCGGGTGCGGGATCGACCTTTAATAGTCGGTCCCGCAGCCGGAGTTGGGCTATCCGCAACCTGCCCACCCGCTCGGTTGCAAGAGAAGAAGTGCCTGGCAGTCTGGGTCGCCCCACCACGAATGTACGCATACAACCGCGTTGGGTCGACCCAGGCTTCCCCGAGTTTACGGTTTTACCGTAGGCTACGCCGACGACATAACCATAATAATAAATGGCACCCACGAGAACACCTTATGTAACCTAATGCGCCAAGCTTTGAAAATAGTAGAGGACTGGTGCAACAAACACCAACTGTCGGTGAATCCGACAAAAACCGAATTGATTCTCTTCACAAAAAAGAGGAAGTTGGCGACACTACAATTGCCACGACTCTTTGGAACTACCCTAAGCCTTTCAACTGAGACCAAATACCTGGGCATCTATTTGGACAAACAGCTGAACTGGGCAAAACACACCAACTACATCACCACAAAAGCCAGCATATCCCTATGGCAGTGCAAAAGACTGCTCGGAAGGAATTGGGGCATCTCTCCCAAGGTCACCCACTGGCTATACACCACAGTCATCCGACCAATTATCACATATGGCTCACTGGTCTGGTGGCCCAGGATGGACCTGAGTACAGCCCAAAAAGACCTCGACAAACTGCAGCGATTTGCTTGTGTAGCAATAACTGGCAGTATGAGGACTGCACCCACTGCCGCACTACAAGTAATGCTAGGACTGCCACCCCTACACCTCATCGTGCGAGAGGAGGCAGCCCTGGCCGCCTTCAGGCTCCACATATCGGGAACCCTGAGCAAAGACTCTAGGGTCAAACACACACGCATAAAGGAGGAGGCAATCAAAAGACAACCGATGATGGCATCACCCTGCGACAAAGCCCCGAAGCTACACTTCTTTCAGAAGCACTACAACGTTATACTTACAGAGGAACGGTGTGATCACTCAGGCCCGAAAGAGATGAGAGTATACACCGACGGATCAAAGACCAACTCCGGAACCGGAGTCGGAGTCTTCTCACACGATTTTAACATAAATATATCCAGCCCGCTTGGAATGTTCAACACCGTCTACCAGGCGGAATGTGTGGGCATTATACAAGCGGCTTACGCCATCGAAGCCAGGATAGTTACGGACACCCGTATACGTATACTGTCCGACAGTGCCTCAGTGCTGCAATCCCTAGAGAAAAAATATATAACCTCCAGACTAACACTAGAATGTCACAATGCACTGGAGCGGGTGACGGTGTGCAACCGTAACAAAGTGACACTGCAATGGATAAAAGGACACAGCGGATCGCTGGGTAACGACGCAGCTGACGAACTGGCTAGGAGAGGATCCAGCGCGCCAGCCTGTGGACCCGAACCTATTGTACCCATCCCCTTTAACCAACTACGTAGGTGGCTACAGGAGTTCACCCATACACTAGCGGAGAACTGGTGGACCTCGGCACCGGGCTGCAGGCAATCCAGGGAAGCCATGCCATCCTTAGATGGCAGGCTAACCAGGCGTTTGCTACGCCTGGACAGGAACGGCCTGCGCCTGGTGACGGGGACTATAACGGGACACTGCTCACTGAACAAACATTTCCACACAATAGGTATAACGGACAGCCCTCTGTGCAGGGCTTGCATGGAGGCTGAAGAAACCGTTGCGCATGTGCTCTTTGACTGCACAGGCGTCACCGAGATCAGAACAGAAACCCTTGGGTCACCCAGATCTTTCACAGACGTCCTATGCAGACCAGGAGACCAAATCAGCTTCTGGAGGGAGGTGGGCTGGTTGGAATAAACCACTGACGGCCGCCATGGCCCACGCACAATGGTCCACATGAAGGACTAAGTGCGGAAACCAAACCTTCTAACATAGAACATAGAACATACCTACAACTGTAAAAATAAAAATAATAAATTGAAAGGTAAACTAACACTACAAGAATTACAAACTACCTTTTTTTTTTTTTTGGGTGGGAAATGATCAAATAACTTCTCCCGCTCTAGGCAGAGCGGGAGGGCGTGTCAGACTTTTACTGACTAAAACCCACCCGTGTTCCTTCATTTGCCTGTGTGCCAGGGCCACGATATCCCTTTCGGACAAACTCGCAACCCTGGCAGGCATTGGTCCTGACGGACCCCGTCAGTTAGTGCTGACATCTCTTTGAGGCGCGCGTGGAACACAACGCGCCATCGACCCTGGCCTGGTCCTTATCGGACGGCGAGCTACCCATCGCTCGCCGTCCGCAAGCCCGCGCCTACGGTGGCCGGAAATCGGCTTGCAACTCCCGACGCCCGGGGCGTCTCCTGCGGCGACTAGAGGCGCGAGGGCGCGAACCTTGCCTCTCCTTCACGCGTTCCGCCTCCTCCTTCGCGAGCATTACTGCTTCGCAGAAGGAGGTGACGGCCTCCCATGCACTATCGCTCCGAACCATGGCCTGAACCAGTGCTGGACGCGAGAGATCGTCGCCGCCGATCGCCTCCGTGAGGACACGGCGGTGCTCCGCCCAAGCCGGGCAGATCTCCACCGTATGCTCCACCGTGTCCTCCGGGCGATCCACACAGTGGTGACACCCGGGCGTTTCCTCCCGCTTTATCCTGAACAGGAACCTCCCGAAACAACCGTGTCCGGTGAGGACCTGCGTCAGGCGGAAGGTGAGGACGCCGTGGCGCCTCTCCAGCCACTCCTCAAAGAGGGGACTTATCGCCACAATTGTAGCGTGCCCAGCGCTAGGTTGCGACAATCGCACTCTCCATGCCGCCATGAGATCTCGCCGGAGTTCGTCCGCTGTACCGTGATTTCTCGCGGCAGCGGAGTTTCACCCCGGCGTTTCGCCTCCTCGCTCCACTCCCAGATGTGCGCGAGGGCTTTTGCCTCCAGATCCCACGGCGGCAGTCCGGCAAAGAGGCTCGCCGCCTCACGGGAGACCGTGCGGTGACCCCGTACCAGCCTGATGGCCATGACCCTTTGGGACGCGTTCAACCGCTGGGCTGGTCGCAGCCTCAGAGAACGCTCCCACACCGGTGCCCCGTAAAGGGCCATGGACCGCACGATCCCCACGTAGAGCCTCCGGCAGGAGGCGTTTGGGCCCCCTAGATTGGGCAGAAGCCGCTTCAAAGCAGCCCCAGCCCTCTCCAGTCTGGGAGCCAAACGTCGGAAGTGCTCAACGAAGTTCCACCGGCTATCGAGGACGAGTCTCAAGTACTTCATCGTCGACTCGACACCGATGTGAACTCCTCCCGCCGTTATCTGGGAACTCGACAGTGGCGCGTTCGCGGCGGCCATGTGTTTTTAAATGTCCTATTTAAAAACACATGGCCTCGGACTTGTGCAAGGCCACCTCGAGTCCCAATTGCCGGATCCTATCGACGATTGTCGCAACCCCACGTGCCGCCAGTTCGGCCGCCGCCTCATGCGACCTCCCCTGCGCCAGGACCAGCGTGTCGTCAGCGTAGCAGACTACGCTGACGCCGCTAGGGAGGTCGGCGCGCAGCACCCAGTCGTAGCCGATGTCCCACAGATGCGGCCCCAGGACCGATCCCTGTGGGACACCACACGACATCTCTCGCCGGTTCCACTCTCCTTGGTGACCAGGGTAGATGACGGCCCTGTCCGTCAGGTAGGCCTCGACCACGCGACAGAGGTAGGTCGGCCATCCGGTGGTACCGAAATGCCTCCCTAATGCAACTCCAGGGCAGGGTATTGAAGGCATTGGCGATGTCAAGAGACACCGCCAAGACGACCCCACCCCGGGCCACAGCATCCCCCGTCGTGAGGGCTCGAACGCGCATGATGGCATCCACCGTAGAGCGCCCCTTGCGGAAACCAAATTGGCTCTCCGCCAAATCCGGCCCCACCCGCACCAGCCGCCCGACAAGGCGGTCTGCAATTACTCTTTCAAAGAGCTTGCCCACCTCGTCGAGCAGCACGATGGGCCGGTAAGCGGACGGAGAGTCTGCCGGGCGCCCTAGCTTCTTAATAAGGACCAGTTTCCCCGTCTTCCAACGAAGTGGGAACTGGCCCCTCTCCAAGCATGCGCTTAGGAGCCCCCTTAGACGAGGCCCGAGAGCCTCCAAGGCCATGACCCAGGCTTTTCCAGGCCGCCAATGAAATGGATTTTGGGAAAAGTGAAGAAGCTTTTTGTTGGACCAGACGGTTTATGCAGGGTTGCAGATATAACCACAACTAAAGGTATCTTAAGACGAGCTTTAAACAAAGTCTGGATCCTGCCAGTTGACGATCCAGAGCTTCTTGAAAGCACGGCTTTCAAGGGGGCGGAGGATGTTGACAGCACTAACGAGTGAACGAGGCGAGTGAAATGAGACAAGGGACGGGGAACCAGCGCTGACTTCACGCCGTATACTGCCCGGCGCCCGCGTCGGCCATTGCAAAGACAGATGCCGCGCCGTTACTTGTTATTTTTTATTAATCTTTTTAGAATCCTGCTGTATTTACGTGGATTACAAGTTCTATTTAAACATACATCGCATTTTTAATGTGCCCACATCTTGCACATGAACACTTACCAATAGGTGAGAGGGCAAACACAACCGCAGTAGTAATAGATGCTAATGATTCGCGTCGATGAACCAGATGTGACGCCGATCACCGCCCTCGCAGTTGCTGGAAGTACTATTATGAATGGGCGATAAATAACTTTTAAATATTTGTTTTAAAAAATGCTGGATGTTTTACATGTTGTAGAATAAATTGTGTTTTTTTTTTTGGGTGGCAAATTATCAAATAACTTCTCCCGCTCTGGGTGGAGTGGGAGAACTTGTTAGACTCTTACTGACTAATACCCACCCATATTCCTTCATTTGCCCGTGTGCCAGGGCCACGATATCCCTTTCGAACAAACTCGCAACCCTGACAGGCATTGGCCCTAACGGACCCCATCAGTTGGTGCTGACAACTCTTTGAGGCCCGCGTGGAATACAACGCGCCGTCGACCCGGGCCTGGGCGTCTACTCCCTAAGCACGAAGTCCGTTGTGTCGGCCTTCGTTACGGGCGTTTCCGACTCCCTATCGACCTCGGACGGATGATTCGTTCTGGGCCCGAACGAAGAATGAATGACAACACGATTTGACAGTTGTTCCTACTCCCTAAGTGTTTTGGCCCGTCCGAAAAGTTTAATTTGACACTTGTTTCGACGGGTCACTATGTCAGTTGATACGACATCAAAATAGTTGTCGTGTTGTCGACGAAAGGTACAAGTTTATGAAAAACTTGAACATATGGCTGCTTTTTTAATGCTTGAAGAAGCTCTATAGGAAGAGCGGAGGCGACGCCGACGATATTTATGCCAAAACATTCAGTTGGCGAGTATTCCTGAGTTAATAGGAAACTATAGGCTCACCCGGGAATTATTCGAGGACTTGTGTGAGGATATAATACCGCTTTCGCCTCAACTCATACGACGAAGTGGTGTTGATCCAAGAATGAAGGTAAGGATAATATTGAAGATTCTTCAACCTATTGAGCTGTATTACCAATCCATCCCACCCATTTACTGTTGTTTTGGTTTACTTTTAGATCCTCGCTGTTCTTAATGTTTATACCCGGAGGAGCTACCAACGTGCAGTGGGCTTTAGCAGTGATGTTCCAACGGCACAACAGAAAGTGTCACGCTGTCTGCGGGATGTCACAAATGCACTCAACAGCCCCTCAATTTTATAGAAATATAGGGTCAAATTAAATTAGCTAGCGAAACTCCGCCGACGTGACGGGTGTTGATATCTAAACCAGGGACCGTACAACCCCGGTTAAGGGTTAAGCCTTTCGAAGGGGTAACCCTTATCATGATGGGATTGAAAAGGTTACCTGATAACCCATTTAATGGGTTTTATACTTGAAACCCAGTGAAAAGGTTACCTGATAACCCATTTCAATGGGTTCTATACCTACTTGAAACCCAGTAACATGAAAAAATCATAATATTATGTTATTTTGATATCCCAGCACTCGTAGCATGACCAATTCTATCTCTATTCTACCCAGGGACCATTTTAGAAAAACCCTATCGAAAACCCTTTCAAAGGAAAGGGTTTTTGATAGGGTTTTTCTAAGCAGTTAATCAAAAACCCATACGGTGTGGGTAATTTTTAATGGCTTAACTTAAGCCGTTCAAAAGGGTTACCCACACCGTATGGGTTTTTATCCAAAACCCTTTCAATGGGTTACCAAAATTTAATTTAAGCCGTTCATAAGGGTTACCCATATCGTATGGGTTTTTGTTTAACCGCTTAGAAAAACCCTATCGAAAACCCTTTCAATGGGTAACCAAAGTGGTCCCTGATCTAAATATGATCACACAAAAACAAAATTAATTTGATAAGTTTTTGTTGTTGGGGTCTTTAACCACAGTTAGTGGTCACTTGAAAATGTTGTTTTTTTTGTGTATACTTTACTGACGTGATGGGTCTCAACGTGATGAAACAAAAGAAAACAAATTTGCACACATACTTAAAGTAACAACACTAACAGCGGTACGTTGACCGCAATTTTTTTTATCAAATCTTTTGTTATTTTATTTTGTCGTGTTTAGATATCAATACCCATCACATCTACGGAGTTTCGCTAGCTGATTTAATTTGACCCTGTATATAAAGTTTCTACAGAATTTGTCTGAGAAGAACCATAAAAAACCGGCCAAGTGCGAGTCGGACTCGCGCACGAATGGTTCCGTACCATTATCTATAAAGATGGCAAAAAAACACGTTTGTTGTATGGGAGCCCCCCTTAAATATTTGTTTTATTTTAATTTAATTATTTATTTTTAAAGTCAATATATATCTACATAATCTGTGAATATTTCAAGCGTCTACTTGTTGCCGTTAGCAATATAGAGCAAAAAAATCAAGTTTGTTGTATGGGAGCCCCCTTAAATATTTATTTTGTTCTATTTTTTAGTATTTGTTGATAAAGCGGCAACAGAAATACATCATCTGTGAAAATTTCAACTGTCTAGCTATCACGCTTCATGAGATACAGCCTGGTGATAGACGGACAGACAGACAGATGGCGGAGCCTTAGTAATAGGGTTCCCGTTTTACCCTTTGGGTACGGAACCCTAAAAAAGACAGTAAGTTTAAAAGCTTGTAATATTTTTCTAAAACAAATCTAGGTAAGTATTTTATACTTAAGACGGTAACATTTCGTTTGGACAATGACTACCTACTTAAGCTTTGAAGAGTGTATAAACACATAGAGGGATTGTATCATTTTAAATATAATTAAGCTGTATGTTTACAATTTTATGAAAAATATGGTCTGTCAGGCGAAGTCGGCTGCATTGACTGCACGCATGTGGCATTGGTGAAACCCAGTGAATATGAAGAGCGTTTGCAATTGCTGGAACGAAATAGGTACCCAAGCAGTCTCACAAGAAAACTTTTCTAATAAAACGTCAATAAATGCATAAAGTTTATATTACTGAATATGGTATATAAACTTTTTATTTTACTTACAGGACATTGGGTGTTGGGACTGGTGATATAAGAAGATAGTGATATAAAAAAAAGATGTACACAATAAAAGCATTGTTTTTATTATCAAAATGGATTTTCTTTTATTTATCTAATGTAGATAGTCTTAAATTATTGCTAGGAACTTAGTATCTCTTACCTACAGTACTTCAGTCTCAAATACCTTATAATCTGAATAAAATTAATAATCAACAATGCACAATCTATAACACAATCAAAACATAGATTTTCTTTTATTTATCTAATGTAGTCTAAAGTTATTGCTAGGAACTTAATTTCTCTTATTTGTCTACTTTGCTTTCAAATACCTAATAATCTGAATAAAATTAAAAATCAACAATGCACAATCTATAACATAGATTTTCTTTTATTCTAGACACTAATCTCAAATTAAGAATCAACTTTATACAATCAACAGATATTTTTTTACAAAACACATTCACTTTTCTATTGCAATATTAATTTCTAATACTGACACAGACAAATTCAGTAAATCAAGTTGGACTACCAGAAACTCCAAGCTACAAAAGAAATGAGGACTTCGGGAAATAAATGTAGCCTGCATCATCCCACTGCTGGGCAAAGGCCTCTCCCCATGACTTCCACGGGAACACTTTTCTAGAAATAGTTAAATTGCCAGATATTTAACTATTTCTTGACATGACATGTGTTCCCGTACCGAGTGACATAGGTAATAGCAATGGCAAATTTAATTTTACCGAGCACCACATTTCTTCTGGTTTCGAGTAGCAGCCTTTGTTCTTCCACCTCAATAATTCGGCTTCTTGCTGTGTCGGAAGCGAGGTGTCGCCAAACACGTGGACGTGCATAACGAGGGTTTAATGCTATAAACAAAAGAGACAATTTTTGTTGGTTTAAAGTAGGTAATTTTCTGAAACACCATTTACTTAATCTCTTTTCTATTAAACAATAATACTTACTTTGCTATTTTGCATTGGCAACTCCAGCTCCAGTGCCTCCTGTGAGTGCCTCTGTGGACATTTAGGGTTGCTCCTCGGAGAGTGGCTTTGCAGGGGTAGCGGCAGATGTCTGGGTGAGATGGCTGCTGGCTCTTGTCTTACAGGTGGACCCTGTACAACAAAAACAATATCATCATTGGCGGTTACAACAGATATGTAATTATGTATCTGTAATTTATTCTTATTTAATAAAAATAAGTCACGGCAAATACTATAAGCAACATTATTATAAATGCATTATTGCTGTTTTTGTTTTTTTACCATTGAGCCAAACATACAAATATAATTACCTATTACTGATGGAAAAGCTGGCACTCTTGTCTCAGTTTGTGGCTCTCCAAAACCCTCTCCCATAATTAAAAGTATCCATCAATTCCAGTTGGGAGAGGCTTGGTGCTACCGATGGGCCTCTATCCGGCCAAAAGTGGCAAAAATAATTCAATTTTATATTAAAGACATAATAAAAAGTATATTGTTAAAAATGTGGTCATTTTCGAATGACTATAATATTCATTTTTGTATATAAAGCTAGAAAACCACAAAATAAGTAAACCGGTAATCGACCGGTAAAATAGCTAGACTTCAAATGAATGGATCACTTGAGTGAGGTTAATTTTTGTTAAATTCCACGTTTACACGTCCCAAAAAAAATACATAAAAATTGATAAATATAAAAATAAATAAATAAATTATAAAAATTATAAATAAAATTAACAGTTCATCCGCTCCTTCCATTTACATTATCTCTGGAGGCGAGTGAAAGTGCCAAAATTCAACATCGTTAAATAATTTTTCACTTTTGATTGATTTTGGGTTCAGACGGCTCTCTGCAACTGAAAGATGCCGAAGGCAAAAATTAACGAAATTAATGTTCTGTGTCTGATGTTGGCTTTAGAGATGACGTACGAAAGTAGGCGTCATGCTACGTAATCGGTCAGACAATTAGAGAAATGTTTAGGAGTGAGGCCACACGATGCGTTGCCGGTGCGTTGCGATGGCTGAGCGGTGACGCTGTGTCATCCTTTTTTTTTTTTTTTTTTGTTCACGGGGTGGAAAATCCTCATGGATGTCCTCCGCCCTGGGGCGGGCGGAGGGGTCTGTCAGACTCTTACTGACTAAAAACCACCCCAGTGTTCCCCTCCCACACTTGCACCGGGGATCTTGGGATCTGTTATTCCTTCCGCAATCCCCGGCTAACGCTGTGTCATCCTATCCTAACTTCCTAACTTTTTATATATATTAATAATTATATAATTTAATTTAATTATATTATAATATTATAAATGCGAAAGTAAGTTTGTTTGTTTGTTACCTTTTCACGCCTAAACCACTGAACCGATCATCCTGAATTTTTTGCATATACATAGTCACATAGTCAGGTGTACAGAAACGGACATAGGATACCTTTCATTCCAAAAAAAAGTACTGTTCCCGAGGAAAACAACAATAACGTTCTTATGATAATAAATGGCGCCACGTGTCTTTCGAATCATGATTGAATATTATATTATTATGGAAACTTTAGTAGGGTGTTAAGAGTTTTTATTTTCCGCCAAACACCAAACAACAAGCAGGTTATAACCTGAATTGATTGTCAATTAAAATTCTAAATTAACGCGAGCGAAGCTGCGAGCAAAAGCTAGTCCTACATAAATTACAGTGACATGCCACACCGTGCGTTACGATGACGTGCAATGATGCAACGCACGCTCAACGGACAAGGAGACCAGAGAAACGAAGCGGCGAAGAATGTTGCGGTGCGATGCCGAGCGTCGGAGCGGCATCGTAGCAGCGCAGTGTTGCTTGTACTAAAGAAAACTGACACACCCAACACCGAGACGCTGCGACGTCGAAGCGGTGTTGCATTTCGACACCGCATTGCCCATGTCACCCGTGTGGCACTCGGTGCGTTGAAATCATAGCGGTGCGACGACGCAACGCACCGGAAACGCCTGTGTGGCCTCACTCTTGACACGCCGGCGATGGATGCGTAGTTCATACAAACCTAATACCATGTTATACAGAATATCTAGGTTCCCAAATATATATTTTGAGTGGACACTGATTTAAACGAGCGTTATGAGAAAAATAAGTTTTCTATAGAAATTTTAAATTTCTCATATCTCGTCTTTATATCATTGTCCTTTCAAAATACATATTTGGGAACATAGTTATTCTGTAATCCAATCGAAATAAATACACACTACCTTAAGAACATGTTTGATTTACAAGTTATTTTGGTAAGTATTACGTTTGTATGAACTACGCATGCTACGCCGGCCCCTTAACTCGTTTTCACGAGTGATTAGCGTGGTCTTTTACGTAATCGGAACCGCGTGGTTACAAGGCATAAGGAAGATATCCTTTACCAGAATATAGGTAGATAAGCATAATAAAGTAAAAATTAAATCCAAATACGTACCGTGAAGATCAACTTTCAAAATCCAAAAAGGAAAAAAATAGAAAAAGAAAAAAAGTAGAATTACATTTAAAATATATTAATTTCCTTAAGAGAACTCTAACTTTCAATGCTGAAAACAAAGGAGAACACATTTTGAAGGTTTCGCGTTCCCTAAGTGTGCCATAAATCGGTGCTGTTACCCTAAACTCATAGAAATGTCGGGAGCGTTGCGAAATATATGGATTTAATGCTTTTAGCCTATTAATTCTTGTTATTACAGCTGAAATTAATATATTAAAAATGTTATACTACGCGTACCGCATTGCTGATGAATTGAAAACTCTTATGTCGTAAAGGTGACGTATCCTCCGCTTCATAGGATTTCAAATAAACTATAAATAGTTATTGATTCCACGAAGTATTCTATTAAAGTTTTTTCTTATACAGTGTGAGTCTTCATAATGTGCACATATCGAAAAGAGTGAAACTAAGCTTAATTTTATCGACGGAAAAAAAATAAAAAAAAATATTAAACGATTTTTTTTTTACAAAAAAGGGTCTCTACCTGCTAAAGTAAAGTACGTAGTCGAGTGCAAGGCCTTTCTTTAACAGTTGATAGGAAACGTTGTGATTGAGTTATAAACATGGTATTTTTACTTTTGGAAAGCTGATACGATGGAAAATAATTTAAAGTAATAAAAAAGGGTAGGTAATCAGGACTTTTACTGAGAAATTTTACAATTATTATAAAAATTTATGAAAAAATATCAGATGTTTGTTATAAAATCACCCTAATACTCAATTGAGGGCGAGTTTTTCGTTAGTTTTTATTTTATGAAGACGCCCTATTATTTCCAGTCATTACTGAGTTTGTTTCATCGTGACAGATCGTTTAGTTTAAAAGTTATACCGATTTGTTTACACAGGGGTCACAGCAGCGAACAAAATTAAAAAAATGCTATAAAAATTAAATTAAATTTTTAGATTTTTTTAAACTATTTTTTCCGTCGATAAAATTAAGCTAAGTTTCCCTCATTTCGATATGTGCACATTATGAAGACTCACACTGTATAAGGCTTATTTTTCCAGCGTCAGATATCTTTTGTCCGTGGAATAGAATTGACGTCTGACAGTTTGTGTAAGGAAAAACTGTCCAAAATGCAAAATTATTCCTCCGATTGACGTTAGAAAAATTTGCCCTCAATGAACAAAATATGAGTTTTCTTTTTATCTTATTCTTTTAACATCATAACATAGACAGCAAAAATAATGTGGTTTGAAACAAAATATCAGTTTCAGAACGATATTAGGATCCAGACTTTTTGCTTCATGAAAGTTTGCTTTCCTAGAACTTATAACAAGCAACATGATAACTTAATCAATTTGTAGATACAATAATATTTACTGGATAACTTCAAAAACAATCATATAAATTCTAGGGCTTCTTTAAGAAAAACAAAACCTTTTTATAGATCGTCTAAGTTAAAACTGCACGCCCCTCCACTAAAATTTATATACAAACATTTGAAATGTGACATGCAACAAGCTGTGTAGCTTTAAATTAGACGATCTCTACTTAGTTAAGAACAATGTAAGTGCATTGCTTAATTATGTGAGATCGTGCAATTTAAAACAGCACGCCCCCCTCCACTAAAATTTATAAACAAACATTTAAAATGTGTATGCAACAGGCAGTGGAGGGGCGTGCGAGACAATTTAGCTACACAGGTTAACTTTTGTCTTAAGAGTCCCGCAGAAACGCGCGACGCGACGATGCGACGCGATTCTGCTAGAACTATTTCCATGAAGTGTTCAAAGAAATTGTTCTACCAGAGTCGCGTCGCGCCTTTATGTGGCAGCCTTATTAAACTATAACTATCAAGTCTCTATGGCGTTTGTTTAGCACGTTTTCAACGTCAACAGTTTTGTTCTGAGTATACCATACGTATATTTAAAAAAATGTGGCCGTCGTGGGACGCGCGGCTGTTGTGAAACATCGAAAAGAGAGGTGGTGGAGGGGCATGACGGCATAATGCTGCGGTCCCACGGCCCGCTTTCTCACAGGCCTGATCGCGCCAGGCCAGGCCAACAGGCCGTGGGAACCGTCGCATCCGATGAGGCCTGCGCCGGCCTGGCGTCGCCCGTCCGATCCGTCGGGGGTAAGTTCATAGGCACGGCGCGAGGGCGCCTGACGCGGCCGGTAGGCCAGCCACGTTTCTTCTGCTTTTTGCTTTGTTTATCAAATGTTGACCACTAAATAAAACCACAGCGGCTGCACATGCAGCGCGGTCCGTATCACTTGACACGTTGGAAAAGTACCAGGCCGACACACGACGCCACCACGTGCGGTGGGAATGATCGGCTCGGGCCGCGACACGCCACGAAAGGCGTAGCAAAGCCTGGCGCGGCCTGTCAGTTAACGAGCCATGGGACCGTGGCTTAAGAGAGCGTCATGTCGTTTGCCGTCACGGCATACGAGTCGGCCATAAGGCTCGTGCAAACTGGCACGATATGCGGGCGCTGCAGGCAGTGCGACACTTTCCATGAATTTTTCATAGAATTTGTACTACTAGGGTCGCGTCGCGCCTGTCTGCGGGAAGCCTTTACCCCCAAAGCGCGCCAATAGATGTTCCATGTCAATAAACTTTAGTAAAATATTTATTTTTAAAGAAACAAGTTGCATCTGCAATGTAAATTCTCAGCAGCAACCCGCAGGTTGGATTTGTGCCAGGGTTATTGCAACAGGCTCGCCCCTCGCCCCCTATTAACATGGGACTAACAACATAATGCTGGCAAACTGTTGGAGTAGGTACTATGTACATATGACACACTTGTGCCTTCCCTTTCGGGGCACAAAGTCGTGGTGTTATGTTATGATAAAGAAGAATAAATTTAAAAACAAGTCTCTGAATTTTGTCTCAGCATCACCCTAAGATTGACTGACTAAAAATGCGTAAGGATTAAGTCCGCCTTTGTGCAGTATTTTTTTACTTGTGCATAAAGTTTGTGCAGTATTTTTTTACTTGTGCATGAGGTTTGTGCAGTATTTTTTTATTTGTGCATAAAGTTTTAATTAAATAAAAATAAATAACAACAAAGTTGAAGCTCCTTTGAAGGAGGAATTGTAAGTACTTGAAGTCGAAGTGATGTTCCTAGTATGTATACTTATCAATACCCAAATCAATATGTAAGTAAAGATGTCTTTGTTAAAACTCCCACTTAATCGGAAATGAGCTCGATACTAAGTTTTTACTGAAGGTACTGCTGCTCTCCCAAAAAGTTTAACGAACCGTAAAGATAACTCAACTAACACGGTTTTCTATAAAAACTTTTACAAAGATGTTTGATAAAGACATTTTTTTTCGTAAATTTGCGAATTTTCACAACTTTTATCTTTTCAAAGGTCCCTTTTTTATCAAGACTCGACGTTAAAGGTTATTTTCTGAGAAATTTTCGTTATTTTTCGGATTTTTGGTACCTATTAAATCTAAAATGCAACTCATTGTAGAGTTATTCTGAACCTTTCTATTCTGAGTGCTTTCTTTTATAAGAAAAATACATTTATGTGTTATAACCCAGCTTTGTCGCACTGCAGTCTGATTGTGGGCAGTAGACAAAGTAGATAATATAAAAATACATGAAAAGTGCTTCGTGTGGTGCCGCGGCCGGACGTAAAGAATAGCATCATCCCATTTCTTCCCGTGGGTGTCGTAAAAGGCGACTAAGGGACTTAGGTACTAGAGAATGGGCAGCAGCGTTCCGCGTTCTGCCAAGCGTGGCGATTATGGCACCCCCCCACCCTTTTGGGGGAGGCCTATGTCCATCAGTGGGCGACTTTCGGCTGGAATGATGATGATGACATGAAAAGTACCACATTTTTATTTTACCGCTAATTTATCCGGCTTTGGTGGTCGGAATATACATATCAACTTATGGATTATCCAAATGTCCACGTTATAATAATATGTAGAATGTATACAATACCAGACTGGTACATAAATACCTACGTTACGACATAAATGATAAATGATTTTATTTCTGTAGGTAGGTTTTCACAAACACTTTTACACTTCAATCATATTTTTTTTTAAACTAGATGTGGGCGGCGTTTCATAACTGACTACTTTGAGGAGAAAGGCCGAAACAAACTCAGAGCTCAGTATCTTTTCCAAGTCCAGACATAATTTTGGTCAGATTATGTGAAGACCATGTAGATTGGTGTCCGAAATGGTCTTTTGAGAAATGAACCATACAGATTGTGTGGACCTGTACAGTCAGTGCACGCATTTGTCAGTAATCGTGTAGTTCAACTCAGAACATGAGGAGCTCAACGACTCGAAGAACAAAACCAAAGACAGGACATTTATTGGGCAGGTCGCATAAAGTACTCAAACTGCCAGATTTATAATAATAATAATATACATCAATGACCTTCTAAAAGTGACGAAATACAACACAATTCTATTTGCTGATGATAGTACAGTACTGTTCACAGAAGATAATAAATTACACATGGAACCTGAGATAAATATGACTTTGGATAGCATTATAAACTGGTTGACATCAAACAATTTACACATAAATCTCGACAAAACAAATTTGATGAAATTCAGAAGTAGAGTAAGTAAAATAGCAAACATGAACATAAATTACCGAAATAATAAGATCCAGGAAGTAGACGTTACGAGATTTCTGGGTATAAAGATAGATAATAATTTAAATTTTAAAGAACATATACATACATTATGCACTAGATTAAATACCTTTTCTTATGCATTGTTTAGTTGTTATAGTTAATAAGTGTTATTTGTGGAAGAAAAATAAACATTTGTAAACATTGTAAACATTAAACTTAAACAAACGGTCAGTACTTCTACGGTCTTTACAGCCTACAATGGCTATGTTGCACCTATTCTAAAGTATTGTGTTATTTTTTGGGGTAATTCTACGAATAAAGAAGCGGTATTTAAAGCCCAGAAGAAATGTATACGAGCCATAACTGGTATAAAAGTAACAGACAGTTGCAGACCATCATTTTTAAAATGTAATATTCTTACGTTACCATGTTTATATATATTAGAGGTTATAATGTTCGTTAGGAAAAATACAAACCTCTTTAATAAGTTACATAGCAAAAGATACAAATTCAATATATGTTTACCTTTTAATAAAATAGCGTTGTTAAATAAAAGTATATTATGTATGGCTCCACGCATATATAACCATTTACCAAACTCATTCTTGGATATAAGTGATATAAGTATATTTAAAAACAATATCAAATCACTGTTACTAAAAAAAGCGTATTACTCTGTCACTGAATATTTACAGGATACAAATATTATATAATGTGTGTAAATTTGCATGCCTTACGGTAGGATATGGCTAATGGACACTATTGTTTGTTTTAAGACCTTCTTTTTGTACCCATATTCGCAAATTAATAAATGATTGTGATTATCATTAAAAGCACCACATATAGTCCTCACATTCAAAATAATTTAAATAATAATATTATACTTCACAAAGTAAATATTCATGTCATTATGTGTGTAATAATCATCAAATGTCAAAGTGTTTAAAGATATATTTTTTCAAGTTAGTAAAATAAACAACATTCTGTATGTAAAAATTTGGAGCAGCTCAATCCCAAGCCTTTCTATCCTCAATATAATCATCATCATAAGTTTAACTAAGTGGGTACAGTCTACACTACAGGTAAATATAATAATATAAAATGGGGCAGCCTAAATCGGCAAGAATTACTTAATAAAATAAGGAAATAAATAAGAACACGATGCCTAACGCATGATTAAATTATTTCAAGCACCGAAAGTGCTCTTAAAAAATCTTATATTAAAAATCGCATATAATTATCCCAGTTTTTCCGTCTCTGCCAAGAAATGTAAGTGAATTAAACTCCCGCGCGAGAATAATTCGCTTTTCCTTCATAATTGATGGTATATTGTCAAAAAACATTTTCAATACAAAGTTGGACAGTTTATTTTCGCCAGAGAGCCTATGTAATTGATATTTCCAGTATTTTCATTTCCCAACAGTAGAGTTTTTTCATTTAGTTTGTTTAACATCGATATATATTGGCTGTCAATTATTTTATGCAGAACTTCGGCGAATTTTAATTATAAATCACTTTTGTGAGCAGTGAATAACATTTTCATAACAATGAATAATATTTTCATGTTCTGTTTAAACAGAACATGAAAATATTATTCATTGATGATTGTGATGACTTTTCGTACTTACCTCACTCAAATAACCGCACATAGAAACCGAACTAAATAATCGTGTTTTCAAACCTCGATATTTAAAAAGAGGAATTTTGATACAATTTTTATATTACAACAACAACAAAAATACTTTTTTGGTGTTGCAAATTTAAAAAATTGTTTGCTGTTACAAACTTTACTGTTTGGTGTGACAGTTATAATACTATCACAACAAACAGTAAACTTTATTAATCTCTATTTTTTTTCTTTATATATTTTTCGTTTCTTTTATTTAATTTAATTTAATAACTTTTTTTTGTTTTTGTACTCAAACGATAGCTACTAACCCAACTCAACTCCGTACTAGTTTGTATAAATTCGAAAAATATATTAAAAGAGAGAGCCCTGGCACCCATAACACTTTTTTTTTTTACTTTTGTAGTTTAATCTTAGCTTGGGTGCCGGAGGTAATACTCGTATCAGTGATTTACGCAGTTTAAAAAAACAATATTGTCACCGTACTAACCTATCGCCTTTGTATTCGAAATAAAGTTTATTCTATTCTATTCTATTTATAATAATAAAATAACTAAATCCCGGGTCAAAAGACCGGCGAAGTTAATTTGATACTGTCCAATAGCTCAGTGCAATCAGTGTAATGCAGTTTACTACGGATACGACCGCAACTCTAACTATTACAACTCTCTCAACGATTAGACTGCAACACTATTGGGGATACTAATCTGAAATAGAGAGCTCGAGGGTAGCTTACAAAATCATAATTTAGTTCGGAACCTTGTTATCTTAATTTGCAAGCTTCTGAGAAAAGATGTTTCATGGGGCAGGTCTACATTATAAGTACACTATCTCAAAAAAAAAAAAAAAAATCCGTAGAATTCGAGAAAAATACATTTTAAATTCATTTTAAATGTGTTGGCGCCACTGCTCGACAATTTGACGCTGTCAATGTCAAAAACGTCAAGTGTCACTTATACGTCAAAAAGAAGCGCGCGTACCGGCCGGTTCTCACCATTCAGTTAAAGAAAAGCCCAAGTGACATGCGTTACCGTGTCATCTATCATCATTTTTTGCTGTATTCTCTTCTACTCATTGTATGAAAGATTCATTTAACAGTTAATCATCAAACACCAACAGGAGTACGTTATGCAACTCCCAAACAAAATGTATAAACTGTTGTGGTAGCAAATTGATATTTATCAATTATTTTTATCGACTTTCAACATGGCGTCTCACCGATTTAGTTACTCGGTGCTTTAAAACAATGACACTAAACCATAGATCGACCATTGATCATAGAAAGAGAACTATCAGCTGTCACAACAGTGTCACTTCAGCCAATCAACCTTCAACCTCCACAGAAATAAACGAAGCAAACGTAATCAATTAAAATTACAGCTTAGCGCCATGACGGGTTTTTGCTGTTTTGCAATTTCAAATGTAATTTCTTGTGTTTTACCAGCAAACCAAGCCATTTTAAAGTAATTGGACAATTGAGGACTGTTTTAAATGTATTTCCCTATTTTTAAGTATAGTGTACAGTGATCTTTTTCTTTTGGTAACGGGGTCGAAATCCTCATGGATGTCCTCCGCCCTGGAGCGGATGGAGTGGTCTGTCAGACTTCTACTGACTAAAACCACCCCGTGTTCCCTCGTACATTTGCACCGGAAGCTACGGGTGCACTTAAGCAATTTTCAACGCAGCCTCCGACTGGTCCGCAGCCGCCTGGTCAAGCGGAGAGAGTGAGGTGATTGACTCCCCCCGCGACGTATAAGAGGGGCGCGCGTGGAACATTACGCGCCACCACCTCGGGTCTTGTATGATAGGGAGCGGCAGACGTCCCCGAGTCTGCCGTCCCTGGACCCATTCAGGGAAGCCGGAAGAGGGTATTACCTGCCTTCGGCCGACGCCCGTTGCGTTGCTGCGGCCGTGAGAGCACTCAAATTCTCCCTCTCCCTTTCCGCTGCCTCCTTCTGCGACATTTTCACAGAAGGAGATCACCGCGTTCCACGACGCTGCGCAGCCGACCATAGAACGAATCAAAGTCGGCAGCGACAGGTCGCTTCCTACTTCCGAAACGAGGGCACGACGCGGCTCCTCCCAAACTGCACACTCTGCAAGCGTAACGCCACGCCTTGTCCTACCTTAATTGCACACAGTGACGACACCGAGCCTCTGGCTCCCTGCCTATGCGACGCAGGTGCTTCCTGAAGCAGCCGTGCCCTGAGAGTACTTGCCTGGCCCTAAATGACAAGGAGCCGTGCCTCCGCCCGAGCCAGTCATCGAGCACCAACCGGACCATCCCGATGGTGGCGAGACGGGCGGGCGGTAGGGCGCGGACCGGTGCAGCGTGATCTGCCACTGCACCAGTACCACGCTCGTCCGCTACTCCTCACGCCACCGATGCAGTAACGCGAGGGCTCTCGCTTCCAGGTCCCACGGCGGGGATCCGGTTAGTGCGCAAGCTGCCTCGTAGGACATCGAGTGTACAGTGACCTGGCCCAGGCTCCATACATTTTGGAATATCTCCTTTAAAAAAATGTAATATCCTAATACTCGTATTGGTATAAAATCCCACATTCTAAGCTTTGGAATGGGCAACTAGTTTTGTCTTTATGACTGACCGACCCCTTGACAATTCAAAAGTGCCTGTAATTGGTTTATTTGAAATAAATGCATACCGTCTTATTACAAAAAAATGCTTAAGTACTGTTTTGTACCAAGACCACAAGGTCTAGGATTGTTGCGGTATTCAAGTTAATATCAGGCTCAAAACGTGTTCTTATTACAAAACGAAGACTTTTCGAGGATCAGTTAGTACCAAAGAAATCCATGGTTCCACAGATAAGAAACAAAAATGGCATTCTTTCATTCGTTCATTCTGCATCTATTTGAAGCAACGTTTCGTTTCTCTAAATATTGATATTATAATAACACTTGAAATGCATAAATAATTATTAATCAATACAAAAATATGTCATAAATCGTTCTTTGTTTAGGTTACAATATATTGAACAAGCACAACTTGTACTTTTGACGTGCTTTTTATAATCAAGTTATCATATTTTTTAACACCTCTAGCGTGAAGTGGAGTGAATTACATAGGTACGGCGCGGCACTCGTAATTTGAGACGAATGTTTATGTTGCATCCTTTATTAATAAATCTTAGTATTATTGTTGATAATATGTGGTTTGTTTGTGAGTTGTGTCTGGTTAAACCGTTGAAGATAAACTTAGTAAAACCCTAAGATGACCCACTGACCAAAACATGGATTTTTAATTAATATTAGGTAAGCAATGCTTTGTATCATCTTATTTCGACTGCCTAACGCGAATGTTCATATTATTATAGGAAATATTACGTCGTACTACGTATGACGATGTCTGTAAGATCGCCGAGACGTCTCTAGCATAATTATCCAAATCTTCCAAATCCATCAAGTCGATTTGTAAATAAAAAGCCACAAAATAACAATAAACGCTAACCTCAAATAAATTAGTACCGAAGTTAGTCCATAGCAAAACTAGGGGTCTCGGCGGACTATCTTTAGTACCATAACTAGTTCATGAACTAGTGATAAACTTCGTTTTATAATAACGTTTTATTTAGTCATGGTGGCAAACCTAGTAATTATCCTAGTACTAAATTTAGATCGTGTTTTGGAATAAGACGGTTTGAGTTTGTTGAGTTTTTATAAAAACACAATCCTAAATATTTGCTACATTCACGACAGCAAAAAGGTGTACAGAGCAAAATTAAATTATTGGAAAGACATGAACCCCAGATTACTTAAAAGTGGAAGCTTAATATTTTGTTCTGCAGTGTGTTGGGACTTTGGAATGATCGACTGACGTTCAATAATGCCATAATATGCTATGCCACGATGATAAAGATAATCAAGTGAAAACACTAGAAATACTTCGAGATGTTTAACGGCTTTGCATTTTTATTAACCAACTCCAAATAGGAGGAAAAATAAAACCGGTCAAGAGCGAGTCGGACTCGCGCACCGAGGGTTCCGTACGAATATATGATGTTGATGATTTCTGAAAAACTGTGCTATTCTATTGTATATTCTTCTATCATATTGAATAATTTCAGATTTTTATCTTTGCAAACTTCGGAGATAAGGGGGGGGGGGGGGGGGAACGGTATTTTTTTTTACATTGTTCATCACAAGTCGAAGACTATTCTGAATAAAAAAAAAAATATGTTTGAGAATGTGCAAACAACGTTATGCTTTCATATGATACCCCACATGCCCTAGTAGCTCCACTTCAAATTTTTAAGACCCTCTTTCAGTCCCTTTTGCAAAAAGATATTTCTTTCTTGCAAAATAGTTGGGCAAACGTCATCTAAAACTGTTCTTAATTTCAAGTTGATAGCATTAGTAGTTCTTGAGATATACAAGTGTGACAGACAGACAGACAGACAGACTTAGTCTCACCATAAGGGTTCCTTTTTACCATTTTGGTACGGAACCCTAAAAACAACCGACTTACAAAAAAAAACATTACTAACTGAAAAATTATTTTAATGGAAGTCGGTGGCAATAAACTAAATTACAGATATCTACTGACTTACGAAATTAAAATTATTTTTCACTTTTATAGTGGTTTTGTTTTTCTGGCTACTATAATAATATATAGGCATCTTCTCCATCCTGTTTGATTCTACGGTTCACATAATTTGTACACATTCACAATGTTCGTGCTTTTATGGATTTCTATTTACTTAGTTTTTATACTTCTTGACATCTCGTATTCACAACATTTATGTATCCAATATCAACATTTTACGAAGGGAACACTCAAAATCCTATTTGCCAATACAAACATTCTCCACACACATTTACTCAGACGCGATCGTTCCCAAATACATTTTGGTATCGTTTCCGCGACGTTTACCGTTGACTCTCAAGTGCGGTCCAATCAAGTAATGCAAGGCTCACAACTGAAGTTTTTCCGAGTATTTCGATGAAGAATGTTTCGGGAAATAAATTGAAGGTTTTGTACGAGATTTATCTTCTGAAAGCGATATAGTTATGGAGTACCTACTAGCTTCTGTCCGCGATTTCGTCTGCATGGTCTTTCAAATTGGGTCCAGTCGTTAAGCCATATCATTTATCGAGATAAAAAGAAGGTAATCTATGTGTTAGTCCAGGTTACAAACTATATGTGTGCCAAATTTCATCCAAATCCGCTCGGCCGTTTTTGCGTGTTTAAATAACAAACATCCAAACTTTCACATTTATAGAATTGCTAGCTGCACCCTCGGTTTCACCCACATAAATCTCGATCCGTGGGAATATCGGGGTAAAAAGTATCCTTTATCCTAATCCAGATAATGTTATATCCATGTGCCAAATTTCATCCAAATTTGTTCAGCCGTTTTAGAGTGAAAGCGTAATAAATAAACAAGTGAACTCACTTTTATTAACTCGCATTTATAATATTAGTTAGGGTGAAATATTAAGGAGAATACCTAGTATGAGAATAGTAGGATTCGTGAGTCACACTATTCTCAACCAGTGCCGAGACAAAGGAGTTCAAAATCCACGAGTCCCGAAGTAATTATTGAACTGTCTTGTAACCCCAATCAGAAAGAGGAGTGGAGGAGTACCTAAGTATAGAAAGAGAAAAGAAAAAATATATATATTTGGGCCACAAAAAGTAAAAAAGGAGCATTTAAACTAACAAAATTGACATATTTGTTCGATTATACAAAAAACAAAAAAAAAACAATCAAGACTTGTACGACGCCAAAAAGGCTTTGATATTTAAAAAATAAATACCGCAGCGCTGGTATTCTGATAGGGCCGCTGTGATGCTACGGATAAACCTACACGGATACATATAAATCCCACAAGGGGTTTGTATATGGATGTAAGTATCAGCACCTCCTTTCACTGATAAAGAAAGTAGAATAAGGAAAAATACACGTGTCATACTATGTAGCCATGTTATACACAACATACCTTCCCTTATTTCCCTATCCTCGAAACCCACGTAACGTACGCACGGACGCAAAAATATCGCGGCGGGATTTTATCGCGCACCGAGTTTTCAATTCTCGGTGTTGATCCGAGAGTTGAGAATCCAACGAGTTCATCCCAGCACATCGAAAAAAACAAATTGTTGGATTTTCAACTCTGGACGATGAGCAGAGCGTTGAAAATCGGGTGTGCGAAAAAAAATCACCGCGGAAAATATCGCCCGTGTGAACCTGGGCTTAGTAAGAGCAAATGTTAGGGACTGGCCGCCATTACTTTTCACCATTTGTACCGGAGTGACGTCATCATAATTTATGACGGTACACGATCACACACTTCGATGTGGCCAAACATTATAAATATAGCCGTAATTTGGCCACATCTGATGAAATATGGCCGAATGTGGGCTATAAAGACGACGTGCCGGTAGATTTTTTATTATTTATGCTTTGACACCGGTATAGAAAGTTAGTACATAAGAAGTAGTATAGAACTCATAACAACCGTCGAGCACAGTTAAATATTTATGACAGCTGTTTTTAGTAGCCCAAGTCTGGAACGATAACTGGGTTAAGAACCCAATTATAAAACCTATTTTCCTAAGAATATTCTTAGGATTTTGGAATTCTCCAATTAAGGGGAATGCGCTAAGGGATCCCGCGAAATTCAAATTTTCTTAAGTTTTTTGCAATTTGAAAGTCTGTCAGGTTCTATGTCGATTAAAATATGAGTCGCTGCCGTAACAAATATGGCTTTACAGAATTATAATCATGTAAATCAGCAATACAACTAACTCTCTTCGTAGAATCTTATTAAATGATTTTTTCATGAAATAGTAATTTAATAGGATTCTATGAACTTAAAGCGCCTTATTTTTTGACATGGCTTAAACCATGGAGCTAGTTTTTGTAATTAGAACGTAACTGTGATTGAAATACCGTTCTTTATACAAAACTGAAAACTTAGTTCGGTACTAAGTTGTCAGTTTAGTGTTTAGGAACTTTACCATAGTCGGAATAAAGTTCGAAATTCAATAATGGCTCCTTGTTTTAAACCTGGGTCTGAAGATAAACCTTGTTTTGTAATAAGGGGGAAAGAGTTGTATTGCTGATTCTTATGATTTTAATTCTGTAAAGCCATATTTGTTACGACCGCGAATTATATTTAGATCAACATACAACCTGTTACTGACCTGCAAATTGCAATAAACGTAAGAATTAATTTAATAGGATTCTATGAACTTGAACCGCCTTATTACAAAACAAGATTTATATTTTGACATGGCTTAAACCATGGAGCCAGTTTTTGTAATAAGAACGTAACAGTGATTGAAATACTGTTCTTTATACAAAACTGAAAACTTAGTTCGGTACTAAGTTGTCAGTTTTGTGTTTAGGAACTTTACCATAGTCGGAATAAAGTCTGAAATTCTATAATAGCTCCATGTTTTAAACCTGGGTCTGAAGATAAACCTTGTTTTGTAATAAGGGGGGAAGAGTTGTAGTGCTGATTCTAATGATTATAATTCTGTAAAGCCATAATTATTACGACCGCGAATTATATTTAGATCAACATACAACCTGTTACTGACCTGCAAATTACAAAAAACGTAACGTAAATTAGAATTTCAAGGGCTACCCTGATGCTTTCGCCTTAAGTAATTTCAACTACAAAGTACAGTCATAGATCAATTTAATTTTGTATAAGTAAAAGTATGATAAACATTCGTATCTAGTTAAGAAGTCTGCGAATAACACTGAACAGTAAAGAAAACGCTAGATCGTAAATTGTAACGTATATTGATAAGAGCCAAGCCTGCATGAACATTAAGTAATAAAATAATAGCTATTACGAGTAACACCCTCACAAGATACAATAAAATAATGATGAAAAGCAGACCCAAACCAGCACTCCAAATGCGTAACACAGTTTGAATCATCCGAGAGATTTGAAGGATATTGCTTATCCATTGCTTCATATGTTTGACAAATTCGTCTGCTCAACAACGTACAAAACGCAATGGACATGGGTCATGGACAACTGTCAAAATTAAACCCATTGCGATCAGTTGGGATTTTATGTGTTAAGGCTTCTACATACCGGCGCGACTTGTCGCGCGACGCGACACGGTACAAAGGCCCCGTGTGTCGTGGGACGAGCGGTGCCTTTGTGTCGCGTCGCGTCGCGCGACAAGTCGCCCCGGTATGTAGAAGCCTTTACGCAATTACTCTGCAGACCAACTACAAACAATACAAATAAATAAAGATAATAGTTTAAAAAACTAAAAACTTGCTTTAATAGAAAACTAAACTAAAAAGGAGAAAATAATTTTAAATAAGTTTGAAATAATAATATCATTTAGATTAACAAGAAATTTATTTTATCGTAAAAAGTATGGGGTGCTTTTTAAGATACTTTCATGATTCTACTTTTTTCAATCCAATATCTGTTTTCAAGCTATTAGCTGTCAATAAAATATTTACAAGAATTTACATCAAGCACCCCACGCTTTTTGACGATAATATAAATTTCTTGTTGATCACTATTATTATTTCATACTCATTTAAAATTATTTTCAACTTTTTAGTTTAGTTTTCTAATAGAGCGTTTCTTTAGTTGTTTAAACTATTATTTATTTTCTACTTCTTAGTTTGTATTTTGTTAATTTTTTTTTGTTGAGTGTTCAAAACTTCCCTGTTGATCCTGCCAATAGTCAATTGTCACCAAGTTTAAGTCATGTATGCTTTAGTACTTGGCACAAATCACCACCGTGTCTCTAAATATGAAAAATCGATAATCCTGAAGACCCTGGTAAGAATAATGGAACAAACTTATTAAACTATTGTATTGTCATCGGTTCTTGATAAGTGTGCAAAATCTTAAATTAATCCGACGTTTTTAAGTGGTCGAATATCGAGTTGAAAGATTCCGTTTGATATACAACGTGTTTTTTTTGATATCCCATAACTCTAGGGTATGATTGAGGCCATATCACAGAATTAACTGGCATGTGAGTTATGTTCCAATCCTTCTTTATTTTTTTTTTTCATTTTTCATACAAAATAATTCGGCAAAGTCACGATTATTAATGTAAAACACCCTTACGTGAAATATGACAACGTCGCATTTTAGCTTTCCCTTCACTAGCTGCCGCCGGGAAGCCCCGATACCAACATACCTACATATTTTATTTTACTATTTATTTTACTACACTACTGCGAAGTTTGGCAACCTCGCAAAAGTAAAGATTCGTCATACTGGTGACAATTTTTGACCTAATTTAATTATGATTGATGATAGCTCCAAAACGATGCATTTTTGGACCACCTATTCTAGGAGTTTTAGTATTATTTTTAGTCTCACACTAGAACTACAATTTAGTCTACTTAAGTGGTCAAATTAATTTAAAAATAAAAACATGGAATGTATGAAAATATTGAGGTGTAACTTGATTGTGGTGTATTGACGTCGAGCTGTCGATATATTTACACACAGAATATAACCCTAGAGTTATGGGATATAAAAAAAAAACAGGTTGTATACATAGATACGTATATACAGGTGAAGATATTAAAAGCGTGTTAAAAAAGCATTGATTCAAGCTTAAATCTAGAAGTCCGATTTAGTAAAAGTTTTAGTGCTAACAAAACTCCCAAATTTTTCTCCTCGTCTCAAAAGTTTTATATTACTTGGAATACTGTTTACATCGTAGAATTCTGTTCTTTGCCAAACACTTCGAAAGTCGTAGATTTCTATTTGATTAGATATATTTGCTGATGGTGAAAGAAAAATAAAAGTAGCAGCTGGTTATACTCTGAGTTTTGTAACTTCTACCCTTATGCCAATTTACTTGAGGTTTTGGATCAAAGGATGAAACTGGAAGTTTGTTTGTGATGTCATGATACAAGATGGTTTGAACTTTGTTAATCATTCAGCTTAAGAAGACTTTAATCGCAATATTTATGATTCAGTTTTGTTATGTAGAAAGATTATAAGGAGTTCGTGTCAGCCGTAAAACTGTTCCGAAGTGCAAAATAACTAAGATCTATAATCAGTGCGTTCAACCATAAAACAGTGACACTACAATGGATAAAAGGAGCGGATCACTGGGTAACGACGCAGATGAAGAACTTGCTAGGAGAGCATCCAGCGCGTCAGTCTGTGGACCCGAACCTACCGTACCCATCCCCTTTAACCAACTACGCAGGTGGCTACAGGAGTTCACCCACACACAAGCGGAGAACTGGTGGACCTCGACACCGGGCTGCAGGCAATCCAGGGAAGCCATGCCATCCATAGATAGCAGGCTAACCAGGCGTTTGCTACGCCTGGATAGGAACGGCCTGCGCTTGTTGACGGAGACCATCACGGGACACTGCTCACTAAACAAACACTTCCACACAATAGCCATAACGGACAGCTCTCTGTGCAGGGCTTGCTTGGAGGCTGAAGAAACCGTTGCGCATGTGCTCTTTGACTGCAAAAGCGTCACCCAGATCGGAACAGAATCTCTCGGGTCACCCAGATGCTTCACAGATATTCTATGCAGACCAGGAGACCTAATCAGCTTGTAGAGGGAGGTAGGCTGGTTGGAATAAACAACTGACGGCCGCCATGGCCCACGCAGAATAGTCCACATGAAGGACTAAGTGCGGAAACCAAACCCTATAACATAGAACATCAGTGCGTTCATCATCTGCCTGCCCTTTCCCAACTATGTCGGGGTCAGCGTCCAGTCTAACCGGGCACAGCAGAATACCAGTATTTTACATGGATCAACTGCCTATCTGACCTCCACAACCCAGTTACTGGGTAATACGATACCGGTTGCTCCGAATCTACTAGACCGATTAAGGGGGATGCGCTAAGGTAGCCTGCGAAATTTATATTTTATTACGTTTTTTGCAATTCGTAGGTCAGTAACACGTTGTATGTTGATCTAATTATGATTCGCGGCCATAACCAATATGGCTTTACAGAATTATAATCATTCGAATCAGCCACCTCTCGTTATGAATGCGTTCTTCTAGTTATGAATTACTTAGACATGGAGAGTGCCAGGACAAGGTGATCTACATTGCCAAGATTACCGCTACAGTTTCTTGGTTGATGATCGAATTTTTTGTTGTAGCATGAACAAAATTGAACACATAACATAACATCAAGCCTGTTTTCTAAGGGTTAGGCAGAGGTGAACCTATAGTAGACACACCCAGAATTCGTCAGTTAAGTATGTTACAAGTTTAAGTAGTCTATAAAAATGCTTAGAAACGTATTAAGTATCCTGAGGGTACCTCAAATAAAAGAAACATAAATCTTAAAACAGCCCATCAAATCCCACGAAACATTACAATTTAGATAACAGTAAAACGTCGTCACAAATCTCATTGGAAGGCGAAAATAAAGAGTGCGTGATCACAGACTATTTGAATACCTAATATAAAGCATCAGCCAACGTCGGTATATCCAAATGTGGCTATAAATATTCATTTTTCAGTATTTTTGTGTACATATCAAGTTTTATCTTCATGAAGTCTCGCTTTTATATCAGAATATACTGCGGTATGAAGAAATTGGGTATTCTGGTTCGGGGTACAATTTAGGTAACTGTCGGTTGTGTATTAACTTGTTAGTTATTATGTTATCTTTTTATCAGGGTCTTTCGGTTGGTTTAAGCTTGGGTCAGTCGAGATGGATTGGTCATCGTCTTTCGTAATGTGAGAAGGTTCTCGGTAATTTACGATATACAGCATGTGTCAGACAGGTGGTCATATTTAAGAGAACAACTTATTCCATGGGACCGACATCATATCGCCAAAAAAATATCACTACACAAAAATACCAGATAAATGGTTGTTTATGGATATTAATCACGGAAATAAATCATGGCAGTAGTATATATAACGAAATTAAAAGGAAAACTATCACAGCTAAGTAGGCTTTACAAATTAACGAGTAATAGTCGACCAACTTACATTTGCAGTTGGAGAATTGAGCGTGACGTATATCGATGTGTGGGAGAACATGTTTTTCAACTACAATGTTAAATTTGTTTTTGGGATAAATTTATCCCAACTACGCAACCCTTCATCGTGCGTGGTCCGACACGCATTTTTTTCCAAGTTATAATACGTCTTTTTATTTCTTCTTCATTGGATATTTTTGTGAATAAATAAATAAATATTTATTTTATTTGACAATTAAAAGTACACCTATACAGCGTAACACTTAATTTAGCATGGAAATAGCCTGGTACAAAATAAATGATCAATGTCCCCCATGCTAGGAAAAACCTGTGTTACAAGGGTCATCCATCCGTCCACTATGTACCCTTTTGAAAAAAAAAAATTAAACTAGAGGCATAAAATGAATTGTGGGGATAAGAAACAGGGGGAAGAAAGTAAAAGGGGTGACACTTGCTTCACTAGATAGATATAACACATATTATGATGGGTATCGCTATTTAAATATGACAAAATGGAGAAAAAAGAGTTGTCATGATTTTATTTTTTATATTCGGATATCAATTCCCATTACTTCTGCAAAGTTTTGCTAGCAAACTTAAATAGATCCTATATATCACTCAGTTACAGCCACAACAAAACTAACTATTCCTTGTAATATTTTTTTTTTCCCTTGTCCTAGGGTTCATCAATAGAATGAACCCTAGTCTTATTACAATCTAGCCTTTTAAATAGACTAATAAGTAATTAAATTATTATATTCATTCTTGTGTTTGTTTGGCACTTTTGTACTTTACACTATTCACTAACACTAAACACTAACTCGAACGGTTTTGTTCTTTTTAGTCTTCTTACTATATTTGTGTGATCGAGAAGCTGGATTGCTTCGACGTTCACATGCTGATGAAGCCTCTCTTCGTGAGCTTCTGCAAATTTCTGGATCACTTTATCGATGAACTCAACTTTTAGATCCCGAGGTCATCATTTCGTATGTACCAAGGTACATTTACAATATCCCTTAGCACTTTGTTCTGGAATCGTTGTATAGTTAATATATTGGTCTGTTTGGTGCAGCCCCACAGCTGGATACCATAAGTCCAAACTGGCAAAGCAACCTTGCAGTCAAACCTTGTAAAGTAAATAAAAATCACGTAAACTAGGAAAACCCTCATATCAATCATCATAAAATCGTGTTAAAATAAACTTTTACAGGAACACACGACTTAAAAAAAAACAGTAATAAAGCAATAAAGTTTTATTGGCCAAGCCTTACTGCTGACCGATCGCAATCGCTGGTAATTAGTGAGGAAACAAAAGGGAGCCTGATAAATCGAGACTCATTAAAAACGTGAGGCCAGCCCGACTCCCTGCTAATTAACCTGAAACGATTCTTTCAGTGTGGGACTTGCTAGTGCTTGGGTGAGGCTCAGTGATTTTTATACTGGGTTTTTGTAGTGAAGTCACTTGTTTTATTAATACTAGGGCAGCCTTTGTCCAAACAGCGGGCAGATTTAAAGTAATAATAAATCACTCGTGAATATTGTGTTTAAAGACAAGACAAAAAGTTTGTTTTCTTGATCGATATTTTTATATGATATTATGTCAAACGTTACAGTACATTGTCTACAATTATACCAATTTTGCAATAATTACCTAAACCTGTTTTGACTACAACAAAATGCTTATTCATTGTGTATGCCTATTGTCCAGCGTTGAACTGAGACAAGCAAAACACGATGATGGTTATTCCAATTACTGTTGTTATTACAAAATGTTGTTAATAAAAAAACTAGATGAGGTCGGCGTTTCCTATTAGCTTTTTACTTAACATGTTTTTAACCTATTATTTCCTATTACTACTCACAGGTCACAGACTCTTTTAAAGTCAAGACAAAATCTTGATCAGATCATGCTAGAGAAATTATCTTTTGAGGAATTACCACACAGATTGAGTGGACCTGTCCAGTCTGCACACACTTGTCAGTAATCGTGCAGCTCAAATCAGAAATTACGGAGCTCAATGATTCGACGAACAATGCCAAAGAAAGGACATAAATTCATTCACTGACAGACAACGCGCAGCTTTAAGTGGTGGGTCCACAAGCACGAAATTTTGCAAAAGAACTAAACTAAGCACTAAGGAAAGAATTTAGAAAATTCACGGTTAATTTCGTAATGTTTGCCAGAAATTCTATCGGTCACACGGCTTGTAAACAAATAAATGTGTGAGATAATAATTGCACTAAAGACAACCCCATTGTATGTCCAGAAATTGAAAAATTAATTACAAGGTTACCTGGAAGAGATCGCAGTAAGGGATAAGACCGCCCATTGTATATTTTGTACTAAATGTATATTTTTCTTTTTGTCATGTGTAATTTGGTGTTCAAAAAAGTATGTATAAACAATTAAACCAATAATATCACATAGAAACAAAAGATATAATTTAAAACAATAACTACCAATAATTTCCCAGCACTAATGTCCGTCGGCTGAGTCAGCGCCGCGTCGGCGTAATTCATTATTTGAAAACTGCACTATTGCGGTTTAAATCCCACATGTTACTGCACAAATGAGTTACACTTACTACGAGGCTAATATGGACTTAGTACTTTACCAGACTATTGTTCGGTTATAATACATTTCATAATTTCAGCCGCAAGACGTCCACTGCTGGACATAGGTATCCTCCAAAGAGAGGTGGGGGTTGTTATAATCACCACGCTTGGCAGGCGGGTTGGCGATCGCAGTAAGGTGTTAAAATGCATAGAGAACGCTGTTGCCCATTCTCTAGTAAGTCCCTTAGTCGCTATTTACGACACCCACGGGAAGAAATAGGATAGTGCTATTCTTTACGTCCGGCACGACACGGAATATAATTATAATATAATAATACATTTAACTGGTAGGCAAAAATAAATTTACGAAGCTGTAACAGCTGTTGATAAGCGTAGGAGTAAAGATAATTCTGTCAATAAGTAGGATGACATTCCTGTCAAACTTGAAAATGTGGACCGTTAAAAGAATACTTTAATTCCAGAACTAGCTGATTCGACAGACGTTGTTCTATCCTTTCAATAATTCATACAAATTTCCCATAGAAAATGAACTTTAGCTTTCCCGGCAACTTTCAATTTTTTTATAAAATATATAATTTAATTAAAATAAAACAAATATTTATGGGGGGCTCCCATACAACAAACGTGATTTTTTTGCCGTTTTTATAGATAATGGTACGGAAACCTTCGTGCGTGACTCCGACTCGCACTTGGCCAGTTTTTTATTACATTGATAAGATAAAATTAAGTCAAATTAAAAATAAATATAAGAAAACCAGCCAAGTGCGTGTCGGACCACGCACAATGCCCTCCTTTGTGCGTGGTCCGACACACACTTGGCAACTTAAATCAGGTGTCGGAATCTACAGCGCAATGAATAACAAAGAACACCGCCAAGTGCGTGTCAGACCACGCACAATGAAGGGTTCCGTAATTAGGATGAATTTATCCCAAAAACAAACAACATTGTAATTGAAAAACATGCATACTAAATAAAAATATTATTATTATGTTGTCCCATACATCGATATACGTCACGGTCAATTTTCCAACTGCAAATTTAAGTTCGTCGACTATTTATTACTCGTTAACATGTAACGCTTACTTAGCTGTGATAGTTTTCCTTTTAATTTTTTTCACATATCCAAAAACAACCGGAATCGATAAATGGTTTTAACAAACCCGCAATATTTTTGATCGGCCTATCCCACTATATCCCACACCATGAAATGGACGAGAAAAAAAATATCATCCTCACATTACGTGCGTAGGGAGGTAGGTACCCTTTTTTTCAAGATTTTATTTACTTAACCACTTTATTGGCGTGATTAATATGTATCATCATTCAGCCGTAAGACGTCCACTGCTGGACATAGGCCTCCCCCAAGCACCGCCACTTCGACCGGTTCTGTGATTCCCGCATCCAGCGGATACCTGCGGCCTTCACAAGGTCCTTGTAGGCCTTCCAACGCTACGTCTTCCGGTACGCGGTCGCCACTCCAGAATCTTTCAGCCCCATCGGCCATCAGTTCTGCGAGCAATGTGCCCTGCCCACTGCCAGTTAAGCTTGGCGAATAATATGTATACCCATGCCAAATTACAGTTTTCTAGTATTAAGAGTCCAATTCCAATTTAATTTTACCTCCAAGTTACCAGAATCTATCCGTGTTTGATTCTGTAATGGAAGATGTATTAAAAAAACTTAGTACAAATAGTAAGTCAATAATCATATGTGGTGATTTTAATATTAACTTATTAGAAAGTAACGCGAATACTATCAGATTATTAAGTCTTTTTAGGTCATTTGATTTTTCAAACGTTTTTGTTGAACCAACCCGAGTGACGGCTTCTTCTGCCACTTGTATAGATAATATTTTTTGTAATTGTGATTACTTACACAAACAAATTGTAAATAAGTTGCCATCTGATCACAGTGGACAAACAATAACATTTTGCTCCTCTATTCCTTTACAAAAAATTAAAATAAGGTTTAGGGCAAATACAAGTAAAAATTTAGAGAAATTAAATAATTCTTTGGCCAGTAAATTATGTGTTCAGAGTTTTAATCATATTTGTGACCCAAATGAGTTCTACGCCGAGTTCTTTTCACTATTAAAGACGCAATTTAATGACACTTTTCCACTAAAGACTAAAAGTATTTACACAAAGTTCTTATTTAGTGATTGGGCGACTCCAGGTATTCGTAAAAGCAGGGAAAATCTTTTTGAACTTTATGGCCTAAAGCAACATATGAATAATACTAGCTTTCATCAGCATATTGCAAAATATTCTAAAACTTTTAAAAGTGTGTGCAAATTAGCTAAAGTTCTTTATATTAGCAATAAAATAAAATCTTCTGATGATAAAATAAAAACTACCTGGCAAATAATAAATAATGAAACAGGTAGGAAAAAACAGCGTAATACTGAATTTAATTTAGAGACTGCACATGGGCCCATCACTTCAGATGTAGAAATAGCTCAGGAATTCGAAAACTTTTTGCTAATATTCCCCTTAAAACTACTGAAACTTTAAATTCCTCACCCGCGCTTTCTGCTGCCTTACTTAGAAAGAATGTAAAGGCTTGCCCTATGGAGTTTAGGTTTCAGCATACAAACCCCGAGGCTGTTATAAAAGCTTTTAAAGATCTTAAAATTAAATCAACAGAAGATCTCTGGGGGATGTCTGTAAAAGTCTGTAGATCTATCATAGAAACCATTGCGCCCTATTTAGCTTTCTTATTTAACACCAGTGTGGACCAAGGAGTCTTTCCGGATCTCATGAAACACAGTAAGGTAGTCCCTTTGTTCAAGTCCGGAGATAGTAAAGAACCCAACAATTATAGGCCTGTGTCAGTTCTGCCAGTTCTCAGTAAGGTGTTTGAAAAGTTGATTTTCAATCAAATGTTACGTCACTTTTATAAAAATTCCATCTTTCATGAACAACAGTACGGTTTCACCAAGGGGCGTTGTACCACTGACGCCGGTGTCTCCCTAATAAAGAACATTTTTAACGCCTGGGAGGAAGCACAAGATGCCATTGGAATCTTTTGCGACCTCTCTAAGGCGTTCGATTGCGTAAACCATGAGACACTTTTGCTGAAACTAGAGCACTATGGGATTAGGTATACAGCTCTTAATTTACTAAGATCATACCTGAAAGATAGAAAGGTTAAAGTTCAAGTGAACGGCGTAAACTCATTGGGGTCTGAAATGGCAATGGGCGTTCCTCAAGGTTCAATATTGGGTCCATTCCTCTTTTTAGTTTATATTAACGATTTACCCCAATTATTTCAAAAACAACCGAAGAAAAAAATAAAGCAAAAACCAAATGCATTCGATTTAAATTACCTAATGTTAGAAGTAGTGAATGTAATATCATATTGTATGGAGCAAAACTGGAATTTATTAATCAAACGGTTTTCCTAGGAATCACTCTAGACGAGAAATTACAATGGGGACCACATATAACATCTCTTGCGGGGCGGCTAAGCTTGGCGGCTTATGCTGTTAGAAAGATAAGACAGTTAACACAGAATATTAATATTATGACGGTACCTTGCCAATTCATTTATGAAAATATTATGTATGTAAGGAAAAATCTACATCTTTTTAATAAAATAAGTGATAGACATAATTTTAATACTAGAAATAAAGACAAAATAGATCAACCATTTTTCAGGTTATCTAAAGTACATACATCTTTTATGGGGTACTGTGTTAAATGTTACAACCAAATACCTTGTGATATATTGCAACTAAATGAAAGAAAATTTAAAACTCATATTAAAAGAACACTTTGTGAACAAGCATATTACAAATTAGAGGATTATATACAAGATAAGAATACTTGGAAACATGCTGGTCCTGCTCCATAGGACAATCTAGAGTTTAGACAAAATCAAACAGGTTGCTATTTTAATTGTATAATTTATTATTTTTATGACATTTATTTTAAATTCTGTGATTACCTTAACTCACACTGATATTGTTATTTTTTTTAGGAAATCGTACCTATATATTTTTTACAATTTTTGTAAATATGTGAGCACCATGTTCTATCACCTAATTAATTTATCTGTCATTGCTTCATTCTTAACTCTTTTTATTACCTATTGTGGTATAGTAATTTTATTCTAGGTGCATCGTCTTCACATATAATTATATAATTAATGTACCTATAAAAATATTGTACAAGATTTTAAAAGAGTACCGGTGGAGTTTCTTGCCCATTCTTCTCCATACGAAACTACATTTTGGAAGGGGCGACTAGAATCAATTCTATTTTTTTTTTGTAAATATTGACGTTCAAAAGTGCCTTTTATGTGCCTATTTGAAATAAACAATTTGACTTTGACTTTGACTTTGATTTTAAAGTAATGGCTCCATCGTTTGACTGATGATTCTGCCAATGTCAAATTCTGGATTCGTTTGAATAGCCTGTAAGGACAACAGAAACTATTTGTTAGTACTTACATATTGTTAGTAAGCAGATAACACAAATTAACTTTATTATGAGACGAACACTATGAACCAACATTAGGAGTTGGTATGTTAAAGCTTGATTTTATTCAATAAAATACATTTTTGGAGTGTTTTAACTAATGGGGAATCAACGAGTGTCAAGAGGAATGGTATATTAATAGGCCTGGGAAAATTAGGGGGGAGCATATCATATAGAGGTGCCAAAAGATTACGACAAGAGAAAAATATGTGCTCAAAAGTACCCTCTTCCACACCACACTCGCAAAGGGAATGATCCCGAATGCGTAGTTTAGCCAAAAACACTGGAGTGCAAACATGTCCCAGTCTGAGACGTATAATAATTGATATTATGTGATTAATTTATTCAGTTTCTTATTTTTGACAAACCAGGGTTTAGTTGGGATGTTGGGTTGGATACTGCCATAATATTTGCCCTTAATTGCCCTTGATTTTTGCCACAGATCATCCCAAGACTTCATGAGACGTGGTTTAGCCAGGCAACGGACGTCCCGAGCCGGTATGTTGGAAAAAGACGTACAGCCTGTCCGGATAGACTGCTTAGCGTAGAAATCAGCTGCTTCGTTACCCAATATGCCAATATGTCTCGGAATCCATTCCAAGACAGTTTCCAAGCCAGATTGATTTAACTTATAGAGAATTTCCTTAATTCTAAGAATAATTTTATTATAAGTAGAGACTATCTTTGCTGCGAAATGGAATTTTCAATAAATCTTGGAGAGAGCTGAGGGAGTCTGTGAAAATCAAGGATTTATCAAAATGTTGTTGATTGGCATCAATGTATGTTACGAGTCTCTGAGCTAAGCCGGAGACAGACAGACAGACGGACATGGCGAAACTATAAGTGTTCCTTGTGGACTACGCAACCCTAAAAATGACCCCTTTAAAATAACGTGTAGGAAAAACCGTCTCATTCACTAAAAGTACATTCTAATGAATGTACAACTGAACAACAACAAACGAACGAACGAAACGAACCTTCGTATTGAACTACAAAATCAAAATCAAAAGTCATTTATTCAAACTAGACTGAGAATCAGCACTTTTTGAACGTTAAAAATTACATGAGACAGTCCACCAAAAACGCCCACCCTTCAACACTTCCTAGTTCATTAGCTGGGAAGAAGAAGTGGCGCAACAAACTCCCCAGCAGCACAGCTGTCTGTTCATATATAAAACTTGAATCTATACAGTAAAATGTAAAATGCAACACAAAACATTAAATTAAATTATTTGCCTTATGTTAGCTAGCACACACCACTATACAAAAAAAAAAAAAATATAATAATGGTCAAAAACTATACTCAAGCAGAAATAACGTAAACAAAACGTATCAAAATAAAAGCCTCCAAGCATAATGGGCGTGCCCGCTTATATAAAGCTACAGCTATAATACAGTCATAATATATACCTACTACAAAGTATACTATAAACTAGTAATAATATAAAGAAAGAAAATACGTTTATTTGCGGTAAACATGACGCAACAAAGAACATAAACACAAAAATAAGAAAAGGTTGGGGGAAACATGCGTCACATCCACGCAAAACGGCTATCGCTCAGCATTATACTGCGACCCTATGCAAGACAGAGCCCCAGCGCTGGTTTTCAGCGACAGCCGGCGCCGACGTATGACGTCGTACGGTGCAGCAAACAATTAATAGGATCTAGGTAGAATAAACTAAACAGAAATATTAATAAAAATAGACATACATGCTATGAGAATATCATCCTCCTGAAACGTTTTACGCTTTATGTAGTGGCAACATTTCGAAAGTGTATATACAGTCATAATATCCATCCATGCCGATAAAAAACTTTAATTTGCTTCTTCCAGTCACCGATAATCTACAAATAAACAAGAAACAACACTAAGCTCCGTAATCCGGTACAAACTAATATCCCGCGCAATATTTTCCCATCAATAGCGACTGAGCTTCGACCATGTTGCTCATTATTTGAAAACTTTTCTCATTCACCATTTCATTTCAAGAATGAAGATATATTTATTAAATACTCACTTTTGCCCGGGACTTCGTCCCCGTGGACAGGACACTTTTTACCCCGGGGAACGTACTAACCATAATGAGCCTATAATAATAAAACCATATAATTAACAAATATAAAAGATATATCCAAAGAGGTATTAGTATTAGATAGGTCAAAAGGAGTTTTACCCTTCCCAAACCTGGAAAACCTGTCTACTATCCGTCTGTAACCTTAGGTCGCATGGTGCAGACATCCTGAACTTATTTATATATTTATCTATTACATACTAGGTATATGGTAGGTTAGGGCTGTAGGGCTTGTAGGGCTTAGGGTCGTAGGGACTGATATGCGTCTGTAACCTTAGGTCGCATGGTGCAGACATCCTGAACTTATTTATATATTTATCTATTACATACTAGGTATATGGTTGGTTAGGGCTGTAGGGCTTGTAGGGCTTAGGGTCGTAGGGACTGATATGCGTCTGTAACCTTAGGTCGCATGGTGCAGACATCCTGAACTTATTTATATATTTATCTATTACATACTAGGTATATGGTTGGTTAGGGCTGTAGGGCTTGTAGGGCTTAGGGTCGTAGGGACTGATATGCGTCTGTAACCTTAGGTCGCATGGTGCAGACATCCTGAACTTATTTATATATTTATTTATTACATACTAGGTATATGGTAGGTTAGGGCTGTAGGGCTTGTAGGCCTTAGGGTCGTAGGGACTGATATGCGTCTGTAACCTTAGGTCGCATGGTGCAGACATCCTGAACTTATTTATATATTTATTTATTACATACTAGGTATATGATAGGTTAGGGCTGTAGGGCTTAGGGTCGTAGGGACTGATATGCTGGTAGGTCTGTGTAGGTTCCTTTAACTTATCATACATATATTTTCATGTACTGTCACACTCTTACCAATATTGCGGCCTTATGTGACGTTTGTTAAGGGTGGACGTACATTTTGGTATATGGTGGATAATGAGCCTATAATGTTCCCACTTCTGGGACACAGGCGAGACCTGTGTCCCAGAAGTCTGTGTGAGAGGAGACATATACTAGCGGCCAATGATATTATAAGTCAAAAGTGGTTGATAGGTTTATACGTACAGACAAGTCAAAACTACTAGCCAAGTTTTCTTCATCTTGTCTGTTTTCTGCTCCCGATAATTACAATGTGCCGTCTGACTTTCAATTGTCCTCTAATAATGTGAAATTGTGCCATTTTTGAAGATCGTATGTTCCGTTTGGTGCCGGACGTAAAGAATAGCACCATCCTATTTCTTCCCTTAGGTGTCGTAAAAGGCGACTAAGGGACTTACTAGAGAATGGGTAGCAGCGTTCTCTGCGATCGCCAACCCGCCTGCCAAGCGTGGCGATTATGGCAAACCCTCCCTCCCTTTGGGGGAGGCCTATGTCCAGCATTGGACGTTTTTCGGCTGAAATTATGATGATGTTGGTTAGGTAACCTATCCACCTCTTTTTATTGACTATAAGCGGAATAAAAAATATACTACATTTTACATTAGCAAAATCATTTATTTATTGTTTTCATTTTGTTTTCTGAAGTGCATTAAAAATGTTGTTGTGAAACATCTATAGGTGCACGTAAAACTGATTGCTGGCGGGGCGACGCATGCCGCGTGACGATCGACTACTATACAGTCTATAGGTAATAGTGTGTAAATGTGTGTGTAGTGCCAGTCGTCCCGTGATGGCTCATTTTTTTAAATATTAGTATGATGTATGTTTTATTGTACCCAATGAAACATTAAACAGATAAGTTATACACTCACAAAACAACCTAAAAAAGCACTTTTCATTCATTTTACTACAAGTAAAATTTATAGAAAAGTGATGGCTTGATAAAAACTTCAATTCGCGTGAATGTAATAAACAGACATTAATCTTGCCACCTATCACTGAATGTTGGCATCACAGACTAACAAATTGTGAATGTAGTGAACGCGTCCTTGTCGTCCTCACGACAAAAAAATGTAATTCGATTTCATTCTTTTCCTAACCTCCAAATATGAGAATATTAGGAAAATAATTGAAATATATTAATACATCGAAGTATATTTGCGTACTTACATGTAATAATAGATCCCTTGTGTTTTATTAACTTTGATATCATAATTGGTACACTTTTTAAATACACAAGATCGCATTTTTTTAATGTTTTAGTTGCTTCAACTGAGCGTATTACTCGTCGCCATGCGTGTCGCAGACTAAAGTCAATACGTCCCAATTAGGACGTTTTGGAGTGTTCACGATTGCGCGCTCACAACATATCTGTTTAATATAATATCATTGATTGTACCTGTGTTGTAGTAACATCGCATTGGCGCATTATAGCTGTTATGAAGTTACTTACGATTTTTTTAAATAAATCAACCAAATTTAAACCATGATAACGCAACAAACATACAAACTTTTACATATATAATGTTAAGTAGGACTTTTGATCTCCAGTTTGGAAGACCTAGTCATCTGTTGAAGAAGTAGGGTAGTTCGGAAACTTTAACCGTACAATGGTGGGTATGAATATTAAAATTTCCCTGAGAAATGGACGTCGGAAGTTGCATAACTTGAGTAAGTTGACTTGTGGTTGGGCAACGTGATGTATGTAGCACATTAGGGATTGTTTTGACGTTTAAACTTATCATCCTAACATAACTATACTAATAGTATAAAGCTGAAGAGTTTGTTTGGTTGAACGCGGTAATCTCAGGAACTACTAGTTCGAATTGAAAAATTATTTTTGTGTTGTGTAGCGGCATCAACATCGACACATGCAAACTATGCGTCACACTGACGTCACGCAAAATCCTGCATCGCGCAAGCAGAGTTTACCGCCCGACTAGCATATATACAACATCCGGCGGATAACAGACGGCACGGTTGGCGCAGTGGTTAAGCGATTGAGTGCTGCGCTGCGTGTCGCGGGTTCGATTCCCGCATGGAACAAATGTTTGTATGACCTGCAAGTAGTTGTTCCGTGTCTGGCTGTTTGTGTATGTGTGTTTAAATGTTTGTAAACCCACCCGCAATACAGGAGTAATTCCTAGTGTGGGGCAACGTTTAATAAAAATAAAAAATAAAAAAAGTAAAAAATCCTGACATCAACTGTCGGGCAGTTGCCCACCAGACACAACACCCGTCTGGTCGGAGGATCCTCCCTAATCTATAGAGAATGAGTGAACTTTACACCCTGTTCCTCATGCCTCTAAATGTTGGATAGTCCATTTATCGAGGATGGCTATCTTCTAAATATATAAAAGAAGAAACTGAGTGACTGACATATCAACGCACAGCCCAAACCGCTGGATCTAGAGATTCCAAATTTGGCACGCAGGTTCTTTATGAGATCTAGGGCTGCACTAAGAAATATTTTTTGGGAATTCCACCCCTAAAGGGGTCAAATAGGGTATGGAAGTTTATATGAAAGTCCGTCAGTTTTGAAGGTAGGATCTTGAAATTTTGTGTTTAGGCTGACGTTTGAAAATTAATTTACAGGTGTCTCAGCGTTTTTGTTGATTCCACCCCTGAAAGGTGAAGGGGGATGAAGTTGTATATGAAAAGTCCTTAATTTCGAAGTAAAAATCACAAAATGAATTATCTAGGCTTATGGTTACAATATTTTTAATTTTGTTTATAATAAAGTTCTTATTTTTTAAGTTAAAATCACCAATCTATGGCTTATGGTTGGAAACTATAGGCATCCACTAAGAAGGGATTATTCGAAATTCAACTAAAAAAAAGGGGGATTTTGTTTGTATGAAAAAAATTATTCCTTGAGTTAATAAATTTGAAACTTGGTACGAATACTAACCTAAGTAAACGATAAAGTTTGTTTTTTTTAAACTACCCCCTAAAGGGGGATATGGGATATCAAAGTTTGTATGGAAGAATTTTAACGCGTGGTCTGATTAAGGGGACGATAACCGACTTTTGATGATTTGATACTGAAGATCACGTCTAAACGAGTAGTGTTAATTTTTTGAAAAAAATATATGTTAAAAAAGAGCATTTTCTCAATAACTAAATATTATATGTGAATATTTTAGATTACGTTTATATTACATGGTGAAATTAATTTGTAAAGTTATGTCTAACGTGGATAAATACTGAGAATGGCACCAAATCTACCAAGCGTATTTTTCTGAAACCTTCACCAATTTAAACATAATTTAACTATTGATATTTTAGTATACGCGTTTTATTAAAATACTTTTTGTTTTGTGTATAATAAATTAATAATGCGTCAAATCATCGCTCCTTGATGGGCGAGTCCTATTACTGGCTGAACGTACGACGTGTTGCGTGAGCTCAGTACAGATCACGCAAGCTAACTAAACTAAACTCAAGGTCACTGGCATATATCTGCGTCTTAACTCGAAACTCGGCATTTTACATACTATACCTACCACTCACAGAATATAAAGGCTTACATGTTTTTGGGTTTATTCAAATGTAACCCTTACGGGGCAAAAGGTGGTAATTAAGTTTTAGGGAAAGACTCGAAATTCGACTAAATTGAGGAATTTAGCGGCAAATGATGAAGAGCGGTGGCCGCCACACGCATCCGCCACATGCGTTTGCCACGCACCGCGGCAACCACCGGAGGCCACCGCTCTTCGACGTTCGGCGGTAAATTACTGGCGAACGTCGAAGAGCGGTGGCCGCCAAATAGCGGTGGCCGCCAAATAGCGGTGGCCGCCACATAGTGGTGGCCGCCACATAGCGGAAGCCATCAAATAGCGGAAGCCGTCACATAGCGGTGGCCGCCAAATACCGGAGGCCACCTCGTAGCGGTGGCCACCAAATAGAAGTGGCCGCTACATTGCGGTGGCCGCCAAATAGCGGAGGCCGCTACATTGCGTTGACCGCCACATGGCGGTGGCCGCCAAATAGCGGAGGCCGCTAAATAGCGGTGACCGGACGTAGTGGTGACCGCCACATAGCGGTGGTCGCCACATAGTGGTGGACACCACACGTTTTTAGGGAAGGATTTTACTGCGCGTTTCGATAAACTCTAATTTAAACGTAATAATCATGACAAACATGATTAAAGATTTTTCAAAAAACCCCTTTCTTTCCAAAATTATGTTTACTTTGATCAATAAACTTGATAATTTACCCGGATATTCTATAAAAATGAAACGAAAAACGACCGTAAACATACATTTTTGAAAACAAATTTTTAAAGGGGCGGGGGGGTTGAATTTTGTGGGGGAAACATTTTAACGCGCCGTTAAATTAACTTGAAACTCTGTACTTATATTCAAGATCGGAAATAAAGGAAAAATTATATCAGGGTTTTCAAAAAATTTACCTCAACTGGTCGGAAAGCGGGAGTCAATTTTAGAGGGGACCAGATTGGGGATCGGTTTCCGATTGGCGCAAAAACGACTGAATGGATTTAGATGATTTTTGGCACACATATAGTTAATAATCAGGATTATCACATAGGGTACTAGGTTTTCATCACGGTAGTACGTTCCCGTGATATTTTTTCCGATATTCACGCGGGCGAAGCACCACGCTACAACCAAGAGTAGCGGAGCATCAATTAAAAAGGTTGCAAAAACGGGAAAAAAATCCTTTTGAGAGCTTCTGTTGCGTACGCTGCTTTAACGATTAAAATTAAGCAAAAATCATGTATGACGGAATTGTTCCCTTTTAAAAGTTAAAAAAAAAATCTGCAACAGTTTATGTCTGTCTTTTAAGGTTGACTCTAACCTTTTAATGGTAATCAAATTTGTTCTAAATTAAATTGTTGTTTTATTAAATAGGAAGATATGGTACGTGCTCCTCGATGTGGACCGCATAAATTAGGAGAAAGGACACAATCGACCTACATTGGCTACATTACTCTCGGTTTGTGGGGATGGGAATACCCGAATTGTAGTTTGTTTCCGAGTTGTTATGGGTCACAATTATTGCTATCTCGTTCCCGCTATAGCCCGCGTAATATGTCTCTCTATTTCGGTTGACGAGCACATGACGCACGACATCGGGTCCATTTAATATTTACGTGATGTTAGAGAGTAGCATATCTTCCTATTTAATACATCAATGAAAATAATGCATTATTTGCGAAGGTGTTTTTATAAAGATGATATCAATCCTTATCCAAACATTTACGTTAATCATCACAATAGTTTAATCTATACATATAATAAAATCGTAGCGAAGTCAAAAATGTACATTGAATATTTATGAGAAAAAATAATTGCTATGAGGTCTGGGATCGATTCCAATGCCAAAAATATAATTTTTAGAATTTTTGTCTGTTTGTCTGTATGTATGTTAGAGCATCACGAAAATTCTACTGTATAGATTCTGTTCAAATTTTGCATACATATTCCATAGAAGCCTGGTCAATTGATAGGCTTTATATTATCACGCTACTTGCCATGGGGGATCAGCAATATTGTATTATGTTTGTATTTCTCTATAAATGTATGTTAGAGCATCACGCAAATTCTACTGGATGGATTGAATTTTGCATACATATTCCATAGAAGCCTGGTCAGTCGGAGGCTACATTATTATCGCGCTATTTGCTATGGGGGATGAGCAATATTGCATTATATTTGTATACCTCTATAGTTTACAGTAAATTGTAAAAAGACAAGCCAAATGGTTAGAACATTTATAAATTTGTATCATCACGCTATAGATTTATGGGGCTAAGCTGTCAATCATCATGACTAAACAGAGTGGATTATTGTGATGGGGCAGTAAAGGTATCTTAACCGTTGTAGCTACGTGAAATCGGTGTTAGGAGACTATCTATAACTTTTTGAGACATTTTCATCTGCAGACATAGATTTTGATTAAAATGTACAGTCAGCATGACAATTTTCATAAAAAAATAAATGTGGTGCCAATAGATCCTGTTTCTGTTGTTTGTGTGTGTGTTGTTGGATCAAAAACTTCATTAGAAGAAACTGAGGCTTGAGTACTAGATGAGTCAGAAATCGCAAAAATCTTTTCCCATACATATCGTGGGAAATGAGATTCTAACTTACTTTTTGGGTACCGTACCTACGTCAATAAGAAAACCGGAACCCTTATAGGATGACTTCGTTGTCCGCCCGTCCGTCCGTCTGTCTGTCTGTCTGTCAGTGAAGACCCTTTTTATCAGGAATGCATGGAGGTATAAAGTTGAAATTCATTTCAAATACCTGTTGTACGGTTTCCTGGCGCTCAAAAAACAAACTTCTAAGTAAACGCATTAAAAAAATTTGGCAATCTATAATACGTGACATATTTTGATACTCACAAACTAATCAAAACCTAAGCCCCCTTATTCCAAAACAAGGGTTATCTTCAGACCCAGGTTTAAAACATTGAGCCACCATCACATCATCATCATTTCAGCCGAAAGATATCCACTGTTGGACATTAGCCTTCCCCAAACATCGCCACTTCGACCAATTCTGTACTTCCCGAATCCAGCGGATTCCTGCGTTCTTCACAGTCATCGGTCCACCTTGTGAGCGGCCTTCCGGGTACGCCACTCCAGAAACTTTCGGCCATGTGTTCTGCATAATCTACTGTTATATTATTTTAGTCAGTCGTTCGTCAGGAATAATCTGTAAGAATGCATCAGTCAGTGTAACGGTTTTGTGACATTAGGTAGTATAAGCAGGAATGCAGGTGTTAGATTATTCATATTTATAGGAAAACACTGTTGAATTGATGTTGTAAAACACCATGAACTTGAGTAAATAACAAAGACAATGTCAGCTGTCATACGACAGATGACGTTGACGTTTCGTAACGTAACGTTTCGTTTCAACATGTTGTAATTATTGTATTCTTATCATAAATTATTATTTTGTGAAACAAGAGTTATAATTTAAAATAAATGTAATCATCACTTCCTAAATTAATATTTCACAAATAGTTAATTTATGATAACAGTCAATTTTGTGACTTAAAAGACTAGATTCCAAGCTAGTCATGATTTGCGGTTCTAGATAGTCAAAACAAATGTTTATTTACTTTAACATTACAAATTGATATGGTATTATGAATAGTATGATTCTTTAATGTTTATTAGATTTTACATAGCAATATCTATGTACCAAGTTGTTTCTAAACAATTCTCGGAACTTTCAAGCGAAGTTGATATTTTATCAACTCTACGTAAAGATAACAAGTAAACACTTACTATATTCCTAAATTATCTTATTATGTTTTAAAACAGTTCCACTATATGAGATTTGTTTATTAACACTTCCAAAATAAATTATTAAGCCAAAATTGTATGACGCTCTGTGATTGGTGGATACTAATATCTTATCAGATCTTACAAGTAGTTTTAAAGTAGTCTCACTACATAAGTTTTGTAGTGAGACTACTTTATGTAGGAATACTGTATGGTGCTCTGTGATTGGTCGAAAACGGCGGGCAAAGTTGGAAATTTGTGAATACTATAAAAGGGCATGTATCCAGCAGCTCGGCGGACTCCTTATGCTAGCTGTCTAACGGTAAAGGCCTGGTCACCTAGTGTCTGCCGTAATATTAAGCTGCTAAGGAGATTCCCCGCCACAAAGAGATAGTACACTATAAAGTGGAAACTCTGGTCGGCAGGCCAAAGAGAGCTGGTACGCCCTGTAACGCGGAAGCTCTGGCCAAATCATCCAGCGACCCTTTATGCTAGCTGTCCAACGGTAAAGACTTCGTGTCCGCCGTAATTATTAAGCTGCAAAGGAGTTCCACCGCCATTGCCACTAGGACACAGTATACACCACAAAACAAAGTACTGGCCCAAGAGAGCCGGTACGCTGTAAAGGAAGTCTCTGGACAAAATAAATAAAGATGAGTATTTACTTTTCTAAAACCATATTTCTTAGCTATTCTGTGTAACTTAATATGTGTAAAATTTTATGGTTATTTGCAGTTAGGTACTGACCTAATATAATAAGTACCTAAAGTATAAAATGTGTACCTACCCAATTGTAAAAATAGTCTAACTTAAAAGGTTCCCGTCCTATTTAATGTAACTTATGTGATTTTGTGATCTAATATATGAAAGTTAAAATGATATCCGCCTATTATTCATTTATTACAAGATATACCCATACAGGTACTAGGTGTCATTTGAGTTAGCTAAAAGTAGGTTCATTTCCTATTCTTAACCGACTTCCAAAAAGAAGGAGGTTTTGTGTTCGGCCATTTGAGTTAGCTAAAAGTAGGTTCAATTCCTATTTTAACCGACTTCCAAAAAGGAGGAGGTTTTGTGGCGGCTGTATGTTTGTTTTTAATATCTAATTGCAATATATTTGAGAGATTAAATTCATTATAGTATCAATAATCCTTTACAGGCGTTTATTAATTCACTAAAAACGAAGAACTTGGAAAGCAATGGGAAATTAATACTGACGTCTGCGGAGTCGATCTCAGGAGACTGCTTCTCACACGGACAACTATACGTCGCTTGCTCACGCGTCACCAGTCTTGATTCTCTGTATATTTTGGCTGTTGAGACCATAATTACAAACGTAGTATACAGGAAAGTTTTATAAAAAGTAAATGCGGGAAATAAAGTGAATTATGTTCTACATGCGACTGTGACGAACCAGTTGATGCCCAAAAAGGCTAGACTGGCTGTTCACTATGGTTTGCTGGTACCTACGCTTATGCATGGAAGTGAAAGTTGGCAAAAGAAGCATGAAAGTAGAATCAAAGCTGTGGAAATGTTTTCCTTGCAAAGCATGTGTGGCGTGACTATGAATGATAGGCTGAAAAATTATGTGATAAGGCAACGGTGTGATTTAAAAGAATATGTAGGAGCCAATTTTTAAAAGATTATGCTTAGATGGTTTGTTCATGTTGAAAGGATTAATGAAAGGCGACTAACAAAAGGAATTTACAAGGCAGATGTGAGTGAAAACGCCCTAGAAGGACACAATTAGTGACCTAATTGGTGATGTTCTTTAGAAATGTCAAGTGCGTAGTACTCTGAACAGGCGTGCGTATATGACCAGATATATGAACGTAAACGAAGCAAAAAGAGTATGTAAGTAGCGTAACGGGTGGCGTTCTATAGTTTCTGCCTACCATCATAGGAAGAAAGCGTGAGTTTTTGTATGTATATATGTTTTATAAAACTAACATAGCATCACATCTAAATTCCCCGAAGAGTTAGGCAGAGGTGTACCTACCTATAGTAAACCCACAATAAATTTCTTCCAATAACACTTGGCCTGACCCGAAAATCGAACCCAGGACCTCATGCCCAAAAGAAGCGCTTGCGACCAGTAGACCAACGAGGCAGTTTTCTATAAAAATGTAGCTGTTATTAGTATATTGTGGTGTCTTACGACTTCCACGCGAACGAAGTCGCGGGCAGAAGCTAGTTTAGAACAAAATTGTTCTTGACATCATATGATTTCAAATGAGTATCTTAGGAGATATCATAGTTTTAAAATAATCACACTAATATTATAAAGGCGAAAGATTGTGAGGATGGTTTGTTACGCTTTCACGCAAAAACTACTGAATGGATTTTGACGACACGGTTGGCGCAGTTCGTTAAGCGATTGACTGCTGCGCTGCGTGTCGCGGGTTCGATTCCCGCACGGAACAAATATTTGTATGACCTACAAGTAGTTGTTCCGGGTCTGGCTGTTTGTGTATGTGAGTTTAAATGTTTGTAAACGCACCCACAATACAGGAGAAATTTCTAGTGTGGGGGCAACGTTTTAAAAAAAAAAAATTGATGAAATTTGGCACACAGATATAGTTCATTACCAGGATAGCGTAGTTTTTATCCCAAAATTCCCACGGGATCGAAACTTATGCGGGTTAAACCGCGGAGCATAGCTAGTATTGTTATAAAATTACCCTTGCTCTAAAACAATTCATAATTATTTAACCACTAAATAGATACTACTTCCCATAATGGATCTTAAAGTTGTTACCCACTAATATCACAAACTATAAACTAACAACATTATTTTTAGTATATGCGAAACCCGAAACACGTGTCTAGTATTTTTATGTAAAGTCTATGTACAAAATTTCAAAACTGTATCATGAAAAGTCACAAAGTTATAAGGTCGTTATGCCGACCGGGTTGTCCGTACAAAAACATGCTAACGGCGCCCCTGCGCCTCTAGGGTCGTCTTGCGCTCATTGATAATAATTTGGCAGTAGGTACCTAATCGTACGGCGCTTGTATTGTAAGTAATTAAATGGTGATAACATTTTCCATCACACTTAAATATTTTTGGAAAAAAAAAATATGGTGTAAAAATTATTGAAATCGATTCAGTTCCATAATCTGAACAAACTATATTCAGGTTTCGCATATACTAAAAATAATGTTGTATATTTGAACTATTTACGATATTTCTGGGATAAGGAAAATAATATGAAACACAAAGATATTTTACCATTCATCTATATTTATTTGTCAAAATCAAATTCAATAATATTTTACACCATACCATCACATCTACTATCCACTTTTTAGCACTATTGATTTAGTATTCCAATATTTACAATAAAACTAATAGGTTATCTAAATTTGCAGTAGATCTCCAACAATTCTACGCCCAAATTCTAATCGACACAGCCACTCGGAACGTCGTATTTTCATCAACGCCCGAATAAGAATGCGCGTTGTCGTATCATTTTACATTTCGATTTTTTTGGTGTTACTAACACAATGAAACTGTTTCGCACTAAGTTGTAAAATATATTAAATACTAATAACTGCTTTAATGTTGCCATTAAAAATCCAACAATTATGCTTTAATAAATTGAAACCTAAACAATATATTTTTGGTGTTGCCAATACAATGGAACTGTTTTGCACTAAGTTGTAAATAATAATAAATACTAATAACTGCTTTAATGTTGCCATTAAAAATCCAACAATTATGCATGAATTAATTGAAACCTAACAATATATTTCAGTTTTTCTGTCAACTTTTACGAAAGCGTAAATTAAATCAAATCAATAGATAATAACTCCGTATTTGGATTCAAAGCTTAAATCTTCTGCTGAATTCCATAGAGAATATTTTGCAGTGACTTCATGAATATTGCTTTGGGATATACAAAATGAAATATTGAATGCAACGTGGATGGTTCCAAATCCATTTTATGATCCTTTGACGAAATGAAATCTTCAAAGTAATATTTTTAAAGAATACTAAATATGTATTTTACATGGAACGACTGCCAATCCGACCTCCACAACCCAGTTACTGGGTAACACGATAAAACTTGGTAAGACTGGTTGTCAGACTTTAGGGCTTCTGACAACCCGTAACAACTGTTAAAGATCTACAAATAAAAGCCGGGACCAACGGCTTAACGTGCTTTCCGAGGCACGGAGTGGTCTTGGTATGTAAAGATGGTCACCCATCCACGGACCAACCGTGGCAAGCGTAGCTTAACCTGATCGATCGACCCGTGCGGCTGTTATTATTTAGTCACAAATCCCTTCAAAATTACCTAAAAAACTATTTAAAAAATATCAAAAAAAACAAATATTCTAACTTAGCTAAAACTATTAACAAACTAAAATATCAATCAACTCAGCCTATAGCAGTCCACAGCTGGACATAGGCCTCTGCCAGGCTGCGCCACAACACCCTGTCCTCCGCCTTCCGCATCCAGTCTGTCCCAGCCACCTTATTAAGGTCCTCGGTCCACCTAGCTGGGGGGCGTCCCACACTACGCTTGCCGATACGCGGTCTCCACTCCAGGACTCGTCTGTTCCACCGGCCATCGGTCGTTCGACAAACATGGCCAGCCCACTGCCACTTCAGCTTGCTTACTCTGCTGGCTATGCTCGGAGTGTCTCTGAAGGATTAAATCAGAAATGAAGTCCGGAAGAATACCGGACATAACTAAAATATGGCGTCGAACAATTCCTCCGCCTCGCTGTCCAAACCTGAAAACCAAACCTGAAATCGCGAAAAAAAATCAGATGTTCCCTACATTTATGTTCGAATAACTCATCAAAATGTAGGGAACAGCTGATTTTTTTTCGCGATTCAGGTTTGGTCCCATAGTAAAAGTTGTTCATAATGATGAGTACAATGACTCTTTAAGAGGTTGTGCTGTTAATTCCGGGACATTTTGTATATATAATATTATAAATGCGAAAGTGAGTGTTTGTTTATTTGTTTGTTACGCTTTCACGCTAAAATGGCTGAACAGATTTGGTTGACACATGGGTAGACCATGACCTGAAACTGGACACTTTTTACCCCGATATTTCCATGGGATCGTGATGAATGCGGGTGAAACCGTGGGGCGCAGCTAGTTTATAATATGTATAGATCTATCAGCTAAGTTTTTTTGTTTAATGGCAACCCATCTGTGGTGCCTCTGGTACATAATACAAAAGTCAAAAAGTTGCAGTGTGACCACTTCAAATTAGCGGTTCGCTACATCAATCTTAACATTTATTGTACATAGTTACGTTTTTTATTTATTTGTTGTAAGGGTTGTTTTATTTATTGTTATTACCCTAGTGGGGTTTATACTCGTATGTGTCCGTAGGTGAATCCCATCACAGCGGGCCCTATCAGAATACCAGCGCTGCGGTATTTATATTTTAAATATCGCAGCATTATGCTGAGATAGCAGCCTGTTTAGCATCGCAAAAGTCTTGGTTTTTTTTTTTGTATATTGTTCATTATAATGCTATTTTTGTATTTCTTGTGCGTGTCCCAAATAAAATATTTTTCTTTCTTTCTTTGTTTGTTTGTCATCACATAACATAAAAATATACTTTAATTTAGACAATGGACCTCTTGTAACATTTCTTTAACTAATATAAATAAGTTTGAGGAAAATGGCGAATTGGCACGAGCGGCAATAACGATAATGATGGCTCATTCGATGCTTATTATAGTTATTATCACGATCATTAGACTAACGAGATGAAGGGGGCTTAGGGAAATCAATAGCAAGCAGTTGCCAACGTTTTTGACACAGCGGGGCGAATCGTAAGGTATTATTCCACACCAGTTGAATCTTGTGATTCTTTTTACTGACTTCCCGAATTCCATGTAGGTAGGTACAGTCACTAGCACATCAAGTTAAAAACTGTAATATTTTCTCATTCAATTTTGAACTTAACCATCAACATTTTAAGGTTTAAAACCGTTTCGAGAAATTTGACAAGTTCGTATAGCCTAATGTGCTGGCGACTGTACAGTCGACCTCATAATTTAGTTACCATCCCTTTTTTTGTGGGTGGGAAATTATCAAATAACTTCTCCCGCTCTGGGTGGAGTTAGGGCGTGTCAAACTTTTACTGACTATATCCCACCCGTGTTCTTTCAGTTGCCAGTGTGCCAGGGCCAAGATATCCCTTTCGGACAAACTCGCAACCCTGGCAGAGGTTGAATATCACTAGCACGTCATAAAACAAGAGTGTCCCAATTGTTCTTTTACCTAAAGTTCGTTTTTCTATTCCAGAGACTAATTTGACAGATTCAAATGTCAAACTCCAAATTGAAAAAACGAACATTAATCATTTGAAATGTCAATATCAATATTCCGATCCGTTCACCGATGTAAACAACGCCTCTGATGCCGCAATAAATGTGGCAAACAGTATATGCAACATAGACGTACCGTCGATACGAAAAGAAGAAGAACTTCATTGACGATTTTTAATTATCTATGTGAGAGCTAGATAGTTTCAAATCAACCCTAATTAAGTTTTAGTTAAGGTACTGCAAATTGTTATCAAAAGTGATAAATCAATTACGAGGTCAACTATACAGTAGCATAATTAACCTATAATGTTCCCACTGCTGGGACACAGGTCTCTTCTCTTCGAGAGGGAGTCGGCTGTAATCCACCACGCGGGCCCAGTGCGGGTTGCAATGGTAGATGTCACATGTTTTCGATTTTTTTTTTGTTCTAGGACATTGCGGTTTCCTCACGATGTTTTCCTTCACCGTTTTGTGAGCAGTGGTGATTAAATTATTTACACAAAGTAAAGCGCTTGTGTTCGACCTACAACTATAGAGTGCGCAGTTATAAATAAGGCAATTAGAGTTTTAAAAAAATATATGTATTTATATTTGTAGAGCATCGTCTCTCCCTCTCTAAAGCTCGGTCATTACGGCTATAGGTAGGTAAATACTGTAGCGTGAATGTATTGAAAATAAATATGTCGGAGGCGGTCATTAGTACGGACAAGTAAAGAATCAAGCCCGCCACTGGTGACGTCGGGTGATCTACCCACACCTCTGGCGCGCTACTACAGAGTCGTGATGTTTTGAGCCGAGGGCGAGGAGGACATTCAAGATTCAGTGTCTGGTCTGATCGCATCGGAGTTAAGACGTCGCGGAACTGTACTCGATTCGATATGCTCGGTTATTATGGAAGTTTAAATTTGTAGTGATTGTGTGAATTTGTAATTTCATTAAACGCTGTGTATCTCACCCAGTGTGTTTTCATTGCACGAAACCCAACTTCTGCCCACATGATGTCCGAATCTAACTGAGTAAAATCCTGACGATCCGACTAATATATAAAAAAAAAAACGCAGTCGTGGGGACTGCCGACACAAGTGAGAACTTATCGCTCAACGGGCCTGAAGAAATTTTCACTTCAATAAAATAACGATTAGTTAAAACACAATTTAAACAATGCACAGTGTACACAAATTAAGATTTTCACGTGGCCTTATTAACTTTATTTACTGCTACTATCTACAGCATGTCGGTGCGGGCATGTCGGTGACGGGAACCTACCAAAAACGCTCAACGCGCATAAAGAAATCTCTTAAAAAAATCTTCACTGCTTTGAGACACTTGAGCAGACTTTTTATCTTCAAACTATGTAGATCTCATTACCAAAACTTATCATAACATAAATAAAATGCAAATACAAACACTTTATGGTCATCATTATTATCTGTAATGATAAAGGCCCCGCTCCACAGCAGCTCACGGCTAAGCTACGTGCACTTATTTTATTTTATTTATTATGGGACAATAACAGCTACAATATAAAATGTTTACAAATAACAATAATATAGGCTCATAAGTACCTAGTACTAACAATATTGCAGCCCACTACATTATTCGCATGTTAACAAAATTAAGATTAGGGAAAAATTGCGACTAGATTATTATAACTCACTTATTATATTAAATAAAAAAATAATTGATTATAAAAATTCAATACTTACAATTAATTAATTAAGTATTTAAAAAAGAAAAAATAATAACGCAATAATAACGTACAACCTCTTAGTTGTGGGCATTGTACTCATCATTATGAACAACTTTTACTATGGGACCAAACCTAAAAGCGCGAAAAAAAACCAGCTGTTCCCTACATTTATGTTCGAATAATTCGTTAAAATGTAGGGAACAGCTGATTTTTTTTTCGCGATTTCAGGCTTGGTCACATAGGTATAATGATGAGTACAATGAACCCTTAAGAGGCTGTGCGTTAATTTTGGGACATGTTTTATATTAAATAAAAAAAAAATGATTATTCAAATACAATACAATTAATTAATAAACTATTTAAAAAAGAAAAAAAATATATTTTTATTGTATGCGTTGCATTGTATGAAAATGTAGGAGGGGTCGTCCACTGTGACTGCGATCCACGGCTACATAATTAGTCTATAATATTCCCACTGCTGGGACACAGGCCTCCTCTCTTTGAGAGGGCTGTAATCTACCTCGCGGGCCCAGTGCGGGTTGGTAGATGTCACATGTCTTCGAAGTTTGGGTTCTAAGACATGTCGGTTTCTTCACGATATCTTCCTTCACCGTTTTGAAAGCAGTGGTGATGATATTATTTACATAAAGTAAAGCGCCCGTAAGTTGGGGCCTTTACCATTGGGCACCACTACTCACAGCCACTGAAACCTCACCCATGGCTACGCTAAGCATGAATGCTTGGCTGACGAATGAATCGCATCGGCTATTGTGGCCTTTCAAAAAAATAAACAATGATAACGAGAACAAAAGGTCACCAAGCTTCATTAGTAGCTGCCACAAAAATTCACTAGTAAATAAACCAACAATTCGTAACAAAAACTGAACAATAACAAAGGGTATAATTTTAGTGCACGCAAGTGTAATCGGGAGCGAACGGAACGCGGTTCGAGGTGCGGGAGGCGAGTGTCGACTGACGCACCAATCGCGTGCTCGGAACGGTGCTCCCTCATTCCAGCGTCCCGCTTGACCACCAAAGAGACTTAAAAACGACTTCTGCGCATCTAACTACTCTTGCCAACTTACGTGCCGGGGACTGTACTTAGACTACTATTCAAACTTACCTCCAAAGAGTATATTATTAATATGGGAGCTTACCTCAATGCGGTGTGGCAATATCTTTTTAATTAAGGAAAGGTTTTATAATTCAATCAAAGTATAAATTATGTAAAGTACGTGACTTTATTGGAACGTGGCAAACCTCTCCGTGCACATCTTGCGTAGAAGTGGAGAGTTGACTTAATAGCATTGTATAACTTGAACTGAAACAATGTCTGTATCTAAATTACTTGGTCACAACAATTTGTACCAATTTGTATCCTTATTTAAGTTGAACTTGCGTGATGAGTTTTACTTGCCAAAACTTATTAAACATCTGGCAAATTGGAAACTAAGTTTTTCAATTCGGTATTCTAGAGTTCTACGACATGGTAGGAAACTCAACAATTATTACAATTTGCTTTCAAAACAATAACTTTTACCATTTATGTTAAAACGTAACGCCTCCACTCAGAATTATGCTGACTGGAAGCCGTCTTATGACAGTCACGACGTTTAGCTTCTGACTAGGTATTACTGTACTGTGCTCGAAGGTCTCTTTTGTTATTTTTTTTATTATTAAATGATAATATCATAAATGGTTTTTATTTCTGTTAGTAGGTTTGTACAACCACTTTTACACGTCAATAATATTTTAAAAACTAGATGAGGTCGGCGTTTCCTATCTGACTACTCTGAGAAGAAAGGCCGAAACAAACACAGAGGTCACAGTCTCTTTTTAAAGTCCAGACATAATCTTGGTCAGATCATGTGAAGGCCATGTAGATTGGTGTCCATGTGTAATGGTCTTTTGAGGAAAGAACCACACAGATTGACTGTACCTGACCAGTCAGTGCACGCATTTATCAGTTATCGTGCTGCTCTACTCAGAACTCAACGATGCGACGATCAATATCAAAGAAAGGACATTTGGGTAGGCCTCATAAAGGCTTCTACATACTAGCGCGACACCGGTAGAACAATTTCCTTGAATTTTTCATATGGTGTCGCGTCGTGCGACAAGTCACGCCAGTATGTAGAAGCCTTAAATGACTCAAACTACCAGACCATGATTAAAACTAACTGAGAATAAAAAAACGAGAAAAAAAATTGGGTATACGAGTTATTATCTTTTGAATGCACTTGTTTCTGTGTCAAATAAAGCAATTTTTCTTTCTTCTATAAAAGGTAAAACATATTGCCCCAAATTGTACCTAATAGAAATTACACAAAAAACTTAAGACAAGCCCCGATTACCCTCAAAAATACATTCTTAAAAACCGCTGACTCGCCTTAAAGCCCAAAAAAATATGCAAATACCTACCTAAAAACTTTTTCAACGCCGCCGCCGCTAGCCTCGGTTCGAACATTTTCTTAAAACTCTTTCGATCCACGATCGTAGTCGTGAGAAGTTTCTCCTTTAGGCGCCGTCATCGGCCTCGAGCGATGCGACTTGCATCAAGCGACATGCGGGCGCGTCGGGTAAGTAATATTTGATATAATTACAAAATCTCTAATATTTACAAGATATAACAACTGAATCTATAATTTTATTTGATAAAATGATCAGTTAATTTAATAAACGATTGATATAATTTTAAATCAACTAATTTTTATAAGCATATCATACATTGAATATAAAATCGTTTGATATACCACTCAAAAGACATAAAACCTATTTAGTCTAATATGATAAAACGTGCAAGCAAGCATGCAGCATGCAGCAAGCATGCAACATGCAGCAGGCATGTTTTCTGGCACGGCTCCTTACCCGCGGTGGCAAGCTTTGAAAACACCTGCTCCTCAGCTCGCGGGCCGCCTCGCCCCTACGCGCCTACGCGATTTTAAATAACTACGTGGAGTCGGCTTTGCTGTGATTCGTTTCTGTCACGCCGCCGCCGCTCCCGCAGCACGCTCAATCAAATTAATCGCAATATTATATATTTTAAACGATAGGCTTAATGATTTTCTATTAAATAATCGTTATAACCAAATAAGTTTTAGAATAAATAAATGATACCAGCTTTGAAATAATATAAAATCTCGATTATGATTGTAAATGTATTCCTTGGTTCATCCCTAGCATCAGGTGGGATGACACTGACAGTTCACTCCACGCTCACTTCTGATATACCTAACTGTTGATATAATTTCTTTACTCTATGTAAAGAAATTATATCAACAGTTGGTATATCTCACGTTGATTATATCTTATGAACGATAATAAAATAAAATTAGACCAAATGAGTTTATACGTTGTGAGACGCACCCGGGCGCGTCACCAGCCGACCTATTCTGTAAAACTCACTGTGGAACTTGGGTGAAGTGAGCTACACACTATTGACTGCTCAGCAGTGCTATTCTATAACCATCTCAACGTGAAAATTTAAGTGAAGTGAGCGTGGAGTGAACTGTCAGTGTCATCCCACCTGATGCTAGGGATGAACCAAGGATTACATTTACAATCATAATCGAGATTTTATATTATTTCAAAGCTGGTATTCAAGTGTGTAAACATAGTAATGTTTAAGGACTAGTCTAGAAAAAAAAGGAACAAAAACAAAATTGAGTTTCTGACTGAACTTCTGTTATGCTACTTTATTTAAAAACCTCCAAATTAGTAATGTTTAGACACTTAAATACTCGCTTTGAAATAATATAAAATAATCAGCAGAATTGGCATAAAAAAATATTATTAAAATCTCGATTATGATTTTAATATAATGCTTGGTCAATCCCTAGCATCAGTGGAATGACACTGACAGCTCACTCCACGCAGGATTTCAAGGTGAGATTTTTACAGAATCGATATGCAGCTCGGCTGTTTTCGTACGGCGGCGGTCCACAAGTCTCTCGGTGACTCGGGGCATGCTCCGAACAACTTCTTTCATCTTCCCAAAAAGGTGGAGGTTATTATGTTCATCTATACGTTTTTAAATTTTTATTTTTTTATGTAGGTATGTATGTTCTCTGTCAATTATAGACTGATTTTGAAACATCTTTTGTTGTTTGAAAGGGTATGCTCTCAAGGTGGTCTCATTGTCACCATGTTAGAATCTGATGAGTGAGAATCCCATGGAAATCGAGGGAATTCCTAAATTAAATTTTATAGGCACATCTGTAGCGATTTGGTTATTTTTTATAGCAACTCATGCATTTGCGCTCGAAAAGCACCATTTAGTAAAATGGAACTGATGATAAACCACAGATGGCCACCGGAACTACTTAATAATAAGTATTTCACGGGTTGCGATTCGATTAAGCACTTTAATATGCCTGCTAAGTAATTTATGCTGTCTCAATGCATAAGGTGAAGTCACCATCAGCTCCAGTTCTTCTGGTTCTTACCAGGAGAACTCCTCAACAATTAACACCCCTGCATCGGTAAAAGCAGTATTTTGTAAAAGGTGATGAGCAGTTGACATTAGGCTATTGTAACTATAAATTACAAACTGACACACTAAAAAGTAAAAAAATAAAAACTTTTTACAACAGACTTGCAAAAAAAAAACACTACAAAGTGAAAAATAACTTTAATTTTGGAAGTCGCTGGCAAAAACTAAAATACAGATCCAAAGACACCGACTTCTAAAATTAAAAATATTTTTCACTTTGTGGTGCTTAGACAAAGAAATGAGACGGCGGGTAGCTCCATTTCATTCTCACAAGAAAGGGATATAGTATTAAGTTATTATTGTGTAAATGAAAAAGACAAAGCTATACTATTTCCATTGTATAAAGTGTAGACATAATAGTGACAATGACACACTTAAAGTGTTTATAATAATATATTAGACTCTAAGAAAGTGGAACGGACTTGTGTAAAGTACAATCAGCACTATTCTAAGTTTTATAATAATTATCACGTAGCAAATTAAGTTAGATTCAAATTACTTATTAGCCTTATAGGCTAGATTTTAATTAATTATTAAGAACCTGGTTCTTTTTAATAAAAGATTTAAAAAAAAAACTATTTCCGTCTCTCAGTGCGTGTCAGTTTTTTCAAGGTCAGCGACATATGTAGCGCATCAAGCTTCGACCTTCATGGCGTTTTTGTGAAATTGTGAAGTTTATATTAACACTTTTCTACATCATAATTATAATCATCAATTTGCTGATTTTTTTTTCTTTTAAAACCTAGGGTAAAGGGTTAGGTTTATGGTATCATGGGGTCCTATATACATTTATGGATATGTATAAAATATGTTGTCTCATCTGGCCACGCTACCCGAACCTCTATAGTTTTCTTACTCTTAAGATGTTTTTTTGGAATTCAGTTTTTTTTTTATACCGCAGTAGCTGTCGCTATACGCGTGTCGCTTAAGCGTGTAGCTCATGGCTACAGGGTAACGAATATTTATGACTTGCGAATTCACAGGCGGCTAAATAGGACAAACAAAGCAGGAAATATGTTTAAAACTTGCCTTGCAAACGTTTTCAGTCAGCTCTTGCTTGTTTTGACTTATTTGGTTAACATAAGTTTGTGGTTAAAGTTCTTCGGATATTTTCAGTGTTTGACTCTTTAAAGAAATTACAATACTGAGGGGTTATCTTAATTCTAAACTCGCCAAACTTTTACGTTTGATGGCGAGAGGCGCTCTTTTACATACTTAACAATGAACTAAGCTTACCACTACTTAAATAATATAGGTATTTAATTCTGTTTGCTATCCTGCAAAAAGTTTTTTAATTTTGTTTTAAGTGATCCTTTACACATTTTTACTTTTTCTCTTAATAAATCTATTTTGTTAAACACTTTAGGTACCAACAAATACTTCGATGTTCTCTTACCATAATAATTTGTTATCTGTGGTTGTACCAGTCTGTTCTCTCTAACCCTACGTGTGTTGTACTTGTTTTTAACATTAACTTACCACTTGGCTTTTAATTGTTTGGTCTTGAAGTAATTTTCATGCATGTTATTATTTTGATTGTACAGTTTATCTACGTTGGGAGTCATTTGTACCGTTTATCTAGGTCAGGTGCGTAGTAGGTACTCACATTCGGCGTGCGTGTATGACCAGCATAGCTATTCACAAGCGTTCGATACGGTTCCGTACCGAATCGAGCATAAAGGCGACGCGACACGGCACAAAGGCCCCGCGTGTCGCGGGACTAGCGGTGCCTTTGTGTCGCGTCGCGTCGCGCGACAAGTCGCCCCGGTATGTAGAAGTCTTAAATCAATGTTATCAAAGGAGTCCTCTAAAGGCTGTTCACATATCCAACACACTTGAGTTTTGTCAGTTTAAATCAAATAGACGAACGCCATTCTTGCGACAGCTATTTGCTGTCGGGTGGCAAGGTAAATCAGTTATTGAAAAGGAGTCATTTTCGATACGACAACTTGTCTAATGGTTGTGAATTGCTATGCAGTACCCCGAGTGTAAGTTTGCAAGTGAGTAAACGTAACTAGCGCGTTTGCGTTAAGATTTTTATTCTCACTCTTATACTCTTAGCATTATGATCTATCGGTCAAATTTTAACGCAAACGAAATAGTTACGTTTACTCTCTTGCAAACTTACACTTGGGGTACAGATGTATGAACGTAAACGAAGCAAAAGGAGTTTGTAAGGATCACAGATTTAGAGTAAGCTAGATACCACAGGCTCCGACCAAGCGTGCCCCGAAGTTTGTGATGTGCACAAACTTCGGCCATTATTGGACTTCCTATTGCATGTCAAATAAAAAAATGTCAACGCACGTTCACTCCTGACGAAAGACTAGCTCACAGACGCGCTTAACGATTGACATGATTCTGTTTTCGTTGAGCGCATCACTAAATGGCTGGGGTGACGTCATCGTAAATACAAAAAACCGGCCAAGTGCGTGTCCGACCACGCACAATGAATGGTTCCGTAGTGGGGATGAATTTATCCAAACAAAGTTAACATTGTAGTTGAAAAACATGATCCCCCATACATTCCAACTGCAAATGTATGGGGGAATGTAAAGTTTGTACGCACATTATCGAGTGATTTACCATGTTATTTTAAGATCACAGACTTCTTATAGATTTCCCCGTAATCTATAAGTAAAGAACTATTTTCTGTATTTTTTCAACATTTTATTCTGAGTAGCTTCGGAGATAAGCGTGATTGGTCATTGTTCATCTATTTTCTTAAATAATTTTAAAAGCATTTATTTTAAAATTACAAAAAAAAATGTGAAATCCTTAAAACAAGCCCTTTCATTTGATATATCACACGGTACAGTCAGCAAAACTTTTTTTTTTAATTTTGTAGTTTGCCCCCAAAGTCACATCCATATTCAAAATTAATTTATTTCCTTAGCACGTCCGTGTTTTGGGTCACAAAAGTTCATAGGTATGTGTACCAAATTCCAACTTAATTGGTCCAGTAGATTCGGAGCAAATCAGCTGTGACAGACGGACATACAGACACACGAGTGATCCTATAAGGGTTCCTTTTTTTCATTTTGAGGTACGAAACCCTAAAAAGATGACACTCTCGGTTTTCATAGTATCTAATGAACATGCTGTATCTAGCCTACTCTAAATCTATGGTAAGGATCGTAGAAGGTGACGTTCTATAGTTTCTGCCTACCCCGATGGGAAGAAGACGTGACTTTATGTATGTGTTACCATTGACGCCTATTACAATATCAGAAGTATCGCAGATGTGCGTTGCCACCACCCAAGACAACTCAAAAACACCAAAAGCTAGCAAAGTTTTTGCCTCTAACAAGAACTGCAACACAATAGGGAACAAAACTGAAAAGTTTCAAGACATCTTATTGACGCACTGAAGTGTGGCCTTTTGTCTGGCAGGAAACTATAAGAAACTTAGGTACTTCAAGAGACAGGGCCGGATTAACCATGTCGGGGACCCCTAGGCAATGCAATTCTCGGGGCTTCTTTACCCTTTTCTAACTTTCTAAAATATGAATAGAACAAATCGAATATCAATCTATAATAATTTGAAATAAGACCATGTAATGTAAAAAAGCAAGGCAATAATATATTGTCATTGAGGACAAATCTTTAAATAAAATTTTCGCTCGATTAAACATTTTCAATTTTGTTTGTTCTTGTTGCGCGGGCCTTCTTGCCGATGCGGAGCCCCTAGGCAGTTGCCTACACTGCCTAATATATAATCCGGCCCTGTCAAGAGGTAAAACTAAAATGATGCTTATCCGGACATTCTTGTAGCTGAAGTGGACGTGTATTTTTCTTTATAATTTGTATCACCTTTTCTGCATTAAAGCGATAAATAGGTGTTTCAAAAGTCAATAATTTTTTAACAATTTATGCCGAATATTTTTCGAATCCTTCGTAATTTTATTTTAGTTCATAGTGCTTATGGTTCCGGCGTTACGCTGAGCGATGGCCGTTTTGCATGGATGTGACGCCCTTTTTCCCCCAACTGGTTCTTTCTTTGCGTCATGTTTACTGCAAATAAACTAAAAGCCATACTTTGTTATCTTATTAACAAATGACTCCTTTTTATGTTCTTGTGTGAGTTATGGGCCTTTAAGCTAGGTGCATCGTTAGTGCCTCCACACGTATACCCACCGATACTTTAGTACGTCCGGTGCACGCTAGGCCAGGCAAGCTAGCAATCTTGCTATCTGGCTTTAATCTTTTAACCATGGCATGAAATTAGGTATTGTTACAAATATGTGTGGAGCCGGACGTAAACTAAGGGACTTACTAGAAAATGGGCAGCAGCGTACTCTATGCATTTTTAAAACCATACTGCGATCGCCATCCCGCCTGCTAAACGTGGCGATTATGGCAAATCCTCCCTATTTGGGGGAGGCCTATGTCCAGCAGTGGACGTCTTTCGGCTGAAATGGTGAATGATGATGATGATGAACGAAAAATCAGTTGTCAAGTTGATTTATACCTAATACACGTGAGCAGCCCCGCAGCCCGATAAATTCAAATTTTCTTACGTCTTTTGCAATTTGCAGGTCAGTGTCAGGTTGTATCCATTGAATATATAAATACCTACTAACAATTCCGGTCAAAATATCTTCTGAGACTACTTCTATCATTTTCATTAAGTATTAACATACATCATATTATTATGCTATTTACATACTTTATACTATCGTTAAACACACATACACTCACACTCACTCGCACACACACGCACACACACACAAACACGCACGCACCCCACCACACCTCCACACGACAGCGCGTCTATTATTTATAATTACTTTGTTTTTCTTTATATTTTTGATTTATATCACTCTTTTCTTTACCTAATAAAATATAATGTCTATTCAATAGCTTATACCTACTAAAATTTGTTACTAGTGGAAGAGCGGAATTTCGTAACACAAGTATATTTCTTACTTAAATGGAAATTCCCTAAAGACCTAAATATATTTTTAAGTTATTGAAATAAACATTTTATATTTTGTATTTGTATTTGAATAACTTTTTCATGAAATAATGACATTGGGGAACAAATCTAGCTTAGAGAGATGTATTAATGATTGATCGAATGATTATAATTCTGTTTATCTGACATGACATCTGTTACAGTCGCGAATCATATTTGGATCAAGATAAAACCTGATACTGACATGCAAATTGCAAAAGACGTAAGGAATTAAGCGGGCTACAGCTGCGGATTCACAGAAAACCTCGAAGAAAACGACATAAATTTTACTGACCTTAATCCTGAATATTATTAAATCCACTCCATGCGAACCTGAAATATCCACTAAAAGCATCCAGATATTCGGCGACGGACGCTGGGCGCCCGTGAGATTGCTGGGTTTTCCGCGAAATAACCGCCATTTTATTTTTAACCCTAAAAGCGTCTCTTCTCAAAATAAATTCTCCTAATTATATTACTTTAAGGAAATATCCCGAAACAATCAATTCTTGTGGTGGGCTTCCGCCTAATAACAGAACTTTTGCTTTGAATTTAATTAAAGTTAGTCGGAGACGCTTTTTTGTACAGCGATTGAATGGATCGAGCTGACTCGACGGAACTCGCCTTCGTTCGGACAAAGGTTTTATTTTTTTTACAGATTGTGTTTGAGTTCCCCGAGAAAGTTTTTGTGGTTGATCACAATTAATACTTAAGTAATAAAGCACTATTTTCTTAAATTATGGTACCTATAAGAGTTCCCCTTGAAAGTTTTTGTGGTTGATCAGAATTAATAGATACTTAAGTAATGAGAAAGAAAGCACTGTTTTCTTAAATTATGGTACCTATTATATGTGAAAAAAAAAATCTGCTGTTCCCTACATTTTGACGAGTTATGAGAACATTAATGTAGGGAACAGCTGATTTTTCTTTCACGATTTTAGTTTTGGTCCCATAGTAAAAGTTGTTCATAATTATGAATAGAATCACCCCTTAAGAGGTTGTACGTTATTTATGCTACATCTTGTATTTATTTATATTGTAGTACAATCTTTTTATAGGTACATTGCCTTCACATATAATTACAATATTAATGTAGGTAAGTACTTATACAAAATATTGTAAAACATTTTTAAAGAGTAACTACTTAAGTAAGGAAGCTTCTGATTCTTCTCCATACGAAACTACATTTTGGAAGAACCTAGAAACGGCTCTATTTTCTTGTAAATTTTGACGTTCAGAAGTGCTTTTTAATTGCCCACTTGAAATATGATGATGAGGTATCTGCTCTTGCCCTCTAAGGCATAAAATGGTGATTGCCGTTAGTTTTATCCAGAAGTGCTAATAAAAACGTTACCACTTACAGTTCCACAATCCAATTCTAAACGAGCTGCTCCAAAAAGCTTTGACAGAAAGGCCAAATACACTCATGCACTTTCGCAAATTGCTAAACGTTTGAGGCAACGTTTGGCTAAGTAATTAACTGAGGAATTTATCGTTTACGAATCACTGGGACATGTAGACTATACAGTATACAGTAGGTCGGGTTTCACTCATTAGTACAGACCGAAATCAATGAAACAATCCTATCCATCGGCTCACGAAATACGCATACTTAGAAATCTTTCAGTTGCAAGCCAATGTATTTCGTAAGAAAGAAAAAAAGAAAGAAAGAAAAATAGTTTATTTTGCACAAACAAAACGCACATTTCAACAAATCTACACAATTATAATACACACATACAAAGTAGCCAAAACCGTAGTAAGGTAGGTTTGCATTTATGTACGGTTGCATAACCGTATGCATTTTACAGTCAAGAGCACTAATAATTTAGTGTTGTAGGTACTTGCTGTGGTTGTTACGGCGATATTCCTTGGCATCCAATCGCACACGATTTTATATATGAACAAAATATGAACGCGACTATCGGACCCACGTTTTTTGCACTTAAGGGTCAGATAATCGCCCTTCGCCCATGCTTCGGCATGGTCGCCCTTTCCTTTTTCCTACCAACCTCCTATACAAATCTTGTGAAGTATTAACAGTTCGGCAACTATTTATAATGGGCATTGTATTAAAACAACACACAGCTCTACCCTACAGCACTGAAAATTCTAATAAAAGACGTAAAGATATAGTTTGTCCACAAAATGCAACAAAACATGCTTTTGAATGCAACTTTACCTGTAAGTACCTCGGTCCTTTACCTGTAAGTACCTCGGTCCTTTACCTGTAAGTACCTCGGTCCTTTACCTGTAAGTACCTCGGTCCTTTACCTGTAAGTACCTCGGTCCTTTACCTGTAAGTACCTCGGTCCTTTCCTCGATAATAGACTAAACTCGAAAGCAAACATTTTTTCCCTGAACTACACAAATTGTAAGAGAATTCTCAAGGAGGCTCTCCAAAGTATGTCTTACGAAGATACTGAGAATTTATTAACTGTATAGTAAGCATATGTAAACTAACCTACGCTATGTATTTATCAAATTTAGAAAATAAGATTTAAGCTACTCAACATAGCTATAATTTATTTGTCCATTTCAACTTTTAGATTATTTATTAATTTTATAAGACTATTTTAGTACTTTTCGCCTGAAACACAGGATTACCTAGTTCAGGCACGTAATTCATAAGAATATAATTTACATTTAAGCAAAACTGTACACATTTTTATACCTTGTAATTTTTGAATATTTTTTTTTTTTTATCACCCTTGACCTTGGCCATACAAATGCGGAATATTTATTTTTAGTAACGTAAATATGAATATTTGAAAAAAACACAGATTGAAGTATAGATAGTAAAACATTCAATTCATATAAAAAAACCGGTCAAGAGCGAGTCGGACTCGCACACCGAGGGTTCCGTACGTATATATGATGTTGATGATTTCCGAAAAACTGTGGTATTTAGAGACACCTTTTTATTTTTCCTGTAATCTTTACATACACTTCTATCACATAGAATAATTTCAGATTTTTATCTATTAAAACTTCGGTAATAGCGAGGGGGGAACGGTATTTTTTTTTTACATTTTTCATCAAAAGTCCGAAACTATGCTGCCTAAAAAAAATAAAAAAAAGTTTGAGAATGCGCAAACAGCGTTCTTTCTTCTTTTTTTATTTCCATGATCCCCGCCCTAGTAGCCCCACTTCAAATTTTTAAGACCCCTTTCAGTCCCTTTTGCAAAAAATATATATTTTTTTTAATTTCTTTCTAGTTTGCAAAATAGTTATAGGGCTTACGTCATCTAAAACTGTTCTAAATTTCAAGTTGATAGCATTAGTAGTTATCGACATATCCAGGTGTGACAGACAGACAGACAGACTTAGTTTCATAGGGTTCTTTTTTACCATTTTGGTACGGAACCCTAAAAATCATGAAACTATCTTAAGTAGTTTGAAAGTAATGTCTACCCAAAGCATAAAAAAGTATATTACTTTTTTATGCTTTGGGTAGACATTACTTCCTGAATTTATTTTATAAAGTATTTTACTACAATACTTCAATATTCACATATAGAATTGATGTGTGTGCGTTCTATTTTAACATACATTTTTTCAATAACTTACTTGCATTAAATGAAGACGTAATAACAGATTTAAAAGTCACTAAAATCATTTATCTGCGCCTTAAGCACTGGAAAATGACTCTCGCACAAACAATGCCATACCTATCTCTTTATTATATTTTATTCGTTTGAGGCACCAATTTTGTAGACATTAGCTAAACATAACTGTTATGTCACCGTATAATTATGAAATACGTTAGTTTATAATCTATCGGTATTATTTCCGTTAGATTATCTGTCGATTAACTGTCGAAAAATTGTGAACAAACCATTTACAATGTATCGCATTATTTTATAAATGTTAATGTATACATGGGAAACCGAAAAATTGTGAACTGGTATCAAACTTGCTCACTAACTTGGAAGCAGTGCTCGCCGGCCGCTGCCGTGACAGCGCTCGCTTCGGTCGCTCGGCTCGCGCGCGTTTGGTCACAGTTCTATCCTAACCTAACCCATTTCACCCAGTTCACAATATTTCGGCAGTTTATAATCTAACGGAAACAATACCGATGGGTTATAAACTAACGGTTCTCATAATCTTACGGTGACATACACATAAGTAGTATGCAGTTTTTAATTGCTGCATTGTGTATTGGATAAAGATTTTGGACAGAATTTGTTAATTCATCAAAAATAGTTGCGTCATGGCGGTACATTTCCGCTTGTTTTGAGAAGAAAATACACTAGTGACGGCTAAATGTTGTTAGAAACATGATTTAGATACGTTACTACATACGTATTAAGCATTTAATGTAAGTATTTTCCATAAAATTTTGCGTAATATTGAAATAAAGATGGCATTCAAGGGCATGACGTCACACTTGTACAGGCCCGAGTGAAAATATCTTACTGTTACGCAACATGTTGCGCAATAATCAAAAGCGGTTTTCTCGTGAAATCAAAATAGAAAATACTTTTTATGGTTTCTATAATACTTACCAAGTTCCTAAATCTACAAAATATCAATTGACAACAAAAAATTTTTTGAATCTTGCGTAAGTTTAAGATAAATATGCTGGTGACTGTACTTTTTGTTCATGTTGTTAAATGCAAAATGATGTCATTGTTTATATTAGCTTGTGGTATGAAAAAATTGTATGAGATGGTGGGGTATTTTAATTGATTAGTGTAAAATAAATGTATCTTTATGTTATTAACATAAATACCTACAAGTAAATTTTGTTTAATTTTTTTTTTGTGGAAATCTGGGAAAATTCGCATTCCCTGATTTCGCTGATTTTTTATAATTTATTGCAAGGCAATTATGTCCTAATCCATTTTTAAAGTGATAGCTTATTTCATAGAGATTCCAACGACGTACGTTGTATATACAGCTCCCATACAAAACTTTAGAGATATAACACGTTTCCGATTCCGCGAGACCACCCACGACGTAGCAGCACCTGTCATTTTTTTTTAAATGGCGGTCGTGTCTGCAGAGGGGATAACATGTAGTCTTATTGGTGATGTTCTTCAGAAAGGTCATGTGCGTAGTACTCACAACCGGCGCAGATGTATGAACCTAAACGAAGCAAAAAGATCGTAGCAGGTGACGTTCTGTAGTTTCTGCCCACCCCCATTTCAAGAAGGGGTGAGTTTATGTATGTATGTATGTGGTGTGTATACCTTAGCTCAATTCAAAAGCTTATTTCTCCCTAATTATTGAACGACATTTTATGTTGTTACAAACATAATTATTCTTAGCAATATATTCGAAACCATAGGACTAATTAATAGGTCAATAGTATAGATAATCTTATAGTTGCCATGGTTATTTCACTAGAAAATCGCTTTTGTGTTTTGCTAGATATCGACATAATTATCAGTGCTCGTGACTGTACACGGTAGTCAATCTGCCTAGCCTTTCCGGACCTTCTTTGGAGTTGGCTTCCAGTCTTAATCGAATGCATATGAATAACAGTATTTTAAAGAAAGAATGAATAATATTTTACATGGAGCGGCTGCCTATCTGACCTAACCCAGTTACTGTACACGATCGTTTTGGCAACCGACATGGTTGTACAGCCGACTACAAAGAGATGTATACCCCCTAAAGTTACAAATACATGTACCCATTGAAAGAAGTGTACATGCTTCGTTACAAATAATTGTACACAACATGGTATTAACGATTATTATGTGTTCACTCAATGTGCCTTTCTGTATACAGCAAGAAGGACACTGTTATGTGTACGCTCTGAAACGAATTAACGTTTCAGAGCGTACACATTACAGTGTCCTTCTTGCTGTATACAAAAATTTCACATATTTAATTGAAACATAAATCTGTCATTTAACATGTCTACAAGTATTTGTAACAAACAATTACAACATCATCAAAGGATATACAACATTAGTTTTTGTTTATACTAAACCTCTTAAGGGGTCATTGTGCTCATCATTATGAACAACTTTTACTATGGGACCAACCTTGAAATCGCGAAAAAAAAATCAGCTGTTCCCTACATTTAAGTTCGCTGAACTCGTCAAAATGTAGGGAACAGCTGATATTTTTTTTGCGATTTCAACTTTGGTCCCATAGTAAAAGTTGTTCATAATGATGAATACAATGACCCCTTAAGAGGTTTAGTATAAAAAAAAACTAATGTTGTATATTTTTGTAACTTTCAAATGTATACATCTCTTTGTAGTCGACTGTACAATACTACAATACATAAACCTAGTACATAACGAGTACATGTGTATGTCGAAGTTCCGCAAAGCTACTCGGATTGTGTGCGGTCCAGTTGCCGGCGCAACGTTAACTCTGTTGGACCGATTGTTCTCGCACTAAAATGCGAATATTATGACTAGTAAATGCTGCTAACTAATAAATGAATTTCGAATAGTTGCTAAATATTCAGAATTCATTTATTTGCATAACACAGGTATACGGGATGTTATGAAATATTGGATTAGGTATTTAACCAATAGAGAGGTGTGCAAATGTTTACATCTGCAGTCAAAGGACAATGACCAAATCACTAAGGGCTTTTTTTTCTAGTGTATGGGCTCTCGTAGTTGGCCTTGACAGGCCGTGACTACTTAACCGAGCTTTCCTGTACTGCCGGCCTCTTTTCCATTACACGGTTGTTCAAACGTACGGTGTGTAAGCCGTACGGTTGAAAAAACGTGCTAGCTTGTACATGATACGGCAAAATCACCGCGCGAGACATTGGTAAGTACTGGCTAGTAGCGCTTTTTACTCGGGCTGTGTAGGACGTGCTGCGTCATGAATTTTCTTACGAAAAAAAAGATTATAGTTGCTTATTACATATATAGGAAAAAGAAAATAGAAAAAAAAAGGGAAGTAAGGTTTTGGATACATCCGATTTTAGAAAAAAGGGAGGAATATGGCGCGTTTCATACACTTGTCAAGAATCAATTGAGAGAAGATGAAGACAAGTTTTACAATTATTTTAGAATGCAGAAAACTACATTCGACAACTTGCTCCAAAAATTATCCCAGGAACTAAAACATCAAGATACTTTTATGCGAGAGAGTATATCGCCCGCAGAAAGATTGGCTGTAACTCTGAGGTAAGTAGGTACAAAATTAAATGACATATTTTAGTTTAAAATTGTTTATTGCACACAAACAAAATTATTACATGTAATTGAATTTTAATAATTATTAATTTAAGAACAAGTAAATCAAAAAATACACTACGCTGAAAATGCTACTCAAATGCGGTACTAAAATCGAATTCGTCTTCAATAGAAACTTGAGAATCTGCCGAGATACTTTCCGCATTTACACTATGTACAGATAATTGTGATTCGGGTCGGTAGTGGATTGGCTCTAAACCAGAACCGTGTCCAAAATCATGAGAAGACGTCTGTGGACGACTTATTCCATAGCCCGATCTAGCAGCTGTAGAATATCCATATGTTGACGATTGCGCATTTGAGGATGCTGTACCACTTAAATATCCTTGATGGCCTTGATCCCATTGGTTTCTTGATGTAGGTATATACTGAGTACACTGTCTTTGTTGAATATTTTTAATTATTGAAATTACTTGAAACTGAAAGTCTATCATATTTTCATCACTGAACTTGTCAACTGTACCAGCGATTCCCATAAAAAAGTTCATACTACGGCTTTTCTTTTTCTCATCTCGTTCTGCTGAATCCATAAACTTCATAAACCTAATGTCAACTTCACTTAGTTCATTTTTTCTTTTTTTTTTAGCCCTTTGCGTCTCACTCCGTTCAGTGTATCCCGAGCTTGATTGATTCGGGACTGCACTATCAAAATTTTCATTACTGAGGCTAGAATCATGAACATGTTCAGTCATGTTAGAATCGGTCTTGCGATGCTCAACATTTTTTTTTAGGAACATCATTTCATCATAGAACATATATTTTCTTATTTTTTTTGCTGAAGAACCAGACTTACATTCATTAATTTTTTTGTCATATTTTATCCAGCTATCTTTCATATTGGTCCACTTCTTCATCACCATTTGCCCTGAAAATAAATAAATAATAATTATTAAATTCAAAATTTATAAAAACCCCCGACCTAAACTGAATCGACCCCGACCTAAAATGGGGTTTTAGTATTTGAACCTGAACCGTTTTGTTTTATATTTCAGGTATCTAGCAACAGGAGATACCTTTACTGACCTATACTACAGCTATAGAATTGGAATAAAAACCATAAGTTGCATCGTACGTGAAGTATGCCACTACATTTGGTTAGAACTGTATAAAGAATATATGAAAATGCCATCTAAAGAAGACTGGCTACACATTGCAAGCAAATTTCAAGAATCTTCCAACTTCCCGCTGTGCTTAGGAGCGGTCGATGGAAAACACATCAGACTTATTAAGCCAATTGATAGTGGCTCGATGTTTTTAAATTACAAACATTTTTTTTCTATAGTTTTGATGGCAGTAGTAGATAGCGATTACAACTTTATATTTGTTGACGTTGGCGCCTACGGAAAGGAGTGTGATTCCAGTGTGTTTAAAGAGACCCCATTTTGGAAAAATTTAACAAACAACGGATTAAATCTACCCGATGCAACACGTTTGCCTGGAATTGACTACGATTTGCCATATGTGTTCGTTGCGGACGAAGCCTTTGCTTTGCATTATCACTTGCTTCGTCCATTTGGTGGTCATCAGCTTGATCAATTAAAACGTACATTTAACTACAGACTCACCAGAGCGCGAAGATTTGTTGAATGTGCGTTTGGCATTTTATCCAATAAATGGCGAATTTTTCACCGGCCAATGAATGTGTCCATCGATTTGGCAGTTGATATTGTGAAAACATGTTGTGTTTTGCAAAATTTTATACATAAGCAGGAAAACTTTCAGTTTCACAATGCGAGTGAAAATGAGTCCACCCTTGATTCAGAATCGGAACTAATCCAGTTACCTATCACGAATGCAGTTCGCGGAAGTTTGGCGGCTAATGAAGTTCGCAACAGATTTGCACAATATTTTGTATCTAACGAAGGTCGCCTCTCCTATCAAAACAACTATGCATAAGTAAAAAGTTAATAATTAAATATCTGTAACTTACCAAACTTGTTTTTCTCATCACCACTTAAATCTTCAAATGTGGGCTGGAAATGAATAAATATTTCTTTCCAGGAATCATATTTAAGCCGCTTATTTTTATAATCGTCGATGGTCTTATCCCATATTACAGGCCTTTCTTGAATCAACGTAATTAATAATTCTTGATTTATGTTCATTTTATAATAAAATCGCGAAACAGCGTATATAAGCGGTCACGAATCCGTGCGTACGTCCGGCACCGTCGACACACCCCGATAGACTGCCATACAACACTGGTGAAAATCACGCCGTGCGTAGACGCGGCGCGCCGAGGGGCAGTCACGGCGCACGCGGCCGCGGCGCCGTGCCTTGGCGCCACCGTGCATGTCGACAAGCTCATATAGTGATCCATACCACACTGACGACCGTGCCTACACGCGGCGAATTAACCGTAGATTTTCACGGCGAGAAACCGTGTAATGGAAAAGAGGCCGAGCTTATAGCCTCCAGCCAGGGCGTAAATATATATTATAGACTAAACGACTGCGCGCTAAGGGCACCCTCTGTGGGGTACGGACCTCGGCTTAGGGCGTCGTTGGGGAACAGTCAGTTGGGGACAGGCTGGATCAAAGTTTAAATCATGATTATTATCAGGGGTTACTATTAATGCTACGGCGCACTCAGCCTCGGTGCGGGTGGCTGGCGATTCGACGTGCAAGGGACGGGGGGGACAATTTAGTCGGGGACTTCGCGTGGTACCTTGGCGGCGAGGACGGAATGACGGTCTGAAATCACTAAGGGAATTGGTGCATTTGGTTTTATACCGCGGCCATCGTTGAAAGCTTAGTCGGTATTGGAAAAACATATCACAAAAATTAATTGATATGTAAACGAATTTTCTACAAATGCAGTCCGAGATGTCATAATAATTTTATATGTAAAAATAAGCTCTAAGCTGTACAAACTTGCTTTTAGATGACAAATAAGTAAACAAAAATAATTCTCTAAGTTAATAGAATCCTATTGAATAAGTATTTCATGAAATTGTGATTCAATAGGATTCTACGAAAAGAGTTAGTTGTATTGCTGATTCTAATGATTATAATTCTGTAAAGCCATATTTGTTACAAGCGCGAATCATATTTAGATCAACATAAAATCTGTTCCTAGTATAACTATTTGTAAAACTTACAAATAGTTATACTAATTATATTTACTTACAACAATTAAATAGTCCTACACTGTGTCTTAGTTATACGAAACGCAACTGGCTATGAGAGAAAGAGAGAAAAAAAATGTGTGCTCGCACCCCTCTCTCTTGCCCCTACAGTAACATACGAAACGTAACTGTCTCTCTTTCTATTCTCAACTTCTGTTGCTTGCTTTCGTAACGCTCTCGTCACGCATTCACCAGTTTACTCCCCAAGTCAAGCGTGCGTTAAGGACGTATTCACAAAATTTGACAAAAATAAGCAGTATTTCGGTACATTTTGCGGCAAAATTAAACTAACCCAAATGCAACTAATAATTGCTACAGATAGAATACTCCTTCATCTCAAATAATAGCACTTTTTTATTCGAAAATGTTGGTTCTTAATATTGGAAAAAAAATATCTCCGTTGCCTCTTCACACAAAATTTACGATATCGTGTTGAATTTATGATAATAAATTTATGTTATTATATTGAAGAAAAATGAGGAACATTTTTCTTCAATATAATAACATAAATTTAGTTTAAAAAAATATTTTATGTAAGCACACATGTTCAATTTAAAAAGGTAGCGAAAAAGAACTATCAAAATATTACAAATAGTCTCAGAAAATAATGTTGAAAAAACCTATATTTTTTTTAATAACACCTTCGGTAATGTTTTTTATCCTATTATTTAACAAACCTTAACAAGAAATTTAAAAATCCCACACTGGGTTTCAGCTATCCGTGTGATGAAATCAAAATTTTATTTTATGATTATACGATATCTTCATTAAGTACGAGTAAATCAACGGCGGAATAAGCTATATTTTCGAGGGCACAAAAGTGATGAAACTATTAACAGATGCTGAGACTGACACGAATGGTTACGACACAGACTTAATGTTTCAATAATTATTTCAAGCTTTCTCACAATTAGATAAGAAATTGACGAAAAACGTTTTATTTTGTGATAGTACCCTTAAGAAGTTTTACTTCAAAAAACGTAAGAATATTTGAATTAGTGGGCTACCCTGACGCTTTTGCCTTAAGGCAGATATTTGATTTTAGTGACTTTTAAATCTGTTATTACGCCTTCATATAATGTATATATATATATGTGAATATTTAAGTATTGTAGTAAAATACTTTATGAAATAAATTCAAGAATTAACGTCTACCCAAAGCATAAAAAACGATATTACTTCCAAACTACTTAAGATATTTTCATGTTTTTTTTTTGTTATCTATAATTATATTTGTGTTTTTTTCAAATATTCATATTTTCATTACTACATATAAATATTCCCTATGAAAGTTAATGGTGGCGCGAGTTATGTTTCGGCGATCGGGAATTAAGTTAAAAAAAACTTTATTTATTATAATTATTTTAATTACAGAGAAACAGTGTATTAAGCTGAAGGCTGATCTAATAACTAAATTCACAAACAATAATATGGAATAACATGTAATTGATCTAATTGCTAGGTTGCACATTAATACGTAGGCTGGCGGCTGCGTACTCAGCGTAAACGGTTGTTACGTTGAGTTAACTCCTCCCTCCATAAGATAGAAGCAACTCTTGCTTCTGGCAGCGTCCACGCTGCCTTTGGTGTCCTCGCTGCCTTTGATGTCTTCTGAGATCTTAGTGATCTTCCATTGGTACAGCTTCCAGGATGCTGCTGCTACTAATAAGACGTAGAGGAGTACCGTAGTCCAACTTGGTGTGGCCATCATCATTGGCCAATTGATGTCATCCGGTAAGGAGAGGTCGCTCGCTTTGTTGATAAGTTCATGGATGCTGTCTAGTGAGATTTCTTCTAGCTGTAGTTCATATTTGACTGTTTCTTCTAAAAATTGATGTTGCTCTGGTAAAGGTATGACCTCATTGATGACGATTGTGTCTGTGTGTGCTCGTAATGTACTGTTCATGACGTTAATTTGACAATCTTCTGTTAATGTGACGAGATAAATCCCAGTTAGCTTTTTGTAGTCTGTCTTAGTTTTGCACTGTGTTTTGACAATTTCATCTTCCTTCAGGACAAGTAGCCAATTGTTATCTCCGATCTTTTGAATTTTTCCTCTTCTTAGGCTCATCTTGGCATGTGTACAGTTTGCTTGACGATGCTGAATGAGGGATGGGATGCAGTCTTCGGTGTCTTCAATTCTTCTAGTGTCCAGGGTCTTGCAAAGCTGGATGTCATCGGTGATGGGTTGACAGTCTTCTTCTAGGTAGGCGTACTCATCGTTCCCAAGTGCAAGGTATTTGGATTTAGGGATAATCGTTAGGTTATTTTTATTGGGAATGGAGTAGAGATGAATTAGGTCATAGGTTTGTGGGGCTACTGATGGGATTTCTAAGATAAAGTTTATAGAGTGTACTGTACTATAGGCCTTAACTCTAATTGATTTTTCTATCCTATGAATGTTACTAAGATTAATTATAGCTACTGGTCTAAATGAAAAGACGTTACCTAAGTTGATTAATTCCTCTATAAGGTTTTGAGGGCTTATAATACTAGGATGCATGGTGCCCAGTTGTGCGAACGTTATGGCATCTTCTAACAACATTAACTTATCTAAGATAATCTGTAAACTAAAATCTATCTGTACGTATAAATCTAGAAAATGAATATGATTAGATACGTCGTTACTATTACGTGTAATGTTTTGCAATATGCTAGCCAAATTTTTCTGATTATTATTCAATTTATTTAATTGATTGCCAAACTCATTTATTGTATTTTGTGCTAGAACTAATGACTTTCTTTGCATGTTCTGAACATTATTAATTCTATTCCGTGTGTTTAAGATTTCTTCTTCAAATTTTGCTGCATCATCATGATCGAGATTTCCAGTTATGGATTTAACAACAGTACCTAACCCATTAATCAAGCCGCGTCTTTTTCTAACCTGCGGGCTTAAAAACTTCATCTTTTTACCTATTTGATCTAAGCTATACTCTATTTGATTTCTATATGTTTCATGTAACTCTCCTGACATTACACTTTCAGCTGCTTTAGTGCTTGCATATAATGACATAAGTTGGATGGACGTTAAATGAATATTTGTAATATTGTAAACGCAAGCGAGACTAAAGTAGTTATCCTGTTTAAGGAGCTGTCCTTGTTTTAGGAGAAGGATACCATTTTCATTATTTACCGGGTCAATGGTTACGATTCCAGTTGCGTAGAGCACGATGGCTCCTAAGATGAGGGTCCTGCAACAAGATGAGGCCTCCGTAGTAGCTTAAAGTGGACCCTAATAGACTTAGAGTTTGGGTGGGTACCTATAATTTCAGCCACATTATTTGGATGAAGGTGGATGATCTTGTAGGGTCCTTTGAAGACTGGCTTAGTCTTATCACTGCGTGCTGACTTTGCTACCTGTTTATAAACGGTCTCACCTACCTTGAACTGGATTTCTTCTGCATCTTGGTTTCGTTTAGAAATCACCTGCTCTTTATTCTTAGACATAAGTGCTGCAATACATTTTGAACCGCCTCGGCGTTAGCGCGGTGCTTAATAACATAATCCTGATAGAATTCCTTTGGATAGTATAGTTCCAGCGGATTTCTAGATGCTGTGTGTCCGAATAATAGCTCATGAGGTGTATAATCTGTTGCTGAATGGATAGAGTTATTATATGCAATAATAGAATACTTCATGATAAGCTGCATGGGATCGTCTTTATTGGTCATTCGTTGTATTCTAATTATTTCAGCTAATGTGGAATGTAAACGTTCGATTGGTGAATTAGAGTTAGGGTTATACGGTGTCGTAAAATGTATATGAATATTATGTAAGGCACAGATATCTTTTATGACGTCATTATCAAACTTAGTATCTGAGTCCGTGGTTATTTTGTTTGGTAAACCTAATACCGAGAATACGTCTAGCAATGCTTCCGCTACATGCACACTACTACATGCATTTAAAGGAACTGCCTGACCATATTTAGAGAAATTATCAATGATTGTGAGGAATGTTACTCCGCCTGTTGAATAAAGGTCCATAAATACGTGTTCCATTGGCTTGCGTGGTGTATTAGTAATAGCTAGTGGTGGTCTTAGAGGATTGCGCTCATATTTAGACTGCAAACAAATCTCGCACTGATTAACAAATCTCTGAATGGTAAGTAACATGTTAGGCCAGTGATAATTTCTATGCAACTGTTTATACGTCTCTTGAATACCGCGATGAACTGTCTTTCCTTCGTGATACTTCTTAATTAACTCTTGTTGTTCAGTCTTGTTCTCTACTAGGGTCACACGCGTAGTACATTTAAGTAACTTTGGGCCACGCTCGTTAAATATAGTAGTATAGACTCTGGCGAAGGCATGATACAGTTCTTCACTATGGAAATAACAATGAAACACTCGGTCGGCAATTGTGTGTTCCTTTAAGAACCTGACTATCTCTGATTCTGTATTATTAATTGGAATAAAAACATCTTTGATGACAACTTTAGAGTTAGTGGATCTGTTATCTACTCTATAGGTTGAACCGGGTGTTGATCTAATGTGTAATTGTTTCAGCTGCCGATCTATAGCGTCTGATATTATAGGTATGCCCTTATTTTCATTGTCTGGTTGTGTATGCCGTGTAGAAACTAATTCAGGTTCGGCTGACACTATGCTCATACTATCTGATTCTGTTCCTATGTGAGATTGGGGAACGCTAGGGTTTAGTGATTGAATATTGTCATTATCTTGGGGCACGGCTGCCTCCATTTCATTTTCAGCTACTCTACGTGCGTTCTCAAATATTCGATTAATTATTTCATCATCCTCATTATCATCTAAATTGACTGCTAATGAATCGATACTACCGTGAAATATCTTAACGCGAGATAAAGCATCCGCATTAGTATTCTGTTGACCCTTTTTATATTCTACTTTATAGTCGTATTCTGCAAGCTTTAAACGCCATCTAGTTAATTTAGAGTTAGGATCTTTCAGGGACATTAACCAAGTAAGGGGCCTGTGGTCTGTGTAAATAACGAACTTTCTACCATAAAGATAAGGACGAAAATACTTAATTGCCCATACTATTGCTAGTAACTCTTTTTCTATTGTAGAATATCGTGATTCGGTGTCTGATAGTGTCCGAGACGCGTACGCTATCGGTTTATCGGAACCTACAATGCCTTGCGACAATACCGCACCTAATGCTACATCCGATGCATCGGTGGTAAGCACGAAAGGTTCATCAAAATTAGGGTATTGTAGTATTGGGGCATTTGTTAAGATTTGCTTACACTTATTAAAAGCTTCCAAAAAGTCTGGTGAATGGACAATTTTACTATTTTTCTTAAGACATAAGGTCATAGGTTTAGTTAACTTCGCGAAATCTTTAATAAATTTCCTGTAATACCCCACTAGCCCCAGAAAAGCCTTTATCTCCTTCTGAGTCTTAGGCAACGGGAAATTTAATACTGCCTAAATTTTGTCCTTATTAGGTTTCAAGCCCTCATTTGTAAGTTCGTGTCCTAAAAAGTTAACCTGCTTCTGTAAGAATTCTGATTTGTCTAATTGAATTTTTAAATTGTGAGTTTTAAACCGATCAAATACTTGTTTTAATTTTTCCATGTGTTGTTGTAAAGATGTTGATATAATAATTACGTCATCTAAATACGTATAAACGTTATCGATTCCTCTTAGAATATGATCCATTAAGCGTTGAAATGTACTTGGCGCATTTTTTAGGCCAAAGGGCATTCTTAAGAACTCGTAATGCCCTCGTTCAGTTGTAAACGCTGTTTTTTCAATATCATTAGGATGCATTTCCACTTGGTGGTAACCACTGGCGAGATCCAGGGTCGTAAAATACTGGGCACGCCCCAATCTATCTAAGATGTCATGGATGTTAGGTAAAGGATACTTGTCTTCGATCATACGATCATTCAGTCGTCTATAGTCGATTACAAGTCTCCATTTAACTTTCCCTGATGCATCAGGTTTTTTTGGAACAATATGCACGGGACATGACCAAGGGGATATACTCTCTCTAACAATGCCTTGCTGTAAAAGTTTATGTACTTGCTTACGAATCTCATCGCGTTGTTGGGGGGCTTGTCTGTAACTACGTACAAAAACTGGTGTATTATCGCTTATTCTAAGTTCATGTTTAACCGCGTGCGTAAAAGTCAATGGAATATCTTTCGAATAGAATAGGTCTCTATACTGATAACATAGCCTAGTAACTTCACGCTTTTCTTCCTCATTCATATGCCCTGTACGAATTTTCTTCAAGTTTTCATTTAATATACTATCAATGTCTGTTTGCACTTGTACGGTATTAATTTCATGACTTTGAATGTTATTGACCTCATTATACAACTCTAATTCCATTGAACTCTTATCTGGAATATATTTTTTATCATCACTAAAATTAATAACTGAAGTTTTAAAAGAACCATTTATAACGTTAATAATAGCTGCCGGTGATTTTAAGTTATTTGACCAATAAAAATCATCGTGTAAGTATTGCCCGTCCACGTAGTTAGTTTTAACAGTAACTATCTTTTCACACTTTGGATCGATTTTTATCTTTTGTGGTGGAGAGCTAAAGTGAATGGGTATGTGTGCTGTTGATGTTCGTAACACGTTATTGTTCAAATCAATATTGCTTTTCAGTTTCTTTAAAAGGTCGAATCCTATTAGACCCTTATACCTCGTATCAAAATCAAATATTAAAAATTTATGGGTTATATCGCTATTAAACACAGGGGGCAAGGGTATACTACTTTGTCGTGTACTGATGAACTATGAGCCGTTACTATTTGATATGGCTCTGTTTCTACACAGTATTCAAAAATAGTACCAATAATCACATCAGATGCAATAACTGAATGACTAGCTCCTGTAACTATTAAAAACTTACCGTTGAATTCTGGCAACTCAATATATGGTAAAAATTGTTTAGCTTGTAAGTTAAAGGATACTATGTCCGGTTGTCTTGATCGGGGTCCAGAGTAAAATCCTGTTCTTGGCTTACCTCTTGTTCGTCTAAGTTAGGCTCGGAGACGTCGCTATTAATGTCTATGAACTGGCCGATATACTCACTACCAATGGGCATTGGTTGCACCTGACCTTCCATTTGGCTCGGGATATAAAATGCAAACTGTGGTTTTTCTGGCTTACCTGCCGTACGCATAGTGACGTCCGATGATACCTCAGGAGGATTAATCTGCTGTTTTGGAACGTTAGGTTGGTTCCTAAAGTTTGCACTTCTAAAATTACCTGAACCACCTGGTCTGATGTTACCTGATGCTGGTCGGTTTTTCCAGGGCAACATAGACTGTATCCACTGTTGACGCTGTTCTGGGTTCATGTTATTCTGTTGTGGCTTAAATGGCGTCATTATTGGATTTACTAGGTTAGGATGAAAAGGACTATTGTTAGGCTGCTGCTTAAACGACTCCTTTGGTTTCGCTTGGGATGTTGAAGGGCTATTAAAATTATTAGATCTATTATATGCGAGCTTAGCCTCTTCTTGCCTAGCAGCAATAATAGCTTCTTCAAATGTTTCTGGTTTTGCAATTCTAACACCTAATGACACATGAAAGTCTAAATGATTCACGTACTGTTCAATTACCATCTTTTCATAATAAGATTTGTTACCATGTTCCCCTACAGAGTATAATGTGTCTAACAATTCACGGAGCCGTTTGCCAAAGGTTTCCGCATCCTCGTTCTTTGACTTACGTACTCGTGTGAGCTCCTGCATAACCTGTATCTCGTTGCGTGGTTCTCCAAGGCGTCTAATCAAAACTCTTTTAACTGACTCCCAGGAACTAAGGTATTCTTCGTATGCTATGGCATCGATAGCTGGACCACTTAACCTACTCTTAATCAGGCAGATAAATGCCGGATGCGAACGATCTGCTTCACTAGTTAAAGTTAATAAACTATCTACCTCTCTAATATAATATCTAAGTAATTTAGGATTACCATCATATCTTGGCATCAAATCTGCTATTAGTTTGTACGGTTTATAGTTAGCATCATAATCTCTGAGCGACATTGTTTTACTGTAAATTACCTGTTTAGTGGCACTCAAACAGAACAATAGAGGTGTAGTATTGCACGTGGAATTTCACGCAATATCTTCACGCTATAATAAGTGGTTGCCTACCGCGATTTTAGCTTATAGACAGACACACTATATTAGAAATAAAATACACAAATTATTTTAAGGCAGGAAATAGAGCAAGGAAACTTGGAAATACGAGAGCACTTACCAAAGCAGCCACTGCATCTCCTGTCGAGTCTTGTCTCTGCCAACAGCTTCCTCCAATTCTCCGAAGAAACACGTTTCTACTGCTATTCAGGTGCCCGACCGCAAGTAAGGTTCTTTGCGGATCGCGAAGGAACGATTTGAGAACCGTCACTCTTATGCCGAAGAGTTGTATTCGAACTTAGAGCGCCGCGATCCTACCGACTGCGCCAGTTATGTTTCGGCGATCGGGAATTAAGTTAAAAAAAACTTTATTTATTATAATTATTTTAATTACAGAGAAACAGTGTATTAAGCTGAAGGCTGATCTAATAACTAAATTCACAAACAATAATATGGAATAACATGTAATTGATCTAATTGCTAGGTTGCACATTAATACGTAGGCTGGCGGCTGCGTACTCAGCGTAAACGGTTGTTACGTTGAGTTAACTCGCGGCGTGAGTGCGATTATCTGCCTCTTAACCCAACACAGTGTAGAGACGTTTACAAAAAGAATGACGTTATTTTGTATCCAGAAGTTTACTCAAACTGGGTAGGTACACAGTACGTCCACTGTTCTCCAGATCGTTTTGAGAGCGCAACTTGTGTCCGACACTGTGCACACAACTCTAAAGCTCCATTTACTCGGTGCCATTTTATTACCTGTGGCATAATAAAAAATAAACACGTACAATATTGTTGCACGATACGGGCAAGTTAGTTGCCGTTCAAAATTAGTATAGGTTTAAACAGCACCTACGCATCGCATTCAACTCTAAAAGTACGAACGAATGAAACAAGTAAAACAAAATCCTGATCAATAAAAATTTAATTAAATGTTTGGTTGGCTGCGCAATCATGGGCAATACTTGAATCAATTGTACATGGTCGTGCAACTCTCGTGCGACGAGGCAAAACTTGCGTGCAATAATCGCCTTGCAATAAAATTTACTTGGTATAACTTGCATGCAATTTTGTTGAACGGCAATACTTGCATTCAATTATTGCACGCCATTTTATGGAAATCGTACGTGTGTAAACACTTGCATGTTGTAATTCTCGAATGGCTATAAAATTGAACGTGCTTTTTGGCATGCGATTATTGCTCTTGAACTTTCCAGAAACTTTCACCTTGTAAATGTGGCTTGAAGTTTAGACATCGTGCTAATGGTTCAGAGATAGTGGAATCGTGGGAAACTGTATTTAAAGTGTAATAAAATACTTTTTGAACAGTCATTCTTGTAGATCTAGAGAAAGATTGATGGAACTTCTGCATTGGTCTATTTTTGAAAGTTTTTACGAGTATTCCATTTTTAGAGCGGATGAGCTGTTCCATAGATTTTTCTTGTAAGAAATTAAATTCATCTTTTTTTTTTATTATTTAGGATGTGTTTGCTCTTGACCTTGGTCTAGGGCAGAGATGACAGAGACAAACTCGACGATAGAGTGAGCTTACCCAGAAGAAGCCTGTTCACTCTAACTTTGAAGAGATTAGGGTTGTATGCGTTCGGAAACAGACGCAGGTAGAGAGTTCCACTCTTTTGCTCTGCGCATTATAAAAGACATTTGGAAGATAGTTCGAATTGGTGGAATAGCAACAAGGAAGGGATGGTAACTTGCAGTGCGTCTAGATGTCCGATTATAGAAGGGGGCCGGTGGAATGAAGTCGTGGAATTCTTGGGCACATTCACCGAAGTACAATCTGTAGAAGACCGACAAGCAGGCAACCTTGCGGCGATGGGCCAAGCTGTGAAGATTGGCATCCACCAGTTTTACGACGCCAATGAGCCTCTTAACTCTGCGTTCCACCACGCCACGAGTCAAGCGCGGCAAGGCGGCCATCCCAAAGGTGGCTACAATACTCCATGCAGGAATTCTGCTACCTATAAAAAGTATAGATTTTCTAATAGTTTACCCGTTTTCAGAACTTCACACAGTCTTTGCAACCTGCTGCAATTTATGTTTCAACCAAGATTTAAAGAAAACAGCCGAGTTTAATGGCTTAATGAGGCATAAAAGGGACCTATACAACCATCACAGAGACCGATCCTTCGTAACATCGTTTTAAATTAATATTCCGCTTACCGAACAAAATAACGATAGTGAAAATAAATAAGATATGTCTACACGTTCGAATGTACAAGTCAGCTTAATGTGGTGCCGTTAAAACTCTGCCAACTGTGAGGAACACCCCTACCACGGAATAAGAAAACCGTATAGAAGCGAAAGTGTATTTTTCTTTGTAAGGGTCGTCGTTGTAAACGTACAACCCTTATATACAACATTCGTTTTTGTTTACCCTAAGCCCGAAAAAGGGTCATTGTATTTTTTTCGTGATTTCGAGGTGGTAGAAAAAGTTGTTTAAAATGATGAGTACAATGACCCCTTTTCGGGTTTAGGGTAACAAAAACTAATCTTCCCTCATAAACATCAATACTAGGTATAACACCCGATGCCGAAAACCTTTGCACTTCTGGTCTTTACAAATAACACCTCATATTACTCGTATAACCCTATCGTTAGAATGTGTCGACTTTACAATGAAATTTCAAGACAACAACAGTATTGATATCTTCGATTCTTGTGCCGCTGCTTTCAAAAGACATGTATGTACTCTTTCCTTTTAGCTTTGTTACGCTTTATAAACTGTTTTCTTTAAATAATGTGTGTTGTGTCAATTATGTATTTAGATTACCTGGCGTGTTTGGTCTCCTACACATTCCCTGCCTACATAAGCTGGTAGTCGGTCGGAGGGTAGACGCACAGAATTTGTAGCTGTAGTTTTGTGAACTTTGAAATTTTCTTTTCACAATTTTAGTTGTCATCAATAATATTGTTGTTGCTGGTCATGTTGTGCGATTACGCTTTGGGTGAAAATCAGGTCAAAACCTATATTGTGATCCCACTGATATACTGTGATTGTTACCCGTTGTAGTTGCCTTGAGAATAAATAAATAAATGTTGTATATGTATAAGGGTTGTACGTTTTCAGAGCGTACTGCACTACGTTTCACATGAGCAGCCTGTGGGCTAGATATATCTACTGAAAAGTCGTACAGTGCACTCCGCGTGCAATACAACAACGCGTTCAGGGTGCTGTTGAGGCTGCCCCGCTACTGCAGCGCATCGGGCATGTTCGCGGACGCACATGTGGATTGTTTCTTTGCCACAATGCGTAAGCGCTGTGCGTCCCTGGTGCGTGGGGTGTGGGGTAGCAACAACAGTATCCTGTCTCTAATTTCGAATAGGCTGGACTTTCCGTACGTGAATCGCTACTGCGCCATTTCCCATGGAATGGTACAGCGTCTGGCGAGTAGTTTTATTTTTTTATTTTAAAACGTTGCCTCACTGTAGCAACTTCTCCTGTATTGTGGGTGCGTTTACAAACATTTAAACTCACAAACACAAACAGCCAGACCCGGAACAACTAATTGTAGGTCATACAAATATTTGTTCCGTGCGGGAATCGAACCTGCGACACGACAGCGCAGCAGTCAATCGCTTAACCACTGCGCCAATCATGCCGTCAATTACCTACTGACGTAGGATAAGTAATTACTAATAAATAAGTCATGGATAGTTGATTAAATAAATAAAAATTGAATTTAATAAGCATCCGCACATATAATACGTTTAAAAAATTACCCCGTAGTTTTTACAAAAAAAGTTCTTGCATCGGCCGGGAATCGAACCCGGGCCGCCCGCGTGGCAGGCGAGCATTCTACCACTGAACCACCGATGCTTTAATACCTAAATGACTAAAATACCTATTTAAGTCTGTGTGATATAAAAGTAAGTAAAGATGTGTGCGCAAGCGCACCTTTCACCTTGATTTGACCTCGCTCCTAATATTAAGCTGATAAAGATATTAATTAGATGGTGTTTGAGTAATAATTTCTTGAGTAAAATTAATAAGTATGATGAAGATAATAAATCATAAAATTTATCAGCAGTATGGTGTTAAAATGTATAGAGAACGCAGCTGCCCATTCTCTAGTCAAACTCAAACTCAAAACATTTATTTCAATTAAACCTATTACAGGCACTTTTGAATTATCAAAGAGTCGGTCAGTTAGTCAGAAAGTTGAAGCCCATTCCAAATCCTGGGTACATTATTCTTTTTGCTTCTATATGTGAAAACAATGTAAAAAATTAAATTACTTAAGTATTTAAAAAACAACACAAAATATAAGATTACAAATAAGTAAGTCCCTAAGTCGCCTTTTACGACACCCACGGGAAGAAATACGAAGTCCTATTACAAGCCAATATGCCACATCAATTGCGCATCGATCAAGCTTCAATTAGTGACTATTCGATCGTACCAATGGAGTAATGCTAATTATAGAACAACCAACGAATCTATTGACGTCGATCGATTGTTTCCCGGCTGATACGAGTAGACGAACTAGCACAAGCATCGATAGTCGTTTACAAGTGTTACAAGCCACAACCATCGATAATCCTGAGCTACTACCCTAACTTGAACGACGATCCACGACTGCCGAGGCAGGCGCCAGAAACCGCCGTAAAGCACCCGAGGCCACCGTAAAGCGCCCGAGCTGTACCGAGCCGCACCGATGCACACCGATAGTGGGCGCCGCGCCTAAAGGAGATCATGCGGATGAAGCCTCCCGCAGACAGATGTGACGCGACAGCACGACGACGCAACTCTAGTAGAACAAATTCCATGAATTCTTTTCATAGGAATTGTTCTACTAGAGTCGCGTCGCGCTTTTCGGCGGGGGCCTTAAAATACGTGAGTTGAACACGGTTCCTTACGTCCAGTAACCAGTTAAGTATTTCATAGCGGTCGATTTCAGAGTTTTTTCTTCACATTTTTATTTAATCTGTAGCGGCATCAACATCGAAGCATGGAACTACGCATCACATTAACGTCACGCAAAATCCTTATCGCGCAAGTAGAGTTTACCACGCAACTAGCATATATACAACGTCCCGACATCAACCGTCGGGCAGGCCTTCTGCCATTAGTCAGACTCACCGACCGAGGCACACTCTCTTAGATCCGGATGACCCCGTCACTCTCCTTCAGGAAAGCAATAGGGCCACGAGTACAGTGCACAAAATACACAAACCGACCTTCCGTCCTCGCCGCCGAGGTACCACGCGAATTTCCCGAGTAAATGGTAATAAAAGTCCTCCCCCCCGTCCCTTCAATGTCGATGCGCCAGCCTGGTTAGAGGCTGAGAGCGCCGTAGCAATAAATATAATATCCCCTGATAATAATCATGATCAAAATGTTGATCCAGCCCGTCCCCAAATTGTTACTAATTTTGTGATCCCCCAACGACGCCCTGAGCCGAGGTCCGTACCCCACAGGGGGTGCCCTTAGTGCGCTGTCGTTTAGTTTTAATATATATAATTTGCGCCCTGGCTGGAGGCTTTAAGATTAAAAACCTTAGGGCAGCCACAGGAATATCCGGTTAAGTAGCAACGACCTCTCTAGGTCTGCTACGAGATGCCATACAAAAAAAAAAAAAAAAAATCAACCGTCGGGCAGTTGCCCACCAGACACAATGCCCGTCTGGTCGAAGGATCCTCCCTTTTCTATGGAGGATGAGTGAACTTTACACCCTGTTCCTCATACCTCTAAAAATCTATGTCCACAACCGTTAGGGAAGGCAACGAGAAAATTGCTTTAAACCGAACAAAGTTCCTATGTAATCATACTTAGTGTGGAGTTCATACGGTTATATTACTTTAAGAAATGTTATTAGGATGTTCTGCTTTACTTTGTTGGGAAAAGGATTTACTATAGTTGCTGTGCAAAGATCTTTGTTACGACTGTCTTTGGCTGGGTAATGAAATCAACGTGAAACTGTTTATAAGAATCTAACTGTCATAAGGCAGACCCGACCTTTGAGAGTTAAGGCGCAGATATATGATTTTGTGACTTTTAAATCTGTTATTTATTACGCCCTCATATAATGCAAGTAAGTTATGCAAAAATTTTAAAATACGATTTTAGTGACCTTTAAATATGTTATTACACCCTCACATAATGCAAGTAACTTAAGCAAAAAAAAATTATGTTAAGGCGACGATAACCAACTTTTAATAATTTTATACTGAAGATCACGTCTAAACGAGTAGTGTTAATGATTTGAAAAATATATATGTTAAATTAGAGCATTTTCTCAATAACTTAATATGTGAATATTTTAGATTATGCTTATATTACATAGTGAAATTAATTTGTAAAATTATGTCTAACGCGGATAAAAAACTGAGAATGGCGCAAAATCTACCAGGCGTATTTTTCTGAAACCTTCACCAATTTAAAGATAATTTAATTATTGATCTTTTATTAAACGCGTTTTATTAAAATACATTTTGTTTGTGTATAATAAATTAATAATGAGTCAAATTTGGGACAGCGCTCCTTGATGGGCGAGTCCTATTACTGGCTGAACGTACGACGCGTTGCGTGAGCTCAGTACAGAACACGAAAGCTAACCACTCAAGGTCACTGGCATATATCTGAGTCTTAAACTAGAACGCTTACACATATCAGTTCTAATAAGTGAATATTATTTTAATTTATTGTAGTAAAATACTTTATAAAATAAATGCCCAAAGCATAAAAAACGATATCACTTTCAAACTACTTAAGATATCATGATTTTTTTTGTATGAACAGACTAATTTATCATCTATGATTTTATCTGTATTATTTTATGAAATATTCATATTTTCGTTACTAAAAATAAATATTCTCTATGAAATCGAATGGCGGTGCGACGTGAGCGCGTAGGTACAAATAAAAAATGATTATGATTATGATTACTTTGATAGGTACAATTAAGGAAGACGACCTTGTCAACGGACCGAGAGAAACATTTGGTTACATAAAAACGCAAGCTAAGAAAACTCCTATCTACATTCCACAGCAACATTACGTAAAATACCTACTCACCATAATATCTGCATTATACACACAAGTACTAGAGTCGTACCTAAATATATTTACTGAAACAAGGCACTTATGTAAATCAAGGAAGATAGGACCCGCGTGCCAGATGTATCACCAGTATAACTAAATTTTGTTTTTATACAAAAACAGTGAGACACTAGAAATATGGTATGGTATTGCACCTAAGTATCTAAATTGTTTCAAGCTTATATTATTACAGAGTATAATGAATTCATCATCAGAATTAGAGAAAACTGTGCACACAAGCAGGTACACAGGTTAAACACAATTTGAGGTGTCATAAGTTTGTAGCGGCATCAACATCGCCACATGCGAACTACGCGGCACACTGATGTCACGCAAAATCCTGCATCGCGGAAGCAGAGTTTACCGCGCAATAATACACTCTGCTACTGCACATCAACCGTCGGGCAGTTGCCCACCAGACACAACACCCGTCTGGTCGGACAATGGAGGCAATGTGTGAAGCTAACGCAATCTTGTCAATGGGGCCTCCCCCCATCCCACCGCTCACATACCTCAGGAAGTAGCTAGTACTTGCGCACGGACAAATAAAGATAGCCAACAATATTTGACTATAGCCTACAATATGGTGCTTGCTAATAAGTAAGAACTATTTATTCTTGATACCTACTGCAAAAACCAAGGCAATAAGTAGAATAGAATAGAATACTCTTTATTATGTACACCATAAAAGTTACAGATATAAATGTTTAAATTTTACATAGGGTGACACAATGGTCGGTCTTATCGCTAAAAGCGATCTTTTACAGACAACCTTTGGATGGATTAAAGGGAGCAGGAGAGACAATACTGCAGGTAGTCAGTGGTGTACCATGAACATATACAATAAATACATACATACACAAAGCTTACACTTATCTAATAAATATATACAATAATACACATGAAATAAGAGCAGGGAGCTGTATTATATAATGATGATGTTTAAGGAGAGAGGAAGTGTTTTTTTACCTGAATCTTAAAAGTGGACAAAGATTGAGCACGCCTTACCGACACGGGCAAGGCATTCCATAACCGCACTGCTTGAACTGTAATGACTTGTCATAAAAGCTAGTGGAATGCATCGGCATCTCTAGTCTCAAGTAATAAGTTGATTCATTGCTGAAATCAGAGGCAAAGCTGATATATGATATGGCGCATGTAGGTCAATTGGAAGGAAGCCTCGAAGCATGAGTCAGAAAGTCATTAATCGCAAACGCAACACATAGTGTAGAAGTGTTTTTTTGTCTTTACTAGCGACCTGCCCCTGCTTTGCAGGGTTTTTACGACTTGAGTAAATATGAAGATTTTTCTAACATATGCTAGTTTAATATTGAGGCTCCCACCACAGCCAGGCGCGACGAGACTGCAATAGAACATTTTCTATGAAAACTTCATGGAAATTGTTCTACCAGAATTGCGTCGCGCCTGCCTTTAACGTTTTCTACGTTAAAGATTCCATAAAAATATTTGTGATAACCGCATCAAAAGAAGTAGTTTAGAAGAACAACGCGATAACATAGACGACACTGTCAATCAATGCCTGGTTGCGGTCAAGGCTTGTATAGTGCTTTTCTCAAATAATGCGCGGAAATTCAAACAAAGTAAATTATTTATAAATTCCAGATTCAATGACGAACAACGATAATTTTTCACGCGCCAATGTGTTCATTTGTTTTTTTTGTTTCAATACACAGCTTTCTATTTGCTAGCCAGTTCGAAATTTAAATAAAACTGATAAGTTACCTTCTTGGATGCCATGTTTCGGAGTAAATGATCGTTCCATTTTAAAATTACCCGATAAAATCCGCAAATAGTGAGCGGATCGGCCTCCAAGTCCTACGACTCCCGACGCCCGGGGCGTCTCCTGCAGTGGCTAGAGGCGCGAGGGCGCGATCCTTGCCTCTCCCTCACGCGTTCCGCCTCCTCCTTCGCGAGCATTACCTACTGCTTCGCAGAAGGAGCTGACGGCCTCCCATGCACTCTCAGTCCGAACCATGGCCTGAACCAGGGCCGGAAGCAAGAGAATCGCCGCCGCCGATCGCCACCGTGAGGACACGGCGGTGCTCCGCCCAATCCGGGCAGACCTCGATCCTTGTAGCCCGGGTAATTGGTATACACGCTCGCGGTCCAAGTCTCAGTTTATTGTTTTTTCAACACATCTTTCTTTTACCTTCGCCTCCGACTCCGGCTCCGACAATCAAATTTAAAACCTCCGGCTCCAGTTCGGCAAAATAACCTCCGTAACATCTCTATAGTACATACCTAATTGTATATACATTCCTTACAGGTTTATGGGTGCAAGGGTGGTGAGGAGGCCTTTGTAAGAGGGACTGCAGTGAAGTGTATTCGAGCTGAAAAAAAAACATGATGGTGAATGATGAATTTACAAAATAGAATCAGATAATCAAGAAAACAATGTTAATCCTTTTCTAAAGCCCATCCATAATAAAGGATGTCCCATTTCAATCACATACCAGCAATTTTAATAAGAATTTCAGCAGTTTGGATCTGTTTGCTTTACCGCAGTTGAGACTTAATGTTACTTAACATATTGAAAAAATAATGTGACACTGTTGCTCCACTTACGCAGCACTATTGGCAACTAATAGTAAGTTATGTTACTGATATTGATATAATATTCCTTTTTTTATATTCCTCTTTAAATATTCCTTTTTTTTATTGTTTACAACGCTAGTCTTATAATTTACCAAATTGTCTCATTGTACATCTGTGGAGAACGTGGTTGATTTCACATTTGTATCATTTCTGTATCCTATCGCTTTGTAATTCTTAATGTGTAGTTGTTTGTTTTCCCGAATAAATAAAATTAAAATTAAATTATTTCTCATCTTTTACCCTTTAAATTCGGGTGTTTCATATGGCACAAAATTGTGTCCGTATGGATTGAGGAGCCATGTCTCATAATTATTTAAACGAGGGTACTACCAATATTTAGTAATAAATTAGCTGATTTTGTAGGCCCCATCCTGGAATTTGTAGTAAAACCTTTAAAAAGTTATAGGACGTTTAAGGTGGCTCCTCAATCCAGACATCTGGATTGAGGAGCCACCTTATAACTCGAATCTAGCCAACAGATGTTTTTAAAAATTTGGTAGGATTTAGTAGTGTTTATGCGTAATCTGTACAAAAAAAATGGGTTTTGTACGGCTGAATTTGAGATAGCTACAATGCTTTGATTTTTCTTAAAAATCCATAAATTTCACGACGCTGTTTCTCGGAAAGTCATCAACCAATTAAAACGTATTTTTAGTATAATTTAGTAGTAAATGAGTTCTAATTTGTAGTATAAAAACAAAATGTAAAGACTATACAATTTCGGTGATACAACACATTTTATGTGGCTCCTCAATCCTGACGGTCTACGTAGCTAATAAAGCGGTTGATCAAATCTGATAAAAATAGCACCAATATTTAGTAGAAATTTCTACTAAATATTGGCATCATCAAACATCCTACACACTCAGTATTTCAAAAGATATTAATAATTAAACATTCCTTAACAATTTTGGGTATAGGGTGACCATAAATAATTCAGACTATGAATACATAATTTTATTTGCTTATGAATCATTCTACGAATACGAGTACCTACATGTTACTTATTTGTTGTTTTAGATTAAATGAGATAACTAGCTTTTGCCCGCTTAATTTATTATTGTTTTGCTGTTATTTTTCACAACATTATTGCTATAATAATGTAAAGAATGTAATAGACAAACATTAGATGAGGAAAGTGAGAGAAGTGGTGGACCAGTGGTAACAGCCCCAATTTACAAGTTTTAGGTCGTGGGTTCGAACTCAGACAGGCGCTTTACTTTGTGTACCTCACCACTGCTCTCAAAACGGTTAAGGAAAACATCGTGAGGAAACCATGTCCTAGAATAAAAAAAACGAAGACATGTTACATCCACCAACGAGCACTGAGCCCGCGTGGTTGATTACGGCCCAGGCCTGTGTCCCAGCAGTGGGAACATTATAGGCTGATTATGATTATGAGATGAGGAAAAAAATCGGTTAGACATAAATGATAAAAACTCCATTATGGAATGTTACTTCCATATGGATAGTCAGTTTTTTTGCTAAGACGATTATGAAACCAAAATTCGCAATAGTACAAAACAACCAAAATATTTTCATATAATTACTTATGGTTCAAAGTTGTAAGGGAGACCATATTTTTCAAATACAATGTTAAGTTTTTTCTTGGGATAAATTCATCCCAACTACGGAACTCTTCATTGTGCACAGCTGGTATTTTGTGTCTCATTACAAGCTGCGCCAGTTTATGTTGCACTCTGTATCACATCTCTCTCGTTTGTTGCTTGTACCAGTGACAAGAACTATCTATACAAAACTCGTACCGCCTTATTACAAAACAAGATTTAAATTTTGACATGGCTTAACCATGGAGCCATTTTTTGTAATAAGAACGTAACTGTGATTGAAATACCGTTCTTTATACAAAACTGAAAACTTAGTTCGGTACTAAGTGGTCAGTTTTGTGTTTAGGAAACTTACCACTTTTTTTTGTTTGTTTGTGTTCATTATTGTAGTGATTGGTTTAGAATCATTCACGTGTAAATAAAACTCTGTTAATGATCATAGTTTGAATTATTTATGGTCACCCAATTCACAAAATTGTAAAGGAATGTTTAAATTATTAATATCTTTTGAAATACTGAGTGTGTAGGATGTTTGATAATGCCAATATTTAGTAGAAATTTCTACTAAATATTGGTGCTATTTTTATCCGATTTGATCAACTGCTTTAGTAGCTACGAACATATATTTTTTATAGACCGTCAGGATTGAGGAGCCACATAAAATGTGTTGTATCACCGAAATTGTATAGTCTTTCCATTTTATTTTTATACTACAAATTATAACTCATTTACTACTAAATTATACTAAAAATACGTTTTAATTGGTTGATGACTTTCCGAGAAACAGCGTGGTGAAATTTATGGATTTTTAAGAAAAATCAAAGCATTGTAGCTATCTCAAATTCAGCGCTACAAAACCCATTTTTTTTTTACAGATTACGCATAAATACTACTAAATCCTACCAAATTTTCAAAAACATCTGTTGGCTAGTTTTCGAGTTATAAGGTGGCTCCTCAATCCAGATGTCTGGATTGAGGAGCCACCTTAAACGTCCTATAACTTTTTAACGGTTTTACTACAAATTGCAGGATTGGGTCTACAAAATCAGCTAATTTACTACAAAATATTGGTAGTACCCTCGTTTAAATAAGAGACATGGCTCCTCAATCCATACGGACACACAAAATTTGGTTATAGGGATGCAATTCGTCCCGTATTGTAGTCTACCCAAGAACCGGACTTTGATAAAAAATGTTTGGCAAAGTCTTCCATGCGTTCCAAGAGATTTTTGAAAAAGTTCCCATATCGCGATAACCTTTTTTCAAAAGGGTGAGTAGGGCCTATGTTAATGTGATCATAAATAAAGAAAAACAAATCAGAAGCGTGACCGTACAAGCCACATGAAAATTATTAGCTATTTTTGATCGACCGTCCAAATATGAAGGAAGAAACAAAAAGTAATTGGATTTTGTCACCAGAATTTAAAAAGAATTAATTATTCATTTAGTAAATCCGAGAGTTGTTATAACAGCGTCATAAAAAAAAAACAAAAACATTGCATCGGCCGGGAATCGAACCCGGGCCGCCCGCGTGGCAGGCGAGCATTCTACCACTGAACCACCGATGCTTGTACTTTGCATACAAATATTGCTATTAGTACGTGAGTTTAAAGCATTAGATATTATGACGATGCCAGCATTGAGCAAGAATGCACCTTTCACCACGATTCACGTGATTGCGCTATATTTACAAATTCAGCTATAGATGCTTATGTAGATTTCCAGATTCATACATATAATATACAAATATTCATACATATAGGTATTTTGTATGGGTACGGAGGTAAAGCCCACAGAGAATTATCATCATCATCGTCATCATTTCACCCGAAAGACGTCCACTGCTGGACATAGGCCTCCCCCAAAAAGGTGGGATTTGCCATAATCGCCACGCTTGGCAGGCGGGTTGGCGACCGCAGAATGGTTTTAAAAATGCATAGAGAACGCTGCCGATTCTCTAATAAGTCCCTTAATCGCCTTATACGACACCCGCGGGAAAATGGGATGGTGCTATTCTTTACGTCCGGCACCAAACGGAACCAGAGAATAGGAAAGAGAAATATAATCTATTCTGTGGAAGTGACAATGGAATGACCAGTTTGACTCGTGCTGATTTGACTGGGCCAGTCAAATCAGCACGAGTCAAACTGGTCATTCCGAGTCATCATCTCAGTTCAAAGACACCCAATGGTGGACATAGGTTTCCCCGCTACTGAAACCACCGCAAAGACCGACTCTGCACTGTCCCAGTGTAGCAGGTAAAGGAAGTGCGTACCTACTCACGAAAATGTTCAATTCTTACTATGAGATAAAACCTTATTTTTTTTTTGTTTGGGAAATCATCAAATAACTTCTCCCGCTCTGGGCGGACCGGGAGGGCGTGTCAGACTTTTACTGAATAAAATCCACCCGTGTTCCTTCAGTTACCTGTGTGCCAGGGCCACCATATCCCTTTCGGACAAACTCGCAACCCCAGCAGGCATTGGTTCTGACGGACCCCGTCAGTTGGTGCTGCCATCTCTTTGAGGCGTGCGTGGAACTCAACGTGCTGTCGACACGGGTCTGGTTATTATCGGACGGCGAGCTACCCATCGCTCCCCGTCCGCAAGCCCGTGCCTACGGTGGCCGGAAATGGGCTTGCGAGTCCCGACGCCCGAGGCGTCTCCTGCGGTGACTAGGGGCACGAGGGCGCGATCATTACCTCTCCCTCACGCGTTCCGCCTCCTCCTTCGCTAGCATTACTGCTTCACATAATGAGGTGATGGCCTCCTATGAACTCTCGCTCCGAACCATGGCCGGAACCAGGGCCGGATGCGAAAGATTGCTGCCGCCTCCGTGAGGACATGGCGATGCTCTGCCCAAGCCAGGCAGACCTCCACCGTATGCTCCACCGTGTCCTCCGGGCGATCCACACAGTGGTGACACCCGGGCGTTTCCTCCCGCTTTATCCTAAACAGGAACCTCACGAAACAACCATGTCCGGTGAGGACCTACGTCAGGCGGAAGGTGAGGACGCCGTGGCGCATCTCTAGCCACTCCTAAAAGAGTGGACTTATCGCCACAATTGTGGCGTGCCCATTCCTATATTCACATAACCCGACAAAATTTAAGGAACAGCTGATTTTCGCGATTTTTGATTTGGTCTTATAGTACTGTCGGTACTCTGCATTACCTGACCCCTCTTACAAAGAAGAAGACTGGAAGAGGGGTGTGGTTATGCAGGTTGCTGACTGTACGAGTAAAAGTTGTTCATAATGATGCGTAGGTACCTACAATGACACCTTTTCAAGTTGCTTGCAAGCTTCTATAATGCTTCAGACTAAAATAAGATAGGCTTAAGAACAGAATATACAGCGTGCCGCTACAGTGGTGACATTAATTTAACACATGTATACAGTTTCGCCTTTACGTTTTATGAAAATATTTTAATTTAATTAAACACTAAGTATTATTTATTGATTTATTTACAATTTTCTAAAATAGCATCTTGGAGCAACCTGACTTAAAGAACTGTAGCGCTGAGGTAATCAGCCGGGGTCATGGATCTTAACATCGAATCAATGAAATTGAAACAAGCAAGGAGCAGATTTTTTTTTTTTTTTTACAAAAAATATTTTATTAAAAATATTTTTTTATGCTTACTGGCCACTAGCCGTACCAGTGTGTGAAGTTAATGTCACCACTGTAGCGGCACGCTGTATACTACCAAAAATAATAAAGCTGAAGAGTTCGTTTGAACACTCTAATCTCTGGAACTACCAGTCGTATTAGAAAAATTTGATATCCCAATTCTTGAGAAAGGGTATAGGCTATATAACATCACGCAACAAACCCAGCAAAAATAAAAAATAAACAGAAAGAAAGCTAAGCGAAAACGTAGTCAAAGCGCGGGCGGGCGATGCGATGCGATGCGGTGGGTCTTGAGACCAAAAAATTTCACGCGGGCGAAGTCTTGTATCGGGCAGAAACTAGTACATTATAAATCAAAACAAATATTATAATTTCACCGTCCCTTGTAATTTAATTAGGTACACATTCTGCAGCAAATTGGATGATATTAAATTTTACAATGTACAAAATGATTAATATTTTTAATAATGGTTCAGGTATGAAATAATGGAAACATAAACTGAGTCAAACTTGTTGTTGTTTTTAATTAACTATGTCTGTTACGCTTTGTTGTTTTGGCATTAGGGACGCGTCAAATAAGAAAGGTCCTATAAGATTATTTACCTACATTTTCATGCTGAAATTTACAAAAAACATCGTACGTACTTACGTAATGGAAATCTACGTAGTATACTTTCCTTATACAACATTATTTTTAGTTATGTGAAACCCGAACACGTGTCTAGTATTATTAAAGAATCTATGTACAACATTTAAAAACTGTAATGAAAAATCACAAAGTTATAAGGTCGTTATGTTACCGGGTTGTCCGTACAAAAACATGCTAACCACGCCCACACGCTTCCAGGGTCGTTTTGCGCTCATTGATAATAATTTGGCAGTAGGTACCTAACCGTACGGCGATTGTATTGTAAGTAACGGTGAAATGGTGATAACATTTTTCATCACACTTAAATATTTTTGGGAAAAAAAAACATGGTGTAAAAATTATGGAAATCGATTCAGTTCCTTATTTTGAACAAACTATATTCAGGTTTCGCATATACCAAAAATAATGTTATAAACCTCTGTAATACATCTATGCCGTTGATAAATTTTATATAACGACTAGTGCTCAGTACTACCTAGTAACTACTTTCTCAAAAGGCAGCATTTCCTCCATTCAGATGAATTATGGGTTAAAACTACCAGAGCCAACTTCCAATAACACCAAAAACCCGAAAATGACTGGATTGGACCTCGATACCGACCTCAGCAAAATTAAACAAAGACTTTTTTCAACAGTAGGAAAAGACAACCTAAAAGTAAAAAACAATAAGGAATTTTCCCACGCCGATAATGAAAACCAAACTCAACGCGAATACAGAAACGGCGGAAACCGATACCTTTACAGCCTCTACGGGTAATTTATGGGAAAAACTTAGGGGGAATAAAATGGCAACATCTGGGGTGTTTTTATGAGTTCCCACTTGTTTAGCCAGCATTATAGTTTAGTCTCGTAAAATATTAGGGTGCGATCATTGGCTGTTACCTGTCGGCTAGTTTATGAGAATTTTAGTTAAGAGGGTAGTAAAATGAAAGGGTTTAAACTGAGTGAATACATTTTAAAGTGGAGGAAAATGTTTTGTGTACATTTTCATCCTTCGGGAAACGCGCAATTTCTGTGTGGATATACCATTTTAAAAGGCCAATAGCAGTGTACCACAATGCTTGAAAAAAGCTGGTAAAATGTGTACTTACTTCTTCCTACTTTTTCCATGAAAGGCTTGATGTAATGCTACGTTTCGCTACTCGTACTTCTACTCTGTATCCAATAAAAATACATTGTACTTTATGCTACACTTTTAACCATCTATTTCAAATCAATATAAATCAATAAGTGGGCAGGTGAGCGCTTTGTGGATAAACTTTTACCTACCTAGCCCGGAACAAAAGACATAATTTAAAAATGTATTTTTCATTTCTCATACTTGGAAAGTAGTGTTTGTTTTATCTGAGTAGCGGGTGGAAAACGCTGCTTCCCACCCTTGGGCGGGAAAGACTCATAGTAATTGCTTCTCTCCCTAGTGCGGGAATAAATATTAAAAATAGATTAAATTTGGTTAGGTAGTCTGCTACGAATCTTTTTACATAATTAAGAAAATAATCAATTAAAAAAAAAGCGGGCTTATGAGTGTATAAACAGCCAGTGTGGATTAAAAAAAAATACCTATTAAGCAAGGCGGCCCGTGGCGGTGAAGCGGTGTGTTCCATTTTTTTTTTTTTTTAAATACTATCTTAATTTGACGTTTATTGATAATTACAATGTTCTAAATTGACAGTTTTTTTTCCAACTCAATGAAAAATAAATTACTTAATTATAAATATAAAAAAGAAGAAAGAAAATAAAGAAAAATGTTTATTCTTATATACAACATTATTTTTAGTATATGCGAAACCTGAATATAGTTTGTTCCGAATAAGGAACTGAATCGATTTCAATAATTTTTACACCATGTCATATTTTATCCCAAAAATATTTAAGTGTGATGGAAAATGTTATCACCATTTAATTACTTACAAAGTTACAATACAATCGCCGTGCGGTTAGGTACCTACTGCCAAATTATTATCAATGAGCGCAAGACGACCCTGGAGGCGTGGGAGCGCCGCCGCCGTTAGCATGTTTTTGTACGGACAACCCGGTAACATAACAACCTTATAACTTTGTGATTTTTCATGATACAGTTTTGAAATTTTGTACATAGATTATTTACATAAAAATACTAGACACGTGTTTCGGGTTTCGCATATACTAAAAATAATGTTGTATATGAAAACGAATTGTGATCGATTGGTCCAAACCACAAAAAGCATTCTGCATCGGCCGGGAATCGAACCCGGGCCGCCTGCGTGGCAGGCGAGCATTCTACCACTGAACCACCGATGCTTATGAATGTACCGTCAACATACAAATCTGTTCAAATATAACTAAATATTAAAAGTAAAAGTAAAGATGAGCTCAAGAACACCTTTCACCTGACCTCGCTACATAATAACACGTTTTATTATTGCGTACATTATAAAAGATGATTGGGCAATAATTATTTTGCTGACCGTAGATTCAAAGCGATGGCAACTTTCAAATGAAGAGACATCAAGCATCGGTGGTTCAGTGGTAGAATGCTCGCCTGCCACGCGGGCGGCCCGGGTTCGATTCCCGGCCGATGCAATTCTCTTTTTGCGTTTTTATAACGTTAACAATGCTCAATATTCTAGACAATAAAAAAATATAATAATAAATATACAATATAATCTGGGAACAACAATCCAATTATTTTGTTTTTTGTTGTTTGATGTCGGATGGTCGATTAAAAAAGGTTAATAATTTTCATGTGGCTTGTACGGTCACGCTTCTGATTTGTTTTTTCTTTATTTATGATCACATTAACATAGACCCTATTTACCCCTTTGGAAAAATGGTAATCGCGATAAGGGACCTTTTTCAAAAAGCCCTTGGAACACACGGAAGACTTAGCCAAACATTATACAGGGTGTTTGGTGCATCGTGTGCCAAATTGAAATGGTCGACTGAAGGATTCATCCGCTAGCCTTTTAGACCCTTTAACACCCCTCATGCTCTGTGGATTTTTTTTTATCGACTTTTTATTGTTTTCCAAAAAAAAGACCCAAATTTTACATTCAAATACAGATTTAAAAAAAAATATAAGGCGTAGACTCTGAATTTTATTTTTATTTCGATGTGTATTGTTTAAGAATACTTTTAAATACAAAATTAGTGATATTAGTCACCTAGTTCTTTTTTAATTCACTCGCAAAGGTAAAACTTAAATTAAAGCTGTACATGTTACAGCTGTTTATAAGGCAAAAATCAAAAGCGACCGGGATCTTCCAACTCCCTCATTAATTCTCCAGTCTATCCTCTTTCTAATGATGTGCCACATGCCATAAAAGTATTTTAACAACTTTGTGAATTCGCTAGAATTGTGAATCGAGTCACCTAAGGCTAATATTCAAATTTATGATTTAAAAAAAAATCTCTTAAATGATACCTGTCAAACCTATAAATCTGCTATCTCATTCTTATGGTTAGGTAAATTCGTGTCTCATATATCTGTATCTTTCGTGGGATTTACTTGAAATAAAAAAACAAAATTGCATTTTTAACATTTATTTAATCATTGTTACAAATCTTGCTCAAATTGTTGGCCTCTGTTGCGAATGCAGGCCCGACACCTGTTTCGTATTTCAACAGTTGTTGTACAAAGTCGTATTTCCTCCTTAATAGTATTGAATGCCGCTTCTATGCGTTGGACTAATACCTCCCTAGTTGGAACCTCCGTGGCATATACCAACTCTTTGGCACGTCCCCAGACATAAAAGTCTAACGGAGTTAGATCTGGGGAACGTGGCGGCCATCGCGTCCAATCCATGCATTGGGGAACACATTGTCGAGATATTCCCTCACAGTCAATCGCCAATGCGCGGGACAGCCGTCATTTTGAAATACAATGGGCACACGTTCAATAAATACGGGCACATCGGTCACTAATTCGGGCAGGTCATTTTGTAGGAATTCCAGGTAGTCTTCGCCATTGAGATTATCGGGCAGGTAATGCGGTCCAATTACCTGATTCCCAATCACTCCTGCCCAAACGTTTACACTAAACCTTCTTTGAGAAGATTTCTGTCTTTTAACACGTGGGTTTTGCGTTTTCGTTGTCCAGTGGTACAAACTGTGTAAATTGAGGATCCCATCCTTGGTAAATTTGGATTCATCCGTCCACAGTATTCTTTTTAAAAAATCAGGATCATCCACATCCGTGTGTAAAAGAAACCGACAAAAAGCCACTCGTCTCTCAAAGTCGCCACCCTCAAGACCTGCAACAAACAAAAAACTCTTTTAAATTTCTCTTGGGCAATAAGTAATTGCACAAGAAAGGAACCGCTGTTCGTGCTAATAGATTCACTACCTGGAAGTGACGCCATACCATACCCATTACCTGCTAAACAAAGGCAAGGTCAAACAAAGCTTGCACGGGTTTAAAGTTAGTTTAAAATTACGTACCTTGCACCGGAGTGTAGTGGAATGTATGCTTTTTGTTTTGACGAAGTACTTTCCACACTTTCCATATTGAAATATCAAGATGTGATGCCACATTTCTAATGCTTCTTGTAGGGTCTTCCTCAAAAAGTGCCAGTATTCTCTCGTCTACTTCAACATTATGTCGCACAATATGGCCCCTTGGTTCATTAAAAGTAACACTGCCAGTCTCGCGTATGCGTCGGTATGTGTCTTGGAAGACTCTGCGGCCAGGTAATCGTCTACCAGGAAAGCGTTCCTGGTAAAGTCGTTGCGCTGCACGAGCGACGCCATTAGCGGCTCCGTAAGCCATCATGATGTCCGCATATTCTTCGTTAGAGAATGTCGCCATTGCAATAACAAAAAACTCAAAGTTTAACAATAACAACAAAAATTAAACAAATGTAACAAGAACCAACAAAACTTAACGATAACAAAGTAATAAAAGAATCGCGGAGTATGGTGAACTAGCACACACGTTAGGTAGCAGAGGCAGTCATGTCTCGACTAAAAAAATGGCGGGTCGGGCGGCGCGATTTGTTCAAACCGATTTAAGGTATGCAAGAAAGAGATAGAAGATAGATTTTACTGTGAAAGAGTGAGAAAACAAATTTTACCTCTTTCTCAAGTAACAGTTCCGCAATAAATATTTTTTCATTAGAATTTGGAATGTAGTTTTATGTGACTTGATTCACAATTCTAGCGAATTCACAAAGTTGTTAAAATACTTTTATGGCATGTGGCACATCATTAGAAAGAGGATAGACTGGAGAATTAATGAGGGAGTTGGAAGATCCCGGTCGCTTTTGGTTTTTTTTTTGTAGCCTTATAAATAGCTGTAACATGTACAGCTTTAATTTAAGTTTTACCTTTGCGAGTGAATTAAAAAAAAAACTAGGTGACTAATATCACTAATTTTGTATTTAAAAGTATTCTTAAACGCCTTATATTTTTTTTTAAATCTGTATTTGAATGTAAAATTTGGGTCTTTTTTTTGGAAAACAATAAAAAGTCGATAAAAAAAAATCCACAGAGCATGAGGGGTGTTAAGGGGTCTGAAAGGCTAGCGGATGACCCCTTCAGTCGACCATTTTAATTTGGCACACGATGCACCAAACACCCTGTATATCAAAGTCCAGTGCTTGGGAAGACTACAATACGGGTCGAAATCGCAACTCCATGTCCCAATTTCATCCCATATGGAACCGGCGAAGTTCAAAGGGTTAAAGATGAAGGATATATGAAAGAGATGGGACATCCTTTATTTTGGATAAGGTTTAGAAAAGGAACATAAAGTAACATTGTTTTGTTGATTATCTGATTCTATTTTGTAAATTCTTTATATTATTTTTTTCGACTCGATTACTGTAAATCAACGAAATGAGCCTTTTATTGTCTCACTGCAGTATAAAGGCACCAACCAGCCTTCAACACATAAACAAGTTTATGAAATGTGTTAATACAACATATAACATGTCCTGGAGTTAACACACAACGAGAAAAAAAAATCTGCTGTTCCCTACATTTATGTTTGAATAACTCGTCAAAATGTAGGGAACAGCTGATTTTTTTTCTTGTTTTCAGGTTTGGTCCCATAACAAAAGTTGTTCATAATGATGAGTATAATGACCCCTTAAGAGGTTGTGCGTTAATTCCGGGACATGCATGTCCTATGCAACATGTTGCATAAGTTAATCTGAGTTTTGTTCGGTAGTGTTTGTGTAAGTATATTTTTGTTATTACAATAAAACTCGATAAAAATATCTCGAAAAATAACCACTCAATAAAAGTCTTTTAAATAAATTGTTTTTCTTACTAATAAGCTTTTGGTTGTCACAAATGTCATGGCAGTCATAGAATACTATTATATAAATGAGATCGGAAGTTTGAAACTGCGCACATTTGGTTGCTTCCATTTCACCCAAACCATTACATTTACATTTAAACCAAATGTATTTACCCAGTTTCTCCTCAGGTGCTTCCATTTTCAGCCTTCGGGAAACGCGCTGTTTCTTTGTGGATATCCCTAATGGTTTGGAAACAGGTAAATACTGTTGTAGCACAAGACTTAAAAAAAAAACTGGCGAAATGTGTAGGTACTTACCCTAGACTTTTTTTACTCCTACGCAAAATACAAGCTTGATGTAAAGACTCGTACAGACTGCTGCGATATCGCAGGGGCGACGTGACTATAGTAGCACAATTTCTTTGTCAGTGCCTGTCGCGCCCGCGATATCGCGTGAGTCTGTAAGAGTCTTAATGCTTCGTTACACTCGCACTTATTAACTCAAGAATAAAACACTATAGCGTTAAGGCATCTCTTAAAACCATCCAGTTCAAAGCAATATACAATATTAGTTTTAGTATATGCGGAACCCGAAACACTTGTCTACTCTTTTTATGTAAAGAATCTATGTACAAAATTTCAAAACTGTGTCATGAAAAATTACAAAGTTATAAGGTCGTTATGTTACCGGGTTGTCCGTACAAAAGCATGCTAACGGCGCCCCCGCGCCTCCAGGGTCGTCTTGCGCTCATTGATAATAATTTGGCAGTAGGTACCTAACCGTACGGCGATTGTACTGTAAGTAATTAAATGGTGATAACATTTTCCATCACACTTAAATATTTTCGCGACAAAATATAACATGGTGTAAAAATTATTGAAATCGATTCAGTTCCTTATTCTGAACAAACTATATTCAGGTTTCGCATATACTAAAAATAATGTTGTTTTACTAAAATTGATCAAGTTAGCGCATTGTAGATAAGTACACTAGTACCAGGGACAGAAGACGTTAAGTAAGTATAATGTAAGTTTTTATCGAAACTTGCGTTTTCCTGATGCAGCACTCGACGACCAGATGACGGCAAAAACTTTTGAAGAGTATCAGCGGAATACTTTGGACTTCAGTACGTATTGGTTCTTTTTATTCTATAAACTAGCTGCTGCCCGCGGCTTTACCCGTGTGGCTTTTACTAAACTTATAAACCTTCCTGTGGAATCACTCTGTCTATTAAAAAAAAACCGGTCAAGAGCGAGTCGGACTCGCGCACCGAGGGTTCCGTACGTATATATGATGTTGATGATTTCTGAAAAACTGTGCTATTTAGAGACATCGTTTTATTTTGCCTGTAATCTTTACATAAACTTCTATCACATAGAATAATTTCAGATTTTTATCCATGCAAACTTCGGAGATAAGGAGGGGGGGGGGGGCGGTATTCTTTTTACATTTTTTATCAAATCTCGGAAACTATGCTGCCTAAAAAAAAATATTTTTTGAGAATGTGCAAACAGCACTCTTTTATATGATGCCCCAAATGCCCTAGTAACCCCACTTCAAATTTTTAAGACCCCCCTTTCAGTCCCTTTTGCAAAAAAAAATATTTAAAAATAATAATTTGTTTGCAAAATAGTTGGGCAAACGTCATCTAAAACTATTCTAAATTTCAAGTTGATAGCTTTAGCTATCAACTTGAAATAATTAATTGGATTTTAATTTTTATATAATGTATGGACTATGTCTGAAAAAAATTAATTAATAATAATTAGCAGTTTTGAGATATCCAAGTGTGACAGACAGACAGACTTAGTCTCACTATAAGGGTTCCTTTTTACCATTTTGGTACGGAACCCTAAAAACCGCATCAAAATCCGTTGCGTAGTTTTAAAGATCTACGCATACATAGGGACAGACAGGAAGCGGGAAGCGACTTTGTTTATACTATGTAGTGAAGAAATATATTATTTTGGTTCAATACAACCTATATAAGACACTGGTTTTATTTTACTTTTTAATTAAATGTCATACACGTCTAAAGGATTTCAGAGAAAATCGTGTATTTCTCCGAAAAAAATTGTTCATAGTTTTATCAGTTAATACGTATTCCTGATTTGCTTAAATTAATGACTAATAATAATATATAACTTCTCGGCTGCATTAAAAAAGCCAACATGAGTGACAGCCCTTAATTAATCATACGTCCAACACACCCTGTGCAGTTCACCTAGGTCCGAACCTTGCTAAATGACTAATATTTATTCCGGCATCAGAGTGATAAATCACTTCTTTCAATTGTTTGAAGATGACATAGACAGAATTATGTTTTAAGTGTGTTTAGCGCTGAACGCGTTTAGTGATTTTTGGTGCAAGTGATCCTTCCTTTGCTCGCAGAACTGATGGCCGATGGGGCCGAAAGGTTCTGGAGTGGCGACCACGTACCGGAAGACGTAGCGTTGGAAGGCCTCCTACAAGATGGACCGATGACCTTGTGAAGGCCGCAGGTATCCGTTGGATGCGGGAAGCACAGAACCGGTCGAAGTGGCGGTGCTTGGGGGAGGCCTATGTCCAGCAGTGGGCGTCTTTCGGCTGAAATGATGATGATGATGATGATCCTAAACTAGCTTCTGCCCGGGACTTCGTTCGCATAAAAGAAGCATAACCATAGTATATATTAGTGAAATAATTTTCGTAATCGGATCAGTAGTTTCAGGGATTAGGTACCTTTGACAAACAAATAATTTTACCTTTATTATAATATTAGTTTTACTACTTATTTATTTTATATTATTTTTGATGTGAAACAAACGCTGCTTAAAGTTAAGTTAATAGCGACTATTCAACCATAGAATTTTGACGTTTCTTAACTTTAATCATCGTTTATATAAATAAACCCCGTATAGGCGCACGTAAAACCGATCACTGGCGTGGCGACGCATGCCGCGTGGCGATCGGTCACTATACCTACATTTATACAGTCTAATATGTAGTAGTGTGTATGTAGTGCGATGTTTCACATCTGCCAGGCGTCCCGTGACGGCTCCATTTTTTAGCCTATGTTTACCCACTACAGGGCAAAGACATCCCTTTCTCCTTAAATAATATTAGTTTAGATAAAATAAATAAATACACACAACACAATACAACATACTTGCAACACCAGTTTTAGGAATAAAATCAAGCCTTTCCATAAAAATCATTAAATACTAAAAATAAAAGCATTTTTAATTGTTAAAAAACCAATAATGAGTTATCGGCAAACTGCGGACTTTTGAGCAATTTAAAAAGCAATTTACGGACTCACACTTCTGAGATGAAAAATCTGAAGATTCGTTCGTGCGAATGTCTCATTCATTTTGTAATTTATGTCTTAAGTTGGTGAGCTAAGTTGAAAAGAAAATTATACGTAAGTACGGTTCTTTCAGTAGATAGACAAAATCAAAACTTGTCTACAAAATCTTCTAGACAAAATCAAACTGGTTGCAATTGTATAATTTATTATTTGTGTGACATTGATTTTACATTCTGTGATTCCTACCTTCACTCACATACAGACTTATTATTTTTTATTTTTTTAGGAAATCATACTTTTACGATGTTTGTAAAATAATTAAGTGAGCACCATTCATCTATCTCATAATTAAATTATCTGTCATTGCTTCATTTTTTTTTTTGTATAGTAATTTTATTCCAGATGCATCGTCTTCACATATATTTATCATAAACAAAATATTGAAAAACTTTTTTTAAAGAGTAACGGTGGAGTTTCTTGCCCATTCTTCTCCATACGAAACTAACTTTTGGGGGCAACTAGAATCAATTCTATTTCGTTGTAAATGATGACGATCAAAAGTGCCTCATACGTGCCTATTTGAAATAAATAATTTGACTTTGACATAGTTTTCTGATTATTTTTAGGTAAAAACCTTTTTTAGGTATTTATAATAACCAGTGATCGGAACAAGTTCGAAAAAGAACAGAGACAAAGTGGAGACTTCCATACGACAATTTTTTTCTTCGGAATATTTATTATTTTTATTTATATATTAAACAATTTTTTTTGTTTTTACTTATATTTATGTTGGTATGTCACCCCCGTGCAAGCACACGGGGGTGACATAGGATGAAATTCAAATACCTTGAAAACGGTGTGTCCTAGGCAAAAAATTACAGAAATTTAACCCCCTGTGTCATCCACGTGCAGCACCATGCCAACATGAATTTAAGTAAAATAAAACATTTAATATAATATAAATATTAAATATTCCGAAAAAAAAATTGTCGTAAGGAAGTTTCCACTTTTTTAGGGTTCCGTAGTAAAAAGGAACCCTTATAGTTTCGCCATGTCCGTCTGTCTGTCTGTCTGTCCGAAAAATTCGTCAAATAAAACCATGAAAAAAAATTTTTTTTAAGGTACAGGAGGTACCCTAAAAAAAATTGTTTTTAAGTGAAATGGGGATGATATTTCTTTTTCTCGTCTATTCCATAGTGCGGGGTATCGTTGGATAGGCCGTTTAAAAATATTGTGGGTTTTATAGAACCATTTTTCAATTAAGGGATCCGTTTGCGTAATATTAAGCTTTAAAGTGCTATTTTTTGTTAGAGTCAAGTGTCCCCCCCCCCCTGCCAGCTAAATGGTTGGTTTTGGATAGGTGAAAAGATTCATGGCAATAGTATATACAACGAAATTAAAAGGAACACTATCAGAGCTAAGTAGGCTTAACAAGTTAACGAGTAATAGTCGACCAACTTGAATTTGCAGTTGGAGAATTGACCGTAACGTATATCGATGTATGGGAGTGCATGTTTTTCAACTACAATGTTAAGTTTGTTTTTGGGATAAATTCATCCCAACTACGGAACCCTTCATTGTGCGTGGTCCGACATGCACTTGGCCGGTTTTTTTTTACTTTATTTTTGGAACTTTCGGCAAATTAGCTCTACGATTCCGATCACATCAATAACACAAGCTCGTGACTAAATAAAACAGCCGCACGGTTGAACAAAGGTTAAGCTACGCTAGCTGCGGTTGGTTAGTGGATGGGTGATCACACATTACATATCGAACGAGACCCCTCCGTACCTCGGAAAGCACGTTAACCGTTGATCCGGCTGCCATTCATAGATTTTTAGGTCTTTACGGGTAGTGAGAAGCCTGAAAGTGTGACAACCAGTCTTGCCAAGGTTTTCGCCCATCCAGTAACGTTGCCAACGCAAGCGCCGACACACGTGTATCATTTTTAGGGTTCCGTACCAAAATGGTAAAAAGGAACCCTTATGGTGAGACTAAGTCTGTCTGTCTGTCTGTCACACCTGGATATCTCAAGAACTACTAATGCTCTCTCAACTTGAAATTTAGAATAGTTTTAGATGACGTTTGCCCAACTATTTTGCAATCAAGAAAGAAATTAAAAAATTAAAATGTAATGAAATTAAAATCTTTTTTGCAAAAGGGACTGAAAGGGGGTCTTAAAAATTGAAAGAGGGGCTACTAGGGCATGTGGGGTATCATATGAAAGAACGTTAATTTGCACATTCTCAAACATTAATTTTTTATTTTTTAGGTAGTATAGTTTCCGACTTTTGACGAAAAATTAAAAAAAAAGTTTCCCCCCCTTATCTCCAAAGTTTGCAGACATAAAAATTTTAAAGCATTCTATATGATAGAAGCTTATGTAAAGATTACAGGAAAAATAAAACGATGTCTCTAAATAGCACCGTTTTTCAGAAATCATAAGTGCGCGAGTCCGACTCGCTCCTGACCGGTTTTTTTTCTTTTCGTAATCGCATTTTTGTTTATTGTTTCTCTGTTTGGTGAAATATTAATTCCAAGAGCTTAATTAATTCAGGAGCCAGGCTCGCAGGTATTTCCGACGGCTTGTACATAGCAACTGGGTTTGTGATTAAACTTGAAACCAAGTTAAATACTGGTATTGCTACATCTGGTTAGACTAGAATACGATCCCAACATATTTGGAAAAAGCAAAAGCCTATGCAGATTAATACTATTTTTTACATAACTTCTGAAATTTATGTTAGGTTGAACACAGAACAGTCCAATAAATTAAATAACGTAACATCATAACATCACGCCTGCAATCCCCAAAGGGTTAGGCAGAGGTGTATCTAATAGTACACCCACATTTCGCCAGTTTTGTTTAAGTCCCATGCAATAGGGGGCGAGCCTATTGCCATCAACCGGGCACAAATCCGGACTCCGGGCTGCTACTGAGGAATTTCTAAAAATCCCAATAACACTTTGCCCGACCTGGGAATCGAACCCAGGACCTCATGCTCTGCAGTCGCTTGCGACCACTAGACCAACGAGGCAGCACACTACTGAGTTACTATAACATACAGCTATTTATTCATTATGTGTTACGTTATTTTCATTTACAATAAAATATTTTATACCAAAACAATTGAACAATCCGCTACAAAGTAAATCAATGACAGACAAAAGTCATAACGGAATAATAGCGTTATTCTGTTTTCAATTTTAACAAAAAAATAAATAAATACAGATTACTCAGTAATCTAGCTAGGAGAGCAGCGATTCACCCAACGATTATATGTACCTACACCATCTTACAATAATGCATACTTTTTAATTAAGTCTCTCATGTACATCAAAATCTTTATTTACCTCAATAAATTATTAAATAAATAAAAAACAAAGCTTAAATGAAATGCTATTTTCATTTATGGTTTCCTTTGTTACTGCCTTTTATTAAATAGTACCTACAATCAAAACTAAATTTAATACTATCTGCACTTACCTACTCCAATGCATCCGCTAAACTAGGAGTTTTTAGCTGCAGTAAAATGAGACTTCTTACTGTAATTTCGTCAATAACTTAGAACATTTTTAGGGTTCCGTACCTCAAAAGGAAAACACGGAACCCTTATAGGATCACTCGTGTGTCTATCTGTCTGTCCGTCTGTCACAGTCAATTTGCTTGTTGTAAGGATTTCAGATAAATATATTTTTTATAATTTTAAAATGAATGCTATTAAAGTTATTTAAAAAAATCAATGAAAATTGACCATCACCCCCATCTTTGCAACTGCTGAGCCAAAAATGTTGAAAAGAATACAGAAAATAGTTCTTTACTTATAAATTACAGGTAAATCTATATGAAGTCTGTGGTCTTAAAATAACATGGTAAATTTCTACAAACATACATTTCCAGTTGAAATGTATGAGGGAACGTGTTTTTCAACTACAGTGTTAAGTTTTTCTTAGGATAAATGCATCCCCACTAAGGAACCCTTTATTGTGCGTGATCGTCGGAAAAAAACCTTCGTTTTTTTTTAAGAAATGACAGTAAGGAAGTGTCATTTTACTTCAGCTACTTAAAAATCCGACTCTATGGTGAATTCTCTATTTCTCATGTTCCTACCTACTTACAGTAAACAATGCATAATATGCACAATAACCAATAACACACGCGTACACAATATGGTGTACTAAAGAGTATTCTATTCCACTCTAATGAAAGCTGGTACTTAGAAGCTTTTTGGTTGTTTTAAATCATAAAAAGATTAGCTATTAATAATTGAGATGCTGAGAACCAGATTATCGTATAATGTTGTGTTTATTTAGAAGGTTTGCGCCAATGACGTATTATAAATAGACTCAAAAACAGCGTAAGCCATGAATGTAGCTACATACTTGCGTACAATCATGCAGTGCGCGAAGAAAAGGAAAGACCGATACTTGCCGATAACTGTTGTTAGAAAGAGATGAACATACATATTTAGTTACGTCACTAGCTGCTGCATGTTCATTGGCGCGTACACGTCCGTCACAGCAGTCAGGAAAAATGGCTGTACAAGTACAAAACAAAAAACGTTTTGTTATAATAAAAAAATACAATAAGTACTTATGCATGAAATGAGACGTTTTTCTGTACTCCCACAGTAGTAGTGTAATATGTACATCGTGTATAAACACGGGAAGGCTTTTTCTTCACAAATAATTGCTGACGATAGTGATTGTTACGTGTAGCTGCATCACTGGGTGGTGCGCGACTAATTCCAAGTCGGGCAATTGCCTTGATTTTACTTTGCCATTTTTTAACGCGGGTAACGCATCTAAAGGTAACACATCATTGGTGTGCACATAAGAATGTTAAGGTGGATCCGCCTGTAGCCCCCAATGTCCTGATTTCATGAAAAAGTAATTCAATGGAACAACTCTAACTTAGAGAGATGTATTGATTCTAATGATTATAATTATATTAGTACTTATTTGATATAATCGCAAATCATATTTTGATCAAGATATAATCTGACACTGACCTGCAAATAGCAAAAAACTTAAGATAATTTGAATTTCGCCGCGAAGCTGCGGATCCTTAAATTACTTTCGTTGCTGAACGTAGATACCAACAAGATTTATTTATTTATTTAGGATCTCCAACAAAGGATACACATATACAATATAAATCACAATAACAATAAAGGCTCTAGTACATGTGCTCCTTCAATTACAGGAGACCACAGCATGCACACATAACTAGGTTTATACAGGATAAAAATAAAATAGATTAAATTAATGATGAAATTTGAGGAAATAAAATAAAATTAAAATTAACATACCATGATTGAGCATTCATATTATAATATCGTTTGGTATAATAATAATTTTTACACATTTGTTAACTATTGGAAGAAAGAAACGTTATAGTATACTTAGTTATCTTGCAATCGTTAAAGTTCTAATCGTTAAAAGATCACATTATTAGAGAGATGCTACAAGGGCGTTACGGCTAAGCTACGTTGTAGCAACGCAATGATTTCAACGCAGTCAATGCCACACGAGCGCTGCGTCGGCGCTGCGTAAACGCCTCTATCTCACCTTCGATATGCTATTAAATAACGCAGCTCCCTTCCCCACCTCGTCTCCCGATTATCCTTGTGCGTTCGCATGCGTTGCGACGCCTTCCGTCATTTTAACACATCATGTGGCATGTCGTTCTGATTTATATGTAAAACGACGGAGCGTCACCGCTCAGTCGATGCAGCGCCAACGCAACGCACAGAAAACACCCGTGTGGCACCGCCCTTATGTGCACACAGCACCAGCACCAATCTACGTTAAATAAAACAAAAGACAAATGTTTTTATTCCAAAACGTATTCTAAATTTCAAAATACCATCTATTCTGAAATTCATTCCGAAAATACAATAAATTCGAAATTCATTGTGTTATTTTATTTGAATTTGGAACGCTAACTGCGATCCGACGCGACCTCATTATGTCTGGCTGATGTAAAAAAATATTCGCAACCGAAATAACGTGGCACGGCTTTATATTTCGAGAATATACCTGGATTATGAATGTTTTTTTGAGTGAGTGAACGTATGAATATTGAAGAGGACTTTTGAAGGCTTTATATATAGAGAGCTTAGCAGTCTCACATAGCATCACATGATGAGAACGAGTCAAATTACATAAACTAAGCTTGCGATTTTTAGAGAAAATTGTGAAATTGGAATCAAATTAAGTATGGCCCGTCTTGACTTTACAATTATAATGTTTGGCTTTCATCTGTTTGCACACCCGAGGTCCTTAACATAATGATAAGTATTTCCACAAGTAGCCTGCAATGTTTCCACATTTATTACTTGCTGTTATGCATTTTTTGTCCAACATCCCTGCTTATCTACAGAACAGTAAAAACATCAGTAATTTTTCTTACACTGTGAACACTGGTTTTGTGGTTTTGTTTTATGCTGTTCTTCTGTTACCAATTATGGTGGTACTCGTACCTTCTACTTCCATGCCCTGCCTATGTTTATCTTCCATTCTCAATCATTCAAAATCACAAGACATTGCTTGCTACAAAGCATTCTAAATTCAAATAAAAATGTCATGGTATTAAGAATGCGTTTCGTTTTACGTTGACAACGCGGTGTGACACACGGCTCCTTCCGGGATGGGCAGAGTTCCAAGTGCCATCAGGACATGTCGTGTTGGTTTACTATAAAAAGTTGCATACATTGTGATTGTTTTATTAGAGCAGTATACTACTTCAGTATGGAGATAGCGATGTGTGTTTTGGAAAAGAATGTCTTAAGGGGACGATAACGGACTTTTAATGATTTATACTGAAGATCACGTCTAAACGAGTAGTGTTGATTATTTGAAAAAAATATGTGATAAATTAGAGCATTTTCTCAATAACTTAATATGTGAATATTTTAGATAATGTTTATATTACATAGTGAAATTAATTTGTAAAGTTATGTCTAACACGGATAAAAAAACTGAGAATGGCGCAAAATCTACCAAGCGTATTTTTCTGAAACCTTCACTAATTTAATGATAATTTAATTATTGATCTTTTATTATAAGCGTTTTATTAAAATACCTTTTGGTTTGTGTATAATAAATTAATAATGCGTCAAATTGGGGACAGCGTTCCTTGATGGGCGATTCCTATTACTGGATGAACGTACGACGCGTTGCGTGAGCTCAGTACAGAACACGCAAGCTAACCACTCAAGGTCACTAGCATATATCTGCGTCTTAAGATGTCATGTCGGTGTGAGAACACCGTGAAAAGTAACTTCGTGCACAGGATAATGCACGTTCGCTTAAAGTCGCAACTCCAACTAGTAGAATTTTAGTTAAAAAGGTGTTTCATAAATTTATTAAGTGTAATTATATTTAATTTAAAATACGGACCTATTACAAACAAATTAAATCTCTATTTTATGGTTGACAGCCCTACATATTACCTTAAAACTTTTAAAATGAGCTGACACGCACAAACGTGAATTTATTTTATTTCTATAAAGCGCTGTTGGCGGTTTCAGCTTTCAGCCATTATCAGGGGTCTACTCCGAAGATAAATCGGCCGTTCCGATTCGGCCGTTTCCTGACAAGGGCTAACTATGGCAGGCGACATCGAATAAGTCGATAAGTCAAAGCCAAAAATGTGACTTGAAGTCGGGTAACTTAAGGACTAAAAGTCAAAAAAATAAACTTTGGAAGCCGAGAAACGGCCGAATATTCGGTCGATACTTTGGATTATCGGAGTACACCCCCAGATGTTTTCTGGGATGCATTTGGGTTGTGTGCGATTCCATTGTATCGTAGGAATAATATTAAATAACTTTAGTCTTTAGCAAATTATCATGTAGCTCATATGCTACTTTTAAGCCCTCATAATCTCTGTATATGATCAAGTAACACGCCCTTTTATTTCATTTGCCGAACCTTCTGATTTAATCACATCAACAAAACACTTATCGGCAAACCATTAAGCGACATCGTATCATGAGTTGGTAGAGACTAAATATTAGTTTCTCTGGTCTAGTATTTGCCATCTTTTTAGGCGAGTTACATCTTCCTCTCAAGTTAATAGGTTCTTAGCCAGTTTATTTGTGTGTTTATTGAGTCTTTCTTTGTATCTCTTGCATATTTTACAGGCTTCCTCCTTCACGGTCGGTATCTCCAGGTATTTATCTATTTCCGTGTTTCTCGCGAACCAGTGTGCATTTGGAATAGTTCTTAGAGCAATGTTTTGAAATCTCTGGAGGATCTCGATATTGGAGTTGCTAGCTCAGCCTCCCAGCTCTATCCCGTAGGTCCAGGTCCAGATTGGCTTTATCATAGCCTTGTACACAAGTAATTTTTAGGGTTCCGTACCAAAACAGTAAAAAGGAACCCTTATGGTGAGACTAAGTCTGTCTGTCTGTCACACCTGGATATCTCAAGAACGATATGCTATCAACTTGAAATTTAGGATAGTTTAAGATGACGTTTGGCCAACTATTTTGCAAACAAGAAAAGAAAATAAAAATATATAAATCTTTTTTGAAAAGGGACTGAAAGGGGTCTTAAAAATTTGAAGTGGGGCATGTGGGGTATCATATGAAAGAGCGCTGTTTGCACTTTCTCAAAAAAATTTTTTTTAGGTAGCATAGTTTCCGACATTTGATGAAAGATTTAAAAAAAATACCGTACTCTTATCTCCGAAGTTGTCATAGATACAAATCTGAAATTATTCTATGTGATAGAAGTCTATGTAAAGATTACAGGGAAAATAAAACGATGTCTCTAAATAGCACAGTTTTTCAGAAATCATCAACATCATATAAACGTACGGAACCCTCGGTGCGCGAGTCCGACTCGCTCTTGACCGTTTTTTTACTGAGGGATAGCCGGGAACGCCCTAGTAACCAAGATAGACCTTTGAATTGCAAGGTGGCTTCTGTTTTCGTTTTCTTCTGTGGTTAGCCCAGGTAAGTCTTCTATCCAAGTGTAGACCGAGATAATATTTCAAGCTGTTATTACTAGGTAGCGATTTGTCCTCCACACGCACAGCGGGGCGACAATGGCCTACTGTGACATGACATGAGTCACACATTTTATCACAGTTTGAGCGATAAAACTGTTTTGTCATAAAATGCCAGTACAAATTAACATGACATAATTTATCATGTCTTGTCACAAACATCTTAGCACGCCCGTGCTCGGCCCACCTTTCCGGAGTGTGAATTTCACTTGTGTTGATTTAGAATAGAATAGAATAGAATAGACATTTATTTTGCAAATATGGGTAATACATAATAGGTGACAAGATACATTAAAGGTCAGCCATATTTCACCATTCGGCATGCAAACATTTACATTATTAAAGTACCTATAACCAAAGGCAAATCCATTATAAAAGTAATTCAGCAAAAATCATTTTCCGATAAAAACTCAGTCACACTGTAGTACGTCTTATCCATTAAAAATGTACGTAGTCTACTCTTGAACTGCACTGTTGTTAATTCTCTCCAACTACTTGGTAATTTATTATATATAATTGGGGCCATACAGTAGACACTTTTGCGCACCAAAGTAGTTTGACACGTTAATTGGCATAATTTACTATTGCGTACGTCCACTTCTGAAACGACACATTACATAAACTCACGCCTTCTTCCCATGGGGGTAGGCAGAAACTATAGGACGCCTCTTGCTATGCTCCTTACATACTCCTTTTGCTACGCCTACGTTCATATATCTAGTCATACACGCACGCCGGTTGCGAGTACTACGCGTCTACGCACCTGACCTTTCTGAAGAACATCGACGTCGATTGTCGTTTTTTTTGTCGTTTGTCGTGTCGTTTTTCGTTTTTATGTGAAACGGCACATTAACTTGTAAAAAAAAACTTTTAAAGATAATAATTATTACTTCTTAAGATAATAAGATTCAAAATTGTTGGTCCACCACGTAATTATAAGCTTCAGAAGAGCGAAGTGTCCTAACACAGGCAATTTTTGTCTAAAAGATCACTTCAACCACTAGATGTAGTACATAACTTGTGAAAGAAAATAAATTATTGAAAAAATGACACACCTACATAAGTACCTACTATGATAACATCAAAACACAATCTCATCAAAATAAACAACAATTCTGTTACCAAACATATTTCATTCGACAATTCCCTAAAGAAAAATGGTAGCAAACGATAAACTTTACTAACAAGTGGGTAGATTTATGTATAATGTATAATTCATATCTCCATTGATATTCATGTAAGTCGAGGGGTTTGCATAAAAAGATCAGTATTCGAGATATGATGCGTGGTATGGTAATAGAACCCCTTTCATGAGATTTAAGACGTTATTAATCTAATTTTTGGATTGAGTTTGGTACGTTTTCTGGATAATTCTATTCAAAGGTACGGGTAAAAGTTTTTCCATATGGTCAGTAATTTATGTGGAATGAATACTCGTAGTACCTAAGTTTTGAGATATTTCAGGTAGAAATTAAAATCGGTTCAGTTTAATAAACGTACCTACCAAGAGGCAGAAAAATGGACATAACTTTGACGATAATTCTAATAAATAGGTATATAGGTAGGTTAAATATTGTATGTAATTATTTTCTGATAATACGTAGTTTATTCGCTAGTTAAGTATTGCACGTGTTTTTTAGGGTTCCGTACCCAAGAGCAAAGTGGAACCATATTACTAAGACTCCGCTGTCCGTCCCTTTGTCTGTCTGTCCGTCTGTCACCAGGCTGTATCTCATGAACCGTGATAGTTAGACAGTTGAAATTTTCACAGATGATGTATTTCTGTTGCCGCTAGGTATAACAACAAATACTAAAAAAAGCATTTTCTGCAAATTACAAACTATGAATATGCATTTTAGTTGATATACTTACTACCATATTTAGTTGTGCTATTATTATATTATTTAAGAAGCAGAGATCGGAGTATCTGTGTACTCAATAAAATTTAAATTTTTCAATATTTTTTAAATCAATAATAATATTTTTCTACATGCGGCCTTGGTATGACGCCTAGATTCCGATCTCTGAAAATAATTAAGTAATTAAGTATGTAAAAACTTAAAATATCCCTTGTTTGTCTTTGTAGTGTCTTGTTTTACTCACAATCTTACAGTATAAATTGTTACTTTGTGGTACCTATATTATAGATAATAAGTATAAATATAATTTCCGAACTCACTAGTCATGTATAAGCCATCAAAGGCTTCTGTGGTTTTTAGCATAAAATTATTAACTCTGCGATATACTTTCTTTTTTAAACATTAATAAAAAAAATGTTTAAGGGGGGCTCCCATACAACAAACGTGATTTTTTTACCGTTTTTATATGTACGGAACCCTTCGTGCGCGAGTCCGACTCGCACTTGGCCGGTTTTATAGATAATGGTACGAAACCCTTCGTTCACGAGTCCGACTCGCACTTGGCCGGTATTTTTTTACTGCCGACTTAAAAATGAATCGACAAAAACATAAATGTTGATGTCTGATTTTTCTTGCTGACTTAATATTAAATGGCTAATCATTTTATTATTTTTAATTGGTTATTGCATAACGCAATCTAATCTAATTATTACCCACGTCACTATCACTGTGAAAATTACATATACATAATTGATAATTAAAGAGTTATGTATGTATTTTTAACTACTCATTCATCATATTATATAACTATTATTATTTATTTATAAATCAGATAACATGATCCATTATATAGTAACAACAGAAGCTTATAAACTATGTTAGTAGGTAAATAATTTAAATATAAATAACAAATAATTATTATGTTATCAACATAAATAAATAAAAACCAGATAAAAATCGCCAGAAATACTATATTTTTATTGTTACAATGCAAAAATATAACTGCATCGGCCGGGAATCGAACCCGGGCTAAATGAGTCATGGATAGTTGATTAAATAAATAAAAATTGAATTGAATAATCATCCGCACATATAATACGTTTAAAAAATTACCCCGTAGTTTTTACAAGAAAAAAGGTCTTGCATCGGCCGGGAATCGAACCCGGGCCGCCCGCGTGGCAGGCGAGCATTCTACCACTGAACCACCGATGCTTGATACATATTTGTCTAAAATACCTATCAGTTCATGAGGTTATAGAGAGTAAAAGTAAAGATGTGTGCGCAAGAGCACCTTTCACCATGAATTGACCTCGCTACATTAGTTTGCTGATAAAAAAGAATATTATGACGGTTGACGGCTACACGGGTAGTTTGATAGACACATTTGTTAAATAATAATTTCTGATAGTAGTACTTAGTAGGCAAACTTGAGCACCACATTTAATAGCTTATTCCATTTAGTTAAATTCTGTAATTGCACGCTTCATAAGCGAAGCGTTGAGGTTGTGCTCTACTCTGGACATTTCAAAAAAAGCCGTTTTCTCGAAACTGAAATCGTTTTTTTTTTTTATTTATATTGCACTTACAGGTTAATATGAGTGTACTAATATCAAATCAAATAATTTGTCAGACACATAAAATATAATTCAATAACAATTATTTTGTTTAATTATTGCATAGTAAATAATAACATTAAAAATGATCTTTCCTGGACGTCCGTGTGTCTGTGTTTATAGATTGGTGTATGTGGCAGGGAAATTGGTCGAAAAAATGATCGTACCGGAATGGTTTTTTTTATTACCTATCTAAAGTAATACACTACGGACTTTCTCAATTAATATGAGCGTTCAATTCACTGTCGTTTAATTATTATTCATAAAAAACTAATATACGACTGTGCATTTTTTTTGTATATATATCTATTTAATATAGTATTTTTTTCCTCACCTTATAATTATGGCGCCACTAAACCATAGCAGAGTTTTCTGTTTTTTATTGTTTTTTGTTTTTTTTTATTATTATTTATAATTGTTTTTTATTTTATTTCATTTGATTAAATATCTTATTGTTAGCAGTAATAAGGAAAAAACGACGGGAACGTTTTGAGGCGTGCACTTTTGGATTTTCTAAATGTTTAACAATTTAGACGAACTAAAGCCAAGTGCCAACCCTTTACTGAACTGGCAGTGGGCTGGCCATGTTTGGCGAAGGACCGACGGCCGGTGGAGCAGACGAGTCCTGGGGGTCTACTCCGAAGCGTTAATGTATTTTATAACTTCCATGGTTTCCTTTTTTGCTTTGAATCCTTACCCGACTTCAAGTCACATGTTTGGCTTTGGCTTATCTCTTTGATTGTCGTAATCAGCCATAGTTAGCCGTAGTCAAGCAACAGCTGAACATTCGGCCGGTACTTTGGATTTATGTTCTGAGTAGACCCCCTGGAGTGAAGACCGCGTATCGACAAGCGTAGTGTGGGGCGCCCCCCAGCTAGATAGACCGACGACCTTAAAAAGGTGGCTGGGACAGACTGGATGCGGAAGGCGGAGGACAGGGTGTTGTGGCACAGCCTGAGATAGGCCTATGTCCGGCAGTAGACTGCTATAGGATGAGTTGATTGATTTTGATTGAACCCTTTACTGCGTATTGCACCCACGCAAATTGATGCAAAACATAATTATCCTTACTAAACATGCAACAACTGCTGCATGCAACTGGGTAGCACTGGAGGTCAGATAGGCAGTCGCTCCATTTAAAAAACTGCTATTCTGCTGCATCCAGTTACACGGGAAGCTGACCCCACGATAGTTAGGAAAAGGCATGCAGATTGATTATTTATTTATCAATCGATCTAGCTGACAGCTGTACAATTTTGTTTTTTTTTTTTTTAAACGTTGCCCCACACTAGGAATTTCTCCTGTATCGTGGGTGCGTTTACAAACATTTAAATTCACATACACAAATAGCCAGACCCGAAACAGTGCGGGAATCGAACCCGCGACACGCAGCGCAGCAGTCAATCGCGTAACTAACTGCGCCAACCGTGTCGTCAAATTACTCTATTGCTTTATTGTTTATATACTGACTATCTCGTGCTAAATTCAAATTAATTTATTTGCTAGAATGTAGTTACAAATCAAGAACATAAGAATCCTGGCCCAATTACATTCTACCATTACATAAGGTGTGCAAATATGTCATAATAACATTAATTTAATTTATAAATAAAAGATAATTTAACAATGCGATTTGAATTATTAAGATTCAGGAACATACATTAATTAACGACAAAATAGAAAAAGAAAAATAAAATATCTGTTAAAATGTCAAATTACAAATATAATGCAAAGTCCATATTCCTTGTAAGTCACGATTCAATAATATTATTAAACATTAAGTTAATTATTTTAAGGTGTGTACTTTATCAATATAATTTAGTTTGACCTTCTGCACGATATGACATAAATTCGTTTAAATCATAAAAACTATTTTCTTTTTACATTTTGACACTGTTAATTTTAAATTTTGCTAACGTGAGATAAGAATAAGTACACAAGTTTACTTCAATAAGTAAAAGGTCGAAGCAATATAATAATTAACAACAGGCATATTTTGCGCGTGTAATAAAAGGACCTGCCCTGCGGCCTATACGAAATATTTACCCTATTTTGTAGGGCTATGTCTGTTGAGGTCGAACCTCGGAGTCACGTTTGAGACATTAGGTAAGTCGTAATCTGTTACGTGGCCACACTTTGTTGTTGACCAGGGGGTTTATAAAACAGGTCAATCTCATCGAGATATAAGTACTAACGTACTAGAGAAGACACCGTAAATTCCTACTTTGTCTCGTTCAACTGCGGCGATCGCGCCGCACCTCACTCAGTCGCTCTCTAGCTCTTTCGCGCCTAGTACTTCCGACAATAATAAATTATATAGAATAAATACACTTCCGCAGCAAATCTAGCGCTGTGGTAAATTAGTTACGGTTTAGACGAATTGTTATTATTTTAGCGCTGCGCGAACTAAAGATTCAAATTACGAAGAATAGGACAATTCAGTTATTTGACGTAGCTTCTCTAGTACGTTAGTACTTATATCTCGATGGTCAATCTATACTTAATATAAGGACAGTGACCAAAAACGTAGGAAGTGGTGTATTTGGTTTTATACCGCGACCATCGTTGAAACCTTAGTCGGTATTGAAAAAACCTATCACAAAAATGAATTGGTAAACGATTTTTTCTACAAATGCAGTCCGAGATGATATATTTGAACTTGAATTGTTACGTAAAAATAAGATCGAACCTGTCCAAACCTGCTTTTAGATGATAAATATGTAAAAGTATTTTTTTTTAAAATTAAGTATCCTATTTCTTACAGAGGGTGTCGTAAAAGGCGACTAAGGGACTTACTAGAGAATGGGCAGCAGCGTTCTCTTTGCATCTCTGCGATCGCCAATCGGCCATAGGCCTCCCCCAAAAGGAGGGGTTGCCATAATCTCCACGCTTGGCAGGCGGGTTGGCGATCGCAGTATGGTGTTAAAATGCATAGAGAACGCTGCTGCCCATTCTCTAGTAAGTCCTTTAGTCGCCTTTTACGACACCCACGGGGAGAAATAGGATGGTACTATTCCGTCCGGCACCACACGGAATGGTATTATGCCACTCACAGATTTTTCGTAAATAATTATTAAAAAACCATTTTGAGGTACCGAAATGTATGTTGAAGTCATTAACTTTTTCGGTGTATATTTTTTATTTTTATTTTATCCTGTTATGGTATATAGACTATAGACACCATTCATAAGTACTTAACATTATTCACATTTACCCGCATATTGATCAGGTCTCTACACTTCCTCACATAAATCTTTCTCGTCCATTCTTCCATTCAATTCTTCAGCACGTAACGAAAGTATTCTGTGGCGCATTTCGACTCCTAGCTCGAGTAATGGTTGATCTAGTTCTGCATTGCAATCGAAAATAAATAGCCTTTCGATACTATCTCGACTTTGAGAAACAGTTTCAGTAAACCATCTGTCGTGGCATATAATAATCAACATTTATTCAGACTATTTAAAATTACGGTAGGGTAGGGTAAGGGTACTCAAATAAAGTTATAAACAAGTTGTGAAAAGTAAAAAATATTCTATTATGTCACCCAGATGTCTTTGTGTATACTATTGGTAAAGGCCTCCTCCATTTCCTTTCATTTCTCCCTATCGACTGCTCGTGGCATAACTGCCTGATATTAATTATTAAGGGGGATGCGCTAAGTTCAAAAAATCCTACTGAATGATTATTTCAGAAATATTCATTCAGTAGAAGTTTTTGAAGAGAGTTAGTTGTATTGCCGATTCTAATGATTATAATTCTGTAAAGCCATATTGGTTATGGCCGCGAATCATAATTAGATCAACATAAAACCTGTTACTGACCTGAAAATTGCAAAAAACGTTGGAAAATTGAATTTCGCGGGCTACCTTAGCGCATCCCCCTTAATATCTATCAATCTAAGGGACAGCCTTCCGCAGACTGATGGGGTCAATTCAGTATATCGTACTAAGATGACCGGTACATGAAATTATTTCAGGGACGTTATGGGAATCCAATGACCTGAGTCGCGGCAAGGTGGACGGCCGCGCTCGCTGATTTCAGGTGTCTTTCGTTAGAGAATTTCAACATCCATTGCTGTTTTGTTTTATTTTAGGTGTGTTTATTTTCATTAATGGAGCCCTGCGTACAGATAATGTAATTTTACATTGAAATAAAGGAATAGTAACTGAAATTACGATTAAAAAAGACCGATCAAAGCGAGTCGGACTCGCGCACCGAGGGTTCCGTACGTATATATGATGTTGATGATTTCTGAAAAACTGTGCTATTTAGAGACATCGTTTTATTTTTCTTGTAATCTTTACATAAACTTCTATCACATAGAATAATTTCAAATTTTTATCTATGCAAACTTCGGAGATAAGGGGGGGGGGGGAACTGTATTTTTTTTACATTTTTCATCAAAAGTCGGAAACTATGCTGCCTAAAAAATAAAAAATAAATGTTTGAGAATGTGCAAACAGCGCTCTTTCATATGATACCCCACATGCCCTAGTAGCTCCAAATTTTTAAGACCCTCTTTCAGTCCCTTTTGCAAAACAATATATTATTTTAAATTTATTTCTTGTTTGCAAAGTAGTTGGGGTAACGTCATCTAAAACTATTCTAAGTTTTAAGTTGATAGCGTTAGTAGTTCGTTAGATATCCAGGTGTGATAGACAGACAGACAGACTTAGTCTCACCATAAGGGTTCCTTTTTACCATTTTGGTACAGAACCCTAAGAACCGCAATACAAAGTAGTAAAATTAAAGTTTAAGAAGAAGCGATGTCAAAGAAAATCTACCTACGTATAGAGTAGAATAGAATAACACAGCATTTTGTGAAATGTCGAAAATCGAACCAAGAAGGTTCGTAACTTATAATATTATATATATATTATATTATCAAGGACTCGGGACTGGGCAGCGTTCGGAAAGCTACGCAATATCTTTTCATCCCACATACCGCAGTGTCTCAAGACGAAAGTCTTTGACCAGTGCGTGTTGTCAGTGACGACCTATGGCACTGAAACGTGGTCGCTCACTGTTGGAACCTTCAGTCTGGTTGGCGAGGGATGTAAATGAAATACCGGAGTCCAATTAATACAACGTATATTACTAATTCAGGAGTTACGTTACAGTGGCGTTTCTTACAAGATATTGATAGTACACAAGTTAACTCTAGGGCGCGGCGGAGACGACTGCCCGCTCGGCCGTGTGCATGCGCGGGGCCCATTGCAATATGCCTCGTTTGCATTATTGCTACTGTAGTTCCTATATACCTCCCCCCATTAAAAATAAAGATGTATCCTTAATTAATCTTATCCTAAAACGTTAAGGGTAGTCACCATGACAAACTACTCTGCTATAAAAATAATTGGTCACCCTATGAGTCGACAGTATTTGTCATGATGACGCCATACAAAAATGAAATGCACACATTACTATTTTGGCACGCAGGCCCTGTTATTCGAATTGCATAGTTGCTAATCTATTGTAACACACACTTACATTGTTAATACATACATGATTATATTATGTTACCGAGAATTATTGTTATCGAAGACATTTCCTGTAATACAATTTTTTAACATACCGTGGTTTTATTTCTTAGTTCCTTACAATGTTGATGTTTATCTAGCCCCAAATATTACAATAATTGATTTACTTATTCTTACATTCTTATGTTACAGTTACACTTTCTTATTACGCGTATGAAGCCTGCGGGGCTGCTGTAGTTGCAGGTCCCTCTGACCACACCGATGTCAGTTCCTTTCTGAACCACTTCCTAGCGCTGGCACAACATTGTCTCCCACATAAGCAAATGCACATGGTCACCAACACAATGCCGATCACCATTATAATTAACCCATAGTTTTCCAATTGGTTCTGTATATCGCTGACTTGCTTTGCGTTATTAGCTCCCTGCTGAGCTATAATGACTTCTTCGTTTCTGGTGTTGTAACTTCCCATTGTATTTAATTGTAACTAAATTGTTGCTACGCTTGGTGTGCAGTTGCTTCTTTGGCCGAAAATGTTATGCGCGATTTTTTACAATAATATTTATACCTATTACTTGTTCTATGGCAACAAAAATCGCACTGTCGGTTTTACACGCCGACCGCTGCGTGTGGTCATACCTATAGGCGGAAGCGATTTATTGTCATCTTTCTTTTCGGCATTGTTTTGTGGTTGTTTGTGCAAATAATCCGTATCATAATTCTGCTCGTTCTCTTTCAACATATACGCTGGTTTTAGTCTATCTATTGATAAATCGCTTTCTCTATTAGGTAACTTAATTCTAAAGACCTTATCGTTTCTATTTATGACTCTGTATGGGCCGTCATAGGTAGGACAAAGTGATTTTTTCATTAAGTCGTTCCTTATAAATACATGAGTACACGACTTTAAATCTTTACTTACAAAAACATTTCGTGATTCGCAAGTCGTAGCTTGCTTATTGCTTGACGCAGCTGTCCTACATATGTGCTGGGGTCGTTGTCTTGTTGTTTTTTTGTGTGGAAAAAATCACCTGGCAACCTAACTGTTTCCCCATATACCATCTCAGCAGCACTGAAACCCGAGTCACTTCTACAGGCTGCACGGAGTCCTAGCATAACCATTTGCAGTTCGTCGACCCAATCCATGCTTTGTGTCAAACGTGCTGTTAATGCGCTTTTTAATGAGCGATGCCACCTTTCTACTAACCCGTTGCTCTGCGGGTGGTACGGAGTTGTCCTAATTCTTTGAATGCCTAACCATCTCATGAGACTGTTAAAAAGGTCGCTTTCGAATTGTCTGCCCTGGTCGGTCGTTATTCTACTTGGGCAACCAAACCTGCATATCCAGTGCTCGTAAATAACCCTGGAGACCGTATCAGCTGAAATGTCTGAAACTGGAATAGCTTCTGGCCAACGCGTAAAACGATCTATAATGGTTATGCAATAACGCTGTCCGTGTTTTGACGTGGGCAATGGACCTACAATGTCTGTATGTATGTGTTCGAACCTGTTGCATGGCGGGAAACTACCTATATTTGAAACTGTATGTCTACTAACTTTTGCCTTCTGACACTGAATACATGCTCTAGTCCATTCGTTAATTTCTTTATTCATGCCTGGCCAGAAGTATCTCTGTGCGATCATCTTACGCGTAGTGCGTACACCTGGATGACTAATGTTATGTATGTTACTAAAAACTGTTTTTCTAAATTTGTCTGTTAAAAAAGGTCTGGCACTACCGGTTGATACCTCGCAGTAGATTTGCCTATCTGTTTCCAGCATACCTACGTGTTTGAATGCCAACCTTTTGTTGGCGTTGCTACCTATCGTAACTCGATCACTCGCTTGCGCCTGAGCTAATTCGTCGAAATCGAGTACCGTTGGGCAAACAATTGCCTCTACACGTGATAACGCGTCCGCGACTGTATTATCTTGGCCCTTTACATATTGTATGTCGCTGGTAAACTCGCTAATGTACAATAATTGTCTGGCCCTTCTTGGTATCTCCTTGTCGTTACCTACTTTAGTGAATGCATATATTAATGGTTTGTGGTCTGTATAAATGGTGATTTGTCGTCCCTCTACCCAATTGCGGAAATGAACCATGGCCATGTAAATTGCTGCTAACTCTTTGTCATACGTACTATACTTCAATTGTGCCTGTGATAACTGCTTGGAGAAATAACCGACTGGTTTCCAATTTCCACCTACTTTTTGTTGTAATACTGCCCCTACACACGTATCCGATGCGTCGGTCATTATTGACACCGGCGCGTCAGCACTTGGGTGAAACAATGTAGTCGCTTCTTTAATGCTGACTTTACATTGTTCGAATGCCTCTATACTTTTGTTACCCCACGGTATTTTTGTTTTGTCTTTTTTCTTGGCGTTGTGTAAAAACTTATTAAGTACCGCTTGATGCTGGCCAGTTGAGCTACCGGTGGTGGTGGTGGTGTTGGACTCATGCTGGAGAACCCTTTAAATTCCCGCCGATGGTTCCAAGTCGACGGGGAGTCGCCTTCCGCACAGCCGCACAATATCACTTAACTGTCTATTGTTCGCTCACTTTGGTACACTACCGCGATTTACATGCCCACAACCAAGACCTTGAGATTACGTCGGGGTCACCAATGTTGGAACCTTCAGTCTGGTTGGCGAGGGATGTAAATGAAATACCGGAGTCCAATTAATACAACGTATATTACTAATTAAGGAGTTACGTTAAAGTGGCGTTTCTTACAAGATATTGATAGTACACAAGTTAACTATAGGGCGCGGCGGAGACGACTGCCCGCTCCGCCGTGTGCATGCGCGGGGCCCATTGCAATATGCCTCGTTTGCATTATTGCTACTGTAGTTCCTACACTCACAATGGGCCTTATCAGAAGGCTAAAAGTCACCCAAAGGGCAATGGAGAGGGCTATGTTTGGAGTTTCCCTACGTGATTGAATCAGAAATGAAGACATCCGCAGGCGAACCAAGTTAACCGACATAGCCTGAAGAATTGCCTAGCTTAAGTGGCAGTGGGCAGGGCACATTGCTCGCAGAACTGATCGCCGATGGGGCCGAAAGGTTCCGGAGTGGTGACCGCGTACTGGAAGACGTAGTGTTGGAAGGTCTTCTACAAGGTGGACTGATTGATGACCTTGTGAAGACTGCAGATATCCGCTGGATGCGGGAAGCACATAACCGGTCGAAGTGGCGGTGCTTGGGCTCCCCCAAGCACCGCCACTTCGACCGGTTCTGTGCTGTGGGAAGTGGCGGTGCTTGGGGCAGGCCTATGTCCAGCAGTGCACGTCTTTCGGCTAAAATTATGAAGGACTCGGTAGTACATTAATAATAATAATAAAAAGCAGTGTTTCCCACCGCAGCTGGAAGTTGAAGCCATAAGGAAACATCGTTAAGCTACACATAGATAATTTAGAAGATAGATGTAACGCTCACAGAGAGATTTCGAACTTAGAGAAATACCATTGGAACTCGAGCGACAGTCATTCTTATCCACAAATATAACGATGCTGATCAGCTCTTCAGTACACAATGTGCCCGGGTTTTCAAGACCAAATTTGGTTTTGCTCGCCATCAGGAAGCTCACGAAAGAAAAGAAAAGTAGCCAGGGTCACTCTCGCCGGATACGGTAAAACAGGACATCACAGGACAGGGTTCTTAGAGGAAACATAAACAGTCTCATTGCAAAACGAGTTCTAACGTTGGTCCAAGCTTAAACCTTCGACCCATTTATTATAATTCAAACTTTTTTACAAAATGTACAAATTTCGACTCGAATTTAAAATCAATTTTGTAATTAGAACTTTAACTTTGTTGGAATAAAGTTCGAAATGCAAAAATGACTCGATGGTTTAAACCAAGTCTACAGATAAACCTTGTTTAATAATAAGACTGATGTACTTCACTTTCTGCTTCCTCACAATACCCAAATTCAACTCTATCTATGGCTACTCTGATCCAGCTGCTGCTTACTAGCCATACTTTTAAGATCGTTGCACCACCTAGCCTGACCCCTTGGCCACGAGATACACGCTCAAGCGTCACGGGACTTGCAACAGCGACTGCGAAGAACACAAATGAAAGAAGTTGTTTAGGGCATATCATGGGTCACAGCGACGCGACCTTGTGGAGCGACGACGGATGGAAACAGGTGACGCGCGTGAGTTTCGCTTGTCGGCTCGCCCAAAGCCGTGAACGAGGCCTCAGGATCCTACCATCACGTTCAGCGATTCGCGGTCTACAGGTCCAGGACACAATATGGCCGGAGCATTATAATTTAAAGGAAGTAAGGTGCAGTGCACAATGTGGACCGATGACCAGGTAGAGGTCGCGGGAATCAATTGGCGATGCTTGCTTGATGATGCTTGGGGGACGCCCAGCAGTGGACGTCTTTTGACTGAAATTATTCGAGCCTGATAAGGAAGAACATGTTTAACGACATAAATTAAAATTTACAGGAGAGGTATTTTATTGATTATTTTATAAATTTTATTTTATAATTTTATAAAAAACTGAAATTATGTCGCTTACGATGTTCTTCCATATCAGGCTCATATTACGATGTTTATCTTTACCAGGCTCATATTATGAAGTTCAAGGTTTATTTTTAAATATTAATCGAGTTTTAGTAGTAGTCACCTCCTGCCGAAAGCTAACGATTTATCGGCTTAGAGGAGGTTGTGTTACGAAGCTTACCACACGCTTACCGATACATTTATGTCAAATATTTTCTTATACTAAGATTATCCATATGACTTTGTTGACATATAATAAAAAAGGGGCTCGTGGCTTTATGATAAAAGCCACATTGATCGACCGAAGGTTAAGCTACGCTTGGCAGATGGCAAGCGTAGCTTAACCTTCAGTTCGTAGATGGCCATCCATTACATAGAAAGACAGCTCCAAGCATCGGAAAGCACGTTAAGCCGTTGGTCCCGACTGTCATTCGTAGATCTTTGACAGTCGTTACGGGTATTCAGAAGCGCAAAACTCTGACAATCAGTCTTACCAAGGGGTATCGTGTTACCCAGTAACTGGATTGTGGAGGTAAGATAGGCAGTCGCTCCATGTAAAATACTGGTATTCAGCTACATCCGGTTAAACAGGAAGCTGACCCATTCCAACATAATTGGGAATAGTCTACGCAGATTGTTTGTTCATTTTATATAGAATTCAAATACCTAATCTTATGGGCAAAATCTCATACTGGGATGAACTATTTCAAAATTACTCAGGCAGTGGTATAAATATTCGCTGATGACATTGTGAAGGCCGCAGGAATCTGCTGTATGTGAGAATCGCAGGAGGAGTCGGTGTGGCGATAAAAAGTTGCCACAATCGGTTACAGAATTTAGTGATGGAAAAATCAAAACGCACATTAAACGTGCCCTTATCAAAAAAGCATATTATAAGATTAAGGACTACGTTGAAGACAAGGAAGTTTGGCATTAATTCCTTCTGTACATGTGGCTTCCCTGGTACCTCGTTAACTGCAAAACTATGTAAATGTCTATTAACTGCTCCCAAATTACGAAGTTATTTTTTATTTTTGTTTTATCGTTTTTTACAAACTTCACTGACATAATGTTTTTCATATTTGACATTATTATAATATACTTACCTACAATTTAAATTTCAACAAGGTTCTAACTTTTATTATTTTAATCATATTTTATATTGTTTTTTTTTTCAATGTGAGGACGTTGCAGGCCTAATAGACTGTAGATCTGTAGACCATTTTCTATTTTGTTAAGTACCTGGTACTTTTGACGGGCCTACGCGTCCTCTCATACCACAACACTGTAATTTGAAAACATTGTAAAAGCCAAATTTTTTTTTTTTTTTTAAAGTGACCGTGGAGTTTCATGTCGGCTCTTCTCCATAGGAAACGACCAATTGGAACCGTGCACCTAGCTTCTGACGTTTCATAAGTGCCCATGTAGGCTTAAGTGAAATAAAAATATTTTTGATTTTGATTTTTTTGATTTGATTGATGCTTGGGGGAGGGCTATGTCCAGCAGTAGACGTCTTTCGGCTGAAATGATGAAGACAGGTGGTAGTTGACTACCCAGGTGCTGGACGTGTATTCAAGTTTCGTCCCTCGTAGAATTTATTTCAATGCAATGATATTTGAAATGAATTAATTAAATGCACCGACCCCAGCGTGGTGTACCAGACTCGATTGAACCCAAAGATTCATACTAACCCTGGAGCCTCATGTTTCATGGGACTACAGAGGACATTGCATATCCAAGAGTGGACCGGAGGGCGCGATAATGGTAGGGAAGACGTGCCCTTGGGATAGGAGGGATTATTAGATACCGTACTGGATATGCATCCTTGAGTAGAGAGGCCATGGAATAGTGGAGAGGCTAAAAAAAATATACGCGTCGACTTGATAACCTCCTCCTTTTTTTCGACGGTTAAAATGTTGTACAATGGTCAAGAATGAAGTGATTAAATCCGTTCTCAGCACATAAAGCGTTCAGCTGCACTTCAGCCAGAAACTCAAATGAATACAATCACTTTGCTGAAACAAAAGTTTTGTTTCAGCAAAGTGATTGTATCAATCTCTACAAATATTGCGCTGAAAAATGGAATAGCATTTCTATGTTTTTTTTTCGGGTGAATACTGTTCCATTTGTTAATTTAGAGCTGTTTGGTACAGTACCGTACAACAATATTTTATAAAAACAAACGCGGAAAAAACGCGTTTCTTTTATAAATTTTTTACTTTATTTTATTTTTGTTATTTTAGCGACTGCCTACGTTGGTCTAGTGGTCGCAAGCGCTACTGTTAACCATGAGGTCCTGGGTTCGATTCCCAGGTCAGGCAAAGTGTTATTGGGATTTTCGATTAAGAATTTCTCAGTAGCAGCCCGGATTCTGGATTTGTGCCCAGTTGATGGCAATAGGCTGGCCCCCTATTACATGGGACTTAAAAATAACTGGCGAAAGGTGGGTGTACTATAGGTACACGGTACATCTCTGCCTAACCCTTCGGGGATTAGAGACGTGATGTTATGATCTTATGTTGTTATAGCGGCCATTGTAGCACATACTCTATGAAAATTTCAAGTGTCTAGCTATTACGGTTCAAAAGATACAGCCTGTGACTGATGGACGGACAGCTGCAGAGTCTTAGTAATAGGGTCCCGCGGATGGACGGACGAAATAACGGAGCTTTCATCATTTCAGCCGAAAGACATCCACTGCTGAACATAGGCCTCCCCCAAGCACCTCCACTTCGACCGGTTCTGTGCTTCCCGCATCCAGCGGATACCTGCAACCTTCACAAGTTCATCAGTCCACCTTGTAGGAGGCCTTCCAACGTACTTCCGGGACGCGGTCGCCACTCCAGAAGCTTTCGGCCCCATTGGCGATCAGTTCTGCGAGCAATGTGCCCTGCCCACTGCCACTTAAGCTTGGCAATTCTTCGGGCTATGTCGGTTACCTTGGTTCGCCTGCGGATCTCTTCATTTCTGATTCGATCACGTAGGGAAACTCCAAGCATAGCCCTCTCCATTGCCCTTTGGGTGACTTTTAGCCTTCTGATAAGGCCCATTGTGAGCGACCACGTTTCTGTACCATAGGTCATTACTGGCAACACGCACTGGTCAAAGACTTTCGTCTTGAGACACTGCGGTATGTGGGACGACAAGGTATTGCGTAGCTTCCCGAACGCTGCCCAGCCGAGTCGAATTCGACGATTGACCTCTTTCTCGAAGTTGGACCTACCTAACTGGACAGTTTGTTCGAGGTAAACATACTCGTCCGGAACGGAGCTTTAGTTATAGGGTTTCCCTTTGCCAGTTTGGGTACGGAACGGCTACAAGCACAATTTATGCACAAACTACAGTGACGAGCAAATAAACTACCTCATTTATCCAATCCAGTTGCTTTCGGTTCAGTGAACAAAGTAATTATACTTCATCTTGCACTACAGTGTAATACAGTGCAGTGCAGAAAACTATACACAACTGCGTCCAGCTACGTTAAGCTCAGTGCTACAAATTCACCGATGCGTGGAACAGTGACTCGTAAAAGGAAGTTTCAGTTTACACTGCGAGGAGAAAATTTTGAACAGTATTTTGTACGCTTCACCTTTAAGTTCCACGGGGCGTGATTTGGGTACTACATTTTCTTTACAGCCAATATGGGTGCCATTTTCATAGATGTTTGCTTCTAAAACCTGAGACATACTAATAATAAACTATCCTATATTTATATGCTCCTCCAAATTTCGCAGTAAATTTTCGCCGGGAGTGTTTTCGCGAAAAGGGACGGAAGTGTGTAACAGAAAATGACAGCTTGAGCATGGAATAAGTAAATACTTTTTAATAGCATGGAATTAGTAAGTAAGTACTTTATATTGAAATGAAATCGCTTATTCTGTAAATAGGATATCGGAATCACTTTTACACGTCATATTAAAAAATAAAAAACCGGCCAAGTGCGAGTCGGACTCGCGCACGAAGGACTCCGTACCATTATCTATTAAAACGGCAAAAAAATCACGTTTGTTGTACGGGAGCCCCCCGTAAATATTTGTTTTATTTTAATTTAATTATTTATTTTTAAAGTGAATATACAGGGTGTTTGGTGCATCGTGTGCCAAATTGAAATGGTCGACTGAAGGAGTCATCCGCTAGCCTTTTAGACCCTTTAACACCCCTCATGCTCTGTGGATTTTTTTTTATCGACTTTTTATTGTTTTCCAAAAAAAAGACCCAAATTTTACATTCAAATACAGATTTTAAAAAAAATATAAGGCATAGACTCTGAATTTTATTTTTATTTCGATGTGTATTGTTTAAGAATACTTTTAAATACAAAATTAGTGATATTAGTCACCTAGTTCTTTTTTAATTCACTCGCAAAGGTAAAACTTAAATTAAAGCTGTACATGTTACAGCTGTTTATAAGGCTACAAAAAAAAAATCTAAAGCGACCGGGATCTTCCAACTCCCTCATTAATTCTCCAGTCTATCCTCTTTCTAATGATATGCCACATGCCATAAAAGTATTTTAACAACTTTGTGAATTCGCTAGAATTGTGAATCGAGTCACCTAAGGCTAATATTCAAAATTATGATTTAAAAAAAAATCTCTTAAATTATACCTGTCAAACCTATAAATCTGCTATCTCATTCTTATGGTTAGGTAAATTCGTGTCTCATATTTGTATCTATCGTGGGATTTACTTGAAATAAAAAAACAAAATTGCATTTTTAACATATATTTAATCATTGTTACAAATCTTGCTCAAATTGTTGGCCTCTGTTGCGAATGCAGGCGCGACACCTGTTTCGTATTTCAACAGTTGTTGTACAAAGTCGTATTTCCTCCTTAATAGTATTGAATGCCGCTTCTATGCGTTGGACTAATACCTCCCTAGTTGGAACCTCCGTGGCATATACCAACTCTTTGGCACGTCCCCAGACATAAAAGTCTAACGGAGTTAGATCTGGGGAACGTGGCGGCCATGGAATAGGGCTATCGCGTCCAATCCATGCATTGGGGAACACATTGTCGAGATATTCCCTCACAGTCAATCGCCAATGCGCGGGACAGCCGTCATTTTGAAATACAATGGGCACACGTTCATTAAATACGGGCACATCGGTCACTAATTCGGGCAGGTCATTTTGTAGGAATTCCAGGTAGTCTTCGCCATTGAGATTATCGGGCAGGTAATGCGGTCCAATTACCTGATTCCCAATCACTCCTGCCCAAACGTTTACATTAAACCTTCTTTGAGAAGATTTCTGTCTTTTAACACGTGGGTTTTGCGTTTTCGTTGTCCAGTGGTGCAAATTGTGTAAATTGAGGATCCCATCCTTGGTAAATTTGGATTCATCCGTCCACAGTATTCTTATTAAAAAATCAGGATCATCCACATCCGTGTGTAAAAGAAACCGACAAAAAGCCACTCGTCTCTCAAAGTCGCCACCCTCAAGACCTGCAACAAACAAAAAACTCTTTTAAATTTCTCTTGGGCAATAAGTAATTGCACAAGAAAGGACCCGCTGTTCGTGCTAATAGATTCACTACCTGGAAGTGACGCCATACCATACCCATTACCTGCTAAACAAAAGCAAGGTCAAACAAAGCTTGCACGGGTTTAAAGTTAGTTTAAAATTACGTACCTTGCACCGGAGTGTAGTGGAATGGATGCTTTTTGTTTTGATGAAGTACTTTCCACACTTTCCATATTGAAATATCAAGATGTGATGCCACATTTCTAATGCTTCTTGTAGGGTCTTCCTCAAAAAGTGCCAGTATTCTCTCGTCTACTTCAACATTATGTCGCACAAAATGGCCCCTTGGTTCATTAAAAGTAACACTGCCAGTCTCGCGTATGCGTCGGTATGTGTCTTGGAAGACTCTGCGGCCAGGTAATCGTCTACCAGGAAAGCGTTCCTGGTAAAGTCGTTGCGCTGCACGAGCGACGCCATTAGCGGCTCCGTAAGCCATCATGATGTCCGCATATTCTTCGTTAGAGAATGTCGCCATTGCAATAACAAAAAACTCAAAGTTTAACAATAACAACAAAAATTAAACAAATGTAACAAGAACCAGCAAAACTTAACGATAACAAAGTAATAAAAGAATCGCGGAGTATGGTGAACTAGCACACACGTTAGGTAGCAGAGGCAGTCATGTCTCGACTAAAAAAATGGCGGGTCGGGCGGCGCGATTTGTTCAAACCGATTTAAGGTATGCAAGAAAGAGATAGAAGATAGATTTCACTGTGAAAGAGTGAGAAAACAAATTTTACCTCTTTCTCAAGTAACAGTTCCGCAATAAATATTTTTTCATTAGAATTTGGAATGTAGTTTTATGTGACTTGATTCACAATTCTAGCGAATTCACAAAGTTGTTAAAATACTTTTATGGCATGTGGTACATCATTAGAAAGAGGATAGACTGGAGAATTAATGAGGGAGTTGGAAGATCCCGGTCGCTTTTGGTTTTTTTTTTGTAGCCTTATAAATAGCTGTAACATGTACAGCTTTAATTTAAGTTTTACCTTTGCGAGTGAATTAAAAAAAAAACTAGGTGACTAATATCACTAATTTTGTATTTAAAAGTATTCTTAAACAATACACATCGAAATAAAATTAAAATTCAGAGTCTACGCCTTATATTTTTTTTTAAATCTGTATTTGAATGTAAAATTTGGGTCTTTTTTTTGGAAAACAATAACAAGTCGATAAAAAAAAATCCACAGAGCATGAGGGGTGTTAAGGGGTCTGAAAGGCTAGCGGATGAAACCTTCAGTCGACCATTTTAATTTGGCACACGATGCACCAAACACCCTGTATAACTAAAGATTCTCTGAATATTTCAACTGTCTACTTTTTGCCGTTATCAATATTGAGCAAAAACGAGCAAAAAAATCACGTTTGTTGTATGGAAGCCCCCTTTAGTATTTATTTTATTCTGTTTTTTTATATTTTTTGTTATAGCGGCAACAGAAATACATCATCTGTGAAAATTTCAACTGTCTAACTATCACGGTTCATGAGGTACAGCCTGGGGACAGACGGACAGACAGACAGACAGACGGAAAGACAGACAGACAGACGGTGGAGCCTTAGTAATAGGGTTCCCGTTTTACCCTTTGGGTACGGAACCCTAAAAAGTAAGCTAGATGTAGTCGACATTTCCTATCTGACTACCCCTGAGAAGAAATGGCGTCATAAACTCAGGGGTCAAAGTCTATTAGCATGGAATTAGTATGTAGATACAGTATTATATTGTAAGTAGAGGGGGTAATTTCACTGCATTTGCAAAGGAGAGATGTGAGATGTTACACATCTTATGCGACTTACTGTAAAACTCGCTCGTTTTTTTTTTGTAAAAATATTTTTTCCTTTTATATTGAATACCACCATCTTTTAAAAACGTTACTTCCTTAAAACACCAACCGCCAGTCTAACAACATTATTTTTTAACCTTATATACAAAAATTCAGTATTTGAACAAACCTAAGTAATATTTCCAGAGAAGCTACGGGCAGTCGTGTAAATTGAATCAAATTCGTTGTCAGACCTCCAGCAGTCCCAGCACTCGTACCTAGTTAGATTATGTCGTATTCTGTCTCTACTAATTACGTGTCTTTGTCCCGACTTCTGCGTTTTATCATTTGGTCTCTGTGATATTTCTCGCTTTATCTAAGACGTGACTTGTGTGTTTTATTCTAGACTACATTTTGTTTGTGGCTTCTCTGGCATTTTAATCGGAGATTATCCCACGAAAACTTGCTACGAAGATAAAAAGTAGATATCCTATCTCCTAAACTGGTGTGTAATATATGGCATAATAACACTATGGTACACTATGGTATTATCACTTAAAATAACGTTCACATGATATAATTTTCATAATAAGCTATAAAAATAAATAACCTAATTTCATGTGATAGTCTATCGTTCATTTCATATAATTTTCAATTTGTATAATGCTCTTTTTAGGGTTCCGTACCCAAAGGGTAAAACGGGAACCCTATTACTAAGGCTCCGCCGTGTGTCTGTCTGTCCGTCTGTCACCAGGCTGTATCTTATGAACCGTGATAGTTAGACAGTTAAAATTTTCACAGATGATGTATTTCTGTTGCTGCTATAACAACAAATACAAAAAAAACGGAATAAAATAAATATGTAAGGGGCTCCCATACAACAAACGTGATTTTTTTGCTCTTTTTGCTCTATATTAATAACGGCAACAGGTAGATGCTTGAAATATTCACAGAATATTTAGTAATATATTCACTTTAAAAATAAATAATTATATTAAAATAAAACAAATATTTAAGGGGGGCTCCTATGGCAAAAAATCACGTTTGTTGTATGCAACAAACGTGATTTTTTGCCATTTTTATAGATAACGGACCCTTCGTGCGCGAGTCCGACTTGCACTTGGCTGGTTTTTTAATTAATAACAAGAACGTCTTATTTGTACGCAGAACTTGGTTGTTTTTTATTTTCGATTAAACAACAAATTTTTGAGTAAATTGATAATTGCTTCATATTTTGCAATAAATTACAAGCGTTGTGTCATCGCGCTTCTCTTTCTTTTGTATGCAGTCTGACAGTGACCGTGGTTTAGCTGTTGTCAGCTTCATAAGGTAACGTTTACATGAACTAGCCTGGTGGTCCATTCCACAAATATGCTGTCATTATTTAGTTTAACCTTTGCTTATAAAAAATGTATACACGGCTACACATCAAGCTATACATTTCCAGTTTACGCTGACTTCTCATTGTAAGGAAATCCTATACAATGTGAGATCAGCTTATACGAGAAATATATAGCTTGATTTGTAGCCGTGCGTACCAATAGTTCGTAAGCCATTCCATCTGTATCGCTCTCATCGAGCAAACCTCCTCATTACTGTAATAATTGTAATTAAAGCTTTTTGATGTGAAACATCTATAGGCGCACGTAAAACCGAGTGCTGGCGGGGCGACGCATCCCGCGTGGCGATTCACCGCTCACTCCGCGCGCGCGGTCCCCCACTCCGCGACCCTGACCTTTTTTCGATGTTTGTTTGTTTGATTTCGATGTTTCACATCTGCCAGGCGTCCCGTGGTGGCTCACATTTTATAAACTAAATCACTGCCGTTCATATTTGACTATACTCCGTTTGAAATAAGATTAGACATTTAAATAAACCTTTTTTGCAGTCCGTTCAATCGGCTTTGACTTCTATTGCGTTGGTGGCATGACAAATGACAGCTGTAATAAACAGTTGGTATTGTAACCACGTTTTTGCTTTTAATGCCATCCTTATGCTTACGGAATAGAAGTCAAAATCGGTTGAACGGACTGTAGACAAGTTTATTTAAATGTCTAATCTTATTTCAAATGGAGTATAGGTATACTTTATTATGTCTACAGACATGACTCTTTCTTTTGTCGAGTCGGCACGAGTTGTATGAGAATAAATAGCTCATGAATGACGCAGTGAAATATCTATTCAGCAAGATAGCGGGGTTGACGTATGGCGGTTAATTAACGAGCTTGCAGGTTTGTAATTAGATCATTTAAAGGCACTTTTGTATCATCAATAGGACTGTCAGTTTGTACGATAAATCTGCCTAACTTTTTCCCAACTATGTCGGGGTTTGGCATCCAGTCTAACCTGATGCAGCTGACTACCAGTATTTTACATGGAGCGACTGCCTGTCTGACCTCCACACCCCAGTTACTGGGTAATACCATACCCATTGGTAAGACTGTTTGTCAGACTTTCGGACTTCAGACGTCCCGTAACAACTGTCAAAGATCTAGAAATAACAGCCGGGACCAACGGCTTTACGTGCTTTCCGAAGCACGGAGTCTTGGTATGTAAAGATAGTCACCCGCGACCGACCGCGGCAAGCGTAGCTTAACCTGATCGATCGAACCTTGGGGGTGTTATTACTTAGCTAAAGTCCGGTCGCGAAGCAGAAAGAATTTCGTACAATTACCCCTCATTACTTATCTCTATCGCTCGCGCGCAATTGTATTGCCGTCGCACTCGCACATAAGAAGGTCCTTAAGGGGACGATAATCGACTTTTAATTATTTTATACTGAAGATCACGTCTAAACGAGTAATGTTAATGACTTGAAAAAAATATATGTTACATGGAACTAATGGTACAAAATATTATTTTTTTTAGGTTGCAATAGTTCCATGTGGAACTAGCTACATGGAACTACTGGGAATAAAGGCCCCAAAGACTGTTTTCTTTTGCCTTAGTCAGCCATGACAGCCGTAGTCAGGAAACTGCCGAACATTCGGCCGATAGTTCAGATTTATCTTCGGAATAGACAGCGGTTACAATTACAGCTAAAATGGTTCAGCTCTGTGATAGAAAAACAGACAGATGGCGTCAGCTTAGTAAAGGATACCATTTCCACCTTTGGGTAGATAGAGGGGTAAATGTTTTGTGAAAATTAAGTACAGACGCCAGCAGGTCAAGCTACCCGAAACTGTCAAATTTTCCCAATCAACCTTGAACCTTAGGCTACAGCGATAAAGTTGAAAATCTATTGAGGAAATTTGACATATAGTAGTAGCTTGATGTGCTGGCATCTGTACCTACTGATTTGAATTTCGATATTGAAAAAAAAATCGTTTTTTTACTTGGCGCAGTCTCGGCCACACCTCGTAAATCGTATTTGTCTAACGAATTCTATTAAAAAAGAAAATAGACTCCATCAAAATGTAAATAACTCAAAAGGTCCAAAAAGGCGACTCATTCACACAAATCTAAATTAAGAGCAAAAGGACGCGGCACTAAACCCTTTGGGTACCAAACTATGAAACCTCGTAGGTACTACCACTACTCATAACTCGATTCCGTCTATTAATATGAGTTCCATAACAAACTTGCTTATCATTTCCATCTCAAACAGCCACTATAAAACTTCGAACCGTTATCAAAACCAAACGTATGTATAACACAGGATAAGTACAGAAAACGAAATAGTTAAATATGCAGGCAAAATACAAACTTCACTGTGCTGGCAATATTCATTTTTAGGGTTCCGAACCAAAATGGCAAAAAGGAACCCTTATGGTGAGACTAAGTCTGTCTGTCTGTCCGTCTGTCTGTCTGTCTGTCTGTCTGTCACACCTGGATATCTCAAGAACTACTAATGAAATCAACTTGAAATTTAGAATAGTTTTAGATGACATTTGCCCAACTATTTTGCAATAAATTTAAAAAATATATATATTTTGCAAAAGGGACTGAAAGGGGGACTTAAAAATTAGAAGTGGAGCTCTAGGGCATGTGGGGTATCATATGAAAAAACGCTGTTTGCACATTCTCAAACATTTTTTTTTATGCAACATAGTTTCCGACTTTTGATGAAAAATGTGAAAAAAAATACCGTTCCCCCCCCCTTATCTCCGAAGTTTGCAGAGATAAAAATCTGAAATTATTCTATGTGATGAAAACTTATATAAAGATTACAGGAAAAATAAAACAATGTCTCTAAATAGCACAGTTTTTCAGAATTTTTCAAAAAAAAATTAATTTCATATATTCGTACGGAACCCTCGGTGCGCGAGTCCGACTCACTCTTGACCGGTTTTTTTTTAGAATCACCACTAGTATGGGTGTGTGTATATTAAAATGTTTTATTTTTTCGTTTCCTCGTGTTTAGATATCGACACTCATCACGTCTGCGGAGTTTCGAACTATTTTAATTTTACCCCGTGGGAGATACAATGTTTATGTGACTTTAAGAAACATTGTAATGGTAAGTACATTATAGGTGTTTTTATTTTATTTAGTTAATTATACAACCTACTATACACCGTGGAATTTTAGTCGTCTTACTACGGCAGCCCACTTCATGTATCCAATGACTACTAAACATTCATAAAAGAAAAAAATATTTATTGATATTTGAATAGATAAAAAAAAAACACTACGCATGACGTAGTTTGAAACACCCTGTTACGAGCCTTGCGTTCCAGGGGCGGTGCGGAATGGATTACAAGGCTCGCACCACGCTCTTAACAGGGTGTTTCAAACTACATCATGCGTCATGTTTTTTTTTTTTTAATTACTCAAATGTTATTTTTTTTTTTTTTGTATTGGTAGTAGTCATTGGATACATGAAGTGGGCTGCCGTTGTAAGACGACTAAAATGCCACGGTGTATACACTAGATACGAAATGAAATAGCTAGCTAACTAACTGCTGCATTTTTACCCTCCATGGAATATTTTCCACTTTTGGTAAATAGGTACTGAAGAGAGGTTTTTGAACAACCGGGGTGTTAGAGAGATAAAAATGCAGACAGCTAACTACACACCGTGTGTAGTTAGCTGCCTGCATACTTATCTCTTAAGTCGACTGTAAAACCAGTAAAATAATATATCATATACCACCACACCACGCGTGTGTAGTTTGAACAAGTTAGTTCGCTGCGGCCGGAGTTCTGAACTTCGGTAAAACTAGAATGAGGGCGTAAATTCAGTAACGCCATTAGCTGAAGTCACGAACCAAATTAAACTACATAGTATTTTTGTTCGAAAGTTAGGAAGCGATTAGATCGAATTTTCGATTTTATCGTGGCGACATAAATAAGGAGAGTGTTGCGGGCTTTGAGCACTTTGTACGAAATAGAGCTAGGAAACTCGGTATTTATCTAGCATAGACTCAAACGTAGGTACGTATGATGTATTTACAAGTGATTCCATATTTCCGTATAGAAGACTGCTCATAGAGAGTTCAGTGTGAAATTAGAACCGCATAGACGAAGCGCATTTAACCAGCGGGGTAATTACATAACACACTAACAATAATTACAATGCCTTGTGTTTTGCATAACACAATAACCATAGTTACAATGCCTTTTATTTTGCATAACACAATAACAATAATTACAATGCCTTTTATTTTGCATAACACACTAACAATAATTACAATGCCTTTTATTTTGCATAGCACACTAACAATAATTACAATGCCTTTTATTTTGCATAGCACACTAACAATAATTACAATGCCTTTTATTTTGCATAACACTCTAACAATAATTACAATGCCTTTTTTTTGCATATCACACTAACAATAATTACAATGCTTTGTAATTTGCATAACACACTAACAATAATTACAATGCCTTTTATTTTGCATAGCACACTAACAATAATTACAATGCCTTTTATTTTGCATAGCACACTAACAATAATTACAATGCCTTTTATTTTGCATAACACTCTAACAATAATTACAATGCCTTTTTTTTGCATATCACACTAACAATAATTACAATGCTTTGTAATTTGCATAACACACTAACAATCATTACAATGCCTTTTATTTAACATAACACACTAACAATAATTACAATGCCTTTTATGTTGCATAACACACTATCCATAATTACAATGCCTTTTATTTTGCATAACTCACTAACAATAATTACAATGCCTTCTATTTTGACAATCCGAAAACATTCATTTTTGTTATTTCGCTGTCGAGCAGACCAATTTTTCAAACATGATGCAATTAATTGTGGTACAGGAGGCTCGGAAATCGTAACCTTCGGTTTTCTAACATATTTCGTTAATTATTTAATATTTTGATACAAAATCAATGTAGAACTTTATGTGATGAAGACATCTTTGGAGCTAATATCAATTGTATCAAAAATAATGTGTATCTTCGGAAACAAAAATTAACCTGTTTCAAGACCTGTGCAGGACCTCTGAAAACACGAAAGCAAGGTGTTATAGGGAGCCATTCTCAGAATCAGCCCGGAGTCTGGGGATTTGTGCTCGGTTTGTGGCAGAAAGCTCATCCATATGGGACCTACAACATACCTGTTGGAATCTAAGAGCTTTATCATACTAGCGGTTTGCGAACGGCTGCGGGGCGGAGCGGCTGCACAGCGAGGACGTCGCGGATGTGAGGAAGAAGAAAGTGAGGCGGGGTGGCCGGGCTGGCGTTTGTACGAGACAGTATTCACGGCGATCTTGTTGCGCGTCCGCAACGAATTCGCTGCGCAGCCGCGGCGTGTTCGTTGCGCGCCCGTAACCTATTCGCTGCGCTACCGCTCCGCTTTGAGGACACTCGCAATCCGCTAGTATGATAACGCCCTTAGTGTATCAGACACCTCTGCGACCTCATAAGAGAATATAGGCTTCATGAATGTATAAAATTATCCTTTTAAAACCCTAATTTACTCTATGTACACGTATTTACATAGTTGTAAGTGCTCTTTGCATGATACTTTACAAAATGCAGTCACAAACTGTTCCCGTATGTGTACCATCACTGCTTCTAACTTCACTTTCTGACTCCGGTGGGCCTAGCACGAAGTCACGGACTAAACGTAACTTAAAATAGAACGGTTCTAAAATTGTAAATACTCGTTACGGACATAAAATTAAATTGGTTTAAAGACTTTACTCATATATGTTGGTGATACCAATTATGCCTATCAGAATGCAGTAGAGAGTTGTATTTGCGATTAAAAATCGTTCGAATTTGCGTGTTGTTTACGTCGCACGTTTGTGCTAGGACCTCTGACTGCTGAATCAACTAGAGCACTTGGTAAAGTCACAAATGAAGTTACTGTGTACTGCGAATGAATAAGTAAACGAGGTAATGGCGAGGTGCACTGAATCTGTCGTGCAGTAAAGGAATTTACTCAAGTACCTACAGAGAGTTTTCAAAAGGATTTCATGGTTTTTGGCTTTCATTAAACAGATAGTAAATCAACTTTGATAACTGGCAAATCTTTTCATAGAGCTATGAGTAAGGCTTGTTCAGTCCATGCTAACATGAGTGACAAAAAAGCAAGTTTGTTGAACGTTTGCCATTAAAACAATGAAATCACTATAAGAAGGACACGGGTAGCATGAAATTTTAAATATAAATTAAAAACAAATAAATGGCGTGTAATTGGAGAGGCCTAAATCCAGCAGTGGCCTTCAATAGGCTGATAAGAATAAGGATCATTTATTTGCAGAAAATATAGGTGTTACCAGTTGTAAGAGTTGGTGGTATATGGACGAGGCGCCCTAGGAGGACATATAGTGACCTAATTGGTGATATTTTTCAGAAAGGTCAGGTGCGTAGAACTAGCATCCTGCGTTTGTTTATAACCAGATGTATGAACGTAAACGAAGCAAAAGGAGTATGTAAAGAGCGTAGCAGGTGGCGTTCTATAGTTTCTGCCTACCCCCTTGGGAAAAAGGCGTGAGTTTATATACAACGTGTTTTTTTTTATATCCCATAACTCTAGGGTATGATTGAGGCCATATCAAAGAATCAACTGGCATATGAGTTATGTTCCAATCCTTCGTTATTTTTTTTTTTCATTTTTCATACAAAATAATTCGGCAAAGTCACGATTATTAATGTAAAACACCCTTACGTGAAATATGACAACGTCGCATTTTCTTTCGTCCCTTCACTAGCTGCCGCCGGGAAGCCCCGATACCAACATACCTACATATTTTATTTTACTATTTATTTTACTACACTACTGCGAAGTTTGGCAACCTCGCAAAAGTAAAGATTCGTCATACTGGTGACAATTTTTGACCTAATTTAATTATGATTGATGATATCTCCGAAACGATGCATTTTTGAACCACCTATTCTAGGAGTTTTAGTATTATTTTTACCTACAGAATATAACCCTAGAGTTATGGGATATCAAAAAAAACAGGTTGTATATGTCGGATCCGGTCGGTCATGTCGCCAGTAGTACTAACACTACTGGCGACATGACGTCATCTACCCAACACCATTGGCGCGCTTCTACAGAGTCTTGATGTTTTGAGCCGATGACGAGGAGGACATTCAAGATTCAGTGTCTGGTCTGATCGCATCGGAGTTAAGACGTCGCGGAACTGTACTCGATTCGTTATGCTCGTTTATATATATATACACAGTTTAACTTCCATAAAGTTAAACTGTGTAGTCATTGTGTCAATTTGAGATTTTAATAAACGCTGTGTATCGCACCCAGTGTGTTTTCATTGCACGAAACCCAACTTCTGCCCACATGATGTCCGAATCTAACTGAGTAAAATCCTGTCGATCCGACATATTTATAATTAAATTACCCTCATATTTTATTACGACACCGACTATCTTTATCATCCATAAAGGCTGAACACTAGACTAACGTCCCAAAAAATATGTTTATTCGCACAAAAGGAGTTAGGGAAATAAGCTTCACACAACGAGAACACCGGGAAGCTGCAATGTATTCATGACCGGAGATACGGAGCGCTTTTATAATAAAGATTATGGTGTAGCTCAGTGCAGCAGCAAAATGTAGATGTTACGGAACAAAGGTGAGATCAGAAGTGTTGATACTGCTAACTGTTACCACTACGGTAGCGCGAAATGTTCTTTTTGGAGCAAAAAGAACATCGCATTAGCTTTGTAGTTTGCTGCTGTATTTTTTTAATTCTCTTTGATCATTGATGTAAGTACGTAGGTCCATCTGTAGGTAGCTAATCTGCCATTGGCTAATGACCAGAGAGGTAGAGTATATTTACCTAAACTTCGAGGGAGTAAGTAACATAAGAGTGGATAATTACTCCTTTAAAATCCTGGAATGATGATAAAGACGTTTTAATCCTGAATTATTCAGAAAGTCAAAGTCATAGTCAAATTATTTATTTCAAATAGGCACATAAAAGGCACTTTTGAACGTCAAGAATTACAAAAAAAAAATTGAATTGATTCTAGTTGCCCCTTCCAAAAGGTAGTTTCGTATGGAGAAGAATGGGCAAGAAACTCCACCGTTACTCTTTTATAAATGTTTCACAATATTTTGTATATGTACATAAATTAATATGATTATATGTGAAGACGATGCACCTAGAATAAAATTACTATACCACAATAGGTAAAACCAATGAAAAATAACTTGATCGTTGTAATGTATCTCGTTGGTATAAATAAATAAATAAACTTAATTATGAGATAGATTCATGGTGCTCACATATTTACAAACATCGTAAAATTATATGCTTTCCTAAAAAAAGGAAAAAAATAATAATAATAAGTCAGTGTGCGAGTTTAGGTAATCACAGAATTTAAAATCAATGTCATTAAAATAATAAATTATATTATTAAAATAGCAACCAGTTTGATTTTGTTTCAGAAAAATAAAAATAAATTCCACACCTTTGTGAACAGCCAGTCGAGCCTTTTTGGGCTTCGACTGGCTGGTCACAATCTCATGTATAGCAAGCAACATTCACTTTATTTAGTACTAATTTGATTTAAAAACCATTCATATTCATTGGACTTTATTTAAAAATATACAAATTATTAATTTGAATCATATACAATTTTTAGGGTTCCGTACTAAAATTGTATCAAATTCAAATGTTTTGTTTTAAGTAGAAAATAAAATTAAGTTGGCTGCTCTATGTGCTTATTTGTTTAAGTGGATATTAGGTAAATTAAAACTTGTGCTTCAAATATATTACATACGTACATACATACATTCTGCTATACAGATATTTGGTAATTCTTACCCAGGTAACGGTGGCGGTTCCTATTGTTTCAAAACATCTTTTGTTACACAACAAAACAATAACTAGCAAACTTTTCAAGAATTTATTTTCCTATGGAGTACTTTAATTTAACAGTTACGGAAACTTTAAAACGTAACAAGATTCATTGAAATAATTATTTGTTACGAATGTAATCAAAGTGCAAGAAATAATATATTATACAATTTTTTAAATCCTTAATTGTCATGTTTATGATTCCGAGATTTTAGAGGAGGTATTATCCACTCTATGTTACTTAATTCCTCGAAGTTTGGGTAAATATACTCTCCCTATTCCGATCTCTGGTAATCACGACAAATTATATCATGCTTGATCAAGCCGCGTCGCTCTAAAAACTTATTGACCTTCTAATGATGCTCTCTTTTTTTAACCTTCATATACTCGCGCATTTAGTCCGGTCAATTTAGACATTCGAAGTGTAGATGTTGTAGGTGGTAATCGGCGAAGTGAAACGAGAAGGTAGCTCAGACAACTTATATTTTGAAAAAGACACTGATAAAATTAACAGACAAGGTACAACGAACAAGCGCACCCGCTTGCTATGCCCGCACGGACTGAACTGCCGGCGTGTTGGGTGGGGGGGGGGGGGGGTCCAGCGGCCCATACATCTATACTTAGGTTAAACTTACATATATGTTATTACTACTTACTTAGGTACTATGAATATAAAAAATATGAGCGTGTCGCTAACATCCCCCCCCCCAGTGCTGGCTCAGCACTTCTCACCAAGTGAAATACGCGCGACACGGTCTGCAGGTCGCTTCCAGACACCAGTCTTAGTCTTCACTTCGACCAGTCTAACTCGTCCATCCTTTCCTGGGCATGTCTTCTGAATGACACCCTTCGGCCAGGTACTACGAGGACTGTTAGGATCAGCCACTAGCACTACGTCACCTACCTGCAAAGGTTTTACCTCCTCGTTCCATTTTCTTCGAGGTAGTAAATCAGGGAGAACCTCTTTCACCCACCTACGCCAAAACATATCCGCTAACGCTTGTGACTTTCTCCATTGTTTGCGGAGAAACATGTCGGAATCATCGAAAGTCCCAATGATAGGTGTGTTGGATGAGCTACCTAAAAGAAAATGGTTAGGAGTCAAAGATTCTAAGCTTTCAGGGTCGACGGAGACGTGTGTCAGCGGACGACTATTTACTATATTCTCCACTTCCGCCATCAGGGTAAGCAGCACTTCTTCGCGGGGAGCACGTTCGTTCAATATAACTCGAAGTGATGTTTTAACGCTTCGAATGAGCCTCTCCCAGGCCCCACCCCAGTGAGGACTGGAGGGGGGTATAAAATGCCACTGCATGGCGTTGTTCACGCCGACGGCCTTGAGAGCATCTATATTAAGGTCCTGCTCTGATTGCTTCAGCTCCTTATCGCTTGCTCTAAGATTGGTGCCATTGTCAGAGTATAGATGACAGGGCCATCCTCGCCGTGCTGCCATGCGTCGCAAAGCCATAATCAAAGAGTCTGACGTGAGTGACGGAACAAGTTCGATATGAATCGCTCGTATAGTGAGGCAGGTGAACAAAACACCATACCGCTTCTGCCTTCCTCTGCCTACAGTTACTTCCATTGGACCAAACAGGTCCAGGCCACAAAATGAAAATGGTTGTTGGTGATGCGCTACTCGAACAGGACAGGAGTCACCCATTCTGGGTACTTGAGGATTACATTTCCTTATGCGGCAAAGCATGCAATTTGAAACCACCCTTTTAACTGTTGGCCTTATTCTAACAATCCAATATTTCTGTTTTAGGTTATTGACGACCATTTCCTGGTTCCCGTGTGCAGCCTTAATGTGAAAGTAGCGGACAAGAAGACGTGTTATGTCATGTTTTCCATCTAGTATAATTGGTCTCTTCATTTCTAGGTCCACGTCCAGCGCAGCATCGATGCGGCCACCGAGTCGGAGTAAACCAGTTTCGTCTAGATACGGTGACAAGGTAAGTAACTTACTATCTCGTGATATGTGTTTTCCATTTTTGATTGCAGATATTTCGGCGGAGAACGATTCCACCTGCACCTTCTTCAGCAACAGGATCTCAGCTCGTGCCATCGCATCGCAGTCAACCTCACCGGTAAGTCTCTTGCATCTGTCAATAAATTTCAGAATGACGGCCGTGGCTCGCAGCAAGTGCAGCCAGGAGGAAAACCGCTGCGGCTCAGGAACAGGTAAGTTACATGTAGGCTTATGCATCACAGCTACATACTCTAAACTCTCTTCGTCTCTGTCGATGTCGGGGTTTACGACGTCAGCAGGCCACAAGGAGTCATCTTTGTATAAAAAATCAGGCCCCGTGAACCACTCACTGTGAAACGTTGCGTGGTTAAATTCATCACGAGTACCAAGATCTGCTACATTTAATTTAGTAGGTACATATCTCCATTCGGAAATACGCGTGAGTTCATCAATTTCTCCTAATCTGTTCGCTTCGAACGTTTTATACCTACGTGTGTTATTTCTAATCCATTGTAAAACGGTGGTGGAGTCACACCAAAAATATCGTCGCTCGGGTGCTAATCTATGTTCCTTCAGAACAGTATCAGCCAATCTTGAAGCCAACAACGCCGCCTGTAGCTCGGCTCGGGGCACAGTCATGGGTTTAACAGGTACATCACGACATTTACTTGCTATAAATGCAACGTTAACATTCCCATTGACTATCCATCGCCAGTACGCCACACAACACATGGCTTGAACAGATGCGTCGCAGAATAAATGCAGCTGTAAGCATGTATAATTATTACTTGCCGGCGTAGCACACGTAGCGGTCGTCGTAGGCGGTCTACACGTCTCGTAGCAGCTTCTCGTAGCAGATAACTCCAGCGCGGGGGTCGCGGGTGCGGCGGCGGGAGGAGGTCGCCTTATGATCACAGACTCGGCGACCGGTTTTCGTCCCGTCTCGCTCCCACCTTGTAACACAATAGTTTTATTATAGCACCTAGGTATACGTATTTGCTTTATATCCTTTAATAACTCGATCCATTTGCACCATTTATTGTAGATACTATCGGGTACTACGTCATCCCAGCCTATCTTTAAGCGCCAAGTATCTTGCAACATAATTTTGCCCTGAATAGTGAATGGTGCTAAGAATCCTAATACATCAAAAATTGACATAACTATTCGCAACATGATTCTTTTAGTTGGTCTATCCTTATTTAAAATAATATTTTCAGGTATTCGTTTCAGAGACACGTCGAAACCTAATTCATCTTCTATTGGATACCAGATGAGTCCCAAGGTGCGCTCGCCATGGTACTCCTGTTCAAATTTGAACCTAACGCTAGCGGTACCTAAGGTATCCTTTGGAACACTATCTAAAACAGCAATGCTATTACTTGTCCAGTTACGGATTTCGAAACCACCACTGCTATGAATTTTAGTTATATTTTTTAACCATTTCTATCGCCGTCGTGTCATCCGGCAGGCTATCAATATAGTCATCCATTTAATGCGATTTGTATATCGCATTAACAGCGGCTGGTAATGACGACTCGTAATGACGCGCATTTATATTTTTAACAAACTGAGCTACAAAGGGAGAACAGTTGGCGCCGAAAATAAGTGACGTCATAATGTAAATATCAACTGGGTCGTTAGGACTCTTCCGCCAAAGGAACCTAAACGCGTGTTGATCTTCAGGGCGAACTTTGACCCTAAGAAACATGTCCTTGATGTCACCGGTTACTGCAATTGAATATTCCCTAAAGTGCAGCATTATACCAAACAGAGATGACAACAAGTCCGGTCCTGTGAGTAAATGGTCATTGAGACATTTATCACCAACTGGAGCGGCAGAATCGAACACTAGCCTTAGTGACTTTTTGTTGGGGTTATCTACCCCGAAGTGGGGTAGATACCACGTCCTGGGTGCCAGCAGTGGCTTTTCCATCTTGTGAGCGTAATCATTTAGTAATAAATGATTTATACGCTCGCGGTATCTGTCGCCGAAACCATCGTCACGTGCCATCTTCCTTTCTATTCCCTTTAACCTTTTTAGCGCGTTAGGATAGCTGTCGGGCATAGTGCAGGCCTCATCCTTCCAAGGCAGACCTGCACACCAGCGACCGTTGATGAGTTCGACAGACTTCTCCAGCTGCGCGACGGCACGAGTATCATTAATATTTTGTCTCGGCTTACCTGACACTCCCAAGGCGTCTACAGCAAATGAGTGCCTCACCTCCTCCTGGAGCTCCCGCAGAATGCACTCGTCCCTGTCCGCGGCGGTGATAGCTGCCGAGCTCAACAGCAGAGTAGCGTGCGCCTCGACGGCGCCGCCGCTGGCGGCGACCTGCGCGTGCCGAGCGTGCGGCCTTCGCAACATACCGTGCATGCACCAACCTAGGGGAGTCAATGTAGCGGACGGCTCATATAATTTACCTACTATAACTTTAAGAGGTAACAATAAGTGACAATTATCTTGACCTATTAAAATCTCAGGTTTTACATCATGTTTACATATTAACTTATCATTCATTCCAAACAGGTTTTTATAATTATTACGATCGATAACAGAAAGTTGTTGCAAAGGTAAGTTTAATTTATCTACACACCGAAGTTTTATAGCATGCATCTTATTGTCCATACCTGATAACGTAACATTCGCGATGTTACATTTACATACCAGTTCATCGTCAGACCACGCTCCGCGAATTCGCATCGTCTCTGAGCGGCCACGAAGCCCCGCGCGCGTCGCTAACCCCGCACTGATAAGCGAGACGGTCGATCCGTCATCAAGGAGTGCATTTGCACTGAACACACCGTTAGCACTATGTATACGTACAGGTACGACTTTAAGTAACACTTTGTTTTCACTCGCGTTTATATGCGTCACTGTTTGTGTAATGTCGGCGGAGGAAATCGGCGACGTCGCCGTCGTCGGCGTTTGCACAGGCGTTGACTTCGGCTCCGGAACCTGGCTACTTCCAGCGTCATTTTTCGGGTTGTCTCTGACGTAGTGAAGTAGATTGTGATGCCCCTCGCCACAGTTATTCTTATCGCAAGGCGGTGCTGAGCATGTATCTCGTGCGTGGCGCGATAGTAGGCATTTATAACAAATCCCGTTACGTTTTACGAATTCCCATCTGGTTTTACGTAACGCTTTCTTGAATTGTTTACATTCAGTTAATTTATGTTTTGAGGTACGACAGAATTTGCAGTTATCAGTATCATCATCTGTTTGCAATAATATAGTTTGAGATCGATTGCCGGAACTATCTTTGTTTTTATGATTATTGTTTCTATTTTGGTCAGTGCGAGAACTCGTAAAATAGATATTTGATGTAACTGATATCTTTACGGCCTCATCGTGCAAGAAATCAGATAAAATGACCATACGGGATTTCTGTCTTTCAGTGATGAGCGGGAAACTATAATCAGACCATTTAGATAACAGTGTTGTAGGCAGCTTGGACAATATAATTGAAACAATGCTCATACCTTGCAAGTACTCTTCGCGTCCAACTGCTCGCACTGCTTGTATAAGGTTTTGCACTTTCACTGAAAATGGCATGATTTCACTATGATAGTTTTGTGACATTGAGGGTAATTTCTTGATATCCTGCACTATTTTGGATATTATTAAATCAGCATTGCCAAAACGTAACTCCAAAGTTGACATGATTTTGCACGGTGGACTCGCAGAAATAAGTAAGGCTGCGACAGCATCTTTGGCAGCTCCTCGGAGACACTTTCTTAACCTCCACAGGTTTTCTTCCGGAGAAAATTTACAAAGCTCGGTTGACTCTTTGTAGGCCTGTTTAAATTGCAGAAATTCCAGTGGTTCTCCCGAAAAGTCTGGAAGATCCTTCGGCGTGCTTAATCGAGTTATAAAGTTGGCATTCGGTGCACTCGTAGAAGCCAGGTCTTTCAACGCGCCAGCTAGCATCTGAATAGTCGCTTGCATACTGGTGGCCTCCGCCGTTGGTGGCGGTGCGGGTACAGTGTGTGATTGCGACTCCATCGGCAGATGTGGCATTGAAGGTGGCGGCTTTTGAGGTGACGTAGTTAGCCCTGGTGGAGCTGCTGGTGCCGTAAAGAGGACGGCATTAGCAGGCGCGGCTGTTTGAATCTCAGGCGGATGCAACTTGCCCAAGGGGTTGCCATGATCGGGGGCCGATTGCATCAATTCGTGGTGACTCCGTTCCAGCCATTGCTCCACGTCGTGAGCGCGTTCTTCGTGTGGACTGTATTTTTCTTCCTCTAGTTCAGCTAAGTCCGCGTCTAGCTGTCTGTCTATGAGCTCCAGTCGTATCTGTGCCTTTTGCTTTGCAGCATCCAAAAGCAACTGTGCCTTTCGAGCTTTTACAGATGATGTGTCGGAATGACCTTTCGACCTTGGCAACGTGTTTTCTGTTTTGACGCTCGGCGATGCCGCAGGTGTTTTGAATACCATATTTTTGGCTGCTGCACTGGTTGAAGACTGACACTCTTCAGTATCTGTTTCTTGAGCTCCCTTTTGTTCTTCGAAAAGTTTACGTTGTGCGCGCTCGCGTCGCACCGTACTCCGCGTGCCCACCATTTTTTTCTTCACTGGTGTCGTGACAAACATTAATTTTATTTGATCCGGTTCGATTGACCACTTTGTAGATGTTGTAGGTGGTAATCGGCGAAGTGAAACGAGAAGGTAGCTCAGACAACTTATATTTTGAAAAAGACACTGATAAAATTAACAGACAAGGTACAACGAACAAGCGCACCCGCTTGCTATGCCCGCACGGACTGAACTGCCGGCGTGTTGGGTGGGGGGGGGGGGGGGGGGTCCAGCGGCCCATACATCTATACTTAGGTTAAACTTACATATATGTTATTACTACTTACTTAGGTACTATGAATATAAAAAATATGAGCGTGTCGCTAACACGAAGTTACCTAAATTCCCACCAAGCTGAAAATCGGTAAGATTGTTTAAAATATCATTAAAAACAAAATTTGAAAGTTCCCCATCTTTCCCCTGTAAGGAAAAAAAAATATTCAAGTTCAAAGGTAAAAAAAATGAGTTTTTCGCGATTTTCAGCAAAACGGTAAGTTTTATCATAAAAATATTTCAAACAAAAATTGTAGATCATAAAATTATCTACAAAAAATTATTTAATACTTTTTTTCTACGAGCCACCGTTTTTGAGATATAACGATTCAAAAAGTTGTAAAAGTTGTAATCGTCATAATATGCACACGTTTCCTCGCCAACTATGAGGTAGTGTACTTAGCGCGTTTTTTTTTTGTGGTTTCCCCAGTAGGCCTATTCCACGGGTCTGTTTTGATCCTGTTTAATTTGAAACTATTGAAAAATAATGGATTAGCAGAGATAAGAGCAGGTATAAGACCCTAGCCACGCACACAATTGAACGACAAATGTTTTCTCAAGGTTTCAATGGCGTATAAATTAAGGGACTGGGCTTCATTTTACCTGATATTCTTATAGTTATAACTTATGTATATTTTATATTAGTAGTGTAAGTTACAATAACCGATAGAAAAATATTTTAACATTTATTACAACTATAGAGATGTATATATACGTGGCGTACTCATGCATATTATGACGATTACAACTTTTACAACTTTTTGAATCGTTATATCTCAAAAACGGTGGCTCGTAGAAAAAAAAGTATTAATTATTTTTTTGTAGATAATTTTATGATCTACAATTTTTGTTTGAAATATTTTTATGATAAAACTTACCGTTTTGCTGAAAATCGCGAAAAACTCATTTTTTTTACCTTTGACCTTGAATAATTTTTTTTCCTTACAGGGGAAAGATGGAACTTTCAAATTTTGTTTTTAATGATATTTCAAACAATCTTGCCGATTTTCAGCTTGGTGGGAATTTAGGTAACTTTACTCTTATTTTTTGGTCTAATTTGACCGGACTAATTGGTCTGTAAGACCGACAGAGTAGGCCTAATATACTGCAGATCATTTTCTATTTTGTTAAGTACCTGGTACTTTTGACGGGCCTACACTGTCCTCTCATACCTATTAACACTGTAATTTGAAAACATTGTAAAAGCCATTTTTAGGGTTCCGTACCAAAATGGTAAAAAGGAACCCTTATGGTGAGACTAAGTCTGTATGTCTGTCTGTCACACCTGATATCTCAAGAACTACTAATGCTATCAACTTGAAATTTATAATAGTTTTAGATGACGTTTGCCCAACTATTTTGCAAATAAGAAGGAAATTTAAAAAAATATTGTCTTTTTTGCAAAAGAGACTGAAAGGGGGTCTTAAAAATTTGAAGTGGAGCTACTAGGGTATGTGGGGTATTATATGAAAGAACGCAGTTTGCACATTCTCAAACATTTATTTTTTAGGCAGCACAGTTTCCGACTTTTGATGAAAAATGTAAAAAAAAACCGTCCCCCCCCCTTATCTCCGAAGTTTGCATAGATAAAAATCTGAAATAATTATATGTGATAGAAGTTTATGTAAAGATTACAGGCAAAATAAAACGATGTCTCTAAATAGCACAGTTTTCAGAAATCATCAACATCGTAGATACGTACGGAACCCTCGGTGCGCGAGTCCGACTCGCTCTTGACCGGTGGTTTTTTTTTATTGAATTTGTGTTCCTAACTTGCGGTTTGTGAGACCGTGCGCTGGTATATAGATGTCACAGAATTTGGCGCAGGTATAGGATGGCTACTAAATGTACATGCAAAATGAGTATGTAAGGAGCATTGCGAGTGGCTTTTATAACGAGAAAATAAAATTCTGTATCTTATTATCCTGCCGCATTCACTTTTAAATGAATTTCAGGCACTTACTAACTTTGTGGAGGATATACTACATATATTTCAGCTGTCTCATTATTGACACGGCTGGATGAATCTTAAGGACATTAACGAAAGTTTTGCGAAGTGTAATTAAACATTGGAGAGTTCGTAGTTTAACCCTTGAAGCTGTAAGTAACAGAAATTAAGATCAATATTGGTACAGCGAATACTTGAGACCTACAATATCATTGAGAAATTACGGTTGGATAAATGATTTTATTTTCTGTAAGTTGGTTTGTACAAACAATTTTATTCTTTAAAAATAAATTCCTTTTTAAGGTAATTTCTCGCCAACTGGTCGGCACTTCACGTGACCAAAGGGCTGGCTCGTTCAGGCTTCTACATACCGGGGCGACTTGTCGCGCGACGCGACGCGACACAAAGGCACCGCACGCCCCGCGACACGCGGGGCCTTTGTGCCGTGTCGCGTCGCGCGACAAGTCGCGCTGGTATGTAGAAGCCTTTCTTTGGCCAAAGAATTAACATTGCCATTCAACGTGGCAGTTCCGATACTCTTCTGGGCACGTTTCCGGATGACAGCGATGCGGACGAGTACTTCAACGCCTAATTGTGTCCTTTTGTTTTTATTTGTATAGTTAGTTAGTTAGTCAAAAATAAATTTTGTTTATTTTTATATGAATTAAATGTTTTAAAACTAAGCTCAGTTCGGTGTTTCCTATCCGACTACTCTGAGAAGAAAGACCGAAACAAACTAGGTCACAGTCTCTTTTAAAGTCCAGACATAATATTGATCAGATCATGTGAGGACCATGTAGATTAGTGTTTGAAATGGTATTTTGAGGACACAAGTAAACACATAAATTAACATTCAAGCCATAAAGAGAATAGGTTTAAAGAATCTTTATTTCTCGTAAGAACATGATACAGTTCACTTAAATGAGATTTAATGTTTAACATAAATAATCGTCGTCTAATGACGAAGCATGCAGATGTAGAATACGTAAAAAAAAAACAACAACGTACGAGATCAACAGCATACAAAGCTAAAGTGTAGGTAGTTACATATAAAACAAGTCAATCTGATAACACGACTCTAAATCGTCTATCGGTCTGAACGGTTACGTGAACAAACACGAACCGATCAGAGAGGTTAGTTTCATAGGTATCAAAGTCAAAGACAAATCATTTATGCGAGGGCCATTAAAGGCACTATCTAACGACAAATTTATAAGAGAATAGAACTGATTCTAAGTGTTCCAAAAGGTAGTTTTGTATGGAGAAGAAGGACACGAAACTCCATAATTACAGCCGTTACTCTTTTATAACGTTTTACAATATTTATCATTACGGTAACCCAAACACGGTACAGATTTTTAGAAGATGAGGCGACCATTGTCCATGCGATTGCCATAAAAAAGCGAACTGGAAAAACTGGAGCGGTTATTAACATACAATTTATGTAACTTTGGTACATCATTTCAAGCCTTAATGAAAGCAACATGTATACTATAATTTCCTGCAATGTGTGTTCGGAAACAACACGAACGACAAATGCTTTGTTTTGATTGGATATCGGTAAAATGAGCGGCGTACATCGAAAACAAACTGGTCATAATGATATGGTTTGTATTCAGTCGCTAGTGTCGCTAACATGTAGAGCGAAAATAAATAATGTAGAGAATGTCATACAAATTGTTCACGTAATTTGACTTTAATACATGCTGTATATTCCAAAAAAGAACATTTTTATTGCAATTGTGTATGAGTAAGTATTATGCCATTGCACTTATTCACAAGTACCTAAAGGTGTCTTCTCCTATATACCAGTTCAGGGTTTGGCCAAGGTGCACCAGTCACGACAAAATGAACGAACTCATCAGCCTTCACGGTCTTCTAAGAGACGTTCTAATGAAGTTTAAGACCTACCATGTTTCTCTCGATGAAATGAAAGAAAGAAAGAAAAAGTATTTATTGGTACTCGCACAGGAAGATCCCAAACAAACTACTAACACACTCAAACAAACAATGAAAAAAAAAGAAGTACTTACAATGAAAAAAAAAAAATACAGAAAGTCCTGTAGGTGGCCAATAAGGCTCCTTTTTTTTTCACGGGGTGGAATGTCCTCATGGATGTCGCCCGCTCCAGGGCGGAGGGGTCTATCAGACTCTTACTGACTAAAAACCACCCCAGTGTTCCCTTCCCACACTTGCACCGGGGATCTTGGGATCTATTATTACTTCCGCAATCCCCGGCTAGTGCCGACCCGCCTCTGCGAGCCTCCTCAATTTCGGGGAGGGGGGTGAGGTATTTGACCCCCCCCCCGCGACGTCTGAAAGGGGCGCGAGTGGAACACTACGCCGCTGCCACCTCGGGTGCAGTCTGATAGGGGGCGGCGGACGTCCCCAAGCCCGCCGTCACATTTAGGGGGGCCGGAAGAGGGCATTGCCTGCCCTCTGCCGACGCCTAGTGCGCCTGCTGCGGGCCGGGTGAGCGGACGAGATTTCCCGCTCCCTTTCCGCAGACTCCTTCTGCGACACGACTGTTTCGCAGAAGGACACCACCGCGTCCCAGGACTCCTCACTGCCGACCATCGACTCGACCACGACCGGCAGCGATAGGCCACTGCACACTAAGGCTCCTAGCTCAGCATGATGCTGTCTGATGCGCAGTTGCGGGTTTGTCTGAAAGGGATACCGTGGCCCTGGCACACAGGCAACTGAAAGAACACAGGTGGGTTTTAGTCAGTAAAAGTCTGACACTTGATAATTTCCAACACAAAAAAGCAGCTTCAAAATAAATGTCGCAGCGCTGGTATATTCTGATGGGCCCGCTGTGATGTCATGAACAGATACAGGAAAAAAAAATATTGTGAGCCATCACGGGACGCCTGGCAGATGTGAAACATCGAAATCAAACAAACAAACATCGAAAAAAAATCAAATTCAAATACAAAATCTTTATTTCGAGCCAAGACTCATATGGGGTTAAATAACATTGTTCTTAAAACTAAGTGTTAGTAAACAACACGATACGACAGCATATGTAACTTACAGCAGCGAATAACATATGGACTGTCCACTCTGTCAGCAATCATTTTCAGAACCCTGCTTGCGCATTATTGTGTAAAAGCTATCTACACGCGCCGCTGCAAACATCCCTGACGCACTGTACCGCCATGGAACCCCATCAGTTTTCTGAAAGCATTATTAAATTGGACACTTTTATTCTCAGTTAGTGTTAATCATGGTCTGGCAGTTTGAGTTATATAAGCGGCCTACCCAAATGTCCTTTCTTTGGTATTGATCGTTACATCGTTGAGCTCCTTAAGTTCTGAGTAGAGCTGCACGATTACTGACAAATGCGTGCACTGACTGGTCAGGTCCACTCAATCTGTGTGGTTCTTTCCTTAACAGACCATTTCAGACACCAATCTGCATGGCCTTCACATGATCTGACCAAAATTATGTCTGGACTTAAAAGAGACTGTGACCTCTGAGTTTGTTTGGGCCTTTCTTCTCAGAGTAGTAAGACAGGAAACGCCGACCTCATCTAGTTTTTTAAAATATGATTGACGTGTAAAAGTGTTTGTAAAAACCTACATATAGAAATTAAAAATAATTTATCATCATATATCATTTAAATATAGGTTTGATGTTATACAAGCACATGATTATTTCTATGGAGGTAGTCGGCTGTTTGTGTATGTGAATTTAAATGTTTGTAAACGCACCCACAAAACAGGAGAAATTCCTAGTGTGGGGCAACGTTAAAAAAAAAAAGAAGATATATTTCAGTGCAGCCTGAACAGGTTCACAGAAGTAGCACTGAAGTGCGCTGAAAACTTTTAGAGGCCAATTTATTGTTATTTTTGTTAATTTAATATAAGTATGTCAGTGCTCTGCATTACCTGACCCCTCTTACAAAGAAGAAGAGAGGGAAAAAAAGTTAATTAAAGTATCCGAGTATCCTTTAGGTACCAAAAATAATAAATGCAGTCGGAAGCATCCAAGATGTTACGAACGCCTTAAAATTTGCCTCCGACTGCATTTATTTATTTTTGGTACTTAAAGGATACGCGCTTAAATGATGATTTATATTTGTTTTTTAATTAACTTTTTTATTTTATACTTTTTAGTTAGGATTATAAGACAGTAAATTAGGTTATATACTCACTTATAATCGGCTGATAACGACCTCTTACTCACTCACTCCAAAAGTTCGGGATATATTTTTTATCATTTCCAATTTAAATCACTTTTAAACATATACCTAAGAAGTATATATTTTTGTAATCAGCTTTTAAAACCCTTCATTGTGATACCCCACTCGATAGGCTTGGAAGATATATTTTTTTCGAAAACAAACCTTTTGGCGCCAAAAATCCACCATTTTTATTTTTAATAATTTTAATATATCCTATGACACTTGTGCATTAAAAACAAATCTAACGACATATCACTCATCAAAATCGGTTCAGCCGTTTACAAGTTACGAGGGAACACAGGGACAGACATACATACATACAGGTCAAACACATAACCCTCCTTTTTTGGCTTCGCCGCAGACGGGTAAAGGGGTCAGGTTAAGGAGAGCACTGACTATACCTTTATAGTAGTAGGTAACATCGCATTCGCGCATTATAGCTGTTATTTACGAAATATTTAAATAAATAAATGATAAATTATGTAACATCAAACCATACAACAACAACAACGAGTTCAAAATTCTAAATCGAGAATGAAAAATACAAACGATTCAACATTCAGACCGTAGCACAAACATTTTCATAAGAAAACATTTTCAATTTGCGTCGTACACCCTGCAGGTAAGTTCCCAATGAAAATATTTTCTTAACATTCCATTTCCTGAGAAATCCCTGCATATGTAATGTATTGTAAGAACTTTATTTGTGTACCGTACAGATATTCATGCAACGTTGGATACAATAAATTGAGGTTTAGTGCAACGTTGTTTAGGATTTGTTATGTAGAATTAGTTGGTTAAATGCTTGAGCTACTAATTAGTTAGCATGTGGAAGCGGAAGAACGTCACCTCTATGTAGGTGTGTGTAATCAAGAAATGAGATTGGAGAGGACTTTTTGTTACTGCGTTGAGAATTACGACTAAAGGCGTATATAAGAAGCCTTTAGTTGTAATTCTCAACGCACGCTAGCGCGACGTGACACCGGTAGAACAATTTCCTTGAATTTTTCATAGAAATTTTCTACTGATGTCGCGTTGCGCGACAAGTCGTGCCGGTATGTAGAAGCCTTAAAGGCTACTTTTTTGTGTAACCTTTATAAAAGTGATTGGTATCGATATCTAAAAACGATAACCAATTTGTAACCGTATGTTAATTTAAAAGAGTGTCCGTGGAGTTTCTTGCCCGTTCTTCTCCATAGGTACCTACTAAGCTTTGGAATGGGCAACTAGCTTCATTATGACTGACCGACCCCTTGACAATTCAAAAGTGCCTGTAATTGGTTTATTTGAAATAAATGCTTTGAGTTTGAGTTCGATAAAACAAAATAATTTAAACAGATTTTCTCAACTCATACTTCAAGTAACAACACAACAACAATAAACCACAACAACAAATTATTGCATGCCTATTAGGTAGGACATATTGGAACTTTAATTTATTGTTAAGATACAGGTCTTCAATCAACTCAGCCTATAGCAGTCCATTGGTGGACATAGGCCTGTCCCAGGCTGCGCCACAACACCCTGTCCTCCACCCTCCGCATCCAGTCTGTCCCAGCCACCTTTTTAAGGTCGTCGGTCCATCTAGCTGGGGGGCGTCCCACACTACGCTTGCCGATACGCGGTCTCCACTCCAGGACTCGTCTGCTCCACCGGCCATTTGTCCTTCGACAAACATGGCCAGCCCACTGCCACTTCAGCTTGCTTACTCTGCAGGCTATGTCGGTAACTCCGGTTCTCTTCCGGATAACTTCATTTCTGATCTTATCCTTCAGAGAAACTCCGAGCATAGCCCGCTCCATAGCACGCTGAGTTACCTTGAATTTGTGGACCAGCCCGACTGTCAGTGTCCACGTTTCGGCACAGTATGTCATATAGATCCAGGTCTTAACAATAAATTAAAGTTCCAACAACAAACATAAGTGATGTCTAATGCGAAAATACTGAGAATGGTGCAAAATCTACCAAGGGTATTTTTCTGAAACCTTCACCAATTTAAAGATAATTTATTTAAAGATCTTTTAATAAACGTGTTTTTTTTAAATACCTTTTGTTGCGTGTATAATAAATTAATAATGCGTCAAATTGGGGACAACGCTCCTTGATGAGCGAGTCCTATTACTGGCTGAACGTACGATGCGTTGCGTGAGCTCAGTACAGAACACGCAAGCTAACCACTCAAGGTCACTGGCATATATCTGCGTCTTAAGATATCGATACCCATCACGTCTGCGGAGTTTCCTTAGCTAATTTAATTTAACCCTGTATATTTATATTAAAACACATTACTTAAATTCCGCAGAAAACTCAACTAAAGAGACATAAAACAGGCTTAACTCCCCAAATGCCTGTAGTAAGTACACAAAATTGAATAATACTCGTATAAAATATTCATGTTAAAACCGTGTTCTGGCACTATTCCAGGTTAAGAAAGAAGATGAATTGATAATACTCCGCTGACGTGGCAACGTACATCTCTGCTTATCCCCTAAATAAATATGTTTCTTTAAAACCGTTGCCAAATAATACGTCTTTATCAGACTGCTGCAATCTTGAAATATGAAAGTGTTATAGTGCTTGCATACTTTCCAGTTGCTTCCGGGATTTATTTGTTTGTTTTATAAGTCTTGACCCCGTAGAAATATCGGGATTAAATGTATCTTATGACCTAATCCGGGGGGTCTACTCCGAAGCGTTAGGGCGCAGATATATGCCAGTGACCTTGAGTGGTTAGCTTGCGTGTTCTGTACTGAGCTCACGCAACGCGTCGTACGTTCAGCCAGTAATAGGACTCGCCCATCAAGGAGCGCTGTCCCCAATTTGACGCATTATTAATTTATTATACACAAAACAAAAGGTATTTTAATAAAACGCGTATACTATAAGATCAATAATTCAATTATCTTTAAATTGGTGAAGGCTTCAGAAAAATACGCTTGGTAGATTTTGCGCCTTTCGCAGTTTTTATCCGCGTTAGACATAACTTTACAAATTAATTTCACTATGAAATATAAACATAATTTTAAATATTCGTGCATTAAGTTATTGAGAAAATGCTCTAATTTAACATATATCTTTTTCAAATCATTAATACTACTCGTTTCGACGAGATCTTCAGTATAAAATCATTGTTCAGCCGTTTTATAACTTCCACATTTTCCTTTTTTGACTTTGAATCCTTAACCGACTTAAAGTCACATTTTTGACATTGGGTTATCTTTTTGACTGTCGTTTTTTTTTTTCGCCGTAGTCAGCCTTAGTTAGCCGTAGTAAAGCAACCGCCGAACATTCGGCCGATACTTCGGAGTAGACCCCCAGGTCATGGTCTACCTAGGTGCCAAATTTCATCCAAATCGATTCAGCCGTTTTAATTTAGCGTTAAAGCGTAACAAACAAATTAACTCAATTTCGTATTTATAATATTATGTTAGAATTTCTCAGTAGCAGCCCCGAGTCAGGATTTGTGCCCGGTTGATGGCAATAGGCTCGCCCCCTATTACATAACTGACGAACTGTGGGGGTACCCCCACAGTTCGCCACCTCTGCCTCACCCTTCAGGGAATACAGCCGTGATGATATATAAAACACATACATAGCCTGCAGAGTAAGCAAGCTGAAGTGGCAGTGGGCTGGCCATGTTTGTCGAAGGACCGATGGCCGGTGGAGCAGGCGATTCCTGGAGTGGAGACCGCGTATCGGCAAGCGTAGTGTGGGACGCCCCCCAACTAGATGGACCGATGACCTTAAAAAGGTGGCTGGGACAGGCTGGATGCGGAAGGCGGAGGACAGGGGTTGTGGCGCAGCCTGGGAGAGGCCTATTTCCAGCAGTGAACTGCTATAGGCTGAGTTGATATGTAAACCCTGTGGTACGAGTACGACTTCCACGTGAACGAAGTCGCGGGCACAAGCTAGTAGATCATAATGTTGTTAAACTGTATCAGAGAATGATGCACCGACTTTGCGACGCCAGCGGATCGTCAACCTACTTTATAGTGTAACGCTGCTTATCCTCATATATCATTATCAAACGCCCCTCTAGAGTCTAGCTACCGCTCAATGAGCAAACTCAAACTCAAAACATATTTTTTTTCAAATAAACCAATTACAGGCACTTTTGAATTGTCAAAGGAGAGATGAAGCTATACTCAATTTGAAATAAGATTTCACATTTAAATAAACCTTTTTACAGTCAGTTCAAGCAATTTTCACTTCTATTGCGTTGGTGGCATGGTAAATGGCAGCTGAAATAAACAGTTGGTATTGTAACGACCTTCTTGCTTTTAATCCCACCTTCGGAATAGACGTCAAAATCGGTTGAACGGTCTGTAAAAAAGTTTATTTAAATGTGTAATCCTATTTCAAATGTAGTTACCCATTCCAAAGCACTTGCAATGCTATTTTCCAGTTGTGTCAGGGATTTAATTTATTTCTTTGCAAAAACTTCTTCATTTTTTGGGGCGCTTTGCCCATATTCGTTTTCGTGATGGATTTCTGATTATCCTATTATCCTAAACAAACTTCAATACCCCTTTCGGGTTGGATCCTTCAATAAAAGTATGTATAAATCTCCTTTTCTTTACATTAAACATTTCATCAAAATCTGTTTACTTTGACGCTTGTCTTTTTTTTTGTAATTTTTTGTTTTTCGTTAGTACTTAGTGTAAATAATTAGTTGTGTAATCTATTGTATACAATAAATGAAAAAAACCGGTCGAGAGCGAGTCGGGCTCGTCCACCAGGGTTCCGTACGTATATATGATGTTGATGATTTCTGAAAAACTGTTCTATTTAGAGACATCGTTTTATTTTTCTTGTAATCTTTACATATACTTTTATCAGATAGAATAATTTCAGATTTTTATCTATTTAATTTTTTTCTTGTTTGCAAAATAGTTAGGCAAACGTTATCTAAAACTATTCTAAATTTCAAGTTGATAGCATTAGTAGTTCTTGAGATATCCAGGTGTGACAGACAGATAAAGTCTCACCATAAGGGTTCCTTCTTACTATTTTGGTACGGAACCCTAAAAAGTTATGTTTACCGAGTGAAAACTGATTTAAATCTTTCATGAAAAAAAGTAAATCTTTGGTGAAAACGTAACAAACAAAAAGACAGTCAATTTTGCTTTAACCTTTAATGGATCTACGTTCTATGTTAAAGGGTTTGGTTTCCGCACTTAGTCCTTCATGTGGACCATTGTGCGTGGGCCATGGCGGCCGTCAGTTGATTATTCCAACTAGCTCACCTCCCTCCAGAAGCTGATTAGGTCTCCTGGTCTGCTTAAGATATCTGTGAAGGATCTGGGTGACCCGAGGGTTTCTGTTCTGACCTGGGTGACGCCTGTGCATTCAAAGAGCACATGCGCAATGGTTTCTTCAGGCTCCGTGCAAGCCCTGCACAGAGGGCTGTCCGTTATGCCTATTAATGGATTTATAGTAACTATAGCTGCACCCCGCGGTTTCTCCCACATAAGTCTCGGTCCTGTGAGAATATCGGGATAAAAAGTATTATATGTCCTCACCCAGGTCATGGTCTACCCATGTGTCAAATTTTATCCAAATCTGTTCAGCCGTTTTAACGTGAAACGCTTTCAAACAAACAACTTCACTTTCGCATTCAATAATATTAGTTTGGATGATGTTAGAGGGGCTTGTGGCTAAGTAATAACAACCCCACGGTTCGATCGATCAGGTTAAGTTACGCTTGCCGCGGTTGGTCCGTGGATGGGTGACCATCTTTACATACAATGACGCCTCCGTGCATCGGAAAGCACGTAAATAAACCGTTGGTCCTGGCTGTCATATAATATATAGATCTTTGACAGTAGTTACGGGTCGTCAGAAGCCCGAAAGTCTGACAACCAGTCTTACCTATCTTAGAGTCTTACTTTAGGAAAACATTATATACTTTTACGATGTTTGTAAATATGTGAGCACCATGTAGCTATCTCCTATTTAAGTTATTTTTCATTGCTTAATTTTTAATTATTTTTACCTATTGTGGTATTGTTAGATGACAACACCGGGCACTCCCCACCAGCGCGGCCGCGCATTTAAAAGGAAGCCGCCTACGTGGACTCGTCCATTTTGCCAGCGGTCGTAGACCAGCATTGTTTCTCTGCCCATTTCATTTTTCATTTAATTCATATTGTTTTAAAATTGTCATGTAATTTTTGCCGTTTCTTATTAAAATTATTTTTTTAGTGTTTTAATGTTTTATTTATAAGAGTATTGTAATTTTATTCTAGGTGCACATCGTCTTCACGTACATTATTCATAAAATTTATAATTAATGTACTTAAACAAAATATTGTAAAACATTTCTTGCCCATTCTTCTCCATACGAAACTTCCTTTTGGAAGGGGCAATTAGAATCAATTATAAATATTGACCTCCAAAAGTGCCTCATATGTACCTATTTGAAATAAATAATTTGACTTTGAGTTACCAAAGGGTATCGTGTTACCCAGTAACTGGTTTGTGGAGGTCAGACAGGCAGTCGCTCCATGTAAAATACTGGTAGTCAGCTGCATCCGGTTAGACTGGAAGCCGAACCCCAACAAAGTTGAAAAACGGCTGGGCAGATGATGATGGATTTATTGACAATAGCGAATCCTACAGGTCTCCTTAGAAGAAACGTGTTAAAGAAATATGTAGAGCTAAATATTGTACGGTGGTACGGAACCCTTCTTGACAGCTTTTTTAGGGTTCCGTAGTAAACAAGGAACCCTTATAGTTTCACCATGTCCGTCTGTCTGTCTGTCAGTCTGTCAGTCTGTCTGTCTGTCTGTCCGTCCGTCTGTCCCCGGCTTAGCTCAGAGACGCTAAGTCCTACAAAGCTGTAATTTGGCATGGGTGTACATATTAATCACGTCAAAAAAGTCGTAAAATAAAACCATGAAAAACATTTTTTTTTAGGGTACCTCCCTTGCACATAAAACGGGGATGATATTTTTTTTCTCGTCTAATACATGGTGCGGGGTATCGTTGGATAGGCCGTTCAAAAATATTGTGGGTCTGTGAAAAACATTTTTCAATTCTGAGATCCGTTTGCGTATTATTAAGCTTTAAAGTGCAATTTTATGTTAGGGTCAAGTGTCCCTGCCCCCTGCCAGCTAAATGGTTGGTTTTGGATATTTAAAAAAATTCATGGCAGTATTATATATAACGAAATTAAAAGGAAAACTATCACAGCTGAGTAGGGTTTACAAGTTAACGAGTAATTGTCGACCAACTTAAATTTGCAGTTGAAGAATTGACCGTAACGTATATAGATGTATCGGAGAGCATGTTTTTCAACTACAATGTTAAGTTTGTTTTTGGGATGAATTCATCCCAACTACGGAACCCTTCATTGTGCGTGGTCGGACACTTACTTAGCCGGTTTTTTCTTGAATTCTGCACAATACACAATATGAATAAACTCAAATCTCGTTCAAATCGCAGAGGATAATAACAAAAGGCTTTTCCCACCAAAAAGCCGAGGATTAGGCAAAAAACGGGGATACGTTTGAACGAGGAACTGGAATTTTAATAAGGTTTCATATTACCGCGTGCATTACCATATAAACGTGCCGAATGTTATGTGTGTAGAGATCTATGTGGATCTATATGAAGTATTTCATATAAGGTAATTCCGCAGTGTTCCGTGTGGTGCCGGACGTAAAGAATAGCACCTTCCTATTTCTTCCCGTGGGTGTCGTAAAGGGCGACTAAGGGACATGCTAGAGAATGGGCAGCAGCGTTCTTTATGTACTTTTAAAACCATACTGCGATCGCCAACCCGCCTGCCTAGCGTGGCGATTATGGCAAACCCCCTGTTTTGGGGGAGGCCTATGTCCAGCAGTGGACGTCTTGCGACTGAAATGATGAATGATGAAATCCGCAGTGGTAGCCCGCAAAATTATTTTTTTTTTACGTTTCTGCTATTTGCATGTCAATGTCAGGTTTTATGAAATTAAATTTCTTTTTTTTTCTTTTTTTTTTTTTTTTAAAACCTTGCCCCGCACTAGGAATTTCTCCTGTATTGTGGGTGCGTTTACAAACATTTAAATTCACATACACAAACAGCCAGACCCGGAACAACTACTAGGTCATACAAATATTTGTTCCGTGCGGGAAACGAACCCGCGACACGCAGCGCAGCAGTCAGTCGCTTAACTAACAAGTCAAATTATAAAAATTATCAATAAAAATATTAGAAAAAATATATAATAAAAATATACCACGCCACACGCGTGACACGGGTAGTATAATAGTTACATGCTAAGACTTAATCAACTAACAATGGACACAAGTGGAAAAAATAAAATAAAATAATTGTCTATAAAAACAAAAATTTTAATCCTAAACTAGGGATGGCCTGTATCTTAGGAGACAGTGATTCGACCAAGCTGAAGTGCAAATGATGGATCTTAGGTTAGGGTGATTCGCGACTATAACAGACTATACAAATGTATTTAGAGAATTATAATCATTAGAATCGTTAATACATCTCTAAGTTAGATTTGTTCCATTGAATGAGATTTTCATGAAATCATGACATTGCGGAACAAATTTTAAAAAAAATGGCCTAACGTGTGTCGGACCACGCACAATGATGGGTTCCATAGTTGGGATGAATTTATTTATCCCAAGAACAAACTTAACATTGTAGTTGAAAAACATATTCCCCTACATATACGTCCTACATTATAATAATAATATTATACATTCCAATTGCAAATGTAAGTTTGTACCCACAATATTGACTGTATTACCATGTTATTTTAAGACCATAGACTTCTTATTGATTTTCGTGTAATCTACAAGTATAAAAATATTCATTGTATTTTTTCAACATTTTAGAGTTGAAACACTTGGTTTTTCAAGATATCGCCAAGCGGTTGATCGACTCTTCACGCTGGTCTATTTTTTGGGCAAAGAATCAGCATCGCCATACAACGTGGCAATGCTGCCAGCCTTTTGGGCATTTTTCCTGTTGACAGCTATGCGGACGAATTTTTTGATGCCCTTTGATTATGTTCCCCTCCTTTTTTTATATACATGTACATATATTATTATTTTAAGTCTGTTAGCGTATATCTTATATATTACTATTTTAAGTCGGTTAGTTTTTAGATGATGTAAATGTTTTAGATACATTTTAGGTTCAGCACTTTCGGAGATAAGGGGAGAGAGGGGAGAATGGTCAATTTTCATCTATTTTCTTTAAGAAGTTTAAAACGAAATATTTTAAAATTATAAAAAAAAACATTTGAAATCCTCAAAACAAGTCCTTTCATTTGAGTCACATGGTACATGAAAGTTAGCAAAACTTTTTTTTTTAATTTTTAAATTTATTCCAATTAAATTTCCAAAATTATCCATTCAAAGTTCATTTATTTTCGTCACAAGTTCATGTTTGGGTCACAGAAATTCATGAATATATGTACCAAATTTCAACATAATCGGTCCAGTAGATTCGGATCAAATCAGCTGTGACAGACAGACAGAGTGATCCTATATGGGTTCCGTTTTTTCCATTTGAGGTACGGAACCCTAAAAACTAAGAAATGGGTGATGTTGTGGGTACAATTTATTCATATAACTTGCTGAAAATGCTCTCAAGTTCCAAGAACATTTTGTTGAAAAATCACTTACCGTCTATCTGCACCTTGTCAACCTTTCATCTCTAGCTCATTCCTCGCACAGCTACCGGTACAACCTTATCTTTTTCAGCCCGTATGTACCAAGGTGCCAGGGGAGCAAGTCGATTTACATTCTCTAATACGATCATTAATTAGGTAGGTACCCTCTCTAAAATCGTGACAATTATTTTTCGCGGGCCAGAATGGTTCGTTAACTTATGTAGGAATGTTCCACCATGCGTTTTTTGATGGATTAAAGGGATATTTTTGTAAATGAACAGACAGCTGTGCTGCTGGGGAGTTTGTTGCGCCACTTCTTCTTCCCAGCAAAAGCACTAGGAAGTGGTGAAGGGTGGGCGTTTTTGGGGGACTGTCTCATGTAATTTTGACGTTCAAAAAGTGCTGATTCTCAGCCTACTTTGAATAAATGACTTTTGATTTTGATTTTTGAATAATTTCTTAAATTAAAAAATTTAAAAATAATGGTCATTTAAAAAAATCAAACCTACCCTAGCCACCTACCCTACATACCTAAAAAAAAAACTTCACTTAAACCATCTACTAAATAGTCCGAACAAAGCCTAAATAAACATTAGGTTTGGATAGGTGAGCCCGTTCTTGAGTTATAAAATTACAACGAAAAGTGGCATTGATTTTTATAGCTATAGATTAGTAATCAGCATCGATCAATGCGGATGCTGATGCTGATGTTGAAAATTATGCTGAAGTTCCGCGGATGCTGATCCTGATGCTGATGTTCGCTACAACCCTATTATGGACTCTTAATAAGTGATGCTCTTATTCTAAAAATCATTTAAATTACACACACAAACATTCACCCCCTTATTACAAAACAAGGTTTATCTTCAGACCCGGGTTTAAAACATGGAGCCATTATTGAATTTCGAACTTTATTCCGAGTATGGTAAAGTTCCTAAACACAAAACTGACAACTTAGTACCAAACTAAGTTTTCAGTTTTGTAAAGAGAACGGTATTTCAATCACTGTTACGTTTCGTTCTTATTACAAAAACTGGCTCCGTGGTTTAAGCCATGTCAAATATAAATCTTGTTTTGTAATAAGGCGGTCCGTGTCTACGCAAATAAATAAGGTTGTATCGGGTGTTTTTTTAGAGGCGGAGAGGAGGAGGGAAAGTTCGTTCGTCAAATGTTTCTTTCAGTAAATTAATCCAATAAAAAAAATAAGCTTTCAGTAAATTACATGCCCGAAATCATATTCAAACATGAATGCCATAAATGTATCTCTCAAATACTCGTAAAGTCAATTTCATGGATATTAAAAAAAAATATGTGTTTACGATCAAAAACCAAATTTTTACAATATTTCATACAAATAACTATTAAATAAAAATATGTATTAAAGGTACTAAATTAAAATATGACTATCTAACCAAATATACAAATAAATAAAAAACAAAAGGACACTTAGGCATCGAAGTACTCGTCCGCATCGCTGTCATCCGAATACGTGCCCAGAAGACTGGCAGCATTGCCACGTTGAATGGCGATGCTAATTCTTTATCCAAAGAACGAGCCAGCCCTCTGGTGGCGTCAAGTGAGCGATTCCAATTTTCAATTTAAAAAGTTCTCCGCCTCTAAAAAAACATCCTTTATTATTTATTTACACAGCAGAGCTGTCCCCAAGTAATTGGAAGAAAAAGTTAACTACTGTCCCATACAAAACTTCAATACTTACTCGACCCAAATGTATGGGACGGTTGAAAGTTTTTTCGCGATTACAATGTTCGTCCCATGGAGCTATTCAGGTTGATGGTCTGTACCACACCCTTAAATATGACCACACCTTTCTTACACATGCTGTACAGGTATTTGCACCATTATCGAGGAAAACATGGTCAATCTCAAAGTTATTAGGACGAGACAAAATTTAATCGGAGTGCAGCCACAAAAGCAGCGACGGAAGTTCCCGTGGTCGCCGATATACAGCATACATTATTCAATAGGTCCCCGCGTGATGGGCCGGGAAACAAGCGATGTGACATTGATTTTATCTTCGACATTGATGCAAGAGAGAAGAAATGACACTGGTTGAAAAGCCGCCAAGCCGCATTGCACAAACGTGATGATCAATGCTCGTTCCTTGTTTGTAAACATAATCATTTATTAATTTGCGTACTATGTATACAAAAAGAAGGTATTAAAGACAAAAATAGTGTCCATTAGCCATATCCTACCGTAAGGCATGCAAATTTACACACATTATATAATATTTGTATCCTGTAAATATTCAGTGACAGAGTAATACGCTTTTTTAGTAACAGTGTTTTGATATTGTTTTTAAATATATTGTAGATACCTATATATCACTTATCTCCAGGAATGAGTTTGGTAAATTGGTAAGTGAACGAAAAATGCAAAATAAAATCGGTAAAATTGTTAAAAAAAAAGTTTTTTTGATGGTGTCGTATCGAGAATCACTAGCCCTATCACCTGTCTTCGTTTTCGGAAACGTTTCCCTTACACCCTGTATACGTGGAGCCATACATAATATACTTTTATTGAACAACGCTGTTTTATTATAAGGTAAACATATATTGTATTTGTATCTTTAGCTATGTAACCTATTAAAGACGTTTGTATTTTTCCTGTAAAAAGACGTTTTTACAATGCGCAAGTCGGTATTGTAGAAATGCCGAACATGCATGCTTTTTATTTTTACTTAGTTTTTTTATTTTTTTTGTTTTTTATGTTTATTATGAGTGTATTTTAGTTTAATTCTTGATCTACTGTGTTGAGTCCCAATTAGTTATTTTTTCTTTCTTTCTTTCTTTTTTTTTTTTTTTTTTTTTTTCCTTCTGGCTTCGCACGGTTTGTGCATTTAGCCAATGTCACGTATTAGTTCTTGTATAGTATTGATGAAATGAATTATAAATGCATGATGATGATATCCCCGCCCACTCCCCTTGAGTTTCAGTAAAGATGTGGCACTTTACTGAGACCTCACGCGGACTTCTTGAGAGAACTTGAAGCGAAGTTGCACTGTTTTGTTTCATTTGCCTACACTAATGCACGTTCACAAACACTTAATGGTTAATAATCCACCATTATTACACATTAATATTCGGCTAAACACAAATTTTGGAAAATTAAACAAACTGCTGAACATGACGCTTCACTTTCCCGCCAAGCCTTTCTTTCTTTTTAAGTAAAGCATGAGAAACTTACTTGACATGACACGGAGGCAGTAAAAACGATAAAGACACTAAGTAGTTAGCTTCATATCATAAATTACTTATATCTAATTGCGTAACACGTTTTCAATCACAATCCCAGAGTTTTGAAGGAATTGCTATCCATTGCTTCATAAGTTTGAAAAATTCGTCTGCTCAACAACGTAATTAACGCAATGAACGTGGGTGAATTGTCAAAATTAAACCCTAACCGTCTTCTTACAAAACAAGATTTATATTTTGACATGGCTTAAACCGTGGAGCCTTTTGTAATAAGAACGTAACAGTGATTTAAATACCGTTCTTTATACAAAACTGAAAACTTAGATCGGTACTAAGTGGTAATTTTTGTATTAGGAACTTTACCACAGACGGAATAAAGTTCGAAATTCAATAATGGCTCCATGGTTTAAACCTGGGTCTGAAGATAAACCTTGTTTTGTAACAAGATCAATTGTCATTTTACGTGTGTTACAGAATTACCCCGCTGATATATTCAGATATATTCAGTATAGGACCACAACAAAAATCTGAATTCTTAGCTTCAGCTTCAGTAGAAAACTGTAGACCAGGGATCACAAATTACTTAAAAAAAAAAAAAACCGTTCGCTTAAAAAAAATATTAATATATCACTCGCAGTTTGGTAGAGAATTACTTATAATAATAATTCTTAATTTACACTTCAAAGGACCTTCATTACTAGGAACCAACTTAAGATTAAAAATATAAATTAAGAAATAACTCGAAAAGAAACATTTTTATTAAGTAGTAAACAAAATTATGTAATGAACAAAATGACAAAGTAATTATTATTATTGTGTTTTTTTTACTTTGAGATATATGTCTGAAATCTGGCGTAAAGTTGCAAAAGTGCAAGACAAAACTAAAATAAAACAATATTTTTAACCGACTTCCAAAAACGAGGAGGTTATATGTTCGATTAGGTACTTTAATGTGGTTGCTAAGCAATTTATGCTCGTCACTATGCAATATGCATATAGTGAGTGGCAGTTCTCCTGGTTCTTCCCAGGATAACTCCTCAACAATCAACGTCTCAGCATCGGGAAAAGCAATATGTTGTAAAAGGTCATGAGCAGTTAAAATTAGGCTATTGTAACTTAGATAAATTAAAAACTGACCCACTAAAAAGTGAAAAATTAAAGACTTTTTACAAAAAAAAATAACCGACTTCCAAAAAAACACTACAAAGTGAAAAATAACTTTAATTTCGGAAGTAGGTGACAAAAAACTAAAATACAAATCCAAAGACACCGACTTCCGAAATTAAAGTTATTTTCCACTTTGTAGTGTTTTTTTTGGAAGTCGGTTATTTTTTTTTTGTAGTAAAAGTTTTTTTATACTTATTAAGTTTTAGTTATAAATTTGTTTACAGAAAATAGGTCGGCGGTCCGGATCCAGAACGCTGTCCGCCATTTGGTGACTCCTGCAATGGACGATAAACCAAACCGCTGTTTTCAAGGCCCCAATCTCAAAAGGTAGCAAGGAAGTCCCAACTCTTGGCCCAAGCCCGGCCAATAGTACGGTGAATAGGCATTCCAATTTAGCTGAGGCGAACTAACCCCAACAACTTTTCAGTAATGGCTGACTCAGTTTTCTATTAGCCTTAGAAACACGTACTGTTAATGTATAGAACGTGGGGGACTTTGATTAAAAATATTGATACGAAGGACATGAGGAAAAAGTATAAAAGTATTTATGAATAGGGTCCTGACATTAGGGGTAAAATGATTGAAATGTAAGTATTGGTACATAACTTTATTAAAGGGCTGGCGCAGCATGCGTAGTTCATACAAAAGTAATACCAAAATAATTTGTAAATCAAACATATTTTTAAGGTAGTGTGTCTTTATCCTGATTGGAATACAAAATATCTAGGGTCCCAAATATCTATTTTGAATGGACACTACCTTAAAAGATACACTACCTTAAAAATATGTTTGATATACAAATTATTTTGGTATTACGTTTGTATGAACTACGCATCCATCGCCGGCATCTTAAGACGCAGATATATGCCAGTGACCTTGAGTGGTTAGTTTGCGTGTTTTGTACTGAGCTCACGCAACGCGTCGTACGTTCAGCAAGTAATAGGACTCGCCCATCAAGGAGTGCTGTCATTAATTTGACGCATTATTAATTTATTATACACGAAACAAAAGGTATTTTAATAATCGCGTAAAAGATCAATAATTAAATTATCTATTTTTTAAATTGGTGAAGGTTTCAGAAAAATACGCTTGGTAGATTTTGCGCCAGTCTCAGTTTTTTATCCGCGCTAGACATAACTTTACAATTTAATTTCACTATGTAATATAAACATAATCTGAAATATTCAGATATTTAGTTATTGAAAAAATGCTCTAATTTATCATATATTTTTTTCAAATCATTAACACTACTCGTTTAGCCGTGATCTTCAGTATAAAATCATTAAAAGTTTGTTATCGTACCCTTAAGTTGGTATCTTGTCCTGAAAATTGGAGAAAAGACAATAATTAGTCTACACTAATTATTGTCTTGTAAGTAGCTATCTATCTATGTCTATCTATCCTAATTTAAGTATCTGTTTGTAATGTCAAAATAGCAGTTTTTAAGGAAAAACATATTATGAAAGTATAATACGGTACTTATAACAAAAATTCAATTTTAAATTTTTTGTTTGTCTGTCTGTCTGTTCCAGTTAATCTCCTAAACGGCTGGACTGATTTGGACGGGTCTCACTGGCAGATAGCTAATGTTATAAGGAGTAACTTTGGCTACTGTTATTTCAGAAAAAGACACGTGGGCGAAGCCGCACGCAGCAGCTCGTCGCTATGAATGAATGAATTAATGAAATTCACCGACCCCAGCATGGTTAAACCAGACTCGATCACTCGAATGAACCCAAAGATTCGCACTAGCCCCTGGAGCCTCATGTTTCATGGGACCACAGAGACCATTGCATATCAAAGAGTAGACCGGGGGGGGGGCTCGATAATGGTAGGGAAGACGTGCCCTTGGGATATGGAGGGATTATTGGAGCCTACCGGATATGCATCCTTGAGCAAGCATTGGAATAGTGGAGAGATAGGTTATATTTATATATGGGTGGGCATCTTTTAATAGAAAGAAAGAAAAAGAAAGAAACATTGTTTATTCTGCACAAACAAAACGCACATTTCAACAAATCTACACAATTATAATACACACATACAAAGTAGCCAAAACCCTCGTATCCAATACACTTAAAAAAAATTGACAATCATTTCCATTGGTTGCGATTGGTTGAAGTCAGGGCCAGGGACCAAAGACAATTTACATTGCGTTTACTAGAATAAAATGTCTATGTATCTAATTTGTTAATGACGTCGACCAGGTTGCGTTCAGGTCCAGCTTCACCAAAATAAAGATATGATAATACCTAATTTAGGCTGGCATTCTAATTTCACAGCTGACAGATTTTAAATTACACAAATCTAGATTTAAACCAAGGATTATGCATAATCATCTACCGAAAATACGAGTATTTTATGAAGCTGTTATGAATATAAAGAGAACTTAGACCTCCTCTCAAATCGATTGTACTTTAAAAACATCTTCGAAGAAGCCTGTGTAGAGCGGATTCAATTTGAATTTAAATACAGAGTACCTACCTCCATCATCTAGAGTGGCACCCTAATCCAAAATAGTTTAGATATCGTCAACAACATAAATATCGCGCCACATGTTTCTGACACTACCACCCAAATATACACCGAAAATATTCAGCTTTCGTCTGAAGTATCTGTCAAGAAGGATTTATGGAAATCCATACACTTTTGTTGACAAGGAAAGTCAGAAACACTCGCGTCGCGTCGTTTTAAAAGAAAACATTTACTTAAAAATATGAAACATTTAGAAGGTGGAAGACAAAAGGAAAAATACACAAAAGGCTCAAACGAAAGACGACCCATTTTCGAAACGTATTTCAAAGAACCTCCCCCTGTATCTAAATCCGCACGCTTAGTGCGTGTTCACACGTGACGGGCAGTTTGATAAAGATTTATTTCGTGAGCAGATTTTATAAACGAACTTTAAGTTGAAGGAACGGGTTCTCCTTCCTTTTTGTTTATGAGAGGGCAAAAGGTACGTGCAAAAGTACGAACGTGAAATCCGGGAGGATTCATCAATTTGTTAACCTACCTACCTTTCTCACTGAAAGCACCAATGTAGCTATATCTGATTCAGATGGCAAAACTTGTAGGCATTTTTTTACGTTCCTAACTCCTGAGTGTCTACTCTCTAAATCCATCAACGAAAATACGGGCCCGTCCGAATTGATTGATCTGTCAAAACAAGTGACAAATTAAACTTTTCTAAAGGTTAAATACACATCGTCATCATCATCATTTCAGCCGAAGAACGTCCACTTGACATAGGCTTCCCCTAAAGGGGGGGTTTGCCATAATCGCCACGCTTGGCAGGCGGGTTGGCAATCGCAGTATGGTGTTAAAAATGCATAGAGAACGCTGCTGCCCATTCTCTAGTACAAATACACAACGGGATTAGGACAACTGTCAAATTCCTGTTGTTATTAATTCTTAGTTCCTGAAGTAATCTTATGTCCGTAAGTGATACGGAGTAGAAAACGCCCAAAACATCAGCCGAAACTACGGATTTTGTGCTTGCAAAATTGGCTAGAAAGGGACGTTTTAACTACTTGAAAAGTATTACTCTAGCTAAAACGACAATCAATAACTTTCTTTAGAAAGAAACCAACACAAGATTGTCCTTGAGCCTTCAGTCATCGAATAGACTGCGGAAAAATCGAGACTCTTCCGTAAGACTCAAGCCAAGCCACATACCAAATATTATCCAAATACCATTCCTCGTCACCCGTTCATCAGAACTACCCTTTATCTCGACTCGAGGCACCGCGCGCTGAGATAAGTATGCGCGAACGTGCTTCACATTACATTAAAGACATTTACGTGGTAAATGAGCGTTCTACAACTCACTAACCGGTTTAGTGGTGACGTCATCATTCTAGTGTTAGTTTATATGAAGTTTTAGAACTATAGATGTAGAGTAGTTTTGTACAGTTAGTGAGACGGTTTTATACCAACTTTTGTCCGCATACTCAAATCACAACTGCTGCATCTGCCTTTAATTGCATGCCTCATAAACGAAGCGTTGAGGTTGTGCTCTACTCTCGACATTTAAAAAAAAGCAGTTGTCTCGAAACTGAAATCGATTTTTTTTTATTTATATCGCACTTACAGGTTAATATGAGTGTACTAATATCTAGTCAAATAATTTGTCAGACACATAAAATATAATTCAATAAGAATTATTTTGTATAACATAGTATATAATTTATCTTTCCTGGACGTCCGTGTGTCTGTGTTTATAGATTGGTGTATGTGGCAGGGAAATTGGTCGAAACAATTATCGTACCGGAATATTTTTCATTTTATTATCTAAAGTTTACACGTACACTACGGACTTTCTCAATTAATATGAGCGTTCAATTCACTGTCGTTTAATTATTATTCATAAAAAACTAATATACGACTGTGTATTTTTTTTTGTATATCATCTATCTATTTATTATAGTATTTTTTTCCTCACCTTATAATTATGGCGCCACTAAACCATAGCAGAGTTTTCTGTTTTTTTTTTTATATAATTGTTTTTTATAATTTTTATTATTATTTATAATTGTTTTTTATTTTATTTTATTTGATTAATTATCTTATTGTTAGCAGTAATAAGAAAAAAACGACGTGAACGTTATGAGGCGTGCACTTTTGGATTTTCCAAAAAAAAATATTTACATTGTTCAGCAAACGATTTTCTTTAGTATTGTAATTGAAAGTGGGGTGCTGTTATTCTTTATCAGTCGTTGAAGCTTTAGCACGGCAAAACAGTGTGTCAATCAGGGGTAAACAGTACAGGGTGGCAGGGATATCGGCACGCAACCTGTTACCATGGATTCTGTACATGATTCTGAACCCCTCTGGAGATATCATGCTTAGCCAAGCGCCAAGCGTGCTACTCAAGCGTTTTATGTAGGTCTATAGACACAAGATGTTACCTAATCCACACCTTAATTACAGCCGTTAGATTCTGTGACAATAACAAAATGAAAACTTAGGTGCAGTAAGCGTCAACAAGGCCGTCTTAGAGCAGGCTGGCCCTTGGGCACACAACAATTTTCCCCTTTGAAAAGCAAAAAAAAAGAAGTGACTGACAAAAAAACCATTTTCTCAAACATGCTTGGAAATTCGAGCATTATTTTGACAACCTTCTTCGAGATAAATCGAAATTGCTGTACTGGCCAAATACATGCGAGCAGCGGCCACCAAAAGTTGTATGAAAATCCATAATAGGTATGTGTCGTGGTTTAGCGGCCAAATAAACATGGCAACCAAGGAGGTAACTTATCAAAGGTTTTATTTAAATTTCGAACTGGCTTACAGTTTATTGAAAAAAAAAACCAATGAACACATTGGCGCTTGAAAAATTATCGTTGTTCGTCATTGTAGGTACCTATCTGGAATTTATAAATAATTTCCACGCATTATTTGAGAAAAGCACTATACAAGCCTTGGCTGCAACCAGGCATTGATGGACTTACGCATAGGTGCCTCGGCTTCGCCTCCGCCCACATTTTCACATTCGTCCATGAAGGCTTCTACATACCGGGGCGACTTGTCGCGCGACGTAACACGACACAAAGGCACCGCTCGTCCCGCAACACGCGGGGCCTTTGTGCCGTGTCGCGTCGCGCGACAAGTCGCGCAGGTATGTAGAAGCCTTTAATGCCCCTGTTGCAGGCCCCTGCAGTAATGTACTATTCTGTTGTGATTTTATATTTACTATGGGTAATCGGTACAAATCAAATACATGTTATTAACTGTTTTAAGAAATAGAACTCCGGTAGGTACACACGGCTACACATCAAGCTATACATTTCCAGTATAAGCTGATCTCGCATTGTGTAGGATTTCCGTACAATGAGAGATCAGCGTGTGTACGTTATTAAATAAAATGGTTTGAATTAACCTAAAAATAAAAGAAAAAGAATGCGCTATTGGGTGCGAACGTTAAATCGGCCTTCCGGAGCCCCCATGAGGACGGGGGCCATGGGCACGGGCCCCGTGTGTCCTTATGGTAAAGACGGTACTGGCTGTCAATAGTGCAGCTGACTTCACTTATGTTCCATGGTGAGATTTTAACAGAACAGAAATACTCAAATCAGAACAGACCTGCTCGACGATAGTAATTTTTTTATTTTTTATTATTGGTTTACCAACAATTGTTTACACAGGATACGTGCTTAAGGTAACATGCCAAAGTGTGTATGCAACAGTGCAACAATCACTTTTTTTTTCTTTTTTTTTTCTGGGTGGGAAATTATCAAATAACTTCTCCCGCTCTGGGCGGAGCGGGAGGGCGTGTCAGACTTTTACTGACTAAAACCCACCCGTGTTCCTTCATTTGCCTGTGTGCCAGGGCCACGATATCCCTTTCGGACAAACTCGCAACCCGGTTGGTGCTGACATCTCTTTGAGGCACGCGTGGAACACAACGCGCGGTCGACCCGGGCCTGGTCCTTATCGGACGGCGAGCTAACCATCGCTCTCCGTCCGCAAACCCGCGCCTACGGTGGCCGGAAATCGGCTTGCAACTCCCGACGCCCGGGGCGTCTCCTGCGGCGACTAGAGGCGCGAGGGCGCGAACCTTGCCTCTCCCTCACGCGTTCCGCCTCCTCCTTCGTGAGCTTTACTGCTTCCCAGAAGGAGGTGACGGCCTCCCACGCACTCTCGCTCCGAACCATGGCCGGAACCAGTGCCGGACCACAGAATAAGTATACATAATCACTTACAGGCAAACTCCGCATGCATAAAGAAGATGTACAAAAAAAATTACATTAAATTACTTATCTAAAAGTGTAGTTATTGAATATAGCTTTATGACACGCAATGACATAAAATATTAGTATGCTATTATGTAAAAAACACATCTATTTAAAAAGGTATTTAAGAAATTTTACTTTCAACTTGCCCAAACTTTCAACTTGCCCAAACTTGTAATAATAGTAGGTACTAGGTACCTTATATTCTTCGATAAAAATAATCTGTGAATCTGTGCGCGGAAACGTCGAAGCAACTCCGCTGTGAACCAGACGCGGCAACTTGGAAAAATCAGAGGATGTCGTTAGAACTTGCACTAGACCGAGTGTGTCAGTCAGTAGTAAGGGGTGTTTAGAATTGCGATAAAAATAACTGTGAAACATTTTTCTTTTAGATAACATACCGTCTGTTTACCCCGAAGGGTTAGGTAGCGGTGTAAGTACATACCTAAATAAGAACACCCACATTGCACCAGTTATGTTTGTCCGATTGCCATCAACCGGACATTAACACAGACTCCGGACTGCTATTGAGAAATTCCTGATGGGAAAAGCCCAATAACACTTTTCCCGATCTGGGAATTGAATCCAGGACCTCATGCCTGCGACCATAGACCAACGAGGCAGCCATATATTTTATAAACTTAGTCCGCCTTATTACAAAACAAGATTTATATTTTAACATGGCTTAAACCATGGAGCTAGTTTTTGTAATAAGAACGTAAGTAAAATTCCTATTGATACCGTCCCACTTCAGCACTTGGCTCCCTACATTCTTTCATACTCCAAAAGATACCTTTTCGCGTCAAAACTCCTCATGGATGGTTTTTTTAAGGAAGGTGGAGGGGTACTTCGGACTCCTCCCGATTTAGACCACTCAGTTGCCCTCCTTATCACATTAGGGCTGTTCAAGACCCACCGGAATGGACCGATGCCTCTTCAATGTAACAAGATTGGGTGGACTTTAAGAAGTGGCTCGTTAGATCACTAGCTATTGCACGCGGTTTTATTCTTACAGGCTAAAAAATGGAAAAAAAGAAAAATTGGTTTATTTGTTACAGAAACACGTGCATAAAAAAGACAAGATTATTTATTTATTTAACAGTTAATGTACACACATATAAACAGACAAGAAGAAAGAAACAGAAAAACACGTAAAAAATTATGCATTTCTCCGGTGAAGTTATCTCTCTCCACTATCTTCCAGCATATCTGCGATAGGATAGTAGGCTTTCCTATTGCAGGTATGCTGGAAGATGTTCGTTTAGAAATAAATGATAGACAACGTGTATGAGAAATCAAAATACATACATACAAAAACAAAAAAACTATTTACTAATTTACATAATATACATTTGTACCGTGTGGTGCCGAACGTATAGAATAGAACCATCCTATTTTTTCACGTGGGTGTCGTAAAAGGCGACTAACACCTCACATCCCTCTTAGCATTCTCATCTCAGCTGTATGCAATTGCCTTTCATTCATCCGTTTTGTAGCCGAACATTCTGATCCATACAAGCTACAAAGAAATTTTATATTAATAAAAAACAAATTTGGAAGGCCTCCTACAAGGTGGACCGATGACCTTGTGAAGGCAGGTATCCGCTGCACAGAACCAGTCGAAGTGGCGGTGCTTGGGCGAGGCCTATCCAGCAGTGGACGTTTTTCGGCTGAAATGATAACGATGAAACAAATTTGATCACAAGCACAGAACAGAAATAGTCGGCAGCTGCACGTCATGACTGTAACAAAAAGGCATCCACTCATCATGATGCTGTGTTATTAGGACCCACAGCACAGCGCTGGTGTTCAGTGGTCACCCGAAAATAACGTACAGAAACCAAGTTAGGATTAAAAATTTGAAACCAGGTAGGTACTTGTCTGTTTGGTGCCGGACATAAAGAATAGCACCACCCTATTTCTTCGCGTGGGTGTCTTAAAAGGTGACTAAGGGACTTACAAGAGCATGGGCAGCAGCGTTCTCTATTCATTTTTTACCCAAAGGGTAAAATGGGAACCCTGTTACTAGGGCTCCGCCGTCTGTCTGTCCGTCCGTCTGTCACCAGGCTGTATCTCATGAACCGTGATAGTTAGACAGTTGAAATTTTCAGATGATGTATTTCTGTTGCTGGTGTATTGTTGTTGGTGTTGTGAAATACTAAAAAACAGAATTCAATAAATATTTAAGGGGGCTTCCATACAACAAACGTGATTTTTTTGCCGTTTTTATAGATAATGGTACGGAACCCTTCGTGCGCGAGACCGACTCGCACTTGGCCGGTTTTAGCACCATACTGCGGTCTCCAACCCGCGTCAAGCGTGGCAATTATGGCAAACCCCCCTTTGGGGGAGGCCTATGTCCAGCAGAGGACGTATTTCGGCTGAACTGATGATGAGGTAGATGTCCTAAAAGTTAAATCAGGGTCTTTCTGTGTGTGATTGATTGATTGAGGAAAAAACAGTAATGTAAAGTTGAATACTACTGTCTTCTTTCTTTGTCCAGGCGGTTTTTCTTTGGAATGCGCTCCCTCTGAGCATCAGGATGGCAACCGGACGGTTAACGTTTAAAGTGAAGGCACGGGAATATATTCGTAAGAAGTTGGCAGAATCATCCCAGGGTTGATTCATTTTCTCCTCCACCAATCGTTATTTCTCCTGACACTTTTTATTTTGTTTATAAGTATGTATGTATGTATTAGTATATATTTTTGATTTTCGAGTTATCTATCCCCTATGTTGCACCTACCATGATTTGTCTCTGCATCACCCTAAGGTTGACTGGTAGAAAATGCCTCAGGCATTAAGTCCGCCTTTGTACAGTATTTTTTTACTTGTGCATGAAGTTTTAATTAATAAATACTAGTGGGATACAAACATTGTCTTACAAGCCTATATAACTGAGGTTTAGAATAGCGCCGTGCATTGATGGAATCCCGATAAAAGTTGAATGGAAATTATTAAACTGTTTCGCCTTCGCCATTTAACTTGAAATTGTCTTGGATTGCGCCTCACAAACGTGCGGCCCTGTTATGACAAAACACTGCAACCCGGGTTGCATTGTTTTATGGTAATACAACTCAGAATAATCCACGCGATGTAAGCTTGGTACGGGTTCGATCTACAGTTCAATAATGGCTTCCATTATCAAGAAAACTCAATATTACACTTCACTGTAACCTGAAGTTCGGATGAAATGTTATCGCTAAACGCTGTACTCTAGATTGCAGCGTTTTACCGTGATTGTGGTGCGGGCGCGCGGGTCAAGCGTGCGCGTCTTTTTATTTTGGTAAAACATTGCAAGCTTAGTTTGCTGCGTTTTGTCAGAATAATAATAAACAATTTAACAGAGCGAGTGCGCGTCAGGCGTATTGCATTGCAATATTTTACTGTTCATCAATCGCTGTAAGTAGTGTGATAGTAAATGATTAACAATGCCGAAATATGAACGCATCAAAAAGATATGCAGTTTTGCTGTGCTTGGAAATAATCCTCACAGCCGGTAAGTGTGTGTTTAAATTTATATCTCAGATAGGTTTAATAGGTAAACATAATTATAATACTTGATGACAAGTAGGCTGAGTCAATACAGAGTCAATAAACCAGTTAAGTTTATCACTTAAAAATGCAGTAATCAAAGATTACACCGTTATGTCATAACAAAGACGAATATTGGCTAGCTACATGTTGTTGTAACAAAACATGTTTATTTAATATTTTGAGGTCTCTTTGAAAAATACGATAAACAGAAGTTAAAATGAAAAAAAGTAAATAATACGACAAATTAGTTAAAAAAACAACTGAACGTTTATCTATACGAGATAAAATTTGGTAACGAGCTAAAGATCTAAACTTTTAAACCCGTTTTTCTCAAATTGACGTTTCACAGATTACAGCGTTTTGTCCTAACAGGGCCCCGTGACGCTTTCGATTTCTACTCTTCTGTAGAATAGAAATCGTTTCATCATCTTTAGTTCAGCCGAAAGACCATTTATGTCCACACCTGGACATAAATGATAAATGATTTTTATTTCTGTAAGTAGATTTGTACAAACACTTTTACACGTCAATCGCACGTGACATCACAGCGGGCCCTATCAGAATACCAGCGCTGCGACACTTATTTTTAAGTGCCGCAGCATCATGCTGAAATACGGGCCTTTTGGCCTCGTACAGGACTTTATTTTTATTTTCTTTTTGTTTACTTTGTTTTATTTTTGGTTTTGTTCTTTTTTTTTGTTTCTATGAGTGTGTTTTATTTAATTTGTGATCTGTGCGAGTCCCAATAAATGTTTTTTCTTTCTTTCTTTCTTTCTATCATATTTTAAAAACTAGATGAGGTCTGCGTTTTCTATCTGACTACTCTGAGATGACGGGCCGAAACAAACTCGGAGGACCAAGAACATGTCTAGAATTTAAAAGAGACTGTGAAATCTCTTTTAAAGTCCAGATATATTCTTGGTCAGATCATGTGAAGGCCATGTAGATTGGTGTCTGAATTGGTCTTTTGAGGAAAGAACAACACAGATTGAATGGACCTGACCAGTCAGTGCACGCATTTATCAAGAATCGTGCAGCTCTACTCAGAACTTAGAATAGAATATAATATAATAGAATAGAATACTCTTTATTATGTGCACCATAAAAGACAGGCCACCATAGGCCAAATAGGCCTCCCCCAACGGTGGAAGGGGGGGGGGTTGCCATAATAAGCACTCCAATCACTTGGCAGGCGGGTTGGCAATTGCAGTATGGTGTTAAAATGCAGACAGAACACTGCTGCCCATTCTCTAGTAAGTCCCTCACTACAAAAAAATGAGAAATCGCTTGTCTACTGAAAATGTTCTACGGAAACGTCATTTTTGTCTACTCTTCCATCGACAAAACGCTTTTCTACGGTTCTCGTGCTAAGCCTGCAGGTGTCCGTATGGATTGAGGAGCCATGTCTCATATTTAAACGAGGATACTACCAATATTGAGTAGTAAATTAGCTGATTTTGTAGGCCCGATCCTGGAATTTTAAGTAAAACCGATAAAAAGTTATAGGACGTTTAAGGTGGCTCCTCAATCCAGACATCTCGATTGAGGAGCCACCTTAGAACTCGAAAACTAGCCAACAGATGTTTCTGAAAATTTGGTAGGATTTAGTAGTGTTTATGCGTAATCTGTACAAAAAAATGGGCTTTGTTCGGCTGAATTTGAGATAGCTACAATGTTTTGATTTTTCTTAAAAACCCATAAATTTCACCACGCTGTTTCTCGGAAAGTCATGAACCAATTAAAACGTATTTTTAGTATAATTTAGTAGTAAATGAGTTCTAATTTGTAGTATAATAATAAAATGGAAAGACTATACAATTTCGGTGATACAACACATTGTATGTGGCTCCTCAATCCTGACGGTCTATAAAAAAACATATGTTCGTAGCTACTAAAGCAGTTGATCAAATCGGATAAAAATAGCACCAATATTTAGTAGAAATTTCTACTTAATATTGGCATCATCAAACATCCTACACACTCAGTATTTCAAAAGATATTAATAATTTAAACATTCCTTTACAATTTTGTGAATTGGGTGGTCTTCCTGGCCAAACTTCCTGGCAAGTCTAATTGTGTACACGGCTCGCCTAATCTGTACGATTTTTGTATAGATGGTTCTTGTCACTGGTACGTGCAACAAACGAGAGAGATGTGATACAGAATGCCCAGTAAACATGACGCAATGAAAGAACATACAACATAAACTGGCGCAGCATATAATGAGACACAAAATACCAGCTAAGTGCACAATGAAAAGTTCCGTAGTTGGGATGAATTTATCCCAAGAAAAAACTAAACATTGTAGTTGAAAAATATTTATTTATTTATAATATGTAATAACATGTTCTCCCTTACAACTTTGAACCATAAGTAATTATATAATAATATACATATAATAAAAAATATTTTGGTTGTTTTGTACTATTGCGAATTTTGGTTTCATAATCGTCTTAGCAAAAAAACTGACTATCCATATGGAAGTGACATTCCATAATGGAGTTTTTATCATTCATCATAATCAGCCTATAATGTTCCCACTGCTGGGACACAGCCTTCTCCTCTCTGAGAGGGAGTGGGCCGTAATCCACCACGCGGGCCCAGTGCTCGTTGGTGGATATAACATGTCTTCGAATTTTTGGTTCTAGGACATGGTTTCCTCACGATGTTTTCCTTCACCGTTTTGAGAGCAGTGGTGATGAAATTATTTACACAAAGTAAAGCGCCTGTCTGAGTTCGAACCCACGACCTACACTCGTAAGTTGAGGCCGTTACCACTGGGCCACCACTGCTCTCACTTTCCTCATTTAATATTTGTCTATTACATTATTTACATTAATATAGCAATAATGTTGTGAAAAATAACAGCGAAACAATAATAAATTTAGAATCATAAAATAATTATCATTCGATTCATCACCGGTTACTGAATTGAATTTCATTAGTTAAATTGATTTTTTTTGTACGTAATAATATATCTTATAAATTATCCATTTTATATCAATAAAAAGAAAAGTCCTGACTAAACAGGGTACTTTTATTCCCGGTAGTACATTCCCGTGAGATATTTCCCGACACTCACGCGGGCGAAGCCGCGGGCAAAAGCTAGTTATCTCATTCAAACTAAAACAACAATTAGGTTACATGTAGGTACTCGTACTCGTAGAATGATTCATAAGCAAATAAAATTATGTATTCATAGTTTGAATTATTTATGGTCACCCTATACACAAAATTGTTAAGGAATGTATAAATTATTAAATATCTTTTGAAATACTGAGTTTATGGGATGTTTGATGATGCCAATATTTAGTAGATTTTTTTTACTATATATTGGTGCTATTTTTATCCAATTTGATCGACAGCTACAGCAGCTACGAACGTATATTTTTTATAGACCGTCAGGATTGAGGAGCCACATAAATTGTGTTGTATCACCGAAATTGTATAGTAGGTTGGGTATACTATATAGGCTGCTAAAGTCCTGTCACGAAGCAGAAAGAATTTCTCTTCATTGCTTATCTCTATCGCTCGCGCACAATTGTATTGCCGTCGCGCTCGCGCATTTCTAATGGCTCGTGGAGGAAATACAAAATATTAAATTGACAAAAATCTTTTATTTTTTAAGATTTACTGCGAAGTGTATTTTTGTTGTCATGAGTTAGAAGTGAAATTTTCTTATTTTTTAGTATTTAATTAAAGTTTTAAATTTAGTGTACAAAACATGTTACACATTAAAGAAAGAAAGAAAGAAATCATTTATTTGCTGATAATGTAGGTATACATATAAGTTGGAATATTTATTAAGTGTCCTGGTAAATTTTAACTTTTGGCATGCAAAATATTAGGTTTGAATTTTTTTTTTATATACTCGTATTATATATCAGTATAGTTATATATATATCAGTCATCTACAATGAAGTCTACAATATACTATAGTTTCGCAAATTAGTCTAATGTATTTAAGAAACTATCACGCCATTTATTATTGACCCGGAATTTTTGCGACCCAGTGTATTTAAAAAACCTCTGCCTAACCCTTTGGGGAATTACAGGCGTGGTGATATTATGTTAATGTTACTATTTAAAGATTACTTGGAGAAGAAGATTACTTACTTATTCGTCTCTCGTTCATAAGAAGATTATCCTAAGACTTATATGTAATTTTTAGGGTTCTGTACCTTAAAAAGAAAAAGGAACCCTTATAGGATCACTCGTGTGTCTGTCTGTCTGTCTGTCCGTCTGTCACAGCTTATTTGCTCCGAATCTACAGGACCGATTACGTTGAAATTTGGTACTTACACATATGAACTTTTGTGACCCAAACACGGACGTGTTACGTAAATAAATGAATTTTGAATATTGGGATCAGCTTTAGGGGCAAATTAGAAAATTAAAAAAAAAATGTTTTGATGATTGTACCGTGTGACATATCAAATGAAAGGGCTTGTTTTAAGGATTTCATACATATTTTTATTATAGATTACCCCCTTATCTCCGAAACTACTCAGACTAGAATGTTGATAAAAATACAGAAAATAGTTCGTTACTTATAAGATTACAGCAAAACCTATAAGAAGTCTGTGATCTTAAAATAACATGGTAGATCACTCAATATTGTGCGTACAAACTTACATTTGCAGTTTAAATGTATGGGGATCATGTTTTTCAACTACAATCTTAAGTTTGTTCTTGGGATAAATTCATTCAACTACGGAACTCTTCATTGTGCGTGGTCCGACACGCACTTGGCCGGTTTTTTAAGCTAAACTCCGGCCGATGAGAGAATGCGTTCCTTAAGGCTTCTACATACCAGCGCGACTTGTCGCGCGACGCGACACAGCACAAAGGCCCGGTGCCTTTGAATCGCGTCGCGTCGCGCGTCAAGTCGCCCCGGTATGTAGAAGCCTTTATGAGTACAAAAGAAAACGTGTTTTTGCGAATTTAAATCTGTTGAGTTCCTAATCGTGTCCAACTGACAGGTGTCAGTCAGGAACGCATTCCCTCGGCGGGCGGGGTGGCCGAATGTTTAGTCTTTATACTTGAAATTAGGTCCCGTGTCACAATCGTGATGATTATAATTGATTTGTTTTTATATCAGAACGCTCCGTTATCGCGTTTTGAATGAAACTTAATTAAATTTTTGTTCTCGCTTATCAAACATTGTAAATTAGGTATTGACTTACATTGCCAATCCAATCTTAAGGCTTCTACAGACCAGCGCGACTCGCGACGCGACACAAAGGCACCGCTCGTCGCGCGACACGCGGGGCGTTTGTGTCGCGTCGCGTGTCGCGCCAGTATGTAGAAGCCTTTATTCACACGTTGATTTAACATAAAATGTAGTTAAACACTACACTAATGTAGGTAGTTTAATTGTGCAAGTATAGAGATCTACCTATCCTAGGTATTTCTTATTTCTTGTCGTGGGTGTCGTAAAAGGCGACTAAGGGACTTACTAGAGAATAGGCAGCAGCGTTCTCTATGCATTTTAACAATATACTGCGATCACCAACCCGCCTGCCAAGCGTGGCGATTATGGCATACCCATTGGGGAGGCCTATATCGAGCAGTGGACGTATTTCGGCTGCAATTATGATGATTATGATAGAGATCTACTTACACAATAAAACTAAAATAGTTTGAGAAAAACTCAACACACGTATTATTTAATCACCTATAAATTGCATATTTTATCCGGTTATAAGGATTAGATGATAAACCACATTTTAGCAAATTTCATTAATAGGTAGATAATTTTTATGATTAAATATTAAATCTTATTTAATATTCATCATACTTATTAATTTTACTCAAGAAGCTATTACACAAACACCATTTAATATCTTTATCGGCATAATATTAGGCGCGAGGTCAAATCAATGTGAAAGATGCGCTTGCGCACACATCTTCACTTTTACTTTAAACGACACAGCTTTGGATAGATATTTTAGTAATTTAGGTATAAGCATCGGTGGTTCAGTGGTAGAATGCTCGCCTGCCACGCGGGCGGCCCGGGTTCGATTCCCGGCCGATGCAAAAACTTTTTGAAATACTACGGGGTAATTTTTTAAACGTATTATATGTGATGCAGGTTCATATTCGGAAATAACCACAAAAAATCATTTAGCATCTTGTTTCTTTTTCGCATTCTCTACATCATATGATTCAATCTTTTACGAACATTTAGTTCACAAACTCAAACAGTTATTCAAATCGAACCAATTTCATGCACTTTCAAATCGTCAAGGGGTCGGTCAGTCACAAAGATGAAGCTAGTTGCTCATTCCAAAGCGTAGTAGGTTCCTTCCTATGAAGAAGAACGGGTAAGAAATTCCACGGACATCCGGACACATTTAATATTACTATAGACGTTGGAATATTGTGTAAGGCAACGTGCAGCGATAGCATAATTGATCAAGACTATTTGAATGCTGGTAAGGCTGGTGAATTTCAGTGCTGGTAGTATAAGCATCGGTGGTTCAGTGGTAGAATGCTCGCCTGCCACGCGGGCGGCCCGGGTTCGATTCCCGGCCGATGCAAAAACTACTTTTTTAAACTGATAAGTACAATTAAATGTCTCGCTGATGGTGGCGCGTGTGTTGGATCATTCGGTTCCCTACAAAATGGTTGAGTTGGATGGTGCTGATCCACGCGTCATGTTCGTGAACGGGCGCCGTCAGTTGAGACTGGTCTTCTCTTAACTGCTAGGACTTATTTGTAATATTTTAATCTTATATCTGGTATTGTTTTTTAAATAAGTAATTTAATTTTTTACATTGTTCTCACATATAGAAGCAACAAGAATAATGTACCCAGGATTTTGTAATAATTATCTTGATTTAAAAGAGTGTCCTTGGAGTTTCTTGCCTGTTCTTCTCCATAGAGATCTACGTTTTGGAATGGGCAAATAGCTACAACTTTCTGATTAACTGACCGACTCTTTGACAATTCAAAAGTGCCTGTAATAGGTTTAATTGAAATAAATGTTTTAAGTTTGAGTTTGAGTTTGAAGGACTTGAGGAAGTCTCGATTTAATTAGGGATAATGCCCTAAAATTGCCACGCACCAAGCAAGCGTGATGATTGATGCTGGTTCCTCGGGAAAGGCCTTTTTATCCGTCTACCCCGGAAGTAGGGTAATGATTTTTTGCCTACCTTTTTGCCCTTTAGTGGGATAATTACGGTCGGGTAGGCAAAGTATGAGAACTGAATAATTATGTTGAGCATGTAGTTCTACATGAATATGACGTACCCATTAATCATGCCTTTTACAAAATGTGCTGATTTATATGATTTCTAAGCATAATTTTTTTACCTAACATTACGAAACATAATTTACTTACGAGGGAAAAAGTGAATGCTTGCATGTTTTTGCTGTAGGTACATTTTGTTCTAGCATTGCATTTGCTAACCTTAGAATGTAGCATCGGTGGTTCAGTGGTAGAATGCTCGCCTGCCACGCGGGCGGCCCGGGTTCGATTCCCGGCCGATGCAATTACCTTTTTTATTTAAAAGATGGACTTTATTTTTGCTATTCTAAATGCGTGAAGCTTATATAAATCACGGAATCTGTTTTATCTTTTCATTAGCATAATTTTCTCCCTGCTGGGACACAGGCCACCTCTCTGTGAGAGGGAGTAAGCCGTAATCCACCATGCGGGCCCAATGCGGGTTGGTGAATGTCAAATGTCTTTGGTGATGGTTTCCTCGCGATATTTTCCTTCACCGTTTTGAGAGCAGCGGTGATTAAATAATTAACACAAAGTAAAGCGCCTGTCTGAGTTCGAACCTAAGACCGTACCTACGAACGTTACTCGTAAGTCACTGCCATTTGTACTAGGCCAGCACTACTCTTCACCGTTAACAATAGGAGGGGACCTGCATGTTATTAACCAATACACTCTCAGAGAGAAATTTAAGGAGATTAATGTAATGAAGAAGCCTTAAATCACTTTTACACGTAATTTTTTTTTTTTTTAAATAAGCGAGATGGAGTAGGCATTTTCTATGACAACTCCTGAGAAGAAATGGCGAAACAAACTAAGGGGTCAAAGTCTCTTTCAAAGTTCAGACATAATCTTGGTCAGATCATATGAGGACCATGTAGGTCCGTGTCTGAAAACTTAGGTTAACCTTCCGGAATCAATTTTCTAAATGATGGTGAAAACCGCATCAAAATTCGTCGTCCAGTTTAGAAGAAGAACGCAGTCGCACAAAAGACACGAAAAGTAACTTTAATTTATATACAATTTATAACCCTAAATTCCAGCATTATTAAATGCAACGGCTAAACAAAACAAAATGTAGGACAATTGTAAGGATTGCCCGGGCATCCTTGTTCAAGATTTATTGCGTCACTTTAACTTCACAAATAGGGTCTTTGAGGGTAACTTAGGGTCTGTCATTGTCAGAAAACTAAAGATATCATTCTGCTTACTGTTGCATTAAATTATGCTAGCATTGAGTCAATGTCTCGAGAGCTAAATTGAGTATCAGATTTTTAATGATGATGTATATGTTACCAGCCAAACCCGATTTCAGGACAAACTAGTTTAGCCTAGGCTAAACTAGTTCTTCCTATACGCGATAGGATTAACTAGTATAGCCTAGGCTAAACTAGGTTGTCCTAACCCCGATAGGATAAACCAGTTTAGCCTAGGTCGAATCGGTTTATCCTAGTTAGAATTTACATGCTTTAGGATGAACTGGTACGTTCTAATCTGAAATCTGATTAAGCGTGCTGCGGGAGCGGCGTGACCGAAACGAATCGTAGCAAAACCGACTCCACGTAGTCTTGTCTGCCCTACCCCTAGAGTGTTATTTAAAATCGCGTAGGCGCGTAGGGGCGAGGTGGCCCGCGAGCTGAGGAGCAGGTGGTTTCAACGCTTCCGACCGCGGCTGAGGCTGGCCGGCAGAGCCGGCCAGCAAGCCGAAGCCTCTGTGGTGAGCGTGAAACACATCTGTGACGATAAGCTCGCATGGGACCGCTGGAGCCCTGCAGCGCCGGAGCCGTGACAGAAAACATGCCTGCTGCATGCTTGCTTGCACGTTTATCATATTAGACTAAATAGGTTTTAACTAGTTTAACTAGTTTGTCCTGAAATCGGGTTTGGCCGGTAAAATATATCTCATATACACCATGTTTAAACAAATAAAATGTTACTTACTTAAACTAAAAAAACCGGCCAAGTGTGTGTTGGACCACGCACAATGACGGTCCATAAACCATCGCCGCTGGGCCGGCGTGGGGATCCGTAGTGGGGATTAATTTATGCTAAGAACAAATTTAACATTGTAGTTGAAAAACATGTTCCCCTCGTACACGGACGTTTTTTTTTTAATATTGAGAGATTTACCATGTTATTTTGAGTTCATAGATTTCTTGTAGGTTTTTCTGTAATCCATAAGTAAAGAACTATTTTCTGTATTTTTTTTCTAAATTTTAGGCTCAGTAGTTTGTTTCGGAGATAAGGGGGTCAATTTTAAAATAAATACTTTTAAAATTATTTTTCTTAAATAATTTTAAAAGTATTTATTTTAAAATATATATCTGAAATCCTTACAACAAGCCCTTTTATTTGATACCTATGTCACACGGTACAGTTTGACAGACCAGAGTCAGACGAAAACGACTGATCGTAGAAGGGTTCCGTTTTTTCCTTTTGAGGTACGGAAACCTGAACCGCGTCCGAAAAATACACTTCAAATAGAAAAATAACTTTAAGTCGATTAACAAAGAATATCTATTCAAAACTTATAAATATAATATTTGAACTTCAAGGTGATATGAACAGTTCCTGAGAAGAAACAGTGGCACATTAAGTTCTCCGGAAATTCGACTGTCCTTCTTACCAACACCTTCAAGCACCAAAGGATCCCAAACCTGATTAATTTAGTTTAAAACATACTGGCTACGGTAAAGGAAAACATCGAAAAGAAAGCTGAATTTTACACGCTAAAGCCAGCATGCAGTGATCAAGTAAAGTGAATCGATCCTGTAAATAAAACAACTTTGTTGATGAAATAGGAAGGTCTTTCTATTTGGTTTTCAATTAGAATTACATAAAATGTAAATAATCGTACACCGTGCTTTATTCGTTATTAAGCAGAGTCCGGGGTAGCACTAACAGCATCCTAAAGGTCATTGCAGATAAACAGGACTCAAATATCCTGAAAAAATTTATTTGTCCCCAAATTTTGTAACCCTACTTATTTTTTTTAATGGACATTTTCTGAAATAAAGGTTTTATTTATTTATTTATTCGCCCTTGTGCAGTGGTGGCCATCTGCAACACCATAAACTATATTTTCATAAAGACCAATTTCGAAGTATATTAGTTCTCTAGGCTTACAACCCTTACCTCCACATTATCTCCATCAGCCGTCATCAGTTCACTACAGAATAGGCGTCTCCAATAACTCGTCTCCAAACTCGTTCCTGACACGCTACACCCCAAAAGATTGTCAACCCATCTGAGGTCTGTTCAAATCCTTGTTTCCAATTGATGTTATTTCCGCTTAAACAAACATAAACTTTATATGCGTGTAAAATTTGGTTGATTTTAAGATGTAAAGCTGTAATTTAGCATACTCCGAAAAAGCCGTAAAATAAAACCATGAAAATATTTTTTTTTTTACTTCCCTTGCACGTAAAACGGGGATGATATTTTTTTTCTCGTCTATATATGGTTTATCGTTGGATAGGCCGTTTAAAAATATTGTTAGCCTGTGAAAATATTTTTCAATTCTGAGAGATCCGTTTGCGTAATATTAAGCTTTAAAGTGCTATTTTTTGTTAGAGTCCAGTGTGCCCCCTCCTCCCCCCTGCCAGCTAAATGGTTGGTTTTGGATATGTGAAAAAATAGGGTTTACAAGTTAACGAGAAATAGTCGACCAACTTAAATTTGCAGTTGAAGAATTGACTGTAACGTATATCGATGTATCGGACACCATGTTTTTCAACTACAATGTTAAGTTTGTTTATGGGATAAATTCATCGTAACTACGGAACCCTTCATTGTGCGTGGTCCGACACGCACTTGGCCGGTTTTTTTATTTACATATTCATGATATTATTATTATTTTTCTCAAACATGCTTGGAAAGATCATAATTTTGACAACCTTCTTCGAGGTAACTTATCAAAGGTTTTATTTAAATTTCGAACTGGCTTGCAAATAGAAAGGTGTTTATTGAAGAAAAAACAAATGAACTTATTGGCGCGTGAAAAATGATCGTTGTTCGTCAATGATTTATCATTGTTGTTTGTAACTGAATCTGGAATTTATAAATAATTCACTTAGTTTGAATTTCCGCGCATTATTTGAGAAAAGCAATAGACAAGCCTTGGCTGCAACCAGGCATTGATGGATTTGTGAGTCCATGAATGCCTGGTTGTGTGCGTGGTTGTGTATGTGTGCCCGTTCATCCATCAATGCTTCTTTTACTGGCCGCTGCAGTAATGTACTTGTCGGGATAGGTTCAGACATCAGAAGTAATACTCAGATATGGCAATACAGAAATATATTTCAATCGAACAATCAGTTATTTTAAATCGAGAGAATATAGAAATTAAATAGAATGAATTAAATAACTAATAATGGTAGTGGCGGTCACATAGGGCAGTACTGACTGTCAGGGACAGTGGTGCATGCACCCACCGCAATAAGGATAGTACTAATTTGTCGGAGACAGCGTTCCATATCCAATAACCGGGCAGTACTGACTGTCGAGAGACAGTGGTCCGTGCACCAAGACGCATCCGTTCAAAATGCGTACCGACTCAACAGCGTAGCTCCTTATAAAGGCGATCCGCTAGTGGGGGGTAACGTTACAATATTTCACTCAATTGACTTCAAGTGTTTTAAGTCAAATGACCGATAGAATGAATGATTGTCTATGGTGCACGTTCCACTAGCGCCATCTAGTCGCCGCCTCTCGCAGCTGTTAAACAATATGGCTTCCGTCATACTATTATGTTTGTTTTATGTTATTATTTATTTATTTATATTATTAGGTATTTTTAATATCCTACAGTTACAGGCTAACATTAAATTACACCACATCCACAATCCCACCTAACATAATAACTTATCATTATCATGTCAATACACGCAAGTTAATAAAAGAAGAAATGACGTAACAGTGGACAATATTGAAGCCGTCTCGAACGTGCCTCGTCGGACATTTTTATTTATTAAAGGGATCAATACGCTCGCTATATTTGTAGCTCCGGGCTGCGTTTAAATTTATTTCTACTGGACTTTGTGTCGCCTTGGCAGTTGGTAGATGTATGTCTAGGAGTCTAGGGTCAATTGTTGTTTATGTGAACCGTGTTTGAGGTACTTTGAAGAACATACTAATAATACATAGTTTGGACGGCCTCTTCAGCCTGATGATCGTAAGCACGAATGTTGAGCATGGGGTTCTATAAGTTCTATTTACCAGATTACAGCGTAACCCTAAAGCAGAGCACCCTAAAGCAGCAAAGCTCAAAGGGGCAACCCTTTCAATGGGTTACCTTTATCATGATGTAACCCATTGAAAAGATTTTATACTAGAAACCCAGTAAAAGGGTTACATGATAACCCATTGAATGGGTTTTATACTTGAAACCCAGTGAAAGGGTTACATGATAACCCATTCAATGGGTTCTATACCTATTTGAAACCCAGTAACATGAAAAAATCATTATATTATGTTATTTCGATATCCGCCCAGCTCGCGTACCATGACCAATTCTATCTCTATTCTACCCAGGGACCATTTTGGTTACCATTTGAGAAAAACCATATCGGAAAAACCCTTTCAATGGAAAGGGTTTTTCTAAGCAGTTAATAAAAACCCATACGGTGTGGGTAATTTTGAATGGCATAAATTAAGCCGTTCAAAAAGGTTACCCACACTGCGCACCGTATGGGTGTTTATCGAAAACCCTTTCAACGGGTTACCAAAATTTAATTTAAGCCGTTCATAAGGGTTACCCATATCGTATGGGATTTTGTTTAACCGCTTGTAAAAACCCTATCGAAAACCCTGGGTAACCAAAATGGTGTCTGCCCTAAAGGGTCGTGCACACCGGCGAGATACCGTGGGTGCGACAAGTAGTGACAGCGCCAGTCTGCACGAGCCTTTAGACGATTACCGACTACGGAAAAATCCAATACACGTCACACACTAAGAAAGCGACGTGGATTAAGGCCCGTGCGAAGGATTGGGCCTCCTCTGTGAGAGGTCACAGAGGAGGCCTGTGCATGAGCATTAGGAACATTTTACGCTGACTTTGTGGACATCTGCAATTCTAGGGGAAGACTAAAGACATCACAGTGCCTTCGAAAACATAATTTAAAAAAACTGGCCAAGTGAGTGTTGGACGAAGTTGGACGTAGTTGGGATGAATTTATCTCAAGAACAAACTTAACATTGTAGTTGAAAAACATGTTCCCTCATACATTCCAACCGCAAAAGTAAGTTTGTACGCACAATGTTGAGAGGATTACCATGTTATTTTAAGACTATGGGCTTATATAGGTTTATGGCTTCTTATAGGTTTTCCTGTACCTAATCTATAAGTAGTATCGTCTGTGTGGTGCCGGACGTAAAGAATAGCACTCCCCCTATTTCTTCCCGTGGGTGTCGTAAAAGGCGACTAAGGGACTTACTAGAGAATGGGCAGCAGCGTTCTCTATGCATTTTAACACCATACTGCGATCGCCAACCTGCCTGCCAAGCGTGGCGATTATGGCAATTACCCCCTTTAGGGGAGGCCTATGTGCCACACGAGTGATCCTATAAGGGTTCCGTTTTTTCCTTTTGAGGTACGGAACACTATAAATCATAGTATACTTCAATAAAAAAAACTGAATTCATTATCGCATTATTAACATAATTCAATTAATTAGCACTATGTCAAAGATATTAATTTATATGTATAATATAAAGAGATTTAAGATAGATTGGAGGTTTTGGCTGTTTGTGTATGTGAATTTAAATGTTTGTAAACGCACCCACAATACAGGAGAAATTCCTAGTGTGGGGCAACGCATTTTAAAAAAAGAAAGAAAAGAAAGATGCCATAGAAAGGCCCTCAGAAGTAATGTCATAGAAAAATTGTGATCCCATATCTCAGTGACGCCATCTAGCGTAATATGTATAGCAAAATTCAATAAAAGTTTGACACGTTACACTTTTAAAGTTTTAATACCATATTGCACAATTAGACATTATACTTCGAAAAAAAAAAATGTGACTTGACATGGAGGCGTGCCGTACTATCCTGAGCGACTTTTGCCCACTAGGACAAATGTATCGGATTACGATTTTGTTCGCTATGCCCCATGTACTGTAAATAGTATGTCTTTGGTACGAGTATAATACGACGGTACAAATCGTGGTCTTAGCAAAAAGTAATGAATTTAACGGGGACTATTTATAAACGTCTGCTTAGATACACAAATAGCTTGGGCTATGAACACTGCCATGAATCTAGTCGTGTCGTAGAAATTAACAGGTTATTTTGTGGTAACAAATTACCCCTGGGATTTATAAAAGCTGGTACTTTGTCCAAAAACACAGGTACCTGTGATTTTAAAGAAACTTAATACAGATAAAAAATAACCGTAATAAGTAACCTACGGATAACTAATTATAATTATTTTACAGTTAAAACTGTGTAACGTCATACTTAGTGGAAATAAACGAAAAATGCAAAAGTACTTGCATCGGCCGGGAATCGAACCCGGGCCGCCCGCGTGGCAGGCGAGCATTCTACCACTGAACCACCGATGCTTGATGTCTCTTCATTTGAAAGTTGCCATCGCTTTGAATCTACGGTCAGCAAAATAATTATTGCCCAATCATCTTTTATAATGTACGCAATAATAAAACGTGTTATTATGTAGCGAGGTCAGGTGAAAGGTGTTCTTGAGCGCATCTTTACTTTTACTTCTAATACTTAGTAATATTTGAACAGATTTGTATGTTGACGGTACATTCATAAGCATCGGTGGTTCAGTGGTAGAATGCTCGCCTGCCACGCGGGCGGCCCGGGTTCGATTCCCGGCCGATGCAGAATGCTTTTTGTGGTTTGGACCAATCAATCACAATTCGCTTTTCATATACAACATAACATTATTTTTAGTATAATTATGCGAAACCCGAAACACGTGTTTAGTATTTTTATGTAAAGAATCTATGTACACAAAACTGGATCATGAAAAATCACAAAGTTATAAGGTTGTTATGTTACCGGGTTGTCCGTACAAAAACATGCTAACGGCACCCCCGCACCTCCAGGGTCGTCTTGCGCTCATTGATAATAATTTGGCAGTAGGTAACTTACCGTACTGCGATTGTATTCTAACTTTGTAAGTAATTAAATGGTGATAACATTTTCCATCACACTTAAATATTTTTGGGACAAAATATAACATGGTGTAAAATTATTGAAATCGATTCAGTTCCATAATCTGAACAAACTATATTCAGGTTTCGCACATACTAAAAATAATGTTGTATGAGAACAAACATTTTGTCTTTATTTTCTATCTTCTTTTTTTTATATTTATAATAAAGTCATTTATTTTTAATTGAGCTAGAAAAAAACTGTCAATTTAGAACATTGTAATTATCAATAAATTAATTTGAGCAAGAGAGCCACTGTTTTTTTCCACATTATTATATACCTACCCTACGCCAATTTTAATTATCAAACTTAGTAAAGCAGGTAATTAGAAACCTTTTAATTTCACAATTCCAAAATGTCTGTCCCAAAAGGTAAGCCAGGAAAGCAGTCCAAAAAATGTAAATGACTGCGGCGGCCATTAAAATTATAATTTTAATTAATTTCTCCCGGCACAATTTCTTATTTCGGCAGAAATATGGTAATTTGTGACAGTTACAGCTTCCATTAAATAAATTATACTATTTAAACAGGTTGTATGTTCCGTTTGGTGCCGGACGTAAAGAATAGCACCACCCCATTTCTTCCCGTGGGTGTCGTAAAAGGCGACTAAGGGACTTACTAGAGATTGGGCAGCAGCGTTCTCTATTCATTTTTAAAACCATACTGCGATCGCCAACCCGCCTGCCACGCATGGCGATTATGGCAAACCCCCTTTTGATGGAGGCCTATGTCCAGCAGTGGACGTCTTTCGACTGGAATGATGATGATGATGTTGATTAATACAGGCTTTAGTTTTTTTTTTTTATTCTTATTTATTTAGGGACTTTTATAATCGCAATGCGTATGACAGTCCCATCAAACCCTGATTATAAAAAATACACACTGTTATGGATTAAATTCGGGCCATGAACCTGAACAGACTCTTCGCATTATCACCATTTGGTTGAGACAAAATTCTATGGAATGTGCCTAAATCAAGTCGATTCAACCTCAACACCCGAAACACTTCATTTCTATCAGAATCATATCGAACACAGTCCATTAATAAGTGATGTAAGTCTTCCACAACTCCAGACTCCTCACAGTTAGGCGAGTTCGTTTTTTTCATCATTTATGTAAACTTATTACATGGAATGTGTCCAGATCTGAGTCTATGAGCTGTAACAACTCATTTTCTATTTAAATTACTATTCTGGGCACACGAAAAGGCTGACCCTGCATTGTTTTATACCAAATCCCTTTTTCTATTATCAAAATACTCTTTCCAATCATCGTAACACTTATTTTTAAATGTAGGTAAATCTTCTGCATAATCTAGCGTTACATTCGTTTCTTTTCCATATTTTGCCAGCATGTCAGCTTTTTCATTGCCCTGTATCCCAATATGTGAAGGAACCCATTGCAGTCTCAATTTAACACCCTTTAGATTGTTTACGTGGAGGAGCTTGTTTGTGGCTAAGTAATAACGGCCGCACGGCTCGGTCGACCAGGTTAAGCAACGCTTGCCGCGGTTGGTCCGTGGATGGGTGGCCATCTTTTCATACCAAGATTTCTCCGTGCCTCGGAAAGCACGTTAAACCGTTGGTCCCAGTTGTCTTTCGTGGATCTTTAACAGTCCTTACGGGTCGTCAGAAGCCCGAAAGTCTGACAACCAGTCTTACCAAGGGGTATCGTATTACCCAACAACTGAGTTTTGGAGGTCAGATAGGCAGTCGCTACATGTAAAATACTGGATTCAGCTACAGGTAAGATCTATTAACATTTTTTATCCTCCTTTTTTATTTACAGTGAAAGTCAGCCTTTTGGGTACTTTTGCCGTTGAAACAATGCGGACGATTTGTTTTGCCCTCTTTTTATTATTATACAAGTAGAATATATTATCTGTGTATCTATACTAATATAATTATTGTATCAAGGTATACATAGTATTGCACCAACGCCCCATTTTAAGTCCAGGTAAATCGCTGTCCATTCCGAGGTTGCCTGGCAGAGATCTCAGAAAGCGACAAGGCCGCCCATTGTATATTTTGTAGTTTGATTTCTTTTTTGTTATGTATTTTTGTGGTGTACAATACAGTAAACTATTACTTTTTTTTTTAATCTCAGCAAAGATGCGTCTTTACGGCGTTATTAGTTTAATGGCATAAAAAACGATAAAAAATAAAACTACTACTTCCGGGGTAGTCGGATAAAAAGGCCTTTCCTGAGGAACAAGCTTCAATCACCACGCTTGCGTGGCAATTTCAGGGCATTATCTCTAATGAAATCGAGATTTCTTTTTGTCATTGTAAGTATACTTTTCTAACAAAAAAACAATTTTACAAAAAAGTTCTTGCATCGGCCGGGAATCGAACCCGGGCCGCCCGCGTGGCAGGCGAGCATTCTACCACTGAACCACCGATGCTTATACTATTATGTCTGAAATCCGTTATAATTCAAATAGTGTTGACCAATTATGCTATCGCTGTACGTTTTATTTCACAATATTCCAACGATTGCTAAGTAATGCACCTGCCCCACCCCACCAGCGAGAAGCGAGTACAGCTAGCAACTACAAACAACTTGATGAGCAACGAGCAGCGAGTGCACGACGGTGACGAGCGATTACTCGCTGGTATGCGTATGTACTTACCAAGCGTGAGTCTCTCAGCGAGTGTTCAGCCCGCCAAGCGAGGGTCGCTGAGCGAGTACTCTCTTTTGATTTCTTTGTTTTTTTTTAATGTATTGATTTATTACCGAATAATAACAAGAACATATATAATATCCACTGTGGCAACACTGTCAAAGTACATATTATTATAATTATCGTGAGTATCGAGTCGTAGGGTTACTTCACTAGTTACGTTGCGATTGTCAATCGCGACGCAACTAGTTTTTTTGACAACTTTTTATTGTAACAAACTTTTATTACGTATTTTCACTATGGCCACTGAATGTATTATTTCCTTTGTTAACACTTAGAAATAACGGTTATGATGTTATCGTTATTTCTACAATAATGTAAAATGTAGTGCAGAGTCGTCGTTTGATTGTGAAAAGTATAATTATGCGGAATAAGTGTTAGCAAGAAAATTGTGTTTTTCTTTAAATTTGACGTATTTGTCGCTGAGCTGCCGAAAACACGTACTTACTGTCTTCCATCAACTATTAATATAATGTTTCTCTTTCACTTACACGGGACCTGTGCAATCTTTTACACGTTTCTTGAGCGAGAAAATCGTTGATAGCTAAGTAGTCGCTTCATCGTCGGGGCGGTGGGACAGATACCTTAGTCCGTGAGTAAAGTAATGTTCATATTATGTAAACTTCAATGTTCAATTAAGATTTAATTAAAGGTTAAAGAGAATGCGAATAAAATCACATTGCTAGAAATGTTATTTAAATACCTATAGGTATGTGGAGGATTTATTTGACTCTATAAAGAAACTATAATAGCTCTACATTCTGCTGATAGTAATAGTAGTCATCGCGCTTCTCTTTCTTTCAGTCTAACAGTGACCGCGCTTTAGCTGTTGTTAGCGTCTTAAAGTAAAGTCATAACCCAAACACATAAAACTCTTAAGAAATCACGCCCATTAAGTATGAATGAACACAAAAACGATGATTTCACAAAAGTAAATGTGCCATCAATTTGTAGAACGTGCCTCTTCACAGAAAACGACTATAAAGGAGTATGTTTAGATATTGTAGGTATAAGCATCGGTGATTCAGTGGTAGAATGCTCGCCTGCCACGCGGGCGGCCCGGGTTCGATTCCCGGCCGATGCATCAATCTTTTGTTGCAACTTATTTATTGTTTAAGTCTTTTTTTTAATACTAAGTTTCCTATCTTTTTTTTAAAGGGAATTGAGACCAGTTTTGGACCTTCCTCACTCACACTAGAGGTATTGCTTGAGGCCAAAACTATAAATACACTTTCTTAGTAATTTTGTATTAACAAAGTAGACTGACTTACAGCAAGATATTCCATGAATTATATTGTGGATTTATTCCAGAAATCCCCACCGACAAATCCCCACTGGTGGGGATTGTTATTTTGTTTTCCAAAAATCCCCACTGGTTAGAAAAACTCAACCTAGTGGGGATTTTGGTAAAATAAGTAACAATCCCCACCAGGTGTTGTTTCTAAATTATTAAACAAAAAATGCGTTAATCAATACCTACGTTAAAATAGATAAGTAAGTAATTATTAACTTTCATTATATTTTTTTTTGCATTGAAACGAAACTCAATTGACTAGATTCAAACAAAAATTATTTAAACAATAAAGGATCACGTAAATCGTGAATGTGAATTTATATCATGCTTTCTAAAAATATTGCACTGTAATGCTGCCATGCATTAACTCTGATGCCCAGAAGCAATCATTGTGCGAAGGCGAATGGTAACTGAATATTCAGCGTTCAAACAGTAACTTTTCAGGAAATTCCCGCAAAACCTGCTGTTCCGCTGTAGAAACTAAACTTGTAAAATAATAGTTATTTTATGATACTAGTGCTGTTGGTTGTTGGTTTGTTGGTTTTTACAAACGAGTAGACGAATGTAAGCCTGAGACGAAATCTAGGGCTTAGGTACCATAGTTTGTCCGAAAGGGATCCGAGGGGGATCGTGGCCCTGGCACACAGGCAACGGAAGGAACATGGGTGGGTTTTAGGCAGTAAAACCAGCGCTGGGTTGCATAGGGTCGCAGTATAATGCTGAGCGATAGCCGTTTTGCGTGGATGTGACGCATGTTTCCCCCAACCTTTTCTTATTTTTGTGTTTATGTTCTTTGTTGCGTCATGTTTACCGCAAATAAACGTATTTTCTTTCTTTCTTTTTTCCTTCTAAAAGTCTGACACCCACCGCTCCCCACTCCCGCTCAGCCCAGAGCGGGAGAAGTTATTTGATAATTTCCCACCCAAAAAAAAATATATAAAAGTTTGTTTGTTACCTTTTCACGCCTAAACCAGTGAACCGATCATCCAAAAAATTTCTATACATGTTGTCAGGTGTACAGACACGGACATAGGGTACCTTTCATCTCGAAAAAAAGTACTGTTTCCGAGGAAAACAAAAATAACGTTCTTATGATAATAGATGGCACCACTTGTCTTTTTGTTATTGAATTATTTTATTATAGAAACTTTAGTAGTGTGTTAAGAGTTTTTTGCCGTCAAACGCCAAACAACAAGCAGAGTACAACCCGAATTGATTGTCAAATTCTAAATCAATGCGAGCGAAGCCGCGAGCAAAAGCTAGTTTATTTAGTTATAAATTCGACATTATAGATGTAAAAATATTTTTGTAATATTATAATTTAAAAGAGTGTTCATGCAGTTTCTTGCTCGTTCTTCTCCATATGTACCTACTACGCTTTGGAGTTGGCAACTAGCTTCATATATCTAACTGACCGACTCCTTGACAATCAAATCAAATAAAAGTGCCTGTAAATGGTTTAAATTAAATAAATGCTGAGTTTCAGTTTATCTTTAATAACCAATAACCGGCCAAGTGCGTGTCGTACCACGCACAATGAAGGATTCCGTAGTAGGGATTAATTTATCCTAAGAACAAACTTAACATTGTAGTTGAAAATCATGTTCCCTCGTACTGTACACAATATTGAGAGATTTACCATGTTATATTGAGATTATAGACTTCTCATGAGTTTTCCTGTAATCTATAAGTAATGGAATAGCATAGAGTAGAAAACTCTATATTGTACACATTAAAAGTTACAGATATAAATGTTTAAATTTTACATAGGGATTAGGGTGACACAATGGGCGGTCTTATCGCTAAAAGCGATCTTTTACAGACAACCTTTGGATGGATGATTTTGATGTAATGAACTATATTCTGTATTTTTTTTCAATATTTTTGGCTCAATAGTTTCGTAGATTAGGGGGGGGGGGGGCTGGCCAATTTTCAAAAGTACCTATTTAATTTCCCAAGACATCTTCTTCTCTTCTTGGAATGTATGGGGAAACATGTTTTTCAACTACAATGTTAAGTTTGTTTTTGGGATAAATTAGTTCCAACATCGGAACCCTTCATTGTGCGTGGTCAGTTTTTACAAATGATATTGGTTACTCTAGTTTCACATTTTGTGAATATAGCAGGATAAAAGTCTGTCCACACATACCAGGACCGTGCCCGGCACGTGACAGGGCCGTGGCACACAGAGGGCCGGCACTGAAGCTCCGTTGCAGCACGGTTCGCCCATGTCCCGGGCACGGCCCTTAGTTCCACAGTCCTTTAAGGCCTATCAAAATAACCAACGTCACGTTTTATTTGTCACTTTAATAACAGGCTCAATTTTGTACGTCACCTTCAACAATGTTCTCTAAACTTGCCATAATAATGTCATTATTATTTATAGCTTCGGACATAAATCCACATTTACCGGCGATTCGTGGCTAATAGAGATTGATCGAGCAATACGTTCACACGTCGCTACTTGCCTCAAATAAAGATGGAAGACTTGCTTATCAACGTGGGGACGCATTTTGATAAATGGGTGTTATAAAGGGTTAGAAATGTATGCTTAGTAGAATTACTTTTCTATTCTGGGTGTTTTTTAGGGTTTCGTATCTCTAAAGGAAAAATAGGAACCCTTATAAGATCACTCATGTGTCTGGCTGTCTGTCTGCCTGTCCGTCTGTCACAGCCGATTAGCTCCGAATCTACTGGACCGATTAAGTAGAAATAATTTGGTACACATATGAACTTTTCTGACCCAAACACTAATGTGTAACGTAAATAAATCAATTTTGAATATGGGAGTCACTTTTGGGGGTAAATTACTAAAATAAAAATAAAAGTTCACAAACATATCAAATGAAAGGGCTTGTTGTAAGGATTTCAATATTTTATAATTTGAAATTAAATACTTTCTAAATTATTTAAGAAAAATAGATGAAAACTGACCGTTCCTGTTTTTTCTTTTGAGGCCTGTTCCTCAGGGTTCTGTAACCCTAAAAAAGGTAGAAAGCTTAGTACATTTTTGTTAAAAAAAAAAAAAAATAAGCAAATAAGGATTAATGCATCGGCCGGGAATCGAACCCGGGCCGCCCGCGTGGCAGGCGAGCATTCTACCACTGAACCACCGATGCTTATACCTACTGCATCTAAACATACTTCTTTAAGTCGTTTTCTTTGAAGAGGCACGTTCTAATTGATGGCACATTTACTTTTGTGAAATCATCGTTTTTGTGTTCATTCATACCTAATGGACGTGATTTCATAGAGAGTTATGTGTTGGGGTTATGACTGTAACGAAAGAATATGTAAATTAATGTATGCAGGTAGAACCCTCGAACCATAATGTATATCGGAAATATGAATACGTTTTTAATAACGAGCATCCCAATTGCGTAACAAACTTTCAATCACACAATAACGGCTGTCCCAAATACAGAGCTTGTTTTGACACGTTAATGTCAAATACTGGTGAAAATTACAGATTTTCAAGTTGGCCAGTATGATATGACGGCAAGATTTAGTCAGTTCATTTGTTAGGTCAGTTTGGCAGTTGGTCTGGTTTTACCAGGCGTGAGCTATAATAGAATTCTTATAGTTCGTGTCGATACGCGAGGAAACCAGGTAGGAACAGGCCTTCTAGTGACTAGATGAAATCACGAGGTGTCTAGCAGGTTTCTGTCTGAAGAGGTTAAAAAACCTGGATATTTTTAGCTTATTTTCTTTATTCTTTGCACGTTGTACTGCAGACGTAAAGGTGGTGCTATTTAGAGCGTTCTGTACCACCTTTTACACATGCAGCTTGTGGGATAAGTATTCGTGGGCGTCGTATGGAGCCATTCGTGTCCAATTTAATAATGCGTTCAGAAAACTGATGGGGTTGCCATGGGGTTGCAGTGCGTCAGGGATGTTTGCAGCGGCGCGTGTAGATTGCTTTTACACAATAATGCGCAAGCGCGCAGCATCCATGGTGGCTCGAGTCATGGCCAGCCCTAACAGGGTTCTGAAAATGATTGCTGACAGAGAATTCAAATTAAAAATCTTTATTTCGAGCGAAGACTCATAATTAGGGTTAATACCATTGTTCTTAAAACTAAGTGTTAGTAAACAACACGATACGACGGCACATGTAACTGACAGCAGCGAATAACATACGGACAGTCCAGTCTGTCGGCAATCATTTTTCAGAACCCTGTTAGGGCTGGCCATGACTCGAGCCACCATGGATGCTGCGCGCTTGCGCATTATTGTGTAAAAGCAATCTACACGCGCCGCTGCAAACATCCCTGACGCACTGCAACGCCATGGCAACCCCATCAGTTTTCTGAACGCTTTATTAAATTGGACATGATAGGCTCCATACGACGCCCGCGAATACTTATCCCACAAGCTGCATGTGTAAAAGGTGGTACAGAACGCTCTAAATAGCGCCACCTTTACGTCTGCAGTACAACGTGCAAAGAATAAAGGAAAGAAGATAAAAATATCCAAGTTTTTTAAACTCTTCAGAGAGAAACCTGCTAGACACCTCGTGATTTCATCTAGTCACTAGAAGGCCTGTTCCTATTTGGTTTCCTCGCGTATACACACGGACTCTAAGAATTATATGGCTCACGTCTGGTAAAACCAGACCACTGCCAAACTGACCTAACAAATGAACTGGCTAAAGCTTGCCGTCATATCATACTGGCCAACTTGCAAATCGGTCATTTTCACCAGTATTCGACATTAACGTGTCAAAAAACGCTCTGTATTTGGGACAGCCGTTATTGTGTGATTGAAAGTATGTTACGCAATTGGGATGCTCGTTATTACAAACGTATTCATATTTCCGATATACATTATGTTCGAGGGTTCTACCTGCATACATTAAATTACCTATTCTTTCGTTACAGTCATAACCCCAACACATAACTCTCTATGAAATCACGTCCATTAAGTATGAATGAACACAAAAACGATGATTTCACAAAAGTGAATGTGCCATCAATTAGAACGTGCCTCTTCAAAGAAAACGACTTAAAGAAGTATGTTTAGATGCAGTAGGTATAAGCATCGGTGGTTCAGTGGTAGAATGCTCGCCTGCCACGCGGGCGGCCCGGGTTCGATTCCCGGCCGATGCATTAATATTTTTTTGCTTATTATTTAATTTTATTTTTATAAATTGTAACAAAAATATACTAAGCTTTCTAACTTTTTTAGGGTTAAAGAACCCTGAGGAACAGGCCTCAAAAGAAAAAACAGGAATGGTCAATTTTCATCTATTTTCCTAAATAATTTAGAAAGTATTTAATTTCAAATTATAAAAAAATACTGAAATCCTTACAACAAGCCCTTTCATTTGATATATCACACGGTACAGTATGCAAAACTATATTTTTTTTGTAATTTACCCGCTAAAGTGACTCCCATATTCAAAATTGATTTATTTACGTTACACATTAGTGTTTGGGTCAGAAAAGTTCATATGTGTACCAAATTATTTCAACTTAATTAGTCCAGTAGATTCGGAGCCAATCGGCTGTGACAGACGGACAGACAGACAGACAGCCAGACAGACAGACGGACACACGAGTGATCTTATAAGGGTTCCGATTTTTCCTTTAGAGATACGAAACCCTAAAAACCACCCAGAAAAGAAAAGTAATTCTACTAAGCATACAATTCTTCAACCCTTTATAACACCCATTTATCAAAATGCGTCCCCACGTTGATAAGCAAGTCTTCCATCTTTATTTGAGGCAAGTAGCGACGTGTGAACGTATTGCTCGATCATTCTCTATTAGCCACGAATCGCCGGTAAATGTGGATTTATGTCCGAAGCTATAAATAATAATGACATTATTATGGCAAGTTTAGAGAAAATTGTTGAAGGTGACGTACAAAATTGAGCCAGTTAATAAACTTACAGCAAATAAAACGTGACTTTGGTAGTTTTGATAGGCCGTAAAGGACTGTGCAACTAAGGGCCGTGCCCGGACGTGGACGACCCGTGCTCCGACAGAGCTTCAGTGCCTGCCCTCTGTGTGCCACGGCCCTGTCACGTCCCGGGCACGGCCGTGTTATGTGTGGATCAACCTTTCATAATTTCAGCAGAAAGACCTCCACTGCTGGACATAGGCCTCCCCAAAAGAGGGGGTTTGCCGTAATAGCCACGCTTGTTAGGCGGGTTGGCGATCGCAGTATGGTATTAAAATGCATAGAGAACGCTGCTGCCCATTCTCTAGTAAGTCCCTTAGACACTTTTTACGACACCCACGGGAAGAAATAGGATAGTGCTATTCTTTACGTCCGGCACCACACGGACGGTGGAATGATCAACACATCATAATGAGGTCAATTTTACCATCGGGTTACGATAATTTTACCGGGCTATAATCATCCAACACATCAAGATAGTTCAGCTATGCAGTAGCTCCATGTAAAATACTGGAATTCAGCTGCATATGGTAAGACTGGACGCTGACCCCAACGGCTAGCCCAAAAGGCTAGGCAGATAATGACTGCTAATCGGTTAATTCCACAAAAGCATGTATTTATGAACCTAACCAGTATCTCAACGATAGAGCAGAAACAATATTATTCCTTTTAAAGCCAATTGAAATACAATTTACGAAGAGACCGTGACGCAAAGGATTCGAAAGTAATCGGGCAAAACAGAAATAAGCTCCGTTCTCAATAAAAGAAAATCCTTATTGGATAGCAGGAATTGTATAAAGATTTTAAAATGCGTTGTTTTTCGTTTTTAATAAGACTGCAATGTTCCATTAGTTCCTTTGCCTTTTAATAATGCAGAAGAACGTTTCTTATTGAAACGGGTTTTATTTATTCTGTCAGGCTCTTTGTAAATGTTGCTTCGAAAATGTTGCTGTTCTAAAGACTCAGGCTTTTTATCTCGTGTTGGCACGACACTTGAGTTTACTCATGCCGCAGTAAAAAGAACATTTAGCTAGTCAGCAGGTTGATCACGGGGTTTATTGCCCGGAGAGCGCCAGACGAAGTCACGCTAATTTGTGGAAGCTCTTTTAAAGCACTCCAAGATCATTAAATGCAAAACTACTGGAAGCAAAAACGTTGGTGATTGAAATAGGTTCATCCAATGCACTTTAGGGTTCTGCTAGGTTTTGAAATTGCTTCTAAATCGCCTCTTCCAGACCATTTTTTCACATTTTTATTTCGGCGAGAAAGCAGGCGACACTCCAGATGATGGTAGTCACCCTAGCGCTTATGGACATCATTATCAGATACATACATCCCGGGACTTACCATCCTAGAGACAAAACCTCATCATTATGATTTATTTATTTTATTTTTATTTATTTATTAAGGCAAACCAACTAAATACACACAAAGACATACAAAGTACACATCATTTACAAATACAGTAGCATTGCATGCATCTAAATTATAGGTAAGCACAGCATTTAATTAAGATCTCAGAGTATACAATAATAATTAATATAAAGATGGATAACAATGTAATTCGAACTAACATCAATAATCTTTTATACTTAAAATTAATAAGATTGTCAAGTATTAAATTAAATTGAAATAAATAACAAACTAAAAACATAATAAAAACACACACAAAATAAAAGAAAATAAACATATTATTGAGCAAAAATTACATATTATTGAGCACAGTCTTTTAAACTTAGCGATGCTGCCTGAAAATATGTTGAAGTCAAAATCATGAAAAATGTCGTTACACCTTCTGAGAATATAGGAAAGGGGGGGCATTACTCCCGTACTTGGTTTTGCGGCCACCAGGAGCAAAAGGCTTATAATTATGAAGTCTAGCTGACGACCGGGGCGTATTAATATTAATTAATGATAGAAGCTGTGAGCAATCCACGCCTTGATTTAATATCTTGAATAAGAAAATTAGACCTGCAAAATCTCGACGCCAGTGCAATGATTTCATAAAAAGCCGTCCTTTACTGGAAATAGCCTCATTCATTTGCCTATAATTATACCGTCACCCGGCCAATGTCTGCCTTTGTAAACGAATAGATTTTATATTCTGCTCTAGCAAGTCATCGTCATCTGCCCAGCTTTTTCCTAACTATGCTAGGGTTAGCTTCCAGTCTAACCGGATGGAGCTGAATACCAGTATCTTATTTGGAGCTACTACCTATTTGACCTCCACAAGGCAGTAACGATGTAGAAAGAAATAAAGAAAATACGTTTATTTGCGGTAAACATAACGCAAAGAAAAAAAAACACAAACACGAAAGAACAAGTTTAGGGAAAATATGCGTCACATTCACGCACCACGACTATCGCTCAGCATAATGCTGCGACCCTATGCGAGACAGAGCCCCAGCGCTGGTTTTCAGCGACAGCCGGCGTTGACGTGGCGGGGGTTGATTCCTTGGTAAGACTGGTTGTCAGACTTTCGGGCTTCTGACGACCCGTAACGAATGTCAAAGATCTATCACGAATGACAGCCGGGACCAACGGTTTAACGTGCTTTCCGAGGCACGGAGGGGGTTAGTATGTAAAGATGGTCACCCATCCACGGACAACCCCGGCAATCTTAGCTTAACCTGATCGATCGACCCATGCGGATATTATTACTTAAGGCTTCTACATACCGGGGCGACTTGTCGCGCGTCGCGACGCGACACAAAGGCACCGCTCGTCCCGCGACTCGCGGGTCTTTGTGCCGTGTCGCGTCGCGCGACAAGTCGCGCTGGTATGTAGAAGCCTTTAGCCACAAGCCCCTCCCCCCTTCTCTAGTAAGTATTAACTATAAAAGTGATAAAAATATTAGCATTCATCAAGATGGTAGGTAAATAGAGGCTTAGGTACTAAAGTCCGGTCGCGAAGCAGTAAGAATTTCGTACAATGACTCCTCATTACTTATCTCTTTTGTATTGTATTGCCGTAATGTGCGAGTCAAAATCAAAATCAAAAACATTTTTATTTCACATAAGCCTACATGGGCACATATGAAACGTCAGAAGCTAAGTCCACGGTTCCAATTGGTCGTTTCCTATGGAGAAGAGCCGGCAAGAAACTCCACGGTTACTCTTTTTTTTTAAATGGCTTTTACAATGTTTTCAAATTACAGTGTTAATAGGCATGAGAGGACAGCTTAGGCCCGTTAAAAGTACAGGTCTACAGTCTATTAAGCCTACAACGTCCTCACATTAACAAGACAGAGTGAGACTGTAAAGGCTTCTACATACCAGCGCGACTTGTCGCGCGACGCGACACGGCACAAAGGCCCCGCGTGTTGCGGGACGAGCGGTGCCTTTGTGTCGCGTCGCGTCGCGCGACAAGTCGCCCCGGTATGTAGAAGCCTTAATACAATTGTAATGGGGTCATTGTACAATTTTTTTTCTGCTTCGCGACTGGACTTTACCCACGATAGGTCGAACGAACATTTAAGTATAGCCAGTAGTGGGCCTAGGCTATTTTAATACAATAGATTCTATTAAAAGATACGACATTCTATACAATATTCCAGCAAGCTAATAAATGAAAGCGTAGAGTCAATTAAGTTCACAGTGTGGTCGGGTTTCCCTCAGAGAAGCTTTCGATATAAAGTTATAATCTTATTTACACTCATCTTCTGAACAATTTCCCGGGAGAGAATGGTTTTCAGTGTAATTATTGGCGTAATTGTGAAATAAATGGGATAATAACTATCTGTACATATAAATGAAGTCGCTTATCGTGTCAGTCTGTGTGACCGCGTTATCATTGATTTTGATGCGGTTTTCACCATAATTTAGATAATTTATTTATTCCAGACTAGCTGCTGCCCGCGGCTTCGCCCGCGTGGCTTTTTCTAAACATATAAACCGTTCTCTTTTTTTTATTTTTTTTATTAAGGATGGGTTTGCTCTCGACCTTAGTCTAGGGCAGAGGTGACAGACAAAGTCAACGATGGAGTGAGCTTACCCAGAAGAAGTCTGTTCACTCTAATTTTGAAGAGATTAGGGTTGTATGCGTTCGGAAACACAGACGCAGGTAAAGAGTTCCACTCTTTTGCTGTGCGCATTATAAAAGACATTTGGAAACGCTTAGTGCGAATTGGTGGAATAGCAACAAGGAAGGGATGGTAACCTGCAGTGCATCTAGATGTCCAATAGAAGGTGCTGGTGGATGAGGTCGTGGAGTTCTTGGGCACACTCACCGAAGTACAATCTGTAGAAGACCGACAAGCAGGCAACCTTGCGGCGATGGGCCAAGCTGTGATGATTGGCATCCACCAGTTTTATGTCGCCAATGAGCCTCTTGTATCACTCTATCTTTCAAAAAAACCGCATTTAAATACGTTGCGTAGTTTTAAAGATCTAAGCATACATAGGGACAGACAGGAAGCGTAAAGCTACTTTGTTTTATATTAAGTAGTGAAAGTTTATGTGTATAATAAATAATTATGACGGCGCAGCAAGTGCATGGCGCCGTCAATTTTTGTTACGAAGTTACTGGAATCACCGAAAAGGTCGAAAAAGAGTGACACTGGCTGCTGACAGTCACTCTAGCAGAGCGTCGCATCGATGGTTGCGTGGCGGCTGTCTTCTGATGACAGAGGATGATGTCAGGGGCGGAAAGTCCTATAATTATGGTCAGGGGCGGAAAGTCCTATAATTATGGTCAGGGGAGCCGCCCGCTGTCGTGCCACAGTACTACTTAGGTAGAAGAGTAGTATATTCTTTGCTACTTAGTCTATGCGTACCACGTCCACGACGAACTGCTATATTCCGGCACAATCCTGATGATATTGAAGCTGCTGAACCACTAATACGATGATCACTTCTAAGTAAACGCTGTCCTGCGCCGTTACATATAGGTATAATATTAATTTTACATATAATCAAGAAATCTCGATGTTTTGTCAAGCCGTTAAAACCGTGTGAAACAGGGGCGGGCGAGTAAAGAATAAAGAAAATAAGCCAATAAGGGTTAAATTAAAAAAAATAAAAATCCCGACACAAGTGACACAACCAGACACCTCTAAAAAGTAAAAATATAATATGTATTGGCCCTTTAAGTTTATTAAAAGCTGTAGGTATTAATTATTTTGATCCAAACGTCAACGCGGAGGGGGACGGCTAATGAAAATAATATGTATTAGCCCTTTAATTTTAATATTTATAAGTTGTAGATAATATTTTGATCCAAGCGTCATCACGGAGGGGGACGGCTATTGAAAATAATATGGCCCTATAAGTTGTAGGTAATATTTTGATCCAAGCGTCATCGCGGAGGGGGACCTCCTCCGTTTCCTGGAGCCTGATGTTTCATGGGACTACAGAGACAATTGTATATCAAAGAGTAGACCGGGGGGCGCCATTATTTACCAAGTCAAAAATCAGTCATGGAGAGGCAGTCATAGATGGTCATGTGTTCAGTTATCAGTGGACTTTTACTGACTGACATTTAATAACTTGCTAGGTACTAGTCAAGAACACGCTTTATAAGTAGGATGGTACCTATTCTCAAAAATCAAACCAAAAGGGACTAATCTCTACAAATCCTTACTTTAAAAGTAATTTGGCTTTAATGTCCGCATGTTTATAACCAGTCAGGTTATCAGCTGTTAAGTTGCCCAATTAACTTTAATGTTACATTGCGTGAATTTTATCGCCATGTGCGTGAGCCGCGTTACAATGTACCCGACGCGTGTTACAATGTACCCGACGCGTGTTACAATGTACCCCACGCGTGTTACAATGTACCCGCTGTCTATCTGATATTCGTATCTTTATGGTAACAAGAAGAAGGTGGGTTAGGATTCTGGTAAAAATGGGAGTTTGTATCGAAATGAAGGATATGAAACTTATGATGTATCTTCAGGGTTTGGTTCAATTATCTCTTCTAGCAGAGTTGTCACTTCTGAACAGGTCCTTCAGATTCTGCCTTATCAAATATGATTGTTTTTTTTTTTTTTTTTGGAGTACCTTACCTTCATAACCTTGGCCTCTTATTCAACTAGGTACCTATCAACACGGAATACGGTCCACCAAACGCCAAACGTAATTCCGTTTGTCAAACTTTTAAGTAAGTACTCGCTTTTTATACTGAATGGTTATTTTCTATTAACGTTTTGGAGAACCTTTTAACATAATACAAAATATTCAGGTTAGTGGCAATAAAAAGCCAACTTTCAATTCAGAATCGAGTCAAACGGCCCTTAGCGGCCATTTACGAAATAAACTCAATCTAAAGCAATTTTATTTGCAACAACAGAAGGGACGGTCGTCGTAAAAACGTTTGACTTACGATCTCGGTTACGAATACGCATGGCAGTAAACCGCATAAACTTTGTTATCGCTGAACTTGTTAAAATATGGTACGGTACGGTACTTATTCTAAATTCGTGGGTAAGTAGATTATTTCCGTAATTTTTTCCTCGTTCAGGTTACGTCAGTGGCATAGCTAGGGGCGTCGGGGGCGGTCCGCACCGGGTGCCACCTGATTGAGGGCCCGACCGTGCAAAAAAATAATTACACAAACTATCACGTTTTTCAACGATAAACCACTTAGGCTTGAAGCCATTTTAACCATGTTATCCAAACAAAGCGACAAGGCGACTAAGGGTCTTACTAGAGAATGGGCAGCAGCGGTCTCTATGTATTTTTAAAACCATACTGCGATCGCCAACCCACCTGCCAAGCGTGGTGATTATGGCAAATCCCCCCTCTGTTTGGGGGAGGTCTATGTCCAGCAGTGGACGTCTGAAATGATGATCCAAACGAAATAATTTAAATTCAGAAAAAAGTGAAGGAAAAAATCGTGGCAGTAGTAGTATAGATAACGGAATTAAAAGAAAAACTAGGTTTTACAAGTTAAGGAGTCGACGAAATTACATTTGCAGTTGGAATGTATGGGAGAACATGTTTTTCAATTATAATGTTAAGCTTGTCCTTTCGATAAATTCATCCCAACTACGGAACCCTTCATTGTGCGTGGTTCCACACACACTTGGCCGGTTTTTATTCTTGGGTGACACAACAATTATGCGCTCCGGGGCCTCCGGGTGTCACCCATGCTAGCTACGCCACTTGGTTACACCATCGACACCTGCTGATGTATTCTGTAAAATATCACAGTGAAAAGTAAGCTATCATGCCACTTGATGCTAGGGATTGACACTATTGACAGGTCACTTCAAACTCACTTTTCACGGTGAGATTTTTACAGAATAGACCGGCTAACGTTAAAAATTACTTCAAACAAAGGTACGTAACACTTGAACTACAAAATAAAGGCGCTGTAAGAGAGTCAAACTATTACCTACCATGGAAGTAGGGTACAGTAGCTGTAACCCATTGATGGGTAACATCATGAGAAAACATGCCCATAATGGTCTGAACTTGCCTACACGCAGTAGGTACTTACACAAGAATAGTGATTAAAGCTGTGTCTAATAATAATATAATAAAATTTATTCAAAAATATAAGATACAACGTTTACAGTTTTTCTTAAATCTACGTCAAGTTCACGATGATTTGTGCCTGAACTAGGAAGTCCTGTGTTTCAGGGAGGGGATGAGATGAGGCTATTGCTTTTCTGTGGTTACCGCTCTCTTAACATGTTTTTATTAGAATATACTTCATGCCTTGGTAGATAACACGAATACTGAAATATTATTTAAGGACACTAACTACCTCTAATCGTCTTCCAGAAGACTTGCAAACGTTATAAAAAACGAGATCGAAAAGTTATAAGTACAAATCAAAGCGTTTCCTTACACAAAATGTCTCCTAATTTATGTATGTAATAGTGTACGTTTAAATTATTATCATCATTATAAAATATATTAATGTAGTAACATTTAAAAATAACATGTTAAACTTATAAGGTACGGCTCGCCGGCACACAGATCCTGTGAGGTTTTCGTTGTGTGGCTAAAAAACAAATTGTAAAATAGGCTAAGTGTTTTAGAAATAAAAAATAATACAAAGTAAATTTTTATCTGCTTCGTGTTAGAGTGTGTATTGTGTCAATTTTATTTTTGTAATTATTTTTCTTGTTTGTGCTGAATTAACAAATTTTCTTTCTTTCTTTTCTTTTAATCTGACATAAAAAAGCGAAGAATTCATCGGGAATGTATGCCCCGCATAGCTTCTTAGTTTCTTGTCCATATCCGCTTCTCTAAATCTCCGTCGTGCCCCTTGTGCTCAGGGCGAAAAAAAACAAAGGGAGAACCGACATGCCGAGACGCTCGACTGTTATGAAGGTAAATAGATAATAATTAGGAAAGTCAGATCTTAGGAAGAGCCAGGTGTAAAAGTATAACACCATCTTCACACAATAATAATAATTAATTAGTGTTTATTTTCAGTTAAATTCATTTTATACGCAGTTTCTTTTATTCTCTGAGATTAAAATAAGCATGAAACTAAAATAATTACAACCTATTTATAAATATAACAAAATGAACCATAAAAACCAAGAGTTTCATCAAAAACTGCCGAATCGGAGGTGACATCTGTCATGTCACCTCCGATAAAACATGAAGACTACATAATAAAGAAAATAATATGTTGACGAGATCAGCTACGAGACGAGCACGCCCACCACCTCCGGACTCTTCGCTCAGCTCCGCCTCGCCGCCGCTGGTACCCAGCCCCACCGTGAGTACTGTGACGACACCGGCCGCGGCAGTTGCGTCGAGCTCGAGCGACGAGTATTTTTCCCAGCCGACGTCGCCAACACCTGTACGTCGGCAGGGGAGAGGCCGGCCACCGAGGAGCTTGGGACTTAGGGGCCAACCGGCCCCGAGCCGGGTCCCCGCTGCCGGTGGTTGTGTGCAGCGCATGAGATGGACTCAGTCTATGAACGAGAACGTCATGCGCGCATATTACGGGTCTACAGAGGGAGGAACTAACCTCACTGCGTACCGTGTTAGGATGCTGTCTCTGTTTCAGGAACTAGAGCCAACCGTCAAAGTCTCGGCCCAACGACTTTCGGATCAGGTGCGGGTCATCCAACGCAATCATAGGTTGGACGATGCTGCACTTGATAGGCTGCGCTCAGAGGTACTGAGCAACCATATTGTCTCAACTTCGGCACAAACCGCGGCACAAGTGTCAACTATTGATTCAATCCCGCCGCGGTCCAATCATGATGTTGAAGAGGAGGATGATAGGGTTGCCACAGTAAGTAGCCAGTGCAACGCCCGATTGAGGATCGCACTGGAGGATGCGGTTCGCAAGTATAGGTCCACTCCGACCGAACTTAGACCCCGATTACCACGCCTACCCATGCACAAAAAAATAGGGCGCTGGTGTGTGCCTTGGACTCGCAGCTTATACATTTTTTCGAGAGCAGCGAGAACCTCGTTGATACACATTCGATCCTGTATTGCGCGGCTGTTGCGGCATGTCATGTAGCAAACGTCAAGTTTCCAAACTGGGACGGAGCTACTCAACCAAAACCAGCCGTACCAGCCTGGCAATGCAGGATCGAGCGTCGTATCGATGGGGCCAGGGTACTCATTGGCAAACTATACTGCTTCAGGGAGGGCAATACACGACCACGAGTGATGCGCTTTGTGAGGCGGGCATTCTCGGGAACTGGAGTCAGCCCTCGAGAATACATGTCCCATGTCACAGAGCGCATCGACTTCCTGAAGCAGAAAGTTTGTGCATGGGCGAGCCGTATTCGGCGGTATAAGCGGCGGGTTGAACGGTACATGCAAAATCGCATGTTCCAGAGCGATGAAAGGTGGGTATATAGAGCTTGGGAGCGACCTGAACAAAATGTGACAGACGTGTGCCGCCCGGATGATGCAGCTACGAGTGCAATCTGGTCGGAACCCGTCTGTCACGCTGAGGCTGACTGGATGCGGGAAGTCGAGCGAGAGTGTGAGACTATACCAGAAATGGAACCAGTACTGATTACACCATTAGACGCAGCCAAAGCGGTCCGTCCATTACCGAATTGGAAATCACCGGGACCGGACGGACTGCACAACTTCTGGTTGAAATGGTTAATTAGTTCACACACTTGCCTGGCATCTCAGTTCCAGTCATCCTTAGAGTCTGGGTCGCTACCGCAGTTTCTAACAACAGGCGTTACCCACCTGCTCCATAAGTCAGGTAGTCCCGTGGAACCCAAGAATTATAGACCGATCACGTGTTTGTCAACGGTCTATAAACTTCTTACATCCATTTTGAGAGTGAAAATTAACACGCACATTGACAGTCACTCGATTATGTCTGCCTCTCAAAATGGATGTAGGAATGGGTCCCGCGGTACTAAAGAGCTACTCCTCATCGACATGGCGATAAGCCAACAGGTTCGTCGATCCCGCAAGGATCTGTCAACATGCTGGATAGACTATAAGAAGGCCTTCGACTCGGTGCCACATACATGGCTCATGAGGGTGCTGGAGTTGTATAAGATAGATGCAACTCTGCGCACCTTCCTGATATCATGTATGGGGCAATGGAGGACGGTCCTTCGCTACCCAGGATGTCGACGGATCCAGGGGAACGATGAGCTTGTATGGATTAAGTGGGGAATATTTCAGGGCGACAGTTTGAGTCCACTTTGGTTCTGCTTAGCCCTGAATCCTCTAAGTACACTGCTGGAGGATTCAGGTCTAGGCTATCGGTTGAGGAGAGGAGGTCAGGTCATATCTCACCTCCTCTATATGGATGACTTGAAACTCTTTGCCCCCAACAAATTGCGACTGATCGAGCTACTGAAGGTAACTGAAACTTTCAGTAGCGCCATCAGGATGGAATTTGGTGTGGATAAATGTGCAGTCATGCATGTAAAACGAGGGGAGATTGTGGAATCTGAGGGAACGCAACTCTCGGATTCCATACACCTTAGATCCCTCTCCTCATCCGAAAGCTATAAGTATTTGGGTATGTCAGAAGCGTTAGGGATCAACGTTGCTGACATGAAGCAATCGCTGAAGGAGCGCTTCTTTGGTCGCCTGAAAAAGGTATTTATTAGCCTTCTATCGGGCGGAAACAAGGTGCGCGCCTTCAACGGTTGGGTCATGCCGGTTTTGATGTACTCTTTTGGTATACTCAAATGGACTCAGACCAAACTGGACGCCCTGGATAGGAGGGTCCGTACACTGCTGACCGCAAACCGGATGCATCACCCACGATCATCGGTGATGAGACTGTATATCCCGCGGAAGTGCGGGAGTCGAGGCTTTTTAAATGCGAAGACCCTCCACAACCGCGAGGTGTGCAGTCTCAGGGAATATTTTTTTAAAACCGAACTGGGTATGCATCGTGATGTGGTCGCAGTGGACAAGGGGCTCACCCCGCTCTCCATGGCTAAAGAGAACTGGCGCAAACCTGTAATACTTACTACCGATGACCGCAAGAAGATATGGCAAGGCAAGGACCTTCACGGGCGCATCTATCGGGCTCTACATGAGCCCGGTGTAGATTTCTTAGCGTCCGTATCCTGGCTACGTTTTGGAGACCTTTTCGGGGAAATCGAAGGTTTTGTCTGTGCAATTATGGACGAAGTTATCTTGACGAATAACTACCGGAGACATATTATGAAGGATGGGACGGTTGACGTGTGTCGGGCATGCCACCGTCCGGGTGAGTCCATCAGACATATTATCTCTGGTTGTTCTCGTCTGGCTAACGGGGAGTACTTGCACAGGCATAACCAAGTAGCCAGGATTATTCACCAGCAACTTGCTTTGAAATATAAACTTGTGGATTCTGAGGTACCGTATTTCAAGTATGTGCCCGACCCAGTTCTCGAAAAAGACCATGACACGTTGTACTGGGATCGGTCTATCATCACTGACAGGACTATTGTCGCCAATAAGCCTGATATAGTGGTGATAGATCGATTAGCGCGCCGCGCAATGATTATCGATGTTACCATTCCACATGACGAGAACCTCGTGAAAGCTGAGAAAGAGAAGCAAATTAAATATCTCGACTTAGCACACGAGGTTGTTGACATGTGGAATATGAGCTCGGCTATCATTGTGCCGATTGTCGTCTCGGCCAATGGCCTGATGGCCGAGAGCCTCGATCAACATCTCTCGAGGCTCTCGTTAGGTGGTTGGATCAAGGGCCTGATTCAGAAGGCAGTGCTCCTCGATACGGCTCGCATCGTGAGGAGGTTCCTATCTCTGGAGCCCTAACCACCGGTAGCTTGGACCCTGCTCCCGCTACCGGCGGACAACTATTTTTTATATTTTTAAATGTTTTTATATACTTTTTTGATATTCTAATATTTAAAAATATAATTTATATGTAAATCACTAAATAAAGGAAATAATTCATTAGTGTAGGTATATAAAATTGTAAAACATTTGCAAATAATAACGTAAGTATTATATGGAGTTTCTTGTCCATGCTTCTCCACATGACACTACCTTTTGAAAGGGACACCTATTTTAGAATGAATTCTATTTTCTTGTAAATTTTGACGTATAAATAGTGCCTTTTAGGTGCCTACAAAAATACAAATACAAATATTTATTGAAACAAAAACACAGATTTACAAAATGTTTAGTGTTCGTTAACGGCAACTTGAACTAAATGATTTGAGTTTATGCTAGCTGTTTCTCTGTGACGTGTATATTTTAGTCAAAAATAAAGTGGGTATTTTTAGCTCTTCAATGTTTTCTTCATTTCTTTACATTTTTTCGCATTTTAGGTATTGTTTCATTTTGTAACTAAAAAGTCACGACACAAGCCAATTTATGTTATCACATTTTAATTCCTAGAAGTTTACAAAAATATGTTTTACTTAATTTGAAAAGCTTTTCAGACAAGCTTATTCAGCCTATATTGTTCCCACAGCTGGGACACAGTCGTCCTCTCGGCGAGAGAGAGTGGGCCATAGTCTACCATGCGGGCCCAGTACGGGTTGATAGATGTCATATGTCTTCGAATTATTGCTTCTAGGACATGCCGGTTTCCTGACGATGTTTTCCTGCGCCGTTTTGAGAGCAGTCAAGATTAAATAATTTAAACAAGGTAACGCGCCTGTCTGGGTTTGAACCTACGACCTTACAACTCAAAGTCGCTACCGTATTTTAGATAATAAGTTTTAGTTCTAGCTTTCCATTAATAATGGAAAAACTTCGTTTGAACTTTATGAAAATAAAAATAGTCTGAACGCAGTGGTATTTTACAGACCAATAAAATTACTTTCACGAACTAACTGCAGACAAAAAGGCACAAAAATATCTAGGTCGAAATCCCATTGAAATACTTCGGCAGTAAATGCCAAATATCTAGGCAAAATGCCAGAAATAAGGCTAATGTTTTATTTAATATCAAACGTAGATATTTCTTGTGCGGAAACTTTCGTGAGATAGTACCTTATAGACCCTAACTTTTTATAGCCAATACTATTCGGTTGTGTCGGCAACCGGCCTTAGGGAACGCCGAGACGTTTTTTGTCTACTCACCTAAGTTTGGTAACGTTTTTGCAAAGACGGTCTGGTCCGAAGTACCTCGATAAATTCCTTTATAAGATAAGATTAATTAGCCCGAAAGGCTGACAAGCAGTCTTACCATCCAACGGGTATCGTATTATCGTAGCTGGGTTGTGGAGATCAGATAGGTAGTCGCTCCATGTAAAATACTAATATTCAGCTGCATCTGGTTAAACGGCAAGCTGACCCCAACATAAAGTCAAAGTCAAAGTCAAATTGTTTATTTCAAATAGGCACATATAAGGCACTTTTGAACGTCAATAATGTTGTCATAGTTGGGAAAAGGCTAGGCAAAGTGATTGATGTAGGTAAGTAATCATTTATATATCCCAATCGGTCCTACGCTAGATTTGTTTTACCAAGAAAGAGAAGTAAAAAAAACATACACATTTTCATATATACAGCATGTATCCAACATCGAAAACGCGAAAAAAATATCAGCCGACCCATAAATATGACCACCTTTCTGATAAATTATGTAAACGTCACATTACATTATTACATTATTTGTACGCCATCTGGTTTAACATAGCGCGCTTGTATTTTTTTCTATAACAACAATTTTATTGTACCTATGTTAACAAATGATTAAATGATTATGATGACTATGATTACATATTATATTTCATACAGATTTAAAGGTCTTGTACTTTTGTTTTATTTTGTAAAACTATAAATCTTCATCTACGAAGGATCAAATGCCTGAAAACAAATGTGAAGGGTGAATTTAGTGGGCTCAACTTGTTTCTTTGTCTAACCTCGATAAATGTGTGATATGGGAATCCAAAGAAATTTATTACGAGTAGACTGCTGCCCTGGCAGTTGCTCTGAAAAAAAAAGTGTTCACTTTAACAAAAATCGTGTTTAATCTTGACTCCATACGAGCCTAACAAGATCTTGACTTCTGAAGCTAGGAGAACTTTCTTAAATTATCTTATTTCCGTCAACTAAGTAACTAATTAGTTTAATTCATCATCATCATCATTTCAACCGAAAGACGTCCACTGCTGGACATAGGCCTCCCCCAAAAAGGGGGTCGCATAATCGCCACGCTTGGCAGGCGGGTTGGCGATCGCAGTATGGTTTTAAAAATGCATAGAGAACGCTGCTGCCCATTCTCTAGTAAGTCCCTTAGTCGCCTTTTACGACACCTACGAGAAGAAATTGGATAATGCTATTCTTTACGTCCGGCACCAAACGGAACGAAACGGAATTTGTTTAATTACAGGAAGTTATTCATCAATTCAGCTCAAATGCTGGCCAGTTTAAGAATGATATACTTAATAAAAAAGGACTGCTAACAAGTTGCTTGTTACCATGAACTACAAAGTATTATTTGATAAACAAAAGTGAAGAGGTAAAATCAAAAAAAGCCACATCCTTTGTTTGATTTTACTTCTTCACTCATGATGTAACAAATATCGGTGATTACTCTGTACGTGCACATTTGTCGATATAAATAAAATGAATTTGTTCTGGCAAATACATATAGTAAATAGATAAATAATGATTCCAAACATTTTAATGATAACGCAAAGAAAATGTATCATAGCTATTTAGTCTGCATTTTTTTCAGTATGGCAGCCATGTTTAAATTAAGTCGTTTTCAACATATTGGTTTTGAATTCTGGTAGAATATTTTAAGATTTTGAATATTATTACGGTGATTAATAATAAAATTAACTGGGGGCTGACAGTTGTTACGGGTCGTCAGAAGCCCGATAGTCTGACAACCAGTCTTACTAAGGGGTTTCGTTACTGGGTTCTGGAGGTCAGATAGGTAGTCGCTCCATGTAAAATACTGGTATACACCTGCGTCCGGTTAGACTGAAAGCCGACCCAAATATAGTTGGGAACACGCTAGGCAGATGATGTTGATGAATAATAATAAATTGGTAGGTATCAGAGAGAGGAGGCCAGTGTCCCAGCAGTGGGAACGTTATAGGCTGATTGTACTGATGCTATGCTATGTAGGTCTTTTATACTTTAGTCTGTCCTGAGTTCTAGGGCGTAAAAAACAACATTGTTATAAACTCCATTTGACATAATTTAGATTAGTTTAAATAAGCCTTTTTTACAGTCCATTCAACCTATTTTGACTTCTATTGCGTTGGTGGCATGACCAATGGCAGCTGTAATAAACAGTTACAAAAAAAAAAAAAAAAATATTTTTCAACTTAAACATTGTGTCATACATAAATTGAGGCAGCCCCAGTAAGTTACAAAAGTACTTGTGTCGGAGCTGTCTCACACTTCCCTTTAGTGGTTGCTTTACAATGACAAGTAATCAAAGTATACAGAAAAAATAAACAAAAACAAAAATAAAATAAAACATTAATTTAGCAGCTCTAGGTGTATGAGGTGTGTGTGTATATGTGTGTGTGTATGTATATGGTTGTGTGTGTGTACCGTTTTTGTCTTTTCTTGTTTTAGCTTAATCTTGTCAGTTGGTATTGTAACCATGGTTTTGCTTTTAAAGCTATCCTTATGCGAACGGAATAGAAGTCGAAATCGGTTGAACGGACTGTAAAAAACTAATCTTATTTTGAATGGAGTATAGTTAGAAATAACCCCGCTATTTCATTTTTAGAGATTCGTACCCGGCGGGTGCAAAACGGCACCCTATTACTAAGCCGCCGCTGTCCGTCCGTCCACCTGTCTGTCAGCGACCTGTATCTCATAAACCGTAATAGGTAGACAGTCGAAATTTTCACAGATTGTGTATTTCTGTTGCCGCTGTAACAATAAATTAAATCATGTTAATAATTAAAGGGGTATCTACTCCATACAAGAAACGTATTTTGCATTTTTTGCTCGCTCTTAATAAGGTACAGAACCCTTAATGTACAAAAGTCAAAGTCCAACTCGCACTTAGCCGGTTTTATTACAAAAGCTCAAAAGTGCCTCAGCATTTTCGTCAAAGAATAAAAAAAATATAATTGAAAGATAAGTCAACCTGACATCTTTCCAATTAATTTTAAAAACGTTCTCCTTAATTGTAATCCCTTGTTTCCTCGCTCCCAAAACTTATTCGTTTGATTATTCCGCCTCGGTTTGCGATTCATCAAGGCTTCTACATACCAGCGCAACTCGGCACAAAGGCCCCGCGTGTCGCGGGACGAGCGGTGCCTTTGTGTCGCGTCGCGTCGCGCGACAAGTCGCCCCGGTATGTAGAAGCCTTCAATCACAACAGTACGTAAATGATTAGTTAAAACAAACCATACTTTATTTATATTAGAATGGACGTTTAGTAATATTATAGACTATGTCATCATCATTTCAGTCAAAAGTCGTCCACTGCTGGACATAAGCCTCCCCCAAGCACCGCCACTTCGACCAGTTCTGTGTGGGGGGGGGGCTGGGTTGCCATAATCGCCACGCAAATATTATGTATATCTAAGTAATTCTATAATATACTTTCTTTTTTTTTTCTCGGGTGGAAAATCATCATGGCCGTCCTCCGACTTGGGGCGAGCGGAGGGGTCTGCATACTCTTACAGACTAAAAACCATCTCGGTGTTCCCTTCCCACACTTTCACCGGAGATCATGGGATCATGTAAATCTATAATCCTAACCTAAAAAAAACTATTAACAAATTAAAATATGGCGTTGAAAAGTTCCTTCGCATCACCGTCGACTGGTAATGTCATAATTTTAGTTTGTTAATAGTTTTAGTTGGGTTAGATTTACTCCAACGATACTTAAGACGCAGATATAAGCCAGTGACCTTGAGTAGTTAGCTTGCGTGTTCTGTGCCGAGCTCACGCAACGCGTCGTATGTCCAGCCAGTAATAGGACTCGCCCATCAAGAAGCGCTGTCCCCAATTTGACGCATTATTAATTTATTATACACGAAACAAAAGGTATTTGAATAAAAAGCGTATACTAAAAGATCAATAATTAAATTATCTTTAAATTGGTGAAGGTTTCAGAAAAATCGCTTGGTAGATTTTGCGCCATTCTCAGTTCTTTATCCGCGTTAGACGTAACTTTACAAATTAATTTCACTATGTAATATAAACATAATCTAAAATATTCACATATTAAGTTATTGAGAAAATGATCTAATTGAACATATATTTTTTTCGAATCATTAACACAACTCGTTTAATCGTGATCTTCAGTATAAAATCATTAAAAGTCGGTTATCGTTGCCTTAAACAAAGTCGTGAAATCCCGAGCCGGTCCCTGGTACGGGCTACAACCATATCGACCGCCCAAATACCGGGACTAAATAATTACAAAGATCGAGACTGCTACAGATGGACTATATCTTTGGTCTAGAGAATTTAATGTCAAAATTAAGTTTTGGTGTAGCTATGAATTGAGTACTCGTAATTCTGTACCTAAATGACTAAAGCAAAATGATTCTAGGTACTGCACTACACTTAAGAGACTCTTCTCTTAGGTCAATGATATTACAATTATCATTGAATACTCGTACTTGTAATTATCATTGACCTAAGAGAAGAGATTGAGCAGTGAATAGCCCTTTTTTTCCAAAAGCAAACTCAATAATAATACTTGGTTTTTCTAGCAACAAAAAGGGCCCTTCAATGGGAAAAAAACCTATCTAGTATGGTATCTGGACTATGAGGGTTCAAAGGATTGAATAGTGCCGTCCGTACATTTATGCGAAGCTGAAAGGCTGAAACGCCAGATACAAATCCGATACACGAGATCAAAAATTCAGCTCCGAAATATGTATTGAATTCCTTTCTGAATACGGAGTACACTACGTTCGACGACTTTATTTTATATTTCATACGTTCATATTTATTCGGGAATATATATTGAATTTTCTGTTGTTACCTCGAATTCGGAGCTCTAAGTTTTCTATCTAAAGAATGGAATTGCGCTAGGTCTGGAAGTTCGACACTGTTGTGTAAGTCTCCAGTGTGTACTTTAAGCAGTTAGGAGGCTTAAATTACTTATAGTGTAACGAAAGGGCTTAAGTTTAAACTTATTGGCCTCGCCTTGGTCCGCCATTTTGTTTTTTATTTCAAAATGGCGTCGCACATAGAGGAACAAAAATTTTCAATTAGCATGATATCTTAAAGTGTCACATTACCGAGATAAATTGAGTTAAAGATATCTTTAATGAGTAAAAATATTTCTTCTTGCCATATGTGTATATAATTATGGTATTATCACAGGTGTGAGTACTATGTACAATAGAGCTACCATTTACCGGGTAATATGTCTTTTAATGACTTGAACGTGCCCTGGCGGCTGAGAGTATGTCATGCTCACTCAGATGTCTCGCTGATGGTGGCGTGTGTGTTGGATCATTTAGCTCCCTTCAAAATGGTTGAGCTGAATGGTGCTGATCCATGCGTCATGTTCGTGAACGGGCGCTGTCAGTTGGGACTGGTCACTTGCTGCCACGGCTTATTTTTAATTATTTTAGTTTTGAATTGTTTTTTTTTTGTTTTTATCTTTTTATCACGGACTATTCTGACGTATTGCATCGTTCTCACATGTTTAACTTCAATATGAATGATGTAACCAATATTTTGTATCATTATTTTAATTTAAAAGAGTGTCCGTGGAGTTTCATGCCCGTTCTTCTCCATAGGAACCTGGAATATTGAATAAAATATAAAAGAAATATTGATTTGGAACGGGGAACTAGCTTCATATTTGTAACTGACCGACTTCTTGACAATTCAAAAGTGCCTGTCAATGGTTTAATTGAAATAAATGCTTTGAGTTTGAGTTTATTCAAACTTGTAATAAATATTACCATCTGAGACAACTACTCATACGACAACGGATAATTATACATTCTAACCAAGCACTTCGAATCAGTTAAGCTTTCTACTTAAAAAGAGGTAATAATCTTATACACTTAACATTGATTTTAAATTACTTTCATTAAGATAATCACATCACATAACATTTCCGCTTTGTAGCTTAAATTGCCCGCTTTGATATGAATGAACCATTTTTAACTTGAATTAACTAGGTAATGTGACAGTTTGGGACATTATATCACATGCCATTTTTTGTTTGTCTATATACCCCCTATCCATAAACGTAGGTATTATCGTGCGACGCCATTTTGATAAATAATCTAAATGGCGTACCGGGACGAGGACAGTGCCCATACAAAAAGTTCGATCCCTTTGAATGTCCTTCGCTCCTTCTTAAGGTTTATTACTTTACTTCTATAGGTATTTAAAACTCATATTAAAAGTACACAAGTTGGTAAACAAGCATATACAAATTTGAAGATTTATATCTAAGATAAGAATGCTAGGAAACATGCTGGTCCAGCTCCATAGGACAATCTAGAGTCTAGACAAAATCAAACTGGTTGCTATTTTAATTTTATAATTGATTGTTTTATTGGACATTGATTTATCATTCTGTGATTACCTTAACTCACACACTGACATTTTTTTTTTTTTTTTGAGGAAAACGTACTTATACTTTTACAATGTTTGTATTTATATGTGAGCACCGTGTATTTATCAAATAATTAATTTATCTGTCATTGCTTTATTTTTAATTATTTTTACCTATTGTGGATACTTACCAGAATTTGCAACAAAAAACGGCGTGTATACCTTTTGCGAAAGAATACTGATTTCAAATGGACAATGTGGTATACGTAGTAATTTTATTCTATATGTGCATTGTCTTCACATATAATTAATATAATATAATTAATGTACTTATAAAAAATATTTTAAAACATTTTAAAAGAGAAAGAGGTGGAGTTTCTTGCCCATTTTTAGGGTTTCGTCCCCAAAGGGTAAAACGGAAACCCTATTACTAATGCTCCGCCGTCTGTGTGTCTGTCTGTCTGTCCGTCTGTAACCAGGCTGTATCTCATGAACCGTGATAGACAGTTGAAATTTCACAGATGATGTGTTTCTGTTGCCGCTATAACAACAGATACTAAAAAACAGAATAAAATAAATATTTAAGGGGGCTTCCATACAACAAACGTGATTTTTTTGCCGTTTTGATAGATAATGGTACGGAATCCTTCGTGCGCGAGTCCGACTCGCAATTTTTTCTTCATTTGTGAGAATTGGTTCTAGTCGCCCCTTCCAAAAGGTAGTTTCGTATGGAGAAGAATGGACAAGAAACTCCACTCTTTTAAAATGTTTTAAAATATTTTTAGGATGCGCCTACAATAAAATTACTGTACCACAATATAGGTAATACATTATAACAATAATAATTAATAGCAATTTCACTGAGTAGGTAAATACATTCAATAAATAAGCATTTTGAAAACAGATCCATTTGTTTCGTTTCGTTTGTTTACTGTTTTCAATACAAACCGGAACAAGCAAAACTGCAGTTTCAGCGTAAATATATTGCAGACTTCAATTTATTGGTTTCTGTATGGAATGTAAACAATTTCATTTTATACAACTCATTTCGCTTGACCGGACATACCTACTAGTTGAAACCATTTAGCAAAAAAAAGTTGTGTAATAATTGTATAGCTGCACAGCGTGTATCAAAAAAGCGTGGTCATTTAGTTATGGCTGTAGTTCAGACCATCAAATCAAACTGAACAACTTTCTCCATGGGACCAAAATAAAAACACCGGTCAAGAGCGAGTCGGACTTGCGCACCGAGGGTTCCGTACGTATATATGATGTTGATGATTTCTGAAAAACTGTGCTATTTAGAGACATCGTTTTATTTTTCCTGTAATCTTTACATAAACTTCTATCACATAAAATAATTTCAGATTTTTATCTATGCAAACTTCAGAGATAAGGCACTGACAGTTGGGCTGGTCCACAAATTCAAGGTTGCTCAGCGTGCTATGAAGCGGGCTATGCTCGGAGTTTCTCTGAAGGATAAGATCAGAAATGAAGTTATCCGGAAGAGAACCGGAGTTACCGACATAGCCTGCAGAGTAAGCAAGCTGAAGTGGCAGTGGGCTGGCCATGTTTGTCGAAGGACTGATGGCCGGTGGAGCAGACGAGTCCTGGAGTGAAGACCACGTATCGGCAAGCGTAGTGTGGGACCCTCCCCCAGCTAGATGGACCGACGACCTTAAAAAAGTGGCTGGGACAGACTGGATGCGGAAGGCGGAGGACAGGGTATTGTGGCGCAGCCTAGGAGAGGCCTATGTCCAGCAGTGGACTGCTATAGGCTGAGTTGATTGAAACTTCAGAGATAAGGGCATTTTTCATCAAAAGTCGGAAACAATACTGCCTAAAAAAAACAGACAGACATACAGACAGCCTTAGTCTCACATAAGGGTTCCTTTTTACCATTTTGGTACGGAACCCTAAAAACGAAGAACGATTGAGGTTTTGTATGGGACTGCTGATTAAATTTTCGCGATTAGGTACAATATTAGTCCCATGGAGACCGCTGTTGTTCAGTTTGATAGTCTGTATCACACCCTTAAATGTCAATACACACATTTCTGAAACACGATGTGTAGGTTAGTATTTTAATGTAAATAATAAAATTCTTCGGGCAAAAAACAATATATTCATGAGTAAAAGTTCACCTGTAAGTTCGTTTGATCACCTTCAAGCTTGACTGAAGTTATCTCTTTGATTTTTTTCAAACACGAAAGGATTAATCTTGTTCCTTGTTAAATACCTACTTGATCCTTTTATGCCGTGGTTTGGTACCTAATCAAGTAAATAAATTCTCTGTGATTTCGTTTTTACTTTGCGGCTCTAAAAAGCTTTGGCAGAACGTAAATTAACGTATAAGAAGAAAAAAACGCGAGCGATCCTTACAGTATATTATTATATTACTAGCTGTACCCGCGCGGTTTCACTCGCGTGTTTCATACGTTGGTGTTTGTGATATATAGTGTGAAAGTTAATGTTCCAAGCGAACAGACCAAGTGCACTTCGGAACTCGCGCATTTAGGGTTCCGTACCAAATATAGAAGTTATAAATTGTATAAGCTTAGTTAATCCATACGCAAAATTAAGTTTGTTGTAATAGTAAAATAAAGAAATTCTCAAAATGTTTCAAGTTTTCTAAAATTGTATTATTTGTTGGTAAACATAGTAATAAAGTAGCATATATATTTTAAATTTTTCTAGTTCCTACCTCGGAAGTAGATTTACACAATCACTTACAGAGAAAATACAATGATATAACTTAAAATATATGAAGCTCATTGGCTTAGTGGGTTGGTACTACGAGTACTAAGACAAATTATATTACAATTTAGTAGGTATCAGTTTTAGTAACTGGGGTAGTTGTAGAAAATAATGTGGACGACGTCCGCGTCGTATGCATGCGCATCGCCACTGCATGACAGAGGGACGAACGGACGTATGAGCGAAAACAACAGGCCTCCATTTGGAGCCTTTGTGTATGGAACCCTAAAAACAGACTTTTGAACAGATTTAGTGAAATTTTAAAGAGAAGCAAGGAATGATTACAGAAAAGGGATCGATCGGCTATATACCAATAAAATTGTATTATAAATCTGCAAGCCTAAACTTGGGCTCGTTTTCACATCCGGTTATTATACTCGTAAGTCTGCATGACCTCCTTGACATTTCGTGTTTTATTTGTTAGTTGCAGTACTATGAGGTTTTCAGGTGAACTGACTCTAGTGTTGTCCATGTGAGAAACAATCCCTTCTCAGGTCCACCCCAGCTACTATTAAAGTTTGGCCTGTGATTTGTTGATAGTCATTGCGTAGCAAACTTTTACGGGAAATTGTAGTCGCTTGAATTCAAAATGATAATCTGAAGGGATAAGTGGGATTCGCGGGATAAAAACTGTTTCTCCTTGATTAACGCCTGTAAAAATAGTTGCTTCAATCACATTCTTTTGAAGTTGGCGGACCTACAGCCTTTTCCTGTTGCATAATTTGGGCGGTTGCAGATTACGCAGTAACATGATTGGTGCACCAACCTTTAAGTGGAGTACATTTCTCCTGGTGGGTCCAGACTATTTAAGAAATACACAGTGTAGTGAACAGCTTCTTCAACCTGCAGTACCTCATCCTCAGATTTATACGATACTCCGATCTTTTGACGTCTCGCAAAATTGAAGAATCACCGACTTTCACTGAATCAGCGGAATGTGTGCAGTTGAATTCACAATCCCAGTCCCAATTCACTGCCATTTATTGTGTCGAGAAGTCGCAAATTATCACTTGTAACGGAGCGCAAATTATTTTCAAAATAGTAAATATACCTGGTGATGGCGCATGCTTATTTTCATCCTAATCCTATTTGGTGAACGGTAACGTGGCCATGGCTTCTCAAATTCGAGCCAGCATTGTGCGCCACGTGTCTAACAACTGGGAAAGGCTTCAAACTTTCACCCAGGAGCGGTCAGGAGCTGTTCATGGTTCGAAGCGTAAATACGTTGCTGAAATGTCTTGCCATGGCACATACGGAACCACCTGTGAACTCATGGTAGCGGGAGAACTATTCTCATTTGAGTTTCAGGTGTTTCAGGATGGTATTTCCTGAGAAGCGGATTATTTTTACTCCCTGTTGTGCTTCCCCAAAACCAGCAATAAAAATACCATCTTGAAACACGTACCTGGAACTCAAATGGGAATAGTTCTCCCGCTGCCATGAGTTCACAGGTGGTTCCATAGGTGCCGTACGTATTCACGCTTTTAACCATAACAGCTCCTGACAGATCCTGGGTGAAAGGTTGGAATCTTTCCCAGTTGTTAGACACGTGGCGCACAATGCTGTCTCAAATTTGAGAAGCCATGGCCAAGTTACTGTTCACCAAATAGGATAAAGATGAAAATAAGCATGCGCCATCGCCAGGGATATTTAGTATTTGACAAAGAATTTGCACTCCATTAGAAGTGATAATATTTGACTATCCATTTTAATTAAATAATGCTCACGACCTGTAAGTAACGTAAAAAATATCCCTTGAATGTAATTTGCTTTATAGCTACCTTTTTACTACCCTTGCAACACCAGCCTAAACCAAAGATACTGAACAATAACATAAAGCCGCGTTTCCACTAGGCAACAATTGGCGCGCGACACGTGACGCTCAACATGTACGGCAATGCTGCACAACAGCGCGCGACGTTGCCAGCTGGCGCGCAACATGACGCGCGGCTTGTTGTTTGTTTAATCGTTAGTTGAGCATCAATTGTTGTCGAGTGGAGACGTGACGCGCAACAATGTCCGTAGTGTGGTTTAACGAACGAGTACTCAAATTAATCGAACTGTACCTCTGGCGACATGTTGTCGACGACTGAAGTAAAGTAGTAGATGCGTAGACAGACAACGTTGTTCAACAAAAGTTCCGCGCTGACTTTCAACATGTTGGGCAACTTGTTGTGCATCATGTTGCGCGTGAATTGTTGCCTAGTGGAAACGCGGCTTTAAAATACGAACGTAGGTATTCAAGAACACTTTTTCTAGTAAGAACGATTAATATTATAAACTATTATAGTAATACCACAGTGTGAAATACCTAGATACACAATACTTAAGTAATTCGCAAAGAAATAGAACTAAACAAAATTCCAACCAGGCAAAGGTAACAATAAGGAACACAATTATTATCCTCCAATTTAAAATTAGGAACCGAAACAAACCAAAACGAAGACTTAAACCAAACCACGACGATGAATAATATTTCAAAGCAAATTAGTAGTAAGTAATAACAAAATATCGCAGAACAGAAATTTCGGTAAAAATTGCTTGAACGTGTATTGCTTAGGTAACCTCAGGTTTTACAGTATTCTGTATTCTGTGATTGATACATGATTTCGTTTTTTGAAATGATCAGGTTACAAGCCGCGTTTAAGGTTAAACATTGTGAAGTTTTCCCCTTGGCATTCTCGACTTTATGCTATAACTGCAACGTTCAATTTACCTGAATACCAATTAGAACCTCATTTCTTTTAGCAGACGCCTGCATACTGAAAAATACTGGCCGCCTAGAAATTGGCATAAAAACTAAAGATAAACCTCAAGGAACTTCCAAAAATTCTTATTTCAATGTAAAATATGCATTAACGCGTTGTCGTAAAATTCAATTTGGATCTTTATCGGCCTCCGAATTCTAATTTCAATGTAAAGTATGCAATAACGCGTTGCCGTAAGATTCAATTTGGATCTTAACTGGATTTGATACATTATTCATACAAACATTAAACACCCTTATTTACACGCTTATGGGCCGAATTTCGTAAAATCCTTTCGTAGTGAGCACCTAAAAGCCGAAACGAACAATCAGGCCACGAAACGAACATTCATGTCTCTAACTTTAAAAATATAGAACTTTCATACAAACTTTGACACCCATTTTCTACCCCTTAAGGTGCGAGTTTATAAAAATCCTTTCTTAGTGCGTGCCTGCACCCCATAGAGAGTGCTTGTGCCAAATTTTAGACCTCACGGCCCAGTAGTTTCCGAGATTTCGTGATGAGTGGTCAGTGAGTGGATATATAGATTATTGTAGTCTGTGCTTACAGTAGTCGCATATGATGTGTAACATCTGACATCTCACCTTGGTAATAAGCAACTGAGCAGCGACAGAAATTAACCTCACAATTTAAAAAAAGCCAATTACTGAAATATTTATTTGAATAATTATTAATTACAGTGGACGCACTGGTCGAAGTTCGACCCCCTCCACTTACAATCTATAAATTACTCACTAATTACATGAGTACCTACACTAATTCCAAGCTATTATAAAGTACTTGCTAATTCCATGCTATTAAAAAGTACTTACTTATTCCATGCTCAAGCTGTCACTTCCTGTTACCCACTTTCGTCCCTTTTCATGAAATAACTCCCACAGAAAATTAGATGAAAGATGTTACTTACACATAATTTTTTTTTTTTTTTAATAAACACCTGTTTGACACCGGAACAATTTATCAATAATTATTATCCGAGAAAAAAAAACCGAAAAACAAAAAATACCATATCTAGCACATCTCTATTTCCGAAATAGACAAACACGGGCGCAGTGAATTTGATTGAAGCGGATATTTGGCGTTCCGGTGCCGCTCGCCAGGGGGCGCGGGCATCGCTCTAGTTTACTTTTATTCTTTTATCTTTTTCATTCGATTACTATCCAATAACTGTGTCCGTCCGGCTAACCTGGCACTTGTTTCCACCGGGATTTAGCGGATATTATTTTTTTACTGTTAGCCGTAAAGTTAGAGTGCACTATTTTATTTTATTTGGTTCAGACTATTCATTTCTATTAAAAAAAAAACGAATTGTGTCATCTGCTTTTACACATACAATGTCTTCGTGTATTTTATACAAATGGTGATATCATAGTCCTATGTAAGTCAATAGGTAGGTAGAGATCGTCTTACTTAAAACTGCACGCCCCTCCACTAAAATTTCTATAGATTTGAAATAATACTCGTAATAAATAATAAAGTTGATTTGACATAAATAAAACGTAAAAGTACACTGAAGGGTGACACACTGTTAAGCATGGAAATAGCCTGGTACAAAATGACCCCATGCTAGGAAAAACCTGTGTTACAGGGGTCATCCATCCGTACATTATGGATAATTATGTCATGGACTTGTCATGGACCAAGTGATTATTAGGACATTATAAAAAATGCCCGGGCAGTTTGAAATATGCAATAAGAGAGGGCAGTGTGATAACAACTATTGAAATAATCAAATCGACCGGCCATTTTTTATAATGCTAGTCAACTATGGAGCAACACAATTAAAACCAGTTTTTTTTTGGGTTAGGTTAGGTTAGAACCAAAGAGAACTCGCAACCCTGGCCACGTATGCTGCTGATGTGACCTATCTACTTATCATCAACCCGTGGTCCAAGCCCTACAGCGAAATGATTAAAGGCCTTTTCCCCTTTACCGATATCTGTGGAACATTGAATAGGGGAGTTTAGTAATTAATTAATTATTTCTAAACTATTCTTTCTTTAAACTAAGTACCTATCTTGTATTGGGTGATCATACAACTTCAGAAATAAATTCGAGAGTTATCAGTGAGATTTGATTTTATTTATTCATAATTAAAATGGCATGTAAGTACATGAATAACAACTTATACCTAATATATTATTAAAAATACCTAACTATTTATTTATTTCTATTAAAACGAGACAACATGAGTAACTAAATGTGTAGTAGGTTGCGCTCTGTAGTTTCTGCGTACCTACTCCCGAAGATTGGCATGAGTTTATGTATGTATGATTTAAAACGGTTGTGTGGATTCCACACGCAGGAGCTGGATTCCAATTTGCTACGTTCGAATGCATTTTAATGGGTGCGAAAATCGCAGCAATTAGGCAGAACCAAAGACTACTATAGTATACTCAACCTTTGGTAGGATTCCTTAGCTACCGTAGCAATGTGGTTGTGGATGGTGAGGTTTCGATGGAATGTGACTCCCAGGTCTTTCATGGCCGCTGATTTCATGATGGTATTGTTAAATTGTATTCATAGTTAACTGGGTGCCGCATTCGACCGAAACAATATTACCTAATAGGTACCTACCGAACTATTATATCTTAACTTAACTAAAACTATTCTGTACTATCTTACCTATTGTGTTAAAATTTTCGAGCTCACTTTGCATCTAAGTTACTTTAAATTCTTCAACTTTCTTGCTTATGACGACATAGTAACTCCTTTTAGGTACCTACTGCATGAATAGTCCAAATACACTTAAGCTATACGAGGTGCTAAATTTTGCTTAGGGATGGGGGCCTCAAATGGCAAGTGCCTAGGGGCCCAGGGTCTCTAATTGCGGGCCTGTGTCCGGAACTGTTGACAATTTCAGCACAATGACAGCGATGAAGAGAACAACATTGTACTCCTAGTTGTAGGGAACCAATGTTCGACGACGCATTGAGCATGAAGCAATAAAAATAAATCAGTCAAAATAATTAGATAGACTGCTTGACGCCGCGCGCCATCTCGAAGAATTGAACTTTGCGCCATCTATCTATCATAAAGAAAACTAAAAGCTTAATTCATCAAGAAAATTTTACACTAAAATGAAACATGAATGAAAATAAAATTAAATTGTTATGTACTAATAATGCAGTTTTTATGCAGAAAAAAAGTGATACTGATCAATATTTAATTAAGTGCCATCTATTCATTTTGCGGCAAACTAACACAACAATGTTTGTGAAAAGGTTTGGTAGTGCGCCGATAGATGACAGAAGCAGTACCAAATTACTCATTCAGCATGTTCAAGCCAATATTTAAAAAAACCTAGCTAGTTGTGGTACTTTGAACTTTATTTTGAACTTCATTTCAACATGTAAAGTTAGACTAAGTTTTAACTTTAAAATAAGTCGGAAAGAGTTCAAAATACAATAAATAGCTCGAAGGTTTGGGCTTGTAGTAAAGATAGAACCTATTTTCTAATAAGTCGGCTTTAATTTTACACATTAAATATTAAGTATAATTCTAATAAACCGGATGACTTTATTTACCGTCTCGAAAAAAAATGGCTTTTTATGTGAACGGAGTGGAAGCATGGAATACCTAGTTTTTTTCCACAGCTTAGAAATAAATTGAGCTATCATCAAAAAACGCTACAAATTTCAAGTAAACTTAACGTAAGAAACTTAAGGTTTCTTACTTAAAGTAAGAGAAATTTAGAAAAAAAAAATAAATTGATGGAGAATTATCAAATTTCAAATCATACGCAAGACGCGTATGATTTTAAATTTCAAATTATTTTGAATTTTTTATTGAAAAAAAAAATTCTGTAAGTATGCCATTTGCTTCTACTCCGTTCACCTATTATACCCATTTTTTTTTGAGACGGTAAAGAAGTCATTCGGTACCTATAGTCCGAGCGCAAGTGCTAGTCACCGCCTGAGTTATGTGAGTGGTGAGACGGAGGAGGTAGACAATGGTGAAGCTAACTCAGTCTGCCAATCTGGCCAATCTCCCCCAGTCTCACCGCTCACCAAAGACATTAAATTATTTACCAATAGACGGAACATAGCGAACAAAATCGTAATCAAATACATTAATTCATCCTAGTGGGCAAAAGTCGCTTCCCCACGCATGGCGTGTGGTATGCCTGCATGTCAAGTCGCATTCGTGTCCACCAAAAGAAATTATTTTCGAAGTTTATACCCAATTAAGCAATATTGCAAATCTTGTTGTGATAAATCGACTAGACTTAGCCACAGTTTATTTTGTAATTTACCCAGAATTTAGAATAAATAATTTTCTTATAATCCGTTTGAAATAAGATTAGACATCAATTAAATAAACCTTTTTTACAGTCCGTTCAACCGATTTTGACTTCTATTGCGTTGGCGGCATGACTTAAGGCAGCTGTAATAAACAGTTGGTATTGTAACTACGTTTTTGCTTTATGCCATCCTTTGCCTAAGGAAAAGAACTCAAATTTGGTTGAACGAACTGGAAACAAGTTTATTTAAATATCTAATCTTATTTCAAATGGAATAAAGATGTTTCAAACTATTTGACGGTTCGTAAACAAAGGTTGAAGTCGGTAAAAGTGTAACGTGTCAAAACTTAGCTTAAAATTGAATTTTGCTAGATGGCGCCACTGAGACATGGGATCACCGTTTTTCTATGACATTACTTCTGATGGCCTCTCTATATTATCTATCTTAGATCTCTTTGCCGCTCACATAACTCAGGGGCTAACTAGCACTTGCGCACGGACTAGTTATATAAAGCAATCGTTACGCTTATGTATTCTGTTAAAATTTCAACTGTCTAGCTATTTCGGTCCAACCTATGATAGACAGACGAACAGACAGACGGACAGACAGGCGGCGTAGGCTTTGTAGGTGGTTAGTTATACACTTCCTTTCATTATTATCCTATTGGCCATTTTCAAAATAACTATCGTTGTACATTTGTATGAACAGATATAATTATTATAACCTCCTAGCATCATATTTTAACACTAGCTTTTGATCTAAAAAGTGTAAAGTTTCTGATCTAACTAAACTAATTAGTTAGATCAGAAACTTTACACTTTTTAGATCAGAAACTTTAAAACAAAAGGAAGGGTTTGGTTGATCAATGTAATAATCCCCAGTGAATCATAGTTTTTTTTAATATCTAAAGGTTCAAATAAACAAAATTTAAGTGACTGTATGTAGGTACGCTATCAACTTATAACAAAACAACATTTTTTTAATGTTTGTCTGTCTGTTTGTTCCGGCTAATCTCCGAAACAGCTGGATCGATTTGACAGGACATTCACTGGCAGATAGCTGGTAAGGAGTAACGGCTACTTTTATTTTAGAAAAAGGCTGGCGAAGTCGCGGGCAGCAACTATTATATTATGGAGCAAAATAGTGTTAACACAACTAAATAAAATACTAGTACAATACAATATTTACATTTTTTTTAGCAAAGTTCAAACACATAGTTACGGATAGTAACAACAGTTACCATATTAGGCTGAATCTATGTAAGTTCAATTGCCTAACCACTAAAGATAAAAAGTTGATCTGGTTTTCAGTACCTATTGCATACCTTAGATCTTGTTTGGACAACAGTGATCATATCTCACTCTAACTTGTACGTGTTGCTTAGTACAAAAGAGACAGAAATCATGGATGTCGATTCGAATAACCACGTTTCAGATACGGAATAGTAGCAACTGTGACGGTATTTCATAAATAAATGTCAAAATAACTCTCTCGATGCCAAATGATTATTGTTGTTTTTACAATGTTATTCCGTTTATTTTCTTGAAATGCATCGAGATAGAGTGATCCGCGATCGCGTTAACATAGCTCCGACACGTGAAATAACATGCATCGCGCTTAGCATACACCTTTGCGATAGATAATCCCAACTCTTCAAAATGTCAAATTGTTTTTTAGTGTTTTGTATGTATATTTGTTTCAATAAGCGTTCAAAACTGTTGCATATTAGTGAAATGAGTGCTGTGTTGTTATTTAATTTGATATTAGTGTTAAATGTGGTGTTAATGTAGAAATATTGCGATGTGAAGTTGTGTTAGTGAGGTTAGTTTTTCTTCCCGCTATTATGTGGTCCCTGTTCTCAAATCCTGGCTGCGGTTCGGTGAGTAATAGCGAGTAAGTTTTATATGGAAGGACTTCTAAAGAAATTGTTGGTTAAATTCAGACGCTGGCGTGTTTTAAGTTACAAAGTTAAGTGAAGTTTGTTGGGCTTATAAAATAATAGCAGATGTCTATAACTTAGTCTCCATGAGACTTATGTGCATGGAAATGGCTGTTAAATATACTATAGATAGAAAATTACGATTTCAATCATTCATACAAACTGTTTTAGTAGTTGTTCTGTCATTAAAATACCATTTAAAGATTCATGTTTTGTAAAACCCAGTTTTACCGGGAACTAAACAATGTTACATTTCTCAATGTTCTATAGCAATACACAAATACTCATAAAGATAGTTTTAATTTAATCATAGACAAATTAAATGGGTTTTAACATAAATCAAGAACTTTTTTTATAGAGGTTTGGTTGTTTCATCAGTAATGGAAATAAGAAAATAGTTAAGGTAATAATGGTAAGTGAACAAATCTCAAATAAAATATTTTTTGAACGAAGATCTCATATTAACTGCTCATTTTGAGGACAATTACGTACTTACATTCTTTGGTATGAAGTTTGTTGCCAGTGGTAAGTACATCAAAAAAGTTCAAATCCTGATGAAAGTATATTTAGTAAGTACTTTATATAAATATTAGATGAATAAACAATTTGGGTTAGATTCCCATCAAAAGTTTTTACAGTTTCTTAATGATTGTATGGGTTCGAGTCCCATAATGTTATCCCCTAACTATAGTTGATAATGTATTGACAAAGTTTAAGTGACAAGATATTTGTTTATTACTATTTGTCACTGTATCAGTGGGTTCAAACCCCATTTTATTACGTGATGGTTTCATTGCCATGCCAAAAGGAGGGTACTGTTTTTTGCCAGATGTGGTTATAAGATACTGTAAAAAACGTATGCTATTCTCATTGTTGCGAATAAGTGAATACTTTACAGTATGCATGTATGTTTGTAAACCATAATAACTTGGGGTTCAACTCCCACAATTCTTATCCGTAATGGCTATGTAGATAATAATTTTGATTTAAGTCCTAAATTACTGGAAGATATGGCACACATCTTTGAATTCTTGGAATTCCTTCCTTTATTTATTATATTTGGGTTCAACTCCCAAATAATTTAACAATATTCAAAGTGGATTTATGGTCCGCAGTACCCAATAGCGGTTTTAAGTCTATGGGTTAGAATCCCGTAGATCATTTTGCCAGTAAGTACATGCTCAACTCCCATACACAAATTTTCAGTTTATATTTGGGTTCAATTCCCTTAAAAGATTAATTAATAGTGTTGTTCTTCTGAACTACATCAATAAGATAAGTTAGCCTCAGCATGTGGATGGGGCTAATTTACGGGTTAGAGTCCCATAAAATGTATGGGTTAAATTCCCATATATCTCTATTGGTGTTGGTAGTATTGACAGTAGTCAGTTCTTCGTTAAGCATTTAGTTTCTTAATGATGCAGACTTTTGATTTGTGGGTTCAAATCCCATACAAATAAGTTTCCTTTGTTGGAAACAAGTATCAACCTACCCCACAGAGGTATTAACCAGTACTATCAATATGGGTTAGACTCCCAATTTAAAATTGGTTTGCCTGTAATTGTTATTATTATTATAGGCCAGCAACCTGGTTTGGGTTCAATGAAAAGGCCTTAAGTTAGGAATGGTTACTTAATAGAATGTGGAATGAATGTGTGTTTGTTTCTTTGGAGAGTACCTAAATGTGGTATAATAATGTAAATAAAATATGATGAGTTCAAAGTTTACAGTCTTGGGTTAGATTCCTAAAAGACTAAAAGGGAGTGCGCCAACTGTTAATTATATTTTATTTCTCTGGGTTCGATTCCCAGCAATAACCAGAACAACCAGATCTGCCAAGCTTTTTTTTCAATTAATTTTTTCATGCGAAATATCTTTATGAGTATTTGGTTATTACTAAGAATGCAATAAAGCAAACCAGCCATTTTCATGTACATACTGTGTAGTCATCTGTGTTTGCATTTAGATCTCCTTCATCTTCTTGAAATTCTACGAAAAAAATAATTATTTTAATAACCATGGTGCCATTACGTTTAAAGTTTTAAAAACTTTAAATTCTTTTTTTACGAATAAACGCGAATTTTGTTAACTTTTTTGTTAAAATTTTTACTTAGTATGTAAGGAAATGTTTGTAAACCGTTTTAATTGAATAAATAAAGAATAAACAAAAAAACTTAAATAAAAAAATAAAATGAGGAATCAGAAAGATTGCAAATAAAGATGTTGGGAAGTGTTGGTCTACTTATTTACCCATCCATCCTCCCCCTTCCTACCCTGGTCATTTTGATTTTAATATTTCTTCAAGGTTTTATTGTGCATGCTCTCTTGAAACGGATTTTCAAAACTGGTTCCCCGAGAAAGCATGCACACACAAATTATAAATTAAATATTTTTAAAATAAACATGGTATTTTATTTATTTCCAAGGTTTATTAAATGGGTATGGTTTTGCTCACAGTGCCAGCGCAGTTCATTCCTGGGAGGACAGGTGCTGGGCTGCTAATACTCAACGGATTCACATTTTACATGAAGAACCACCAAGCACATGGGAAGAAGCAATGGTACTGTTCCTCCAGAGACGTCCACGGGTGCCGTGCAGACGTCATCACTTACAAAGGCCTAGATGGAAGGGATTACATATCGATATTCCGTGGCAGACATATCCACGATCCTCCCCGTTTGCGTCAGTGTCACGACGGTAGATTTATAAGAGAAAAATATTTCTTTAATAGACAATCACTACAGTGATCTTTATTTTTATTTTTACAAATATTTTTTAAATTAAATTTTATTTTATAAAAATTGTGATGTACTTATTGTAATGACGTGTTCTTCTAACGCATGTTTCTAATGTAGGGACCTGCTAGTAAATAGATGGACAGTTGTTTATGACTATTTTAGGAAATACAGTATTCTGGTAAACATGTGTTGGTTTTATTGACCCGCCTTATAACTGTGTATGTGACTAGCTTAGAAAAATATTTACCCGATGAAATTGCCAATAAACTGTTAAGTAAATTGTAAAATTGTAAAGGAAGAATTTCTAAATCAATATAAAAAAAAACAATTATGGAGATAAAAAATAGTGATGTAAAGAAACTCAAGCAATCGTTTTTATTTGTTAGAATCTGTTGTAGAAAAACATGTAAATATAGAGATAATACTAATTTTAAGTCTGTTTTCAATTTTATTATTGTATTTGTACACTCCCCTAGATTAGGGCTCCCGCACACAGGCGCAATATAGCTGTGCTAAATATATTAATGATATTTCGTTAGTAGTAGGTATTCAGCATACTAACAACATACGCACCTATGTGGAGGGAGCCATTAGACACAATATTTTGATGCCCATTGTTGACCAATAAACTTTCGAGCAATGGCCATTAAAACATACCACCACTAGCCAAGAATACTAGAAAAAAAATATTAATTATGTACTGGTAATAAGACTTAAAGGTTTTTTCCAGGTATTTACTACCTCCCATCACACAGAACTGGCAGCATGGTGTTGATCTACAACGATAACAAGTATTGGATCAACAATCGATACCAGAACACGATCAATTGGACGTGTAGGGATCGCAAACGGCTCGGGTGCAACAGTTGCGTGCAAACCACCATCGAAGGAAGGTATGTCAAGCATAAAGGTTTCCATAATCACGAGGACAACTACACGAAATATAATTTTAATGATTGATGTCAAGAACTACTTTGGCCAGTTATTACTTCTGTTGAGGGTCGTTGGTCGCCTGATTGAGCATGTTACATGGAGTTGCAATGAAAATCTCATTTATACACAAGTGCCTCATTTCTTGGTAATTTTCAGGAATCTCGTTTTGACGATTTATCTTCTTATTTTTTGGTGTTAATAGATAGATTCTTGAGTGTGAGATTTTCATAGTAAGTAATTTACAAAAAGGTTCCCATTTGCAACTGCGCGAAGCGAAAGTAAACTATAAGCCCTCGTACCCACGGGTCATATTTTCCCGCGACAATTTTTTATCGCCCATATTTTGAAATCCTGGTGTTGAGCCGCACATTGAGAATCCAACAGAGTGCACCCCAACGCGTCAAAAAATACACTATAAGTTTTCAATTCTCGTTTCAAGTTTGACCTTGAATATCTTAGGACGCGGTCAAGAGATTTTATGAGACTTTTGAGACAACTTTAAAGAATGATAAAATAAAGGTGTATTATACCAGTTTACAGCTTACTAACTCTCATTCAGAGGTTATCCATAAGAGCGTTTACGACGTACGGCATTTCATACAACTTTCAAGCCCTTGTTTTTCGAAATGACACCACCGATTTTAATGAAACTTCAAACGCATAAGCAGGATACAAAGGTCTTAAAAGTTAACATTTTCGAAAAATAGTGCTACAGCCAAATTAGATCGATTTTAAATTTCCCATAGAAACAGAGATTTCCAGTTATCTGTTTTTAAATAAGACATATCGAAAATGTTCTTAAATAACTTTTTAGACCTTTGTATCCTGCTTATGCGTATGAAGTTTCATTAAAATCAGTTCAGTCATTTCGAAAAACAAGGGCTTGAAAGTTTGTATGAAATGCCGTACGTCGCGTCGTAAACGCTTTATTAACGAGAATTTGCCGCGCAAATGTAACTTGACAAGCGCCATTTTTAACTGGCCTTAGTAGTTGCACATGTAATTTTGCATTTATCGTACATAAATTAAGTAGAGAATATTTATTTAAGAAATTGTTCATTAATAAGTAATATTGCTAGAATTGCACTATTATTTAAAGTTACATAATAATAATGCTGTTCCTTTGAAGCAATTTACGAGCGAATTATGGAATTTCGAGGTATCATTGTTGTATTTATCTTGTACTGGAAAATATAATAATATAGTGCGGTGTGAGAACTCATTTGTATAGATTACTTATAGTAAAGTAAAGTTATTATTAGAATTTATAATCATATAGGTATATAAAATATTGATATTTTCTTGTAAATAACGTCACCTAGTGGCCAATAGTCGGAATAAAGTAATTCGTCGTTTGTTTTTATGCAACAACAGATGGCGATTGTTATGCGTGGATCGTGGAAGGTAATAGCTCAAGTGAGCTTGGACTTCATAATAATTATTGTACTTAGAACTTTCATTAAGCTGTAATAAATATTATAATAACTATAATAAAAAGATACTGAAGAACATAAAATTTTAGATGAAGAAAAATAAATATCCATGTACGTAAGTAGCTAGTACTTGAAAACTAAATATTACTTAAACTTAACTAGTCATAAATGTGTTTTCCTTCTCAATTGTGAACTTGTGTGCCAAATCGTTATTTAAAAAAAATGTGTACTTACTTTAATCGATTGAATTGTGATTTTTATTAATTTTCTTTTATTAAGTTGGTTGCTACAGCTTCTAAAAACATGCGTGATTAACATATTTTACTACATTAATTATTTTATTAGTTATTTATTGCAGAATATTTAAACCAGTTATAAGTGTCCTAATTAACTATTCTATATTTTATAATGGACCCTGATAAGGTACCTACTCAAAAGACGACTATCATTCCAATGTGATGAAACATTTTGATTCTCTTTATTTTATACACTGGTATTTTTAAATCGATCTGTAGCTTTTGTACGTGTGTACCACACCATTTATAATGTTATTTACTTAATTTTATTTATAAAATTAAAATACATACGCTGATGAACTTAATTTACCGTCTGTTCGTTTTAATTTATATCTGCATTTGTAACCCTATAAGTAATACTTTTGTAAAACGGCGATTCGTTGGTATAATAAATAGGATTCACAGGAAAAGTTGTTGAGTATGGCGCGGGCGGGTAGAATCATCCCCTTAACTTAATCAACAGCATGTACAGAGAATTATGAATGCTCTAAATTAGGCATGTCTCTTAAGCTGCGGTCTGTCTGACCACGGTACCACATACAAAACGCCACCAACGACGTGCAGCGTCCGTCACCGACGACGGCCGAATGCTATTGCTACGTTCGTAAACAGTTAAACACCTAGACAAGACACCGGGTACTAGTAATGGCAATTAATGCGATTTCGAATTAATTTCATTAGCGTGTGAACTCTTGAGTCTTAGCGTGTTAATTGCTATTGCTATGATATTTGCTAATAACGATAATTGATAATAATGAAGTATGTCAATTTTGTTATTAAACGAATTAAACATCGCGTTCGCGTTTAGTTTACTCGCCGACTCGTCGTTAATTAAATATATTTATAGCACACCACACTACCGCGCTTCACGCGAAACTGTAACGGTTTACCAACAGTCGATTGGTCCATGAATCGTTGGTCAACGTTATCTTTAAACCATTAATTTTTATCCAAAGGACTTTTCACCCACGAACGTTTCGCCAACATAACTCAACGTCAGTGAATGCTTAACCAACAGATTGTTTTGTTTCGCGACCAATTTCGAGGTAGCGCTCGCCGGCAGCTGCCGCGGCACCGCTCGCTACGCTCGCTCGGCTCGCGCGTTGTTGGTCACAGTTCTAACCTAACCTAACCTATGGATATCTTTGAAAGTTATTGGTCAAAACATTCTGTTGGTTAAGCATTCACTGACGTTGAGTTATGTTGGCGAAACGTTCATGGGTGAAAAGTCCTTTGGATAAAAAGTTAATGGTTTAAAGATAACGTTGACCAACGATTCATGGACCAATCGACTGTTGGTAAACCGTGACAGAGTGGCTGCACGCGGATGCGCGATTGCGCGACGCTCTGACTATTTAGAAAAGTACATCGTTTCGCATTTCACAGAATTTCGCGACTACATTTAATTTGCTAAATGCCAAATGATTATTCACACGCTAACAATGAATGCGAATGCTAATTAATCCATCACTACCGGGTACGGCGGGCACGGTCTCGCTCGCACGCCGCCCGCGACGCACAGCTGCGACGGCAGAAACGAACATTTTGGCTGCCGGCGGCGGCGCCGCCGCCGGCGCGCGTGTCGGTTGTCCGTCGTGACGTTACCGCACGCTGTCAAAGTCAAATTATTTATTTCCAATAGGCACTTTTGAACATCAAAATTGACATAAAAATAAATTTGATTCTAGTCGAGTTCCAAGAGGTGAGAATGGGGAAGAAACTCCTGTTTACTGTCGGTAGTCTGACGTTTTAAAGAGACCGTAGCCCTACACTGATCGCCTGTCTAGGCAAACTCTTTATATTAAATGCTCAATCACTCATCGATCAAAAACTCAGCCTATCGTAGACGTGGGAGCGGTCTATGTCTAGCTGTGGACTAATACTGCTGGTCATAAACCCTTCTCAAGTTCAGTCACAGCAATGACGTATTATAAATAGACGCGTCATACACGAACATTAGTGCACTTAAAAACAGCGTAAGCCATGAATGTAGCTACATACTTGCGTACAATCATACAGTGCGCGAAGAAAAGGATAGACCTATACCAATAACTGTTGTTAGAAAGAGATGAACATACATATTTAGTTACGTCACTAGCTGCTGCATGTTCATTGGCGCGTACGCGTCGGTCGCAGCAGTCAGGAAAAATGGCTGACTGGCTGCACAAGTACAAAACTAAACAACGTTTTCTTAAAATAAAAAAATACATTAAGTACTTATGCATGAAATGAGACGGTTTTCTGTACTCCCACAGTAGTAGTGTAATTTGTACATTGTGTATAGACACGGGAAGGCTTTTTCTTCACAAATAATTGCTGAGAATTGCTAGTGATTGTGACGTGTAGCCGCGTCACTGGATGGTGCGCGACTAATTTCATGTCAGGCGATTGCCTGGTATTTACTTTGCCAATATTTAGCGCGGGTAACGCATCTAAAGGTAATAATACATCATTGAGTCACAGCAGCCGATTTTCCGCCGCTCGTATTCACTCGGTCCCAGCTGCTTTTTTAGTCGTAGGTCCATCTAGCTTTATTCTTAAGGTACTTACATGTGGTTCTACGTATGTACTTATGTAGCATACTATAAAGGAGCTCTCAATACACAACCTAACCTTCTCCTTTCTTTCATTTACCACTTCCAGTTAAGTACATCACCACAAATTTGGGAGCGACTTTGCTTATGCTTAACGAGCATACTTTTGCCAATGAAACCTACAAGACATCGAGAGGTGAAGATCGATGGAGGTGCACTAAGAGAAGAGCCATCAAGTGCCGTGCCTTCGTCATCATGAAGGATGGAGTTGTTCTAAGAACCAAGCAAGATCACAACCACGAACCTACGAAGTATTATTTTAGTAAAGGACTTTTCTATAGGGTTTAGACGCGATGTTAAGATGTTTTATTGTATATATAGAGTCCTGACCAATGATATTATATTAAACCTATATTATTATGTTATGAGCGCGCAATTGTGAAGACTCGAAGACGTCCTAATTGGGACGTATTTGTTAGTCTGTGATGCCAACATTCGGTGATTGGTGGCCAGAATACTGTTTGTTTATATTCACGCGCAATTGACAGCACTAGCTGTCTCTTTTTCTTATTGTTTTTATCAAGCCATCATTTTTACTTGTAGTGAAATGTAAAATTAATGAAAAGTGGGTACGTGTGCTGCCGCTGCTGCGCGGAACACTTTTTTCGGTTGTTTTGTGAGTGTATAACATATTTGTTTAATATAATATCATTGGTCTTGACCATGTCTTGCTGCTGTCATCTCATAAATACTTAAGACGCTGACAACAGCTAAACCGCGGTCACTGTCAGACTGTATACAAAATAAAGAGATGCGCGATGACACAACGCTTGTAATTTATTGCAAAATATGAAGCAATTATCTATTTACTCAAAAATGAGTTGAGTAATCTAAAATAAAAAACAACCAATTTCTGCATAAAAATAAGACGTTCTTGTTATTAATTAAATACCAACCGTGCGTTGATATTTAACACAGATAATATGTTGGATTGAAACTCAAAGTAAAAGGTTAGTTTACCGTTCATTTGTATCAAGATTTTTTTTCTAAACGTGTTTTGTTAACAACCAAGTTCTGAGAAATATGTTCAAGAATAACATATATATTTTTTCCGCTACCACAAACTATATAGATATGCCAATTTTTGTTTTAGGACAAGCCTACTTTTACCATTTGCCTCTTGTCAGCGCCTTAAGCTAACACAGACTACACAGTTTTTAATTGAGCACTGTTGAAGACGCAGATATATGCCAGTGATCTTGAGTGGTTAGCTTGCGTGTTCTGTACTAAGCTCACGCAACGCGTCGTACGTTCAGCCAGTAATAGGAAACGCCCATCAAGGAGCGCTGTCCGCAATTTGACGCATTATTAATTTATTATACACAAAACAAAAGGTATTTTAATAAAACACGTATACTAAAAGATTAATAATTAAATTATCTTTAAAACGGTGAAGATTTTGCGCCATTCTCGGTTTTTTATCTGCGTTAGACATGACTTGACAAATTTATTGGAAAAATGCTCGAATTTAACACATATTTTTTTCAAATCATTAACACTACTCGTTTAGACGTGATCTTCAGTATAAAATCATTAAAAGTCGCTTATCGTCCTCTTAAGATGTTTTATTGCATCACCACAAAAAATATTTAATATTAAATATTTATTTTTTATTTTTTTTTATTTATTTATATTAGCTAAATTCTATGATGATAAATTCTGTGAAGCTTTATATTAGAAGTTGATTAATAATAATTATGCAGCAGTTGGCATTTTGGAGCAGTAGTGGCCCAGTGGTAACGGGCCCCGACTTACGAGTTCTAGGTCATGGGTTCGAACCCAGGCAGGCGCTTTACTTTGTGTAAATAATCTCATCACCACTGCTCTCAAAACGGTGAAGGAAAACGTGGTGAGGAAACCGGCATGTTCTAGAACCAAAAATTCGAAGATATGTGGCATCTACCAACCCGCACTGGGCCCGCGTGGTGGATTACGGCCCACTCCCTCTCGAAGAGAGGGGGACCTGTGTCCCAGCAGTGGGAACATTATAGGCTGATTATGATGTTATTATGATTTTTAACTACCAAAAAAAACATTTAAATAAAATAATTAAGTATTTTTCCACGGGTCTCAATGTTAGTGTAAGGTACACACGGCTACACATCAAGCTATACTTTTCCAGTATAAGCTGATCTCGCATTGTATAGGATTTCCATACAGTGCGAGATCAGCGTAAACTGGAAATGTATAGCTTGATGTGTAGCCGTGTGTTCATAATATCTGGTCCGTTTTGTAACGTCTTCAAAATTACCTTAGTACATAGTTTATTTTGGAATAGAAGTCTTTAAGAGGTAATTAAGTAGCCCAATAGGAATAAGTAATTAACGAAATATTATTAGTTTACTTACATTTTATTATTTACTTTTTACTTTTAAGGAAATAAATAATAAAGATTTTTCAATGAAGGCTGTAGCATTTTGAAATTTCTCTCAATATGTATTAAATCTTATTTTCAATGATTTTTGGAACACGTAACAGATTTTCAAACATTTTAAATAATTTTAATATAATTAGCATTCATGTATTAAAAGCGGAAGTAGCTTAATTTTCTGTAGATCTAGAATCGCATTATTTTATTGTTCATCTAGTCTTTTTACTATCAAACTACTAACTGTTACCGGCACTATGATTGGCGGCGCCTGCGTCTCTGTACTTGTCACAGCCACAGAACATGAATACTTCTACGGGGATCCCAGGCTCACAGCGATGCCATAGAACACCATAGACACAAAAGGCACTGACAAGTAACTGATGTTAAAGTCCATTTCACGAAAGAAGTCCCGCGGAAATAAGTGGAACTAATTATTATTATACGCTAAGTTAGCAACATTCCTAAAATAACCCATGCCTGCAGCGCCACGTCTGCGGGACTTCTTTCGTGAAATGGACTTTACGTCGGGTTCTCACACGCGGTGTACGTTTTCTATTACAATAATTTTATTAAATAACTGTCTTATGTTTATTTTTATTATGTTATTTCACTCATCTATTTTTATTTTATTTATTTCCGAATCTATCCGTGATATCACAGCGGTCCCTATCAGAATGCGACCCTTATTTTTAAGTGCCGCAGCATCATGCTGAGATACGGGCCTTTTGCCCTCGTACAGGACTTTCTGTATTTATTTTCTTCTTTTTACTTTGTTTTATTTTTGGTTTTGTTCTTTTTGTTTCTATCAGTGTGTTTTATTTTAATTTATGATCTGTGCTAGTCCCAATAAATGCTTTTTCTTTCTTTCTTTCACTAAAGTTACATAGTTTGCCAAAAACATCACACCGTGTTGCCAAACCAGACACTTGTTGATCCTTGTTGTTAGGTAAAGCCCACAGAGGGCGGGGATGGCAGATGGCGGCGGCTACGGGGCTTATCCGGATGCATTCTATGAGATGTTCAATGTTTGTTTTTGTCACGAAAAGTTGTAAAAAAGTTCGCCGATAACGCCAAGCCCGACGTGTACTCACATCACATGTAAGACTTCTGAAATCTATTCCTATAAAAACCGCGAGAGAGATGAGCTCCGCCTGGCGTGGTGGTACCGGCTGACGTCGCCTAAGCGCCGGCAGGACGCAGCCGCTGTGTGCATTTTCAAATACATCTATACCCTATTTGAAATAAGATTAGACATTTAAATAAAACTTTTATACATTCCGTTCAACCGATTTTGACTTCTATTGCGTTGGTGGCATGACAAATGGCAGCTGGTATAAACAGTGGGTATTGTAACCACGTTTTTGCTTGTAATGCGATCCTTATGCCTACGGAATAGAAGTCAAAATCGTTTGAACGGACTGTAAAAAAGTTTATTTAAATTTCTAATCTTATTTCAAATGGAGTCTATGTACTTTGCGACACGCCGAGGCCCGTACATGCTCCCCGCGTTTCCGACCCGCTCGCTGTGCGACGGCGACTTTTTAAAGGCTTCTACATACTGGCGCGACACAAAGGCCCCGCGTGTCGTGCGACGAGCGGTGCCTTTGTGTCGCACGACAAGTCGCGCCTGTATGAAGAAGCCTTAAATGTCTGTTGTCCATAACTAGGCGCTGTCATAATTTAGAGAGCCGTAAAGTACAAGAAGACAGACTTGTAAGTACAGTACAGCAAGTCCATCAGGCGTTGGCGCTGTCATTGAACAAAAAATGGCAGATCTTGGTTTTGTAGTGATTTGGTTTAGTTCCTTAGAATACCTAATAACGCATAGACACCTAGTACGTGTGCAAAAAGTAAGGCAACTAAAACTGAGCCATTAGTGGCTAACTTCTCTCGGCGAGCTGTCAGTACTCAAGGTCACGTTCCGTGGAATACAGCTCGCGAGTAAATAATTTAAAATGACAGTTTGTAGCGTGAAGGGATGTCATAGCACTTCAGGAAAACAAAAAAGTAAGTAAGTACTTACATTTTATACATAATTATTACGTAAATCGATCATCAAACAAACATTCTAATGACCTAACTTATCACAATACAGTGTTGCTATTTGCGAGTAAAAAAATTCCCACGTTGCTTTCAATTTTGTTCTAATTTTTGTTTAGCAAAATAATTGTTTTCGATGTACAGACGCCAGCAGGTCAAGCTACCCGAATCCGTCAAGTCAACCTTGAACCTTATGCTTTAACGATATAGTTGAAAATCTTTTAAAGAAATTTGACAGATTGTAGTAGGTTGATGTGTAGCTGGCGTCTGTACCTACGCTATTGAATACGATATCACATTTTGCAAGTTTCGAGAAACTAACTTGGGATTAGGTATTTTATATTAGTGTTTTTTAATAAATTGTTATTTAAATAAATTGAATTTTACATTCCTTCCTTTTTATGTCTTATTACATAGTCGTGCGTTTTTCCATTTTTTTGTGGGTAACGGCCTGGTAATGGTATCACTGAAAGCTGTATTTGTGTGTTTGAGGAACGTAGACACATTCGGCTCAAGCACGCAAAGAAAATGAAGTGGACACACGATATCGCTCGTGTTTTGTTCTAGACGCGGCTTCTATGCGTTATTATTCTAAGTTTAGTTCCAATGTAAGCCACCGGGCCAGGTAACGTTGTTGCTCTATGTAAAGGCTTCTACAGACCGGCGCGACCCGCGACGCGACACAAAGGCCCCGCGTGTCGCGCGACGAGCGGTGCCTTTGTGTCGCGTCGCGGGTCGCGCCAGTATGTAGAAGCTTAAATACAATACGGGAGATGGGCAACTGCATGAAGTGAAGAATAAATACCTAGTAGGTAAGTTAACTAAGTACTCGTAAATAAATGCTAAAAAGATTAGACTGATATTTAATGGATACTGCCGTAGATATTTCGATGCGAAACATCTACAGGATGACTCGCGACGCGACACAAAGGCCTCGCGTGTCGCGCGACGAGCGGTGCCTTTGTGTCGCGTCGCGAGTCGCGCCAGTATGTAGAAGCTTAAATACAATACGGGAGATGGGCAACTGCATGAAGTGAAGAATAAATACCTAGTAGGTAAGTTAACTAAGTACTCGTAAATAAATGCTAAAAAGATTAGACTGATATTTAATGGATACTGCCGTAGATATTTCGATGCGAAACATCTACAGAATGACTTTGAAAACATGCGACAAAATTTAAGGGAGTGTTCTACCCATCAATATGAACAACTTTTACTATGGGACCAAATTAGAATTCGCAAAAAAAAAGTCGACTTTCCTATAAAGGTACATAATAACCGAATGGACCATTTTGTATAAGAAGGTTGACTTTTTTTTTTGGATGTCTTATTTGGTCCCATAATAAAAGTTGTTCATATTGATGGCTAGAACACTCCCTCAAATTTTGTCGCATGTTTTCAAAGTCAGCCTGTATATGCCATACATCAATGATAGGCGCACGCAAAACCGATTGCTGGCGGGGCGACGCATTCTGCGTGGCGATCGGCCACTATACAGTCTATATATAGTAGTGTGTCAATGTGTGTGTAGTGCAATGTTTCACATCTGCCAATCGTTCCGTGATGGCTCATTATTTTTTTAGTTTTGGATGTGAAATATTTATAGGCGCATGTAAACCGATTGCTGGCGGGGCGACGCATGCTGCGTGGCGATCGGCGACTATTCAGTATATAGGTAGTAGTCTGTAAATGTGTGTGTAGTGCGATGTTTCACATCTGCCAGTCGTCCCGTGATGGCTCTATTTTTTTTTTAGCATTGCTAGTATTGATGAATGATTTGATGTAATTGTACCTAAATTGATTTTGCATACGTTGAAACGATGAGACATTTAACACTGCAATGTTATGAACACCTTTATAAACAAGCCTACACAAACATGTTTTCGGAAAATAAATATTCTATTCTATTATATTTTCTAATGATATCGAATTGTATTGCACCTAAGAATTTAAAGTTAATTCTTTTTTTATCAGTCTATTTTACACCAATCATCAGCAGAACGAAATTCTTTGAAATTAGTGTAAACGGGGTTTCATGCCCCTTTCTCCATAGGTGCTTACGCTCTACTTACCTATATAGGATAAATATCTTCCTTCACCAGCTAACCGACTCTTTGACAATTCAAAAGCAGGTACCTGGAAATAGATCTTCCACTTAAGACGCAGATTTAAGCCATTGACCTTGAGTGGTTAGCTTGCGTGTTCTGTACTGAGCAACGCGTCGTACGTTCAGCCAGTAATAGGACTCGCCCATCAAGGAGCGCTGTCCCCAATTTGACGCATTATTAATTTATTATACACAAAACAAAAGGTATTTTAATAAAACGCGTATACTAAAAGATCAATAATTAAATTATCTTTAAAGTGATGAAGGTTTCAGAAAAATACGCTTGGTAGATTTTGCGCCATTCTCAGTTTTTTATCGGCGTTAGACATAACTTTACAAATTAATTTCACTATGTAATATAAACATAATCTAAAATTTTCACATATTAAGTTATTGAAAAAATGCTCTTATATATCATATATTTTTTTCTAATCATTAACACTACTCGTTTAGACGTGATCTTCAGTATAAAATAATTAAAAGGCGGTTATCGTCCCCTTAATAAGAATCTTAAATTCACGCACAGCCCAAACCACTGGGTCTAAAAGCTTAAAATTTTCCAACGAAGTTTCGTTCCATATCGAAAGTGAGCACTTAAAAATGAATTTTGAAAATTCATCCCCTAAAAGGGTTAGTTTGGGGATGAAAGTTTGTATGGAAGTTCGTAGTTTTTGTCGATGAGAAATCCCAAGGGCGCATGACTTGTTATAATACATTTTAATGCTTTGACTTCAACTTCTTTTATTTTCAGCCACCTGGATGACCCTCGCGGGAGGCAAGTCACTCATCAAATACAAGCGCTACGTATACTATAGGCACTGCAGATTGAAGCATGGCGAACGCTGGCGGTGCAACCAGTACATCCAAACTGGATGCACGGCTTTTCTTGTGCTGAATGCGTCCTTGAAAGTAATGAAAGCTGTTGATGTTCATCATCATGAGCCTCCTATGTACATTCGTAAAAAGGATGGGTTGTATGTTAAGATTCAGGAGCAAATGTAGTTGTAAAAAAATTCTATGCTATGTCATCCTATTGTTTTAGACAATATTGTATGGCATTATCATGTAAATTGACGTAGCGAGGTTTGAATACCTATTTCATTTATAAACCAGCTCGCTCATAGGTCCTAAGCATTGATTATGATTGAGAAAGAAACGAAAAAAACAACTGGAAGAAGAACAATCTTCAGTGATCTGCAAACCGCTTTTTAGTCATGCAATGAGAATGTCTACCTCAATTAACTGCTTTAGCCGTTAATTGAGGTAGACATTGAACAATGCTTAAGGAGTTGCTGTGATAAAAGGCCTTACTATCAATGTCATTTATTTTTCTTTTCAGAACACCATTTTTAATAAGTTAGGTACCAGTTTGGCCTTCAAGCCAATTTTGTTCACTTGAAACTTTTTACTACAATTGTTTATTACATAGCTTTAAATTTCATGAATATTATTCGTTTTGCGAAACTGCACAGCAGATTTGGTTAGTTTTTATTAGTTAAGTAAATGAACATTCTAGTCAGATTTAGGATCAAGCGACCTAGAGGAGCGGAGCATCAATGAAAAATGTTGCAAAAACGGGAAAAAAAATCGTTTTGAGACCTTCCGTTGCTTACGCAATTTTTTTTCTCAATTTGGCACACAGATAGCTATTATGACGTAGGCACCCGTTAAGAAGGGGTTTTTGGAAAGTCTACTTTTAAGGGGGTAAAAACGGGGACGTTGTTTGTCTAAAAAATCGTATTCCATGTGTTAATAAACTTGAAACTTGGCACGAATACTTACCTAAGTAAATTATAAAGATTTTCATTTTATGTTTTTTTTTAAATACCCGTATACTACTAATGGGGGATTGGGGGATATCAAAGTTTGTATAGAAGAATTTTAACGCGCGGTCCAATTAACTCGAAACTCAATATTTATGCTTAAAAACAAAAATTAAGATTAACATTATATCAAGGTTTTTCGAAAATTTACCCCTAACAGGGTGAAAAGGGTTAGTCCATTTTACAAGGGAGGATTTTACTGCGTGGCTTGATTAACTTGAATTTATGACGTAGGCATCCGCTAAGAAGGGTTTTTTGGAAATGGAACCTTTAAGGGGGTGAAAAGACGTAGGTATTTTGTTTGTATGAAAAATCTTATTCCGTAGCGTCTACTCCGAAGTGTTAATCCGAAGTATCGGCCGACTGTTCGACCGCTTCTTGACTTCCAAAGTTTCCTTTTTTGACTTTGAGTCCTTACCAGACTTCAAGTAACATTTTTGAGTTTGACTTATCTTTTTGACGGTCGACGTCAGCCATAGTTATCCGTAGTCAGGAAACTATAGAAAGATAAATTCGAAGTATCGGCCAAATGTTCGGCAACATTCGGCCGATACTTCGGATTTATCTTCGGAGTAGACCCCCTTTGAGTTAATATACTTGAAACTTGGCACGAGTACTAACCTAAGAGTTTGTCATTTTTTGTTTTTCTAAACTACCTAAAAGGGGAAAATTAAGTCCGATTAACGTGAAACTTGGTATTTATATTTTACTAAAAATAAAGAATAACGCGTATCACGGTTTTTGGAAAATCTACCTCTTACGGGGTGAAAAGTGGTTGTCAGTTTTACAGGGGAGGATTTTACTGTGTAGATTGATTAGCTTGAAAATGGCTATAAAAGCCTACCAGTCAAATAATGGAAATGTGACAAACCACTTTTGGGGTGAAAAGGGAGGACACAGTTTGTACGAAAAAAATCTTCTTTCGTAACGAAGTCAAAACTGTAACACATTAAATATATTTGAAAAAAGTAATTGCTACGAGGTTTGATGAACGAGTCTGATGCCGAAAATATAGTTTTTAGAATTTTCGTCCGTTAGACTGGATGTATTTTTTGGATTGGCGCAAAAAAAGCTGAACGGATTTGAATGAAATTTGACACACATACAGTTTGTAACACTTAGGGTAATCTTAATCTTTTAATCCCGGGTAGTACGTTCCCGTGAGATTTTTTCCTACATCCACGCGGGCAAAGCCGCGGGCAAAAGCTAGTACTATAATAAGATTGAAGCACTCTGTCTATATGAGAGATAGATGATAGTGATTCTCATTGTAACAATGTATTCTAAATAAGATTTAGTAGTTTATTAATTAAACATTAATCATACATGTATGAATATTCAACCATATGTGTCAAATGAGCCAAATATTTCAACCAAAATATACGTAAGTTTAGGAGATATACTTTTACGAATTTACTGAATGATGTACCTACATGTACTTTAAGTGATTCTATTCCACGTTATTGTGGCATTTATTATTCTACTATATAATAATAATTTAAATACTATTTTACTACAATCATATTAAACATTTAAATAATTCTCAAGGAATATAGACTGCTATCTCGGTGTGCAAATATCGTGTCGTATTTTAAAACTTTCATGTAATGTTTATCAGTGGCGAAGGGTGATTTTATGAGAAAGGTAAGCTGGTGCAAAACAAAATCCTGTCTATACAAAATAGACTCGTCATGACGTCAAAGAAATTGAACTCTCGGCAAGCCGGACACGCGTACGAGTTATTTTAGAACAAAATGTTTTGTTGTTGGGATATTAAGACAAAAATGTAATGTATTCGCTTTGTAATATTTTAATTTTATGGTGTATTAAATACCTACAGTGTAATTATATTATTTGGCATTATTAAACCATCGACATTTTGACTATGCCATTTTTCAATGACGATATAGTGGTTGTGTTCCGAATTTCTTAAGAGAAGCCGGTAGGAATCGTGTTATACGGTGCTTTCGCCACTGATGTTTATGCATGTGAACTTGAACGGAGTCCGCTTTTGTGACCTCCTCACGCGGCGAGGTCGCGAGCAAAACTGCGGTAACATACACATTGCCATTGTGTGGCGCTGCGCAGCTAGTCAGGTGACGGTTGTGTTCGTGTATCTTCGACCATATTCGTGGTGTCGTGTAAATGTACCTATACAACAATAGTTTTTGTTTATACTAAACCCGAAAAGGGGTCATTGTACTCATCATTTTGATTTTTCTATGGGACCAACCTTGAAATCGCGAAATAAAAATAAGCTGTTCCATTTAAGAGCTGATTTAAGTGAACACAAATGTAGGGAACAGCTGATTTTTTTTCGCGATTTGAAGGTTGGTCCCATAGAAAAAATTTATTGTTCAAAATGATGAGTAAATGACACGTTTTTGAGTTTAGTATAAACAAAAACTAATGTTGTATATACCAATACCAATTTAGATACTAAAACATGAAATAAACAGTTACTGCGGCAAAACGTTTATACGCGCGAAATGCCTCCAGGTATGGACTTTTGAGGGTAGTCTGTGTATTACAAACAAACTGGGATATATGTCAGATTACGTAGATATGGATGCGAAATGACTCGAACTATGAACTTTTTTGGGTAGTGTGTTTAATAATTATATTAAGGAAGGTGCCTAACCTATCCCAATGGCTTCCTGAAATGTTGATGTGCAAAAAACGTAAACTTGTAAAAGTCACGTAAACGTAAAAATATTAGTTGACAACATGTTGACGAACAGGGGGCCTAAAATGGACGCTATGGTAGAATCATAATATGATAATATTATGAATCATATTATAATTCGTAAAATAGTCACAAACTGACAATTCATAATATGATCTGCGTACAATTCATAACCCGCAATTCATCTGTTTGTCAGCTGCTATTTGACATTAGACTTCACTATAGCAATTCATAATTTGTGGACCATTTTACGTATCTCCATACAAAACTGTCAAACAGATGAATTGCGGGATATGAATTGTACGCAGATCATATTATGAATTGTCAGTTTGTGACCATTTTACTAATTTTAATTTGATTCATAATATTATCTTATTATGATTCTGCCAAAGCGTCCATTTTAGCCTCCCTGGGTGAAGAAATAAGCCTACCAAAAAAGACTTCGTGAAAAAAATCAAACAAAACTGGAAAAGGAAATTGATATGAAAGGATTTTACTATTTAAATACTCATGGTAGGTAATTAGAACCAAAAATATTTCCAAGCTTAGGGCCTGTGCACACCACGTTTTTTAAACGCGTTTTAGAAACGTGCGTCAACGGCGCGCTTTTATCCTACGGAACAGACTGACTCGCGTGCGTATCGCGTCTGTATCGCTACAAACGCGCGTCAACGGCGCGTTTAAAAAACGTGGTGTGCACAGGCCCTTAGATGTAACGTAAAACAGTCAAGTACCTACCTAGATTATAAGAGAATGTGATGAGTTAATGATGGTAATGAATAATAAAAAAGATTAAATTGTAAGTAGTTCATATTTTATTTTTTATACATCCACCATTTATTGACCAACGATGACAACAAAGATGTCTGTGTGAAGGTAAGTTTTGGTCTGGCTTTTGCTGTAGAACTATGGTAGAATCAGATCTAAGTATTACACATCACCGAACTTTTTTCAAAACCATCAACCCTCAAATAATATTTGCACCAAAACAGACTAAATTTACATGTAATCATGATAGACATGCCAATATTTCCTAGAAGGAAAATCGAAGGCCTGCTATTGAACACTTTCTCCGAACCAGTATTAGAAAACCCCAAGAATTTAGTTAGTTTTTCTACAGCAGTTGACACATCGTTTGTTTTCAGTACTCCTAGTAAAAGGCCGGAACGGAAAGGACCTGCTGATGCTCGACGGTTACACGTACTACCAGCACAAGATCTTGAGGGATGGTTTCCGTTGGAGCTGCACCCAGATGGGTTCCAGGTCCTGCCGAGGATTCCTCCACGTGACTAATGATATGTTCGTGGTCAGAGCCTTCACACAACACACTCATCCACCGTCGACGTACTCTTGGAAGAGTACTAAGAATCAAAAGAGAACTAATGACGTAAGTGACTGCAATTTTTTTATTGTACAATGTGCTTGTTACGCTGTGTCTCTTTCGCTGGATTACTTTGACTTCATTACCATACTCGTACTTTCAATTTTGAATGCAAAACAGAGGGGCCTAAACAAGTGGCAATTGATTTCGAAGCGTTTCGTATTTCTACAATGTCTTTCAACAGCAGGCTTAGCATGGTTGCGAGTTTGTCCGAAAGGGATATCGTGGCCCTGGCACACAGGAAAATGAAGGAATACGGGTGGGTTTTAGTCAGTAAAAGTCTGACACGCCCTCCCGCTCTGCCCAGAGTTATTTGATAATTTCCCACCCAAAAAAAAAAAAGAAAAAGCATGACGGTATCTATTTCTACTCTACTGTAGAATGGAAATCGCTTGTCTACATTCCTCGGTAGAAAACTGTCAACTGTCTAGAGATTAACTACGATGATATGGCACGCCCCTCGAAAATTCGAAACGTTTGAAAGTATTTGTACGCATGTGTGCGTAATGAGACGGCCGTCAAACAAAAACAAATCACGGATTTGTTGCTCGACTAGTGGCGTCATTAATCGCTCATTATTATTAGTATGGCGCTGCACTGACGTATTCTATGAAAAAGACACGTGCTATGTCTTGCGCGATCAGCTAGTTATGATTAGTTGACCAACAAATCTGGTAATAAGTGAGTTATTACGAGTACTTAAAACTAAATACAAACGTTAGGATGGTGACTACACACATTGAAACAGTAATTTGGAGGGGCGAGCCATGTTATCGTAGTTTATCTCTACACGGAAACTTAATTTTTGTCTACTCTTCCGTCGATAAATCGCTTCTCTACGGTTCTCGAGCTAAGCCTGCAGGATTGACATTAGCTTTTCGATAGCTTAATAAAATCAATCAGTCTTCCAATCCTTTTCCCAACTATGTTGGGGACGGTTTTCAGGCTAACCGGATGGAGCTGAATACCAATATTCTTTTCGGTAGCTTAACGTCAATCCATTTTAACCGTTTTCGCGGGATACTGTCACTATGTATGGGCCCTTCTGAACACCCTATCGAAAAAAACGAGCAAGCCTGACAGTAGTCGCATATGATGTGTAACTTCTGACATCTCACAATGGTAATAAACAACTGAGCAGCGATAGAAATAACCCCCTCTACTTACAATCTATATCATAGTACTTACTAATTCCATGAGTACACTAATTCCATGCTATTTTAGAGTTATGAGCTAGTTTTCACATGCTAGTTGCGCGGTAAACTCTGCTTGCGCGATGCAGGATTATGCGTAACGTCAGCGGCATCTACATCGCCACATGCGAACTACGCATAGTCCGCATGTGCGATGTAGATGCCGCCACACTATTATAAAGTACTTACTTATTCCATGCTCAAGCTGTCAGTTACACACTTCCGTCCTTTTTCACGAAATCACTCCTCAGAAAGTGGAGGAAAGATGTTACATATCAATAATATTATAACGATACATGTGATGTGCGTGAAGTTCTCTGCATTTGCTTACAATATCACTTTAGTCCCAAAAAATTAAGAACTGACTTTTTTGTTTCAGAATAAAAGACATAACTTGGATAAAGAAGCACTAAACCCACTAGCGCTAAAAATTGCCAGCATCAAAGGCCGTGCTGGTTTCTGATTTTAGAATGCCTTAAACATCTCAAACATGAATATTATTGAAACAAACAAACTAAAATGGGCAAAAGACGTATGAGCAAGTACGCGTAAGTAGGTACTTATAGCTCGATGATGTTTTTCGCCCATGCGTCACCCACCCTATACTCCATTTGAAATAACATTCTAAATTTAAATTAACCTTTTTACAGTCCGTTCAACCGATTTTGACTTCTATTGCGTTGGTGGCATGACAAATGGCAGCAAGTAAGAAACAGTTGGTATTGTAACCACGTTTTTGCTATTAATGCTATCCATAAGCTTATGAAATAAAACTCAAAATCAGTTGAACGGACTGTAAAAAAGTTTATTTAAATTTCTAATCTTATTACAAATGGAGTATAAGTAGGTACGCGAAATTTCAGACCGAGATCTTAACGTTGCTAACCACGTAGGTACTTTGGCTAAGCGTTATCCCTGTTACTGTCGCACTACTGTCAAACATCAAGTGCAAGATAGAGGCGAGAACGTGTCTGATCCAAAGCACGTGCTAAGTCACGTTTACAGATTAGAGTGAAACATGGGCAAAAAAAGTCGTTGAGGTTTAAGGCGCGTTTCTGGTGGACAATTGCCATTAAATTTTCGTGCTTCGTGCGTGCCTGTCTGCGGAAGCCTTTACTTGCTCATAAATCTATCGCCCGCTTTATAGTTATACCGAATTGTATGTCCTTATGAATATATCGTGGTTTAGGATAGGATTATTATCATGTCGATAGCAATATTTTAAAATATACTTATCTACTTACGAATTATTTGAGACGCGAATCGTATCATACGCAGGATCGTCGTCTACATGTGAATAGCCGTTTTTGTAAAATGACTGTTGCTTACTAAGGTGTACAGTGCCACAAACTTATCTGACCTGGTGGCACTTATTGAAACTAACGAAATTATTATGAAAAGAGAAAAGTTCTGTCATGTTTCGTACATCGGGAGCGACACCGCCACCGGGCCAGACGGGCTTATGGTACCGTACCTGTACCTCACGGAAATGTTTCTAGTTGGCCTTAGTCGAGTCTTTTCGTCACATAATTTTGAAGAAATAACAAAAAACTGAACGCGTCCTAAACCTGACGCAAGCTGTCAATCGCGTCTGCGAAAAAGATCATTAAGTTCGTAGCGATTTATTGGTTTTACAACACAGGCCCCGCCCATGCTCATATATATAGTTAAGGAGTATAGACTCCATTTGAGATAAGATTAGACATTTAAATAAACTTGTTTACAGTCCGTTCAACCGATTTTGACTTCTATTCCGTAGGCATAAGCATGGCATTAAAAGCAAAAACGTGGTTACAATACCAACTGTTTAATATATCTGTCATTGGTATGCCACCAACGCAATAGAAGCCAAAACCGATTGAACGGACTGTAAAAAAAGTTTATTTAAATGTCTAATCTTATTTCAAACGGGATCTAGCATGGAATGTGTGGGTCGGGTGGGACTTATCATCTTCGAACGAGACAGCAACGAGTATAATTACCATCGAACTTCACTTACAGGTAAGTTCGTTTGACTATTCAATTATACTCGGGGCTGTCTCGTTCTCGATGATGATTGGATACAATGGTGTAGATGTTTAAAAACTAGACTAAAAACTAACTAACTATACTCCATTTGAAATAAGATTAGACATTTAAATAAACCTTTTTTACAGTCCGTTCAACCGATTTTGACTTCTATTGCGGTGGTGGCATGACCAATGGCAGCTGTAATAAACAGTTGGTTTTGTAACCACGGTTTTGCTTTCAATACCATTCTTATGCCTACGGAATAGAAGTCAAAATCGGTTGAACGGACTGTAAACAAGTTTATTTAAATGTCTAATCTTATTTCAAATGGAGTATAGAGTATTTTTAATAATTTACAAATCAAGTAACATAATGACTAAGTACTTTTTCGTGCCACTCCTTAGTAATCTTACATTGTCATCTTATCCAAAACAGCTCGTCTTTAGAGAGAATCTAAAATATGTAGACTTCAATCTTAACTTTAGACTACCTTGTCCAGGGTCCAGAAGGTTCTTTTTGAGGCTCATCTTAAATAGATGACCTCCACATCACAAATAGAACGTGTTCACCACTCGAAGTTATTTAAGTATAAATAAGTACTTATTGTATTCTCTAGCTTAGTAATGTTGGTAGCCTGTTTTGTATCAACAGATGTCTCTTATTCTGTATTAATAAGCGTGTAACTAATATTATATACAAATAGTGCATTTTATTCCTAGTTTAGATTATTATCTTTATTTCAGTAAGTACTACTTTTTCCTTTTACAATACAACAAGATTTTAAAATTGATAACAATTGACTCGATCTCAATACTCCGCTTAGTTTTAGTTCCGTGAGAAAATGCAATTAATTTTATGGAAGCAAAATAATGCAGAAAGTATTACACGAAATTATTTAGTTTATAGTCTATTTAATTTAGGTGCGGCGTTGTGGTCAAGCTAAAACTTTGATATCCTAAAGGCTTCTACATACAGGCGCGACTTGTTGCGCGACGCGACACCGGTAGAATAATTTCTATGAAAATTTCAAGGAAATTGCTCTACCGGTGTCGCGGCGCGCGACACGTTGCGCCAGTATGTAGAAGCCTTAAGAAAGCGGACACCGGTCACACAATAATGGCTGAATTTTTGACACCTATACGTCAAATACAGGACAGGTCTACTTCGAAGCGATAAACCGAAGTATCGGTCAAATGTTCGGCCGTTTCTTGACTTCCAAAGTTTCCTTATTTGACTTTGAGTCCTTCAAGTCACATCTTTGAGTTTGAGTTTCTGTTTGACTGTTGTTTTTTTTTTCCTTCGCCGTAGTCAGCCCTAGTTAGCCGTAGTCATGAAACTGCCGAACATTCGGCCGTTTCATGACGTTTCATACCTCGGACTTATCTTCGGAGTACACCCCCTGTAATGTACTTTTATGACGGCCGATAAAATATGACGGAACCGCATTCCTAGCAAACCGCAGCGTATTCTAGATAGCTTAGAAATATAAAAAACTCATGCCCGTTTCCACTAACACTAGCGATATGTAAGTGAATGCCTTATTGAAAGCGCTCTGTTTGATTTTAAACGGTTGGCTCAGCGTCGTGAGTTTCAAATCCAACAGTGCAATAATATTTAGGCATTCATTCGGGTGTCGCCTAGTGTTAGTTAAACCGGGCGTTAGGGCTATTACTTTAAATAAAATAAGATAGGTTATCTGCACATTCAAGTAAAAAACATGGTTTCCAATAAAAATAAGCCTTAAGGCTCGTACAGACTGGTGCGATATCGCGGGCGCAACAAGAGTGCGCTGCCTGTCGCGCCCGCGATATAGCACCAGTCTGTAAGCCTTTAAGGTTAGTACAGTTACTTGATATCTTGTAATTATAGGTATCAGCTACCAGCAACTTTGTAGGTATACTAAACCGATGAATAAGAATTACAGACCGTTTTCAGCATCAGTGAGATCTTCATTTCGCTCAGCTTTTGTTTAGATCGATAAATAAATATCTTGCCAGTATTCTATGATAATGATAAATGTATGTCTAAAGCTTTCTTATAAGTAGTGGCTTAAGACGCAGATATATGCCAGTGACCTTGACTGGTTAGCTTGCGTGTTCTGTACTGAGCTCACGCAACGCGTCGTACGTTCAGCCAGTAATAGGACTCACCCATCAAGGAGCGCTGTCCCCAATTTGACGCATTATTAATGTAATATACACAAAACAAAAGATATTTTAATAAAACGCGTTTATTAAAAGATATATAATTAAATTATCTTTAAATTGGAGAAGGTTTCAGAAAAAATACGCCTGGTAGATTTTGCGCCATTCTCAGTTTTTTATTTGCGTTAGACATAATTTTACAAATTAATTTTTATATGTAATATAAACATCATCTAAAATATTCCCATATTAAGTTATTGAGAAAATGCTCTAATTTAACATATTTTTTTTTCAAATCATTAATACTCGTTTAGACGTGATCTTCAGTATAAAATCATTAAAAGTCGGTTATCGTCGCCATAATACAGAGCGCTTTTCATAAACATAAACCCCACGCCTTCTTCTCAGGGGGTAGGCAGAAACTACAGACCGCCACCTGCATGTCAAATACTGGAGAAAATTACAGATTCCTAAGACGGCCGTTCTAACATGACGGAACCGCTTTCCTGGGAAACAAAACCTTAACCTGCAAGGGAGATAAAATTTGTCGTGCAGTATCTCGCGCCGATATGGGTTCTTGTTTCAGTGTGAAAAAAATAATCGACAATATTATCGCGCAGGGTATGTACACTCGGCTACACATCAAACTATAATTTTCAGTATAAGCTGACCCCTCATTGGATCGGAATCCTATACAATGCGAAATCAGCTTAAACTGTTAAATTATAGCTTGATGTGTAGCGGTGTGTACCATGAGTCCCTGAGTCGACCATAAAAATCACGACAAAAGGTTTAATAAGAACAGTACCGCAGCTTGATATTGATAATAATGATTAAAATAAATAAATAAATTTTTGAGTTAAGATGGATGTTAGGTGTAAAATAATAGCTGTTGGTAGATGTGAGTGAATAACTTGTGAGTTGTAAAGTGATGTAACGTGTTCATTCAGAAGTTGACTTAATCCTGGTTCCTAGAGGATGGTTTTGGTAGAACATATTCTGGAGACCATATCAAGCTATACGACATTAGTTTTTGTTTATACTAAACCCGAAAAGGGGTCATTGTACTCATCATTTTGAACAATTTTTTCTATGGGACCAACTTTGAAATCGCGAAATAAAAATCTGCTGTTCGATAATCCACAACAATGATGACACTGACACCTCTTGAACATGGCTTAGATGTGCTAATTGCGTTCAGTTTAATTGGTGAAATTCTTCCTAATTATGTCACCGTGTGTATTATATTTTAGAATGCATAACTGTTTCCAGGAAAAAAATAAACACCAACTACTTCGATCAATAATCTATTATTGATCAACAATAAGTATTTTATCACGAAGACAATAATATTCATGTTGTTTTTTTAAGCAATGAAAATTGCGTATTCATATATAATTTTATGAATACTTACCTCAAATTATCAAGTTATTCATTTCATCAACGAAAATTAGTATTAAGAAATTACATTATTAGCTTTAAGGAAGTAGGTGATGAACTAGTGATTGCAATAACGTGTAGCATTAGAGCAATGTACGAAATCATGTTTATAAGTAATAATAAATCTATCTCATGTTGTGTTAGGGCTAAACTATACTTGCACACGCTGAGTCGTGAAACCAGTCCTTTGTACGTCCGTCAAGTTGAATTAGGTCAAGCGCGCTCTTCCATAAATGTACTCGCTATAGAAAAAAATCAAAGCACAGAAATTCACGATTCTATGCGTACAAGTAAATATAGATCAACCTTAAATAAATGTAAAAACAACATGTTACTAAATATGCCTGTATGTGTATAAACTAAGTAATTTAGAGTATAGAGAAATGTATTAAAATTAAATACTATTTTGTATTTCCAATATCGCTTATTAAAATCTTTTTTTCGTTGTATCTTTTTCAGCTTGTTTCAAGATCTTCGTCAAGATCTTTACCTAAATTATATACTTAAGTGAAAAAGAATTACGCATTATTACTTGGAAACAGCCCTTTATAATTTAAGCCTTTAGTTTACAAGAAAACGGTAGTCTATAACAAAAGCCTCTACTGTGATCTGAAGCATCAACATTTCAATAGCTCTATAGTTAGAGAGACTCAAAAACGACATCTGACAATAGAGCATTTTTTATATCGTGTAAATTCTATTAAAAATTTATTGTTACTGACGAAAAATGTTTTTCCAACAGTCGAATTCTACCTCCGCCCAAGTGGTAGGATCAATCTTCGTCTGAACAACTTTACCTTCTACAAGCATCTTAAAGCTAGGACCAACGCTCATCGTTGGAGCTGCACGGCCTACGGTTCCAAATGGAAATGCAAGGCGCACCTGATCATCACCGATAGACTTGAAGTCCTAAAAGCCAACATCTTCCACAGCCATCCTCCAAGTCTGAAGAAGGAAATGAAGATACCTATGCCCAAACTTGTGAAGAAAAATGCTAAACAGGAGACCCCGAAAGCAGGACACAATATTAACACAAATATGAATGAACACTACCGTACTTTGACCCCGTTTCAGAATTATTTGGCAGCTCATAGCGTGTTTGGCAGTTATTAGATTCTTAGTGTAAAGTGCCAAAACTCTATTGACACTTAATTTTAAGTACCTAATATTCTATTATTTAAGATTAGACCTTGAAGGCCATGAACTTCTTACCATACTTTTAAAAACTGCTAAAAAAAACCATGCGTCATGAACTCATGACTCATGAAGACAGAACTAGACGAATTTGAAGCAATGAAGCGATCAATCCTAGTTTAGTTTTGTAGATAATTCACTAGAATTTGAATTTCATATTCTTTCAGTGAGTATGTCTTTAGATGTCTATTCCCTGCGTTATTAGTTTATTACTTACTATCAAAAATTGTTCGCCTAAATAAGATGCCACATTTAGGGCTATATTAAATTTAACAAAAAAACTGTTCTCATTTCAGATCTCTTGTTCCTTGGTTTTATAAAAAAATATGCATTTTGTTCCTAATTACTTAAGTTATTAGCCTTCGATAGTAGCTTTAGCATTATTTTTTGTAGTTTTGCTATTATTGTACTACTATTACCGATCGCTACTCATTCGATAAATGTTCTTTCTGTATGTACTTTTTTTGTTTATTGTTTTTTAGCGAGATGGAAAGTGAAGCTGTATCATAATTGTGATAAATGGAACCACATCAAATGTATTGTTAATGACTTAAATCATTCGTAGTTTTTAGCTCTACCTTAATCATGTAGGTATTATATTACCGAAGTAAACTCACATGTTATTTTAGTAATCGCAGTAGGAATTAGTATAAGTTATCATTGATCAATAAGTGCCTTTTACTAAACGTGTCTTTAAAATTAGAAGTAACACCAATGTTTTACGTTTATTTTTTTTAGTAACTCGTGTGATATTTTCGTTTGCCTTTCGATAACGTATCCAGTATTATAATTGTGATCGAACAAGCATTTTATAGTTTGTAGTTTAGTAATAGCATATTCTTGCATTTAGCACTAAGAATGTAGACTATAGTGAAACAACGTATCTAACATTTGTGTCTATTTTGATAAACATATCCGTAATTTTGATAAGCCATGTATCAACGACTTAGAAAACGTATTTTTCCATTATGAAATAACTAAGTATAGGTATATGCTTCGTATAACATTCTTTATTGGAAGAATGTTTTCACTATATTATCCATATTTATATGAACACGATGTAGGTTTTAGAGGCTGTGTAACTGTTACAGATAATAAGTCAGTCTTAAGAGTATAAGTCTTTTAGACTGCATTCTATGAGCTATTTTCGAATATTTGGCTTCCGTATATGACATATCGGATAGAACATAATACGACCTTCATAAAGCGATTATCAAACTTTCTTGGTAAAACGCTTCTGGAATATTTGTATACAAAATAGAAAATAAAAATGGGCCAAGAATGGAACCACGTGGAACTCAATTATAATTGTGATCACTAATACGAGTAGGTACAGATTTCCATTGCGTATAATATAACGTAATAAACTTGAGCTTATATTTCTGTGAACTATCAATAATATTTCCCATCAACCTTGTAAATCGTACCTACCATCATAGCCTATTTGAAAATCAAACGCTTCATAAAATTCTAAACGCGACAGTTTTCAAAACTTTTTTAATTTGTTGTACATAATAATATACATTCAAACCTACATGATCGAATTTATTCTTATAATAAAGATAGTTGGTAATTTAATGATTGTGTCATGTAAACTAATGGAGAAAATAATCATTGTAGGTAAATAGACTGTACGCTGGATTTTTGTGATAATATGGCATTTTATTGGATCTCATTTTGTTTGTTGAAAATTTACTGATTTCAAGACTGTAACCAAACTAAGCATTATTGTATACGAAGTTAGTGGTAGTTTTTTAATTATCTTTTTAGATAGGTACTTTTAGTATAAGTTTCGAGTCTTTAGTTAGGCCGAGAACTAAAACTGGAGTTTCGGAATATTGTGATTTTTTTTAAGCAATTTCTAAATTGTTCTACGTGTAACTTACTGACTAATCTTATAAAAAATACAATATAGCCGCAAATGTATTACCTGTATTCTTAAAAATTACTATGTATTTACAACAGTTTACTACTGTATAATTTCTTGACAAATTTCATTAAAACTTTAAACACTTCATTGCTTTTGGAACCACACAAGTTACTTTAATTCCGTCTTTGATCTTTTTCCTACCTTAAAACAGTTAACATTGACAAATAAAAGTAAACAGTGAGATAGAGCATTATTATGCTTAACAATAGACGTATACATAACTGTCACCATTGGATGGAAATAATCATTACGGTAAAGTATTAAAGGGAGTTTGTAGTACAATCTAACGGCTCGCGTACACCTCACGTCGCGTACAATCTGTCATCGGCCGAACTATGCCCGAACGCCGTCGGTCGCACTTGACGGGTCGAGCCTTTTTTTTTTTGGATGAGAAATTATCAAATAACTTCTCCCACTCTGGGCGGAGCGGGAGGGCGTGTCGGACTTTTACTGACGAAAAACCACCCGTATTTGTTCATTTGCCTGTGTGCCAGGGCCACGATATCCCTTTCGGACAAACTCGCAATTCTGGCAGGCATTGGCCCTAACGGACCCCGTCAGTTGGTGCTGACAACTCTTTGAGGCGCGCGTGGAATACAACGCGCCGTCGACCCGGGCCTGGTTCTTATCGGACGGCGAGCTACTCATCGCTCACCGTCCGCAGGCCCGCGCCTACGGTGGCCGGAAATCGGCTTGCGACTCCCGACGCCCGGGGCGTCTCCTGCGGCGACTAGGGGCGCGAGGGCGTGGACCTTGCCTCTCCCGAAAGTGAGTGCGTACACTACTTCAGCCGACATCGTCCGATGACTTCCGAAAACAAGGTGTACGTCTCGCGTTATTTCTTTTCATCGCCGTTTGGTAACCCGTGTTTTTCTACCAATCTGCTGTTTCAGGTCGGCACGAAAGTATACAGCTAATAGAATTATTGAGTGGTAGAAAATTACTGCTCTTAGACGGGTATCCTTTTTACAAAAAGCAACCCGTCAGAGGTGGAGATCGCTGGTGCTGCAATAAGCCTTATTGCAACGCGTTCTTGCGTGTCACCAATGACTATAGAATTGTATACTACAGGAACCACCCACATGATCATCCACCAACGAAGTTCATTCAATTAGAATCCGGGAATAATATTAATCTTTAAACCCTTTAGATTAGTCGAGTCTAGTTTTGATCTCAGCTCAACGTGGTTTTGATCTCATCTCAATGTAAAACTTGGAGACCATTTTTGTTCAAAAATGTTTAATATCTAATTTTGATTACGGTTGTAAGTACGGAAACAGACATGATTTTTTAATTTGTTAAGTCCGAAATAAAATATTACATGTACTTACTTACTTTATAAACTTTTGTAAGATAGGTACTGTCTCGAATATAATTGCCTGGATGCAAGAGATCCATATATTAAATAGTCATACTGTTTTTGGTGTTGTATTTTATGTGTGAATATTAAGAAACAAATTATGATCGGCTTCAATAAATGGGATAGTACTTTTACAAGTTGTTTCGTGAATCTTTTGTTTCGTTTTACTTAAAGCAAAATCAATGGTTATAAAAGTTTATCGTCAGACCGCAACCAATCAGCATCATCATTAGCAATCTTATTCCCACTACTGAATATACATGGCTTCCTTTTATGCCATGCTTCCCTGGTGTGTGCGAATCTCATCCAATAATAACGGTAACATCAAACCTAATCCAACTTTAAATCCAGCAGGTGAATTGGTCAGGCTCGTTGACGGGAAGGAGCTATTCCTTCTCAACGGCTACACTTTCTACAAAAGATGGGGTGTCGGCAATAAACTCAACACCAGATGGTCCTGCACCAACTCATCAAAATGCAGATCATACATCCACCTGGATTATGAAATGAACGTCGTCTATATTTCTAAACATGAGCATCTTCATCCTACAAGACCACTCCACAAGAATTCAAAGGGTTTATATTTTAGACTGTGAATTGGTATTTTTGTCTTTAATTCATTTCTGAAAGACCAAAGATCTTTGTGGTAGTTTTTATTTAATCAATTTCATTAGTAATTAAGATATGTGTGCTGAGTTAAAGTAATATTAACGACTTCTATTTTTAAGAATAATAATGTAAAATAAGAAAAAATTAAATCAAGTTCAATCATGTGAAACTCTTAGTAATAAACAACTTTTTTCAGTTCCGAATTTCATTTCTACCATAAAACCAAATACTATGCAATAAAACATAAAAGTAGACAAGGCTGCTAAGCTATTTCTGAAATAATTATATTTAAAACGTGTAGCAAATGCTAATGTGATACAATTTCAGTTAATATATTCATGACGACCAGAGGGAAGGAGAGGCTGATCTACCACGACTACACTTATTACAAGCAGAGTAGGACGAAGAGTGGCTTCCGATGGGGCTGTACCAAGAACCGATGGCACAAATGCAAGGCATACCTTCACTTGGCTGATGATATGACAATAGTAAGAAGTAACATGCAGCACACACATACACCTTTCAGTACTCCAGTGAGGAAAAGACAAAGAAAAACTGTCGTTGATGAATAAATGAAAGTCCTAGTATTAAAATAAATGAACTATTTGTTTCCAAAAGGAATGTAGATGGTTTGTATTTGGACTACAAGATATCTGCTAAATCGCAGTTTGGATGCAGTTGACATAACTTCATCGTACTGTCTGTGTAGTGATACAGATGTTACACATAGACTGCAGATTAGTAGATCGTTGTAGTTATGTCATTATCAGCCTATAGCAGTCTCCTGATGTACATTTATCTTTTCAATTATATACCATTTACATCGATCCTAAAGCAAGATCCTGTCAAGATCGTCGCCCTTGGGGCGTCCTACCTTCTACGGTCTTCGGCTCCTATTTTTCATTTAGCTTGACGTCTGAATATAGACCGTCTGCATAAGCCCTAAATGCCTAAATATCTTTTGTTATCCTCGCAACTAATAATATATACTAGGTGACCTATCTGAAATAGGTCGCCTATCATTTACTCGAGATTTTTCACTTCTAGAGATGATGAACGTTTAGTGATTTTAAAATTTTAAGGCCTAGATAAGGGGCAATCACTTTCAAAGCGTTTCGTATTTCTACAGACTCAACAGGATTGACATAAGCTTTTAGATAATGTCAATCCAATACATTTTTGACTTTTCCATCGCTGATAGTGTCACTTTGCCTAAGGCTATTTATTGCTTATATCTTCCTGAAAAAGTCTTCCACTTTGTTCTTAATCATTAGGAAGCAGATAAGTAAGGGTATGTATAACATTGTATTGGATTACGGTAGTAATGCATACCGTGTTCATATCATATCATATCTTATACATATTCTTATTTGTCTGTTTTAACGTCTTATCCCTTATTTATGTCTAACTTTAAAGTTAAGAAAACATTGAGTTTACAAAATTAAGCTTTCACTGCTTTTACCTGTTGATAACTTTAGTCTCCTTAATAATGTCGTCCGATTGATTGATGATTGATGAATGTCGACCTATAAATGAAGCTAGAAAATGAGTGATCTTTAAAACTATAAAAGTTTATTGTACCTATAATTTTACTAAACGCCAAGACTTGTAACAGTCGCGGTCATAAACGTGAGAGTAAGATAGTGAATATTTACTACGGGATTTTTACATCTGCGTCTCGTGCCATCTCACTCAGATGTTTTATGACAGTGACTGTCACGAATGTTAGCGTTTACTAGTATTCCAGGGCATACGTACTAGAGCTTATTATTATTACGTAATAATAGATAAGTAATATAATATTGTTTTTATTTTGTTGTTGTTTTAAGTGTTTTAAACAAGGTCATTTAGATAGAGCTGTTGATCGCACGTTTTATTAATTAATGTCATAAGTTTTATTTTTTTGTGTAAATGTTATCTTTTTTGACAGTTCGATTGCAACTGTTTCTTCAATGATCTCAAAATAATTGTAAGTTATAGAAAAGCCTAGTCTTAGCAATCAATCTGATTAGTAAAGCGCTTTCGCATGTTTTATTAATAATTTCATTAGTATTTTTTTCGTGTAAAAGTTCTCTTTTTTGACAGTTTGATTGCAACTGTTTCTTCAATGATCTCAAAATAATAGTAAGTTATAGGAAAGGCTAGTCTTAATATTCTAGTCCGTTATTTAAAATTAGATTAATATCCATAGATTATAATAGCAAATAATATTATTATTGTTGCACCTATGCTCGGACAATTACAAACGCAAAGTTAGAGTCATAAATAATTTTTATCGGACATCTCGCTCGCACTTATGACCCCTATGGAGCAGTGCTAGTGTTGTGCGTAACTGTGTTATTGTTATTGACATAATGTTTTATGACTCTAACTTTTCGTTTGTAATGACGAGAGATCGGAATAGGTAAGAGTTTATTTACCTACACTTCGAGGGAGTAAGTAACGTAGAGTGGATAATACCTCCTCTAAAATCCCGGCATGATAAAAAAAGTGTTTTAATTACGGGATTTAAAAATCACAAATTATTTATTGGACTTTAAGTATAAATAGTTACACATTATCGATTTGAAGAATCATAATAACATTTTGTAGAGTTCCGTACTAAAATTGTGTCAAATTCAAATGTTTTGTTATAAGTAGGTAAAATAAAATTAAGTTGGCTGATTTATGTTTAAGTGGATATTAGGTCAACTTGTGCTTCAAATACATACCTACATACATTTTGTTGTAGATATATTTTGGTATTCTTACCCAGGCCAGGTAGTGGTGGCGACTCCTATTGTTTCAAAATATATTTTGTTACACAACGAAACTTAACCAAGCAACTTTTCAAGAATTTATTTTCCTATGTAAAAAAAAGCACATTAATTTAACAGTTTTAGTACAGAACCCTAAAACGTAATAAGATTCTTCGAAATAATAATATGTCACGAATGTAATCAAATTCAAAGTGCAATATCCTAAATGCTATGATTTATTCGTCCTGTTTATGATTCCGGGATCTTAGAGGAGGTGATATCAGCTCTATGTTACTTACTCGCTCGAAGTTAAGGTAAGGCCCGTATTTATAGAACGTTACTCAGTACTCAAGCATTACTTAGGACTAAATTCAACCAATCCAATGGCTTGAATTTAGTCTTAAGTAATGCTTGAGTACTGAGTAAAGTTCTATAAATACGGGCCTAAATATACTCTACTTATTCCGATCTCTGGTGAATGGTGAAATGATCTAGTATAATAATTATCTTCCTTCACCATGGCGAAAAGTTTTATTATATATTCAGGTTTTAGAGCGTTAACGAATATTTATTCATATAATTTGCTTTAATTCTACCGCCTTTTGCTAGTTTAATGAAGCCAATGAAACAGTGGTTAATAAATACACCAGTTTTAAATGTCTCAGTATGAAATGTGATAAATATAACCATTTAAATGTTATGTTAATGATAGTACCGAACCGATACCATTTGAATACAAGTGAACTCCTTCATGAGTGCAAAACGCTACGAATAACATAAACAAAACATCACGTCTGTAATCCTCGAAGAGTAAGGGCCAGGCCACAACACTGCGATGCGACGACGCGTCGCAAAAACGCAAAAACGACGTTACACTACTTACAATACGATTAGACGTAGATTGACGACGTAGATTTCTACGGTGCGTCGTCGCATCGCAGTGTTGTGGCCTGGCCCTAAGGCAGAGGTGCACGTACTCCGTTTGAAATAAGATTAGACATTTAAATAAACCTTTTTTACAGTCCTTTCAACCGATTTTGACTTCTATTGCGTTGATGGCATGACATATGGCAGCTATAATAAACAGTTGGTATTGTAACTACGTTTTTGCTGTTAATGCCATACTTATGCCTTAGGAATAGAACTCAAAATTGGTTGAACCGGCTGTAAACAAGTTTATTTAAATATCTAATCTTATTTCAAATGGAGCACCCACATTTTGCCAGTGATGTTTAAGTCCCATGTGATATGGGGTGAGCCAGGTATGCTACAAATATTATTTGTTATTGCCAGAATGTACCTAAATAACATGATCTCATTACTTATTTTGAAATATAAAGTTGCATTTTTATTGAACGTTTGTGTTTTATTACGTTAGGTAAGTAATATTTATACAGGGTTACATTAAATAAGCTAGGGAAACTCCGCAGACGTGATGGGCTTATCTAAACATGATAGAACAAAAAATTAATTTGATTCGTTTTTTTGGGTCTACAACCGTAGTGTAGTTGCTAGAAATATCAGTTTTAAAAAAACCGGCCAAGTGCGAGTCGGACTCGCGCACGAGGGGTTCCGTACCATTATCTGATCTATAAAAATGGCAAAAAAAATCACGTTTGTTGTATGGGAGCTCCCCTTAAATATTTGTTTTATTTTAATTTAATTATTTATTTTTAAAGTGAATACTGTGAATATTTCAAGCGTCTACCTGTTGCCGTTATCAATATCGAGCAAAAAAAATCACGTTTCTTGTATGGGAGCCCCCTTATATTTACTTTATTCTGTTTATTAGTACTTTTTGATATAGCGGCAACAGAAATACATCATCTGTTAAAAAAATCAACTGTCTAACTATCACGGTTCATGAGATACAGCCTGGTGACAGATGGACAGACAGACGGCGGAGCCTTGGTAATAGGGTTCCCGTTTTACCCTTTAGGTACGGAACCCTAAAAACAGTTTTTTCTTTTGTAAACTTTACAGACGTGATGGGTATCGATAACTAATTTAAATACATAATCAGCCTATAATGTTCCCACTGCTGGGACACAGGCCTCAGTGCCTCACTGTGAGACGGAGCGGGTCGTTGTCCACCGCGCGGGCCCAGTGCGGCTTGGTAGATGTCACAATGTCTTCGAATTTTTCGTTCTAGGTCATGCATGTTTACTCACGATGTTTTCCTTCACCGTTTTGAGAGCACTAACTGAGTGATAACTAAATACGATAAAATAAAAATAAAGTTTTTCTCTACTCATACTTCACTACAAAATTACAAGCGGTCGCCAACCCCAAAAAAAAAACATCAAATCTTTTTCATTTGAATCTTTCTTTGTTTAGATATCGACTCCCGTCACGTCTGCAGTTTCGCTAGCTAACTTATTATGACCCTGTATTTATTTTGTGCACGAGGACCTATTTTGGTACACTAAGCCACAACACGCTAAAAACATCTCAAAATCATCAACTTGAATATAAATAAATTGTATAAAATCGGCACATATTATAGTTTGCTATTCAGTACATAGTCTGTGTGGTGCCGGACGTAAAGAATAGCACCACCCTATTTCTTCCCGCGGGTGTCGTAAAAGGCGACTAAGGGACTTAGGGTCGCTGCACACGGGCTTCACGCCACAGCCACAAACGCCGCCACGAGAAGCTAGAAGATAGCGACGATTTGTAGCGTGTGGTGGCCACCGGGGTTAACCGTGTGCGGCGAGTCCATAAAAATTTATGAAAATTACAGGAACTATAGCGTGTTGTGGCTTAGTGTGCACGGTGGCGTCGTTTTGTGGTTCTGGCCGGTAGCCCGTGTGCGTGTGGACCCTTAATAGAGAATGACAGCAGCGCTCTCTATGCATTTTAACACCAATCTGCGATCGCCAACTTGCCTACCAAGCGTGGCGATTATGGCAAACCCCCCCCTTTGGGGAGGCCTATGTCCCGCAGTGGACGTCTTTCGGCTGAAATGATGATGTTAACTTGACACAGACCTGCAAATTGCAAAAAAAAAATTAATTTCGCGGGCTACCTTTGCGCATCCCCCTTATTGAATATTATAATATATAAAATGTCAGTTATTTACTGAATCATCATCATCATTGTCCGTTTTTATGTTATTTTCCTTCTTCACAAGGACTTATAGAAGTCCTTGTGAAGAAGAACTAATAAAATATTCTGGTAAAAAAATCTAGTCCTATGATTCGCAGCGCAATACATTACCCTGGTCCGTGGTTCGAAGCTTCTGCTGCTGAACGGTTTCTCCTTCTTTAGAAGTGGCAGTATCCGTAATGGAGGAGCCCGGTACAGCTGCTCCTCATCCAGCATATCAAGCAAAAGCTGTAAGGCTTTTGCGCATATCTCCGCTGATGACGTGATCACTAAAGCCAATTTGGAGCATAATCATCCACCTATAAAATATGTGCAGATTGAAGACGGGAGATATATTAAAGTGTAATATTATATATGAAAGATTCGTGTTTTATAGTCAACCACACGACAGTGGTAATGAAACCAGTATAAGCAGACAACTGGCCTCGTTTTCTATTGAAATGTCCCATACTATGCAAGGCCAGCTCGAGGTCAAATGGTACCCACCGACGTGCGATCGACTGTACTAAAAACAGCATAGCACAGATATTGTTTTGGTAACACACGAGGACCACGTAATGATCGCTCATAGAGCTTTTCGCTGTACGCCTCAAAAAGTAAGCGGCGAGAGAAGACGCATTTAAAAATAAACTTAATTTACACTGGTGTAAAGTTGAAATGAAATAACATCTCTTGAAATTGCTTTTGACGCAAAAACGCCCTAGCGGGATTTTCTTGGCCGTGTTCAGATAACCCGCGCCGACCACACGTTGTGCCCGCCTTACAGCCGCGCTCGCAACGCGCAAAATCAGCGCACGTCTCGCGCCCGCTTATACTACTTATTATTTAATCGCCACGCAACTAAACTTGATCACAGTCAATACGGCACTAGCCGAAGCGCGGGCGCAAGGCGTATGCGGGGTGCGTGCAGCGCGAGTGCGGTGTGAGCGCGAGGCGGGCGCGTGGCGTGTGCAGTCGGACTTCGATAAATGCTATTTGAGATCTACTGATTTGTCTTAAGACTCAAATTATATACAACAAATTTCAAAGCGAGTTAGACGCGGGTGCTGACGCGTGTGGCGTGCGCTTTGCGGGCGCGTGTCGTCTAAACAGGCCCTTACAGTTAGTCGCTGATAGAATATTTTTCTGTACAGTCCCCGGCACGTAAGTTGGCAAGAGTAGTTAGATGCGCAGAAGTAATTTTTTAGGACTCTTAGTGGTCAAGCGGGACGCGGGGAATGAGGGAGCACCGTTCCGAGCACGCGATTGGTGCGTCAGTCGATACTCGCCTCCCGCACCTCGACCCGCGTTCCGTTCGCTACCGATTACGCTTGCGTGCACTAAAATGATACCTTTTGTTTTTGTTGAGTTTTTGATACGAATTGTTGTAACTATTTTAAATTAAGGATATTTTACGAGTGTATTTTTGCGGCAGCTACTAATGAAGCTTATTGACCTTTAGCTCTCGTTAACAATGTTTTTTGAAAGGCCACAATAACTAAAAATATATTATTACATATTTTATTTATAACACCCTAATAAACTTCACGAATTCCTCTTCTTTCTTTAACTTTCTTCTAAACAGACATGTTTAAAATAAATTATGACAATAACCATAGAATAATGACAGACAATAAAAGTGACCATTTTTTTGTTGCATAAGTGTACTATGCGCGAACTTACCCCCACTACCCCAAAACCTTGCCAAGTTACGTGCCGGCGATTGTAGTATATTATGTAATTAATTTGAAGTGGCAATTTAATTTTAAGTCTCGAATTATAAACATTATTATTTACGCAAAAAATATGATTATTTTATTATTACATACCTACATAACATTACGCCTGTAATCCCCGAAGGGTAAGTTAGAGGTGTACTCATAGTTACACCCAAATTTCGCCAGTTATGTTTAACTCCCATGTGATAGGGGGCGAGCCTATTGTTATCAGCCGGACACAAATCTGCCCGGCTACTACTGTCAAAATTCCTGATGAGAAAACCCAATAACACTGACCAAACTGTAGTAGGTAGGTACTATTTATACTTTTGGAGAAGTGGATAAGAATATAAATAATCTGTTTAATAAATTTGTGTGTTTTAGCAATTTATATAACTTTGGAGCAAGGAAAGCATAAGCTCTTAATGATCAATGGCTACAGCTTCTCAAGGAACAGTCGGATGGCCAAAGGCGGTAGTCGTTACGCCTGTTCCAGCTATCTGTCTGAGGAGTGCAGGGCATACGCCCACGTCAGCGCCGATGATGTCATAATCAAGAGTAACACGGAGCACAACCATGAACCTCCAAATTTATATAGGATGAAGGATGGGAATTATCTAAGAGTTACTCCTGGTAGAAAAAAGAAATAGAATGCTATTGATAAACAAGTAGTCTGACGGTTGACGATACAGGGAGACAATTTTGAAATTTTATATATTATAATATTCAATAAGGGGGATGCGCAAAGATAGCCTGCGAAATTCAAATTTTCTTCATTTCAGCCGAAAGACGTCCACTGGACATAGGCCTCCCCCAAAGGAGGGGAGGGGTTGCCATAATCGCCACGCTTAGCAGACGGGTTGGCGACCGCAGTATGGTGTTAAAATGCATAGAGAACGCTGCTGCCCATTCTCTAGTAAGTACCTTAGTCGCCTTTTACGACACCCACGGGAAGAAATAGGATGGTGCTATTCTTTACGTCCGGCACCACACGGAACTATCAAGTTGTATGTTGATCTAAATATGATTCGCAGACGTAACAAATATGGCTTTACAAAATTACTATCATTAGAATCAGCAATACATTCACACCTATTGAATGACTATTTCATGAAATAGTCATTAAATAGGATTCTACGAAAAGAGTTATTAGTTACCTGTTACTGACCTGCAAATTGCAAAAAACGTACAAAAGTTAGAAATTTCGCGGGCTACTTAGCACATCCCCATAAGGGGGTAATTCTACGCGTTATACTAAACAACTTTCGCTATGAAACTTACATCCGATTCGTAAAAAAAACATTCACGCATCGAAATAGTCCGTCTAGAATTACCTAGATTTTTTTTTCACGAATCGGACTGACTTTCATTGCTGTATAAAAAAACGTCTGCGTTACCAGACTGATGGGGTAGGTAGTAGGCACACCCACATTACGCTTATTATGTTTAATTGAAGTTCATACGCTTAAATAGTGCCGCACTTTAACTCCAAACATCCGCAAAATATTGTCATCTCAACTCGGATTCTCGGTGCATTAAAGTAAAAGGTTGAAAAGTTTTGTTGTCAATTTTAAAATAACTAAAAGGAATGTAATGTCATGATTTATGTTTGCAACTATGTAGCAATCATTCCATCACTCATTAGTAATAAAATTCATGATTGATAAATGAATTTAAAGCGTGTAAATGTACAGTAGGTCGCACGTTAGTGTCAAAAAAACCAAGATGCTGGCCTCTTACGGCGCGGGTACACCAAATCCGCCATCGGCCAAACTCGGCCAATCGAACCAACCATTTATGAAGTCGGCTGAAGTAGTGTCACACTTTCTTTTATGTTTGGTTCGATCGGCTGAGTTCAGCCGACGATTTACGGGCATAGTTCGGCCGATGACGGATTAAGTGTATCCGAGCCGTTATTCTAATTAATCTACGTACTATGCTGGGCCAGCTCAAGATCAGAGTGATACCACCGACCTGCGGCTGACTGTACGCTGTAGATAGGCATTACCCCTACACATGAATGTAAATATAACGTTGTCTAATATTATATTATGATTAATAAACGCCAGTAATTAAATAAACAATGTTTTTGCCCTTTCACCGGTAAGACCACAACAAGTAAAACCTTGCAGCATTACTAAATATATTTTTCTCAAACATGCATGGAAATATTGTCATTATTTTCGAAAAAAGAACATGCGAAGTATCGAATTTACGGTCAAAGAAAATCAAATCCATTGAAGGAGCATTTTTTTAAATTTGGAACATTACAACGCTCCAGCAATGTTGTATGAAACGGCGTGCTGGGCTTTTCTCAAACATGCTTGAAAATTCGAGCATTATTTTGTCAACCTTCTTCGAGGTAAATCGAAATTGCTGTACTGGCTAAAATACTCGTAACATGCGAGCAGCGGCCACCAAAAGTTGAATGAAAATCCATGTGTCGTAGTGTAGCGGCCAAATAAATTTCAACTCTTAACTATCGTGTAATTTAAAAATGGAACGATCTTTTATTACGAAACATGGCGACCAAAGAGGTAACTTAACAAAGGTTTTATTTAAATTTCGAACTGGCTTGCAAATAGAAAGCTGTATATTGAAAAAAAAAAAAAATTAACACATTGGCGATTGCATAGGTGCGTGAAAATTATTGTTGTTCGTCATTGAATCTGGAATTTATAAATAATTTACTTTCCCTGCATTCTTTTGAGAAAAGCACAGTATATGCCTCGGCGGAAATGGCAATTGACTGTCTCGTAAGTGAAGTCTTCGCCTACGGCTCGGCCTTCAAACTCATACTCGACCTGCAATTGCCTATTTCACGGCCTTTGCAATAATGTACTATTGATACAGACATGGCTGACTACTGATTAGTAATTCTACGCCGTACTAAAAATCATGCTGCCAACCGATGTGTAGCTGAAATAGGTTGCAGTTAAAACAAAACCCATTTAAAATCGCCGTTACTAAGATGTGTGTTTATTCAATTTACAGCAAAATTTATTACTCTGGACCGAGGGAATGCTTGGAGAAATAAGTTGCTTCTGTTCAACGGCTACACTTTCTCGAGAAACAGTACTAACGCTATCGGCGTCACCAGGTTCAAGTGTTCTTGTGCCACTTCCAAGAGATGTAAAGCCTACGCCCATATTAGTCCTAATGGCTACATCATCAAATATGACACCAAACATAATCACGAACCTCTTAAATATTCGCAGCTGGGTAACGGTCGGTACCAGAAACGGTAGTTTTTGCAAATCACGAGCGAGCTTGGTGTTTACTTGTTTATTTTGTTTTTCTAGAAGTGAAGCCAGACATCATGTTTCTAACTGTAATTTTTCGACAGCATTTTTTTATTTATTTTTTATTTGCTAGAGAACTTCATAGATATTATGAGTATCAATGTCTAGTCGCAATAAGTAAAACTAATACCCCCTTATTACAAAACAAAGTTTATCTTCAGACCCAGGTTTAAAACATGGAGCCATTATTGAATTTCGAACTTTATTCCGACTAAGGTAAAGTTCCTAAACACAAAACTGACAACTTAGTACCAAACTAAGTTTTCAGTTTTGTAAAAAGAACGGTATTTCAATCACTGTTACGTTCTTATTACAAAAACTGGCTCCATGGTTCAAGCCATGTCAAATATAAATCTTGTTTTGTAATAAGGCGAATAAAGTCTAATCTCAAAGCTTATATCAATAATGTAACAATAGTAATATCATATATTTATTTCTTAGTCCAAGATAAATATGGAAAATATAACATGTAAAATTAATGTTATACATTTTAATATTCGTGGATTTACAAACCTACCTACGTTCAGACAATTGATGAATAATATAACCATATTCACCGATTATCCGAATGTATTATTTTATTGCAAAAAGTGCATGAAAAAGATTACTTTAACTATAGTCAAAAAAGTAAATTAAAAGTAGCAAATAATTCGCGACGGCGTTTTATTTCAAGAAACAGTTAATTCTCATAACTGAGCAAACTTTATTTTTGTCATTTGAAGTGACGATAAAATTTTCGCGCAACATTTGTGATGGTATCATTAGATAGTTCCGTTGATAGGTCTTTGAGAATGGCATACTAATAAATAAAAACTTTATTTTGGTGGCATAGACCCATAGAAACCTTAACCCAGTACATTTAAAGTTAGTAGTTATAAAGTTTCCCTTTCCAGGAGTTATTTGTTGTACCTACATCATCATCATCATCGTCATTGGCAGCCTTGTTCCAGCCATTGCTGAGTATAGCCCTTCTCCCTTTTGTGCCATTCTTCCCTGGTATGTGTGAGTCTCATCCAGCTCTTCCTACAGGTGTACCTACATATGAAGTCCAAAAGTCGTCAATAATGTCTTCTTCTTACACTATCTGTTTATTACAGCAAAATATATAACTTTGGAACGAGGACAAAAGCTGCTACTGTTCAACGGCCACAGCTTCTCCAAAGGCGTCACTACCAATATCAGTGGTGCCAGGTACAAGTGTTCCTCCGCCTCCAGCAAGAGATGCAAGGCATACGTCAATATCGACAATAATGACGTCATCATCCGGTATGACATCACACATAATCATGAACCTCTCAAATATGCCCAGTTGAGTAATGGTCGGTACTTCAAAGTACCAAAGTATACGGTGAGTGAGTCGATAGTTCCCATGAATAATATGGTGTAGTCAAAGGTCAATAGAAGAACATTATGTATGTGAATATTACTCAATATAATGTGTAATGTAAAGGCGTGTACGCACGAACGAACAAAACATGGTGAACACGAACATTGAACACAGGACATTTGGTTCGTACAGGAGCGAAAGCACCATATAACACGATTCCTACCGGCTTGCCTTCGGAAATTCGGAACACAACCACTCTATCGTCATTGAAAAATGGCATAGTCGAAATGTTGATGGGTTTATAATGCGAAATAATATTATCACTCTATAGGTATTTAATACACCGTAAAATTAAAATATTACAAAACGAATACATTATATTATTGTCTTTATATCCCAACAACAAAACATTTTTGCCCTAAAATAACTCGTACGCTTGTCCGGCTAGCCGTGAGTTCAACTTCTTCGACGTTATGACTACTTTATTTTGAATAGACAGGATTTTTTTTTGCTCCAGCTTACCTTTCTCATAAAATCACCCTTCGCCACTGGTTCGTACGTGTGGACGTAAATTAGAAAAGCGAACACGAACACCATACGGATACAGTTCGACTTGTGTTCGCGCTGAACTTTCTTTAGTAGCCTTGGATTCGCTATTGGAAGTGGTACACTATTGGATAGGTTGCTGAGAATTGATGCCCCCGCGCCGCCGCGCTTACCCCTCGAGTTCGGAACGAACAATGTTGTATCAAATTTCTCCGAACACCGTCCACAAACGACTGACTAACGAACATGAAATATGTTCGTGGCGATCCAATTTCGTTGTTCTGTGTGGACAGTGTATCTTCGCTTTGCTAATTTACGTCCACACGTACTAACCAAATGTTCCCTGTTGTCCGTTTTGTTCGTTCGTGCGTACACGCTTTTATTTATAGTATATGTATGTACAGTATTTTTATCTCACGAAGCGATCCGCGCTTTACTTGAGGTAAACAAGTGTGCTACTACTAACACGCTGCTAAAGTGTGCGTGAAGACGAGTAGCGTCAGAACATCACACACACACACACACACACTTCCATTCAAACTACGCCATTGTCTCGGACGGTACCGAGAGTAGTTAGTTGTCACACACATTCACAGCGTGTTTGTACACTTGGTAAGCACGAATAAAGTGCGCGTCGCTTCGTGAGATAAAAATACTATATCTTTAAGTCTAATGTGTTTTGTTCATTGTCTTTTAGAGTATAAGTAGAATAAGTTACATTTTATTATGTTCATATTTATGTGAATTGTAAATATTCGTATGGCGGCTGTGTCCTGAACATCTACCAATCTTGTACCATGTCCAACAAATAATATCTTTGTCTTTGCCTTTATCTTTCTACAAATTGAAATAATATGTGGATATTACCATGTTTTGTATTTATGAGAACACTGATTTTGATGAAAATTTTAATTGCACTCAGTTGACAAAAAATTGGGTAAGTAAATATGAAATGTGAATATAAATAAAAGTCTAAAACTATAATTATCTAATGTATTTTTCTCCTTACTAGATCCTAGCTTTCTACTCCATATTAAGGTACTTAAGCCCTGTGACAGGTTCCCGTTAGCAATCTTTATGTTCAGAACCCTAAAAAGTCAGACGAGCCCAAATCAGGTGAGTACCTTTGGTCAATCACTTTTAGTGAACAATGAAGGTTTTGTGCAATGGTGCATCTTCGCGGTACAAAATATATTAATCGTCTGGTCAAACCTGGTTTCTATAACCTGCTACGATCTTAATATCATACCCCTTTTGCTTCGTTTACGTTCATACATCTGACCATACACGCTCGCCAGATGCGAGTACTACGCACCTGACCTTTCTGAAGAACATCACCAATAAGCTCATTATATGTCCTTCTAGAGCGTCCCCGCTCGATGATTCCACTCATACAATGACATGAATATTTACTTTGTAAAGTATTATATTATTTTAATTACTGTAAATGTGAAGATTAAGTGGGTCATTGATTTTTTTTGGTTTATTTTTTCTCTAGTTCAGGTTTGGCAGATTAAGTAACTTATGCGGCCTACCCAAATATCCGTTCTGTGGTATTGTTCGTCGCATCGTTGAGCTCCTTAAGTTCTGAGTTGAGCTGCACGATTACTGACAATTGCGTGCACTGACTGGACAGGTCCACTCAATCAGTGTTTCACAAAAAAAATCAGCTGTTCCCTACATTTTGACGAGTTATGAGAACATAAATGTAGGGAACAGCTGATTTTTTTTTCGCGATTTCAGGTTTGGTCCCATAGTAAAACTTTTCATAATGATGAGTACAATGACCCCTTAAGAGGTTGTGCGTTACTTCTGGGACATGTATATTTATCCAATTAGTTTAAACTTTCGTCGATGAAGCACTGTTGTGCGATTGGTCGAGTCGCTCGTCTGGGTCGCTGCTAGGCTCTTGATTGGTTGAATCGTTTGGATGTGATTTGGAAGCCGGTTGCATCTTGTATCGTGTAATTTCCATAAAAAAACCTAAATAGCATAAGGAAAAGGTAAAAAGCTTCACAGACAGGCGCGACGCGACACTAGTAAAAAGAAAGTGTTGCGCTGCGCGTCGCGTTACCCGCGAAATCGCGCCATTTGCGCGGGTTGATGTTTCTTCAAATGTTGATAAGTGAATAATTTTGATTCAACGATTTTTTTCCTGTTTTGTACTAATTTGATAAGTAAGACTAACTCATAATTTTATAATAAACTTAATGGCAGACATTCAAACTCTGTGTGTTAAATTTATATCTAAATAAAAACTAAAAACAGTGCAGAAATGTTGTATGAAATCTCATTGTTGCACTGTTTTTCAGGGCAACAATGAGATTTCATACAACATTTCTGCACTGTTTTGGTTCTAAGCAAAAAATACGAGCTTTGTGATCGGTTTTGTAGTGATTAATGATAACATTACTACGTAGTTAAAAGAAAAATGATTTATCATTTATTAGCCTTAGCAAAATGTGTTTTTGTTTAATTGCAGCACATTATATAATTCTGGACCGTGGATGTAAGCTGTTACTGTTCAAAGGCTATACTTTCTCCAGAAGCTTCACTAACATGCGCGGCGTTACCAGGTACGCATGCTCTTGTGCGGCGACCAAGCGATGCAGGGCATACGTCCACGTCAGCGATGATGACCGCATCGTCAAGCAAGACACCAACCATGTTCACGAACCTCTTAGATATTCGCAGTTGCCCAACGGTCGCTACTACAAACATGTTATTTCCAGGAGTATCTGTCGTGATAATTTGTAATTTTCTGATTTTATATCACCCACACTCAATTTTTTTGTACTTTCCTTAGTAAGTTAAGGTAAGTTTCCTTTTCCTTTGTAAGTCTCCTGCTGCTATAAGTACATGTAACAGTTTCATCAACTACTGATAGTTAGTATAAAAGTAATTCTCGTTTGATAAATTTATGTTACAATAACTATATTATGACTTCAAATATGTACTTAGGCCCGTATTTATAGAGCGTTACTCAGTACTCAAGCATTACTTAAGACTAGTTTCAACCAATCCAATGACTTGAATCTAGTCTTAAGTAATGCTTGAGTACTGAGTAACGCTCTATAAATACGGGGACAAATATATGATACAACCAACCCAACCCCAACTTGTTCTTTCGTATTTGTGTTTTTTTTTGCGTTATGTTTACCGCAAATAAACGTATTTTTCTTTCCTTTCTGTAAACATATCATTAAGTGTACTAATCACTTATTGACCAAACATTTAAAATTATAAAATTTAATTTTTTGTTTTACTTATCATATTTGCATCGAAATAATTTTTATATAAAAGAGCTTCTACAAACTAATATCAGAATTTATCCATATTATATATTTATTCATTTAGTTAAACTTTCCGCGGCGATCACTGTTGTGTCCGATTGGTCGAGTCGCTCGTCTGGGTCGCTGCTAGGCTCTTGATTGGTTGAATCGTTTGGATGTGATTTGGAAGCCGGTTGCATCTTGTATCGTGTAATTGCAATAAAAAACATAAATAGTATAAGGATAAGGCTCCCGCAGACAGGCACGACGCGACGACACTAGTAGCACAATTTCTATGAAAGCTTCATGGAAAGTGTGTCGTGTTAACTCGTGTTACCCGCGATATCGCGCCAGTCTGCACGAGCCTAAAGAAGTGAAGGGTTGATGTTTGTTCAAATGTAGATAAGTGCATAATTTTAATTCAAAGATTTTTTCCTGTTCGGTATTTAATAAGTAAGACTCTCTCTTATACCTTATTTATTTATTTAACAGTACCATAAGCAACTTTTTTTTTTGTTTGTATAATAAATAAAGACTAAATATTATCCATTCGTTTTATAATATACTAATTCCGATTTGCCCGGATTTGAACCCACAATCTCGTGCATGAGAGGCGAAGCCTTAACCATTGGACAATCACGATATTGGACAATCACATTTGGTGAACAATTATTATAATTTTGGGCAATTCGTGAGCTCATGGCTAAGTAATAACGGCCGCAGGAGTCGATTCATCAGGTTAAGCTACGCTTGCCGGGGTTGGTCCGTGGATGGGTGACCATCTTTACATACCGAGATTCCTCCGTGCCTAACCGAACCTAGCTGTTTCGATTTGTTCCCGTTAGCCGAATGTACGTTATGGGGATAACGGGAAATAAATTTAATCACGTCCCGCTGTCCCCGTGACGGGGAAATGTCATACGGGGACAACGGGAATAAACTATATAAACCCCTTGGTACTATACGACCCGTAACGACTGCCATAACCACGCCGTATCCACGAGTGACAACCGGGACCAACAGCTGAACGTGCTTTCCGAGGCACGGAGGAAGATGGTCACCCACATCTTTACATACCGAGATTCCTCCGTGCCTCGGAAAGCACGTTCAGCTGTTGGTCCCGGTTGTCACTCGTGGTTACGGCGTAGTTATGGTAGTCGTTACGGGTCGTCAGAAGACCGAAAGTCTGACAACCAGTCTTACCAAGGGGTTTATATAGTTTATTCCCGTTGTCCCCGTATGCCATTTCCCCGTCACGGGGACAGCGGGACGTAATTAAATTTATTTCCCGTTATCCCCATAACGTACATTCGGCTAAGGGGGACAAATCGAAACAGCTAGGTTCGGTTAGGTTAGAACTGTGACCACACAACGAACGAGCCGAGCGAGCGAAACGAGCGGCGCCAAAAATAATAACCGACTACCAAAAATAACACTACAAAGTGAAAAATAACTTTAATTTCGTCGATGTAGTTAAGTCGGTGTCTTTGGATCTGTATTTGAGTTTTTTGCCACCGACTTCCGAAATTAAAGTTATTTTTCACTTTGTAGTGTTATTTTTGGTAGTCGGTTATTATTTTTTTGTAAAAAGTTTTTTATTGTTCCTCTCTCCCCTCCTAGCTAAAGTATAAAATAAAAAAAACATAATTTAAAAAAAACAAAATAATGATACCTACGCTATGTGCACAACTATTGTTTCTCACGCTTTCGACTTCATGCATATTTTTTTACTATTTAAAAATATTTTTTATTTTTATTTTGGAAGTTTTAACACTGAATCGATAGTACTACTGAGGGCAAATTGTTCTGCCGCGGTAAAACAACCATAAATATTTCAGCCTGTATATATTTATATAGATAAGTGTATGCTTTATGCATGTATGAATTTATTGTATATGTTAATGGTACACCACTGACTACCTGCAGTATTGTCGGTCCTTCTCCCTTTAATCCATCCAAAGGTTGTCTGTAAAAGATCGCTTTTAGCGATAAGACTGCCCATTGTGTCACCCTATGTAAAATTTCAACATTTATATCTGTAACTTTTATGGTGTACATAATAAAGAGTATTCAATTCTATTCTATTCTCTCTGCGAAACAGGGATTATTATCGTTTTTTTTTTTCAATTTCTAATTACCTACTTAATTGTTTCTCGAACCTTTTATATTTCAGTGCGATTCGTAAAAACTACTTTGGGGACTGTATATCTTCTCGTTGATGGATTTGTCTTCAGCAAGAACGCGAAACTCCGGGATGGTGGCATAAGGTTTGCTTGCGGGAACCGACTGTCGAAGCGCTGCCCTGCTTACGTCCATATGTCGAAGAACAATGAAATACTCAAGTACTATAAGAACCATACTCATACTCCACCATCTTTTACCTTTACGTCTAGTGGATATTTTGTTAAAACTAGCTAATTGTTAAAATTATTTTTACTCAAGAAAGTAACGTGAATTTCAAGGACAATGAAGAAAGTTGAAGAAACTGCAGATTATTATCAGTCCTTATTATTACTGTTGCGACATTTAAATAATTATCATGAATTGTTATTAATACCGATAAAGTGCCTTTTGTCTAATACTAGTTACTTCTAGACACGTTGATATCAGGGACCATTTTGGTTACCCATTGAAAGGGTTTTCGGTAGGGTTTTTCTAAGCGGTTAAACAAAAACCTATACGATAAGGGTAACCCTTATGAACGACTTAAATTAAATTTTGTTAACCCATTAAAAGGGTTTTCGATAAAAACCCATACGATGAGGGTAACTCTTTTGAACGGCTTAATTTAAGCCATTCAAAATTTCCCATATCGAATGGGTTTTTGATTAACTGCTTAGAAAAACTCTATCGAAAACCCTTTCCATTTGAAAGGCTTTTCGATAGGGGTTTTCTAAAATGATAACCAAAATGGTCCCTGGGTAGAATAGAGATAGAATTGGTCCTGCTACGCGTGCTGGGCGGATATCGAAATAACATAATATTATGATTTTTTCATGTTACTGGGTTTCAAGTAGGTATAGAACCCATTGAAATGGGTTATCAGGTAACCCATTCACTGGGTTTCAAGTATAAAACCCATTCAATGGGTTATCATGTAACCCTTTCAATGGGTTTCTAGTATAAAACCCTTTCAATGGGTTTCTAGTATAAAACCCTTTCAATGGGTTACACCATGATAAAGGTAACCCATTGAATGGGTTACCCCTTCGAAAGGCTTTACCATTAACCGGGGTTGTACGGTCCCTGGTTGATATTATCTGCTGTGGACTACATTATAACAGATTGTTTCTTCAACATCCGAACATTTTTAAAGTGGCAAACATTCTCCTTGCATAGTTCACAAAAGGAGAAAAGCCGCGCGGAGGCCAGGCGCTCTCGCTACGCTAGACGCTACGCGCCCTGCTACGGCGTAGCTTACACTGCTACGATCACGTAGTTATCAGACGTTTTAGAATTTTAAATAGTTTCTCTGTTACAGAATAGGATATTCAATATATTTATTTATTTATTAAAACTTTACACACAGGTAAAAAAACATTGTGCAAAGGCGGACTTCATGCCTGAGGCATTGTCTACCAGTCAACCTTAATATACTTTTACTGCCCTAAATCCACCCTAAATCCGTCTGATTGTTCGATAATTGTTTTTTTTATTTTTTAAAGATAAAGATAATTTTATTTTGCAAATATGGGTACAGAGGATAACACAAATTAATACACGACCAGCAATATTTTACCATGTAGGCATGCAAAAGATACACAAAAACATACTAACTCAGAAAATCTGTTTTACCAAGGAACTCACTTAATTTATAGTACCCTTTCACCACTAAAAAGCTTCGAAGGCTTTTTTTAAATAAAGCAAGCGGCAGCTCTTTCCAACTCTTCGGTATTTTGTTAAAAAATATTGGAGCCATGCAGTAGACACTTTTGCCCATAAGTGTTGTCTTGGATGACTGTAGAGTAGACATATCTCGCTGTTGTCACGTCTGCGGGGAACTACGTCGTTTAAACGTATAAAACGACTTGGTTTTGTCTTCACAAACACAGCTACTTCTAGTATGTATGTACAGCCAGGGTAATGTTAATATTTTGTGTTTTTTGAAGTACTGTACACAGCTATCCGTTGTTTTAAGTTTGTTTGTGTTGGTATGCAGTTAAGAGGAGTTTAATAAGATACGTTTCTTTATCGCCTTCATTAATGTGATATAGACTAACCTAAATATTATACATTTCAAGTATTTAAACTAAAGAAACTATGAATGTGTTACCACTTTGAATATTTTCCTGTTTTACATGGAAATGAACAGATACTAGGTAGTTAAGAAATGTAAGAATAAGTTAACTTTCCTAATCAAAATGGCATTAATTTTTTTTTTTTTTAAACTTTGCCTCACCCTAGGAATTTCTCCTGTATCGTGGGTGCGTTTACAAACATTTAAACTCACATACACAAACAGCCAGACCCGGAACAACTACTTGTAGGTCATACAAATATTTGTTCCGTGCGGGAATCGAACCCGCGACACGCAGCGCAGCAGTCAATCGCTTAACCACTGCGCCAACCGTGCCGTCTAAATTCAAGTGTGTGTGGATTCAATAATTAAAGTGTCTAATATTCCCTGTTAGTTTTAACGGTTTTTATTTATAAGTATTGCTATTATTAAGTTGTGTTATTATTTTTTCCACTACTACAAGCTAAGTTTTTCAAAGTATACGTAAAAATCATAATGTTTATAAACGTAACATAAAATGCACGAAAATTAAAAACAAAAACTTTATTATTTTTTTCTCGTTCACACCATGACTTGTGTAAAGACCTTTCAAATGAAGGTGATAGCACAGCTAATCGTTAATTTAACTACTTAGTTTACATATAAAACGAATAAAATATTTACATAATATTAATGTTACTTTTAACACATAGTTTAGAAAAAAAATCGTTAATTTAACAGATTCTTGTAAAACTATATGTATAAATAAGATATTATTGTTTATATTGTTATTTAAACAATAATATTTTATTTATATCATTTTACAAAAATAGAAATCTCTGAAAATAACGATTTTTTTCTATAAGATTTTATAATATTTTTAGAATATTAATGTTACTTTAAATACATAGTTTATAAAAAATATCGTTATTTTAACAGATTTCTATTTTTGTAAAACTATATAAATAAAATATTGTTAAATAAGAATAATATTTTAACACAGCAACGTTTTTGCAATAAAGTTTATAATAAATCGAATACAATTTCAGAGTTTTTATGACAACGTTCTTATTGGAACATTGACAGCATCTTCCATGGATTTTTTCCAGAGATGGAAAATCAAGTCTGTCTGTATTTTAGAGTTGAGTACAAAATCCACTAAATTAATTTTGACACCATTTTCAGTAATCGAAACGGTTTTCAACAAACGTTGTGCAGTATGCTTAAACTGCTTGCTGCTTGGTGCTTTTTTATTTAAACGCTTACGCATATTAAAACACATGATATATTGTTTACTAGCCGATCCGACTGACGTTGCCCTATCCAATACAAAAATCCCATAGATAACACAAATGTATGGAACAGCTGATTTTTTTTTCACAATTTCAAGGTTGGTCCCATAGAAAAACTTGTTCAAAATGATGAGTACAATGACCCCTTTTCGGGTTTAGTGTAAACAAAAACTAATGTTGTATATACTGGCGCTTCTACATACTGGCGCGACTTGTCGCGCGATGGGACACCGTTAGATCAATTTCGTTGATTTTTTCATAGAAATTGTTCTACCGGTGTCGCGTCGCGCGACATGTCGCGCCAGTATGTAGAAGCATTTATACGCTGATGATATGCCGTCAACCATTGCCTTTAGGCATGGATGTTCTTTATTTATTAAATTAATTATTTATAGGTACCTATTAAATTAATATTGAGAAATCTAAATTGTGTCAGCCCAGAACTGAGCTAATACAACTAATTGTAACATGAATCTAACTAGATACTTAAGACAATTTTATATATTTTTATGTATAATAATTAATATAAAATATTTATTTAAACAAATAAAATACATGCAATATAAATTTATACTTATGTAAGTTATGAATTTTAGGATTGGGTGGAAAATGCGTGTACATTCCTGAAACAGAAATACAGTGTGACGAATCTCAAGTTGAAACTAACGCACCAGAGTTTTCTCGGCCTCTGCCCGAGGGCAAAATACACTTGCCTGCGCACTTGCCCAAAAAAAATGGAAGAACAATGAGAAGAAGGTGTAAAGTGTGCTGTAAGGACTTAAATAAAAGAGTTAGGGTTTTATTTGGATGCCCTGATTGTCCAGGATTTCCGGGATACTGCCTAAATTGTTTTCGAAAAGATCACAACTATTGAAATATTAGTTACTTTAATTTTAACAATTTCTGCTCAGTTACATAGATATCGTTAGCGATAAACATTTGGACCACTTTCGCCCATTGTCTTTAATTATTATTTTTAAGTTTTATTCCAAACTTACTTTTTTTATAAAACATCTTTGACCTACGATGTTGTGCTATCGCACTGAATCGGTTAATGTTTATCTATCTTTTTATAAGAGAAACGGTGTTATGTCAGGTTACTCCTAGGCAAGCGTGCACCATCGTCGACCGCATCACAGCTTGCGATCAGGTGAGATAGTTGTCAAACGCCAGCCTATCAATGAAAATAATATTTATAAAAAACTCAATATTATAATAATACTTAACGCTGATAGCACACCTCCGCCACGAAACCATAGCAGCGAAACCGCAGTAGTTCAAATCAACTGGCTCGCGTCATGTTCCGCTACCCGCATCTGATTCGAGTAGCGGAGGAAGAAGTTTTAGTCAGTAAAAGTCTGACACGCCCTCCCGCTCCGCCCAGAGCGGGAGAAGTTAATTGATAATCACGCACCCAGAAAAAAAAAAACAAACATTGTATGTAGTACAGTACTTAAGCGGCCGTAAATATGGCATCGATTCATTACATATCGAGACCCTTCCGTGTCTTGGAAAGCACGTTAAGCCATTGGTCCCGGCTGCCATTCGTAGGTCTTTGGCAGTTAGTTTCAACATTTATATTTTACTTCTTCTTTCATTTACTTTACTTTACTTTTCTTTTTTTTTTTTTAAACGTTGCCCCACATTAGGAATTTGGATATTGTTTTAATTCAGGTTAATGTTATCCGAGAATCTTAATAATTTTGGTTTAATTCGTTTTTTAAATAATAAAATTTATAAATTGTTAATTAAAAAGTTAAAGTTAAATGGTTTTTTTTATTTCTTGATTTCCATTGACTTATAAATAAATATATTAAAAAAATTCTATGAATAACGTGTAAGTGTCTATAATAAAAGGGACATTCTGTCTCAGATTTCTTTATCCTGCAGTTATAGGCACAACAACAACAGTTGCAGTGATCTCACTGATATACATCATGACAGCATAGGACATTTTTATAAAATAATTATTAACTACCATTCCAATAATAACCAATGATCTCCTTAGCGAATGTTAATTTTTAATTTAAATTTTTATTATTTTAGATTTTTATATATTTTTTTTTTTTTTGTTAAATTGAATGTTAATGTTTTAATCTTGTTGTTATATTATTTTGAATAAAATTTTTGATATTTTTATTTTTACTCGCGAATCACCAACATTATTGAATAACTTTAATTGTATATTATATCCTTTTTGGCTTTGTATTATTATGTAAAACCATAAAATGGTGCATGTTGTGTTAGCCTGTAAGTGATTGTTGCACTTAAAAATGTATCTATTATGTAAAATATTGTTAATGTATTGTGTAAACAATATATATGTTCTTTGTCACTCACAGGATAAAAATATGGGTAAAATAAGAAAAAAAAATCTCTTGAAGTCTGATGTTTTTTTTATTAATCAACACCCTCATAAGATCTTAACCACTTAAAACCTTTTGGGACTCCACCAAATATAAATAGAGTAGTTTTTTTTTTGTAACGGGCTTGCTCTTTCCCTCGATCTTGCCTGATGGAAAGCGATGGATGAGGTCTACAATGGAAGATAATTTTATGATGAGTTATCAATATTAATACCGTTTATTTCAGGCAACACAGGCCATAGAAAAAATACCTTAACCTAAACATTCATATTTTAATATTTTTTTTTACTTGTGTTAATAAAAAAGGCTTAAGACTCAGATATATGCCAGTAACCTTGAGTGGTTAGCTTGCGTGTTCTGTACTGAGCTCACGCAACGCGTCGTACGTTCAGCCAGTAATAGGACTCGCCCATCAAAGAGCGGTGTCCCCAATTTGACGCATTATTAATTTATTATACCTACACAAAACAAAAGGTATTTTAATAAAACGCGTATACTAAAAGATCAATAATTAAATAATCTTTAAATTGGTGAAGGTTTCAGAAAAATACGCCTGGTAGATTTTGCGCCATTCTCATTTTTTTTATCCGCGTTAGACATAACTTTACTAATTAATTTCACTAGGTAATATAAACATAATCTAAAATATTCACATATTAAGTTATTGAGAAAATGCTCTAATTTAACATTTTTGTTTCAAATAATTAATACTACTCGTTTAGACGTGATCTTCAGTATAAAATCATCAAAAGTTGGTTATCGTCGCCTTATGATTATGTTAGTAGTACTCCACTTTGCACTAGCTTGACTTTGTGCTGTCCTGTGGAACTTGTCCGCGGAAGCGACGGAACACCACGTCCTGCGGCCAATAGTCTTCTTCCGTGACGAGGGGCAGGTAATAGTTCGGTACACGCACGACAACCGCTTTGAAGCTGACGTTCCGGTGCGATTCCAGTAACTGCACCCTCGGCGTGTACCTCGTCTTCTGGCGCACGTACTTCAAGATGTCCTCCGCCTTAGTGGTGTAGTGAATGCGGGAGATGTACACCGGTGTGTTCGGTTATGTACCCAGGTACTTGTTCAATAGGTTCTATCAGAGAGCAGTAGTAGGCGACACCTTAAAACAACTGAGGGTAAATGATGATTTCTATATTTTTACAGGTAAAAAAGTAGTCGGTGGAATATTCCTGGTCAACGAAAACAAGAGGGTTTTAATATTTAGGGAGTTTGTCTACGAAGAAGAAGGTAACAATACAAATATAAATGTGGTTAAGTGGAAGTGTATGAATGCAAGCTGTCCTGCCTACATACTTATGAATAATTTACAGCAAATGCTGAAAGAGTCTACGTATCATAACCATGCGACTACTGCGATATGGTCGGATAATAAAATCAAGTTCAAAATTACTGCAACCAATCCTTAACCCTTTCATCGCAGTGCTGCATATAGAATGGTGTGTTCAAAGGTGAAACTATAATCCCTTTAGCCCTCGGCATGCCTGGAGGAAAAATGTTAGACGGTATGCCTGCGGTGGGTCTGTCAGAACCGTATTTTTAATTTTTTCTCAAATATTTTTTGGTAAATATGTTATGATAATGTACTAATGGTTTTACTAGGGGTGTGCATATTAAGAGTAAAAAAAAAAATGTAAAAAATCAACACGTTTTATTCATTATTTTTCTAACTAAACTCAGGTAGCGTTTTTTAACAAAAAACTAGGCTTCGTTACTCTTATAACATACATTACAGTGTTAAAAAGACTCGCGCGAACTATACGCACGTCCTGCTACTGCAGGAGCGTGCTTTGGATTTAGGTAGCGGGCGAAGGGCGTCTCCGTCCAGTGATCCAGCCAGCTACTGAGCACGGTTAGGCGCGAAATTCAAATTTGAATGAAAACTCAACACAAAAACAACGGGTTATGTCTGACAGACCCTACCAGGCATACCGAGGGTTAAAACTGCCCATCTATTCTTTAAAAAAACACCGTGAAAACTTAGAGCCTGTCAATAGTATCAAATATCAAATAATAGACCCCCTGGATATAATACTGGAATTTGTAAAATCTGCATTAACTACTCGCGAAGTTGCTTCGACGAAGTACTGGTCGAAATTGACTGAAGTCCGAAGTACGTGACTATACCATTCGTGCAAAGAACTCCAGGACGCTTCGAGTCCTTTGACTCTGGCACAAAAACCGACTACGATCGGAAGTCGCCCGAGGCGAGCCGAGGTTGCACGAAGCGAACCGAAGTGCCCTTATATTCTCTCGTATTCGCTTAAGGGGGATGCGATTAGGCAGCCCGCGAAATTCAAAATTTCTTACGTTTTTTGCAATTTGCAGGTCAGTAACAGGTTGTAGGTATGTTGTTCTAAATATGATTCGCGGCCATAGGAAATATGGCTTCACAGAATTATAATAATTAGAATCAGCATTACAACTCTCTAAGTTCAAAAAATCCTACTGAATAATAATTCCAGAAATTGTAATGCTGATAATGCTGAAGTTGTAATGCTGATTCAAATGATTATAATTCTGTGAAGCCATATTTCTTATTGTGCTATGGAGCGGGCTATGCTCGGAGTTTCTCTGAAGGATAAGATCAGAAATGAAGTTATCCGGAAGAGAACCAGAGTTACCAACATAGCCTGCAGAGTAAGCAAGCTGAAGTAGTAGTGGGCTGGCCATGTTTGTCGAAGGACTGATGGCCGGTGGAGCAGACGGGTCCTGGAGTGGAGACCGCCTATTGGCAAGCGTAGTGTGGGACGCCCCCCAGCTATATGGACCGACGACCTTAAAACAGTGGCTGGGGCAGACTGGATGCGGAAGGCGGAGGACAGGGTGTTGTGGCGCAGCCTGGGAGAGGCCTGTGTCCAGCAGTGGACTGCTATAGGCTGAGTTGATAATTATTTCTTATGGCCGCGCATCATATTTAGATCAGCATACAACCTGTTACTGACCTGTGAATTGCAGAAAAAGTAAGAAAAATTGAATTTTGCGGGCTACCTTAGCGCATCCCATTAACTTTGATCAACTTTGCGAGTAGTGTAGTGCAGGTTTAAAGATTGTAAGATTGAATACTGGCATTCAGCTGCTTCCGGTAAGACTGGAAGCCGACCCCCAATATAGTTGGGAAAAGGCTAAACAGATGATGATGACTTGTAAGGATTGGCTTTACTTTTTTAGTATAGGTTTGTTGTCCATTACAACGTTCAAAAGATTCTTCGGTCTTGTGTAATTTAACCATGGGACATACCTATTTCCATATCCGTCCCAAGTAGTAAAAGACATAATTATATTATTGTACCATCTTTTCTAAGGGCCATACATAAATTACGTCACATGGATTTCATGATTTTTGGACCCTCGCGTCTTTGTCACATATGGACATATTTGTCGTTTTAACATAAAACTTATAGTATTATTGATATAGTTGGTAATATTTTGACGATTTTCGTTCGTACAATTGAAGTTTAATTTCAATACTTTAGATTTATACAAGTAACGTCACGAAGCTTATAACTCGTCCCCCTTGTAACACGAACGTCACACTTTGTGGAACCCTTCCGTGTGACGTCATTTATGGATGGCCCCAAAGGAATAGTTTTGAATGTTAAGAGATTCTTAAGTATACTCATCTAAGTACTTACCTATGCATTTTAAATATGTGTAAATGTTTTTTTGATTACAGGGCTCAAGGCCTTAATGCCTTTCATTAAACTCTCCAAATTGTAGTTTTTTGTGTGATTTTAATATGTAGTGAATAATATTATACCTATTACAAAAAATATTCATGTTGTTTTTTTCTACATACTCGTAACTCGTACTTATCTACAGAAACTCTCAACCAAAACATACTTTTAGGGCGTTTGACCAATGCAGCCGTCACCGAGAAATGAGATTATTCGAAACAAACGTGACGTCCCGGTGACGGCGATCGTTTGTCCACCGCAGGCGATTCAGTATGTTATGAATTTATGATAGACAAAACAAAAGCCGGGTGAACGGCGGGAGGCGCGGCGCGGCGGCGGCGGCGGCGCCGGCGTCGGTGCAACGATAGCGTGTGTACAACATCAAACGTGTTTTGCATTGCCGGGCACATCGGCCCGTCACAGTCCCGGGCCGAGTTCTATAGCTGATGCTCCCATAGATATTGGTGTGGATAAATAATTATAAAATATTTTACATTAGATCTCACAACTTTTTGCGGTTGAAGAACTGCGTTGCGAGACTTATTGCATGTTATGTTTTTGATGGGATACTATTATATTGATCAATAATAGTGAAAATCTGAGATGATTTTTGTATTCAAACAAATTGTTCAATGACTGACATCCTTTTTTCGCGTCGAAATTTATTTTTGTTATTAATTTATGTGATGTGACATACTAGCTATCGACATTATGTACAAAGAGTATTTAATACCAATGTATTGTTTAAAAAAGGGTATAATAGAAGAACGGAGAAGAAGCCCTTAGCATGAAAATTTTGCAATTTTATTTTTCCTAAAATATTTTTTTTTACATATTAATTGATTTATCAATAACACTAGAAATTTGAAGTAAAATAATAAAATAATGAGAACAAACGGAAAATATCGAAATTATAATAATTGAATCTACACTATGCGCGAAAATGTTATAATTATAACATCGATAACCCCTGAAATTTAATACCGCATCACTACACCATAGAAAAATTTTGAGCTATCATTGTTGTACTGGTCGGTCAACTTCAATTTATGGCCAGGATGACATTCCAAAATTAGGCAACGTTAATGAGAAGTTCTAAAAAGAGCTTTTGTCTCTTATTTCACAGAAACCATTAGAAAACGAACGGTTAACATCAGGTGAGACAAAAAGGCTTACAAATACAACCTCAGGTACCTGTCCTGGTTCAGGCCATGGTTCGGAGCGAGAGTGCATGGGAGGCCGTCACCTCCTTCTGCGAAGCAGTAATGCTCGCGAAGGAGGAGGCGGAACGCGTGAGGGTGGGACAGGGTTCGCGCCCTCACGACCTTAGCCGCCGCAGAAGACGCCCCGGGAGTCGGGAGTCGTAAGCCGATTTCCGGCCACCGTAGGCGCGGGCCTGCGGACGGTGAGCGATGGGTAGCTCGCCGTCCAACAAGGACCAGGCCCGGGTCGACGGCGCGTTGTGTTTCACGCGCGCCTTTAAGAGATGTCAGTACCAACTGACGGGGTCCGTTAGGACCAATGCCTGCCAGGGTTGCGAGTTTGTCCGAAAGGGATATCGTGGCCCTGGCACACAGGCAACGGAAGGAACACGGGTGGGTTTTAGTCAGTAAAAAAAAAAGGTACCTGTCCCATCGCCGGCAAGTAGCGAGAAGCGAGTAGACCTAGCAATTTAAAACGAGTGAGGATCGATTACTCGCTGGTATGCGTATGCACCAAGCGTGAGTCTCTCAGCGAGTGTTCTCCCCGCCAAGCGAGCGTCGCTGAACCAGTACTCTCTTTGGTAGCTGTGGTCGCTGCGACAAACGAGTACTTGCCGGCGGCGGTGGTATAATCAGTCAGCGACCTATTAAGACGGAGATATATGCCAGCGACCTTGAGTAGTTAGCTTGCGTGTTCTGTACTGAGCTCACGCAACTCGTCGTACGTTCAGCCAGTAATAGGACTCGCCCATCAAGGAGAGCTGTCCCCAATTTGACGCATTATTAATTTATTATACACAAATCAAAAGATATTTTAACTTTTCTCAAAACGGTGAAGGAAAACATCGTGAGGAAACCGGCATGTCCTAGAACTAACAATTCAAAGACATGTGACATCTACCAACCCGCACTGGGCCCGCGAGGTAGATTACAGCCCAGTCCCTCTCGAAGAGAGGAGGCCTGTGTCCCAGCAGTGGGAACATTTTAGGCTGATTATGCTAATAATTAAATTATCTTTAAATTGGTCAAGGTTTCAGAAAAATACGCTTGGTAGATTTTGCGCTATTCTCAGTTTTTTATCCGCGTTAAAGATAACTTTACAAATTAATTTCACTATGTAATAGAAACATAATCTAAAATATTCACACATTTAATTATTGAGAAAATGCTCTAATTTAACATATATTTTTTCAAATCATTAACACTACTCGTTTTGACGTGATCTTCAGTATAAAATCAATAAAAGTCGGTTATCGTCGCCTTAACATATGTTTCTCTTTTACTTACGTTTCTTGAAGGAAAAAATCATTGGTAGCCACTCGCTTCCTCGTCGGTGGTCGCACAGGTGTCTTAATCATGGAATCCTCAAGCTAATCATAATTCAAATTCCAGGTGAAATTATAGAACTAGTCAGTGGTGCCCAACTATTTAAATACAACGGTTTCACCTACAGCTTCCATTGTGTGTCGAAGAAAGGCAAGACGCGGTACAAATGTTCATCGAGAATGAAGCATGACTGTCGAGCATATATTGTTGCCGACTACAGCATGACTGTCGTCGGTGGAAACTTGAACCACAGGCATCCGGCCCCTGTCTATGTCATGCATACCTCTGGAAGGTGGAGTCTAGATCTCTCAGCGAAGATTAGTAATAAGGCTCTTAATTTACAGTATGCGCAGAAGTATGTTTGAGTAAGTAGCTTTCAGAATCACAATTCATTTTTATGTGAATCTCTAAGTTCATTCGAGTGATCGAGTCTGGTTTAACCACGAAGGGTGCATTTCATTCATTCATTCATGTCGTGTCTATAGTATAACGCCCCATGCCCTATGGCCCTATGTAAAATTTAAACATTTATGTCTGTAACTTTTTGGTGTACATAATAAAGATTATTCTATTGTAATAGACAAAATATTTATAAGATCTACTTAAGGGTCAGATAATCGCCGTTGACCTTGGCCATACAAATGCACGTCGCGCTCACGCCGCGCAACCATTAACTTTCATAGGGAATATTTATTTTTAGCAACGAAAATATGAATATTTAAAAAAAATAACAGATAGAACTATAGATAGTAAAACAGTTTCTTCATACAAAAAAAAAGCATGAAAATATCTTAAGTAGTTTGCAAGTAATATCGTTTTTTATGCTTTGGGTAGACATTACTTCCTGAATTTATTTCATAAAGTATTTTACTTTAATATTTAAATATTCACATATAGAATTGATGTGTATTTGGTGGCATGAGGAACAGGGTGTAAAGTTCACTCATCCACCATAGAAAAGGGAGGATCCTCCGACCAGACGGGTGTCGTGTCTGGTGGGCAACTGCCCGACGGTTGATGTCGGGACGTTGTATATATGCTAGTTGCGTAGTAAACTATGATTGCGCGATGCAGGATTCGCGTGACGTCAGTGTGACGCGTTGTTCGTATGTGGCGATGTTGATGCCGCTACATCACTCCCCTCCGGAGACCGGAGGTCGATAGTGGGCTGAGTCGTGTATCTTGCGATACTTGCCAGTGCCAGTTGAAGGTTCCAGTGAGTCGGAACCTGGTGCCGCATAGTTCTCGGTGAGTCGGAACTGTCTGCGGTGATTCCCCAGTGAGTCGGGGTGGCGCTGCGGTATGCTCCAGTGCGTCGGATGTAGTACAGCGCCGGGTTGTGGCTGGCTGCTGGCGTCGACCAGGAGAGGCATGTTCTCTGCTTGTGGACCGGCCGAAAGTGCAGTGTGCTGTGCCAAGGTTGCTGATGAGGCTGTGGGTGATGACCAGGAATGCACGTCCGCTGCATGCTGGTGGTCAGGATACCCGTTGAAGCCGTGGGTGCTGGCTGGCTGTGTGACTCGCCGCTCGAAAGCTTGAGGAAGTGATGATGATGATGATGACGTCACGCTGAAGTAGTTGCACGAAGGCTGCGCTGACGTTCATACTCGGGGTCACCAGTTTGGTGGCATGAGGAACAGGGTGTAAAGTTCACTCATCCACCATAGAAAAGGGAGGATCCTCCGACCAGACGGGTGTCGTGTCTGGTGGGCAACTGCCCGACGGTTGATGTCGGGACGTTGTATATATGCTAGTTGCGTAGTAAACTATGATTGCGCGATGCAGGATTCGCGTGACGTCAGTGTGACGCGTTGTTCGTATGTGGCGATGTTGATGCCGCTACATGTACGCTTTCTAGTTTAACGCACATTTTTTGCATAACTTACTTGCATTATTTGAAGGCGTAATAACAGATTTAAAAGTCACTAAAATCATATATCTGCGCCTTAAAATATTGATAATGTAGAACTGATCCGCCCCCTATTACATGGGACTTAAACATAACTGAGGAAATGTGGTACACCTCTGCCTAACCGTTCGGGGATTACAAGCGTGATGCTATGTTATGTAGAACTGATTGTAATTAAGATTTTATATAATATATTTTAGATTAAATAACACTACTTTTGTTATTACTAGTGAAATGTATTTAATACTCAGTACTTAATTACTCGTAGGAATACAGTGTGTCTTCATAATGTGCACATGACATATCGAAATGTGGGAAACTAAGCATAATTTTATAGACGGAAAATTAAAAAAGAAAAGAAAAGGTGTCTACCTGCTAAATTAAAGTACGTAGCCGAGTGCATGGCCTTTCTTTAACAGTTGATAGGGAACGTTGTGATTAACTTATAAACATGGTATTTTATACTTTTAGAAAGCTGATACGATGGAGAATAATTAAAAGTAATAAAAAAGGTATAGGTAATCGGGACTTTTATTGAGATATTTTACAATTATTGTAAACATTGATGAAAAAATATCAGATTTTTGTTATAAAATCACCCTAATTCTCAATTGAGGGTGAGTTTTTTCTTTAGTTTTTATTTTATGAAGACGCCCTATTATTTCCAGTCATTACTGAGTTTGTTTCATCGTGATAGATCGTTTAGTTTAAAAGTTATACCGATTTGTTTACACAGGGAAGGGAGCAGCGAACAAGAATTTAAAAACTCTCATTTCGATATTATGTGCGTATTATCAAGACACACTATTATGGTCCGCGCGCAACTGCTAGTCACTACCTTGATATGTGTGTTTTGAGACTGGAGACAATGAAGCTAACTCAGTCTGCCAATCTTGTCAATGGGGCCTCCCCCGTCTCACCGCTCGCAGGCGATGACTAGCCGTTGCGCGCGGACTATATTTATCCTAATTTTAAAACCCATGACATAGACTGAATGGACTTCTCGTTGGTCTAAGAGGATGACTTCTTATTATACAGTATGTAACAAAAACCCTGTTGTCCCTTTTCAAACTCAAACTCAAACTCAAAGCATTTATTTCAAATAAACCAATTACAGGCACTTTTGAATTGTCAAGGGGGTCGGTCAGTCATCAAAATGAAGCTAGTTGCCCATTCCAAAGCTTAGTAGGTACCTATGGAGAAGAACGGGCAAGAAACTCCACGGACACTCTTTTAAATTAACATATGGTTACAAAATATTGGTTACATCATTCGTGTTGAAATTAAACATGTGAGAACGATGCAAAACGTCAAAGGCGTCCGTAACAAAAATATAAAAAAAAAACAATTCAAAACTTAAATTAAAATAAGCCAAGGCCGCTAAGAGATGACCAGACCCTACTGATGGCGCCCGTTCACGAACATGACGCATGGATTAGCACCATTCAACTCAACCATTTTAGGGACGTATACCTACAAGCACAACATTGGTGGAATAATAATAAAAAAAATAATAAGTATTGGCTAGTCGAGAAGTCAAAGAATGAAAGAGGTTAGAAATCAGTTAAACATTACAAATATTAATAATTAAATATAAATTTTAATTATTTTTGTTGAACAGTTTTTATAAATGACTTACTTTATTACGTATGTATTCCGATTCTTAAAACGTAGGTAGAAGGAACAACAGGATTTTTGTTACATATTATTGTATAATTATTTAGTAGGTATTCTTTGTACGTGTAAATAATCTATGACAATCGATTTCAATAATGTTATATTAACAATAATTAATAAAGCAAGTAGCCAGCACATCAAGTTACCACAAACTGTCAAATTTTCTAAATCGATTTTGAACTGATGGTTCATCAACATTTTAAGGTTTAAAATAATTTGCAGAAATTTGACAGTTTGGTATAACCTGATGTGCTGGCGACTGTACCTCGGTGGAATGTACCTAATGTTATCTACCTACCTACATGATGATATAGAATAGAATCCTTTTATTTCAGACAAAGTCCAATATAACTAAGCTATAAAAAGTTATGTAAGTTTTAATTACTTCTGTAAATAAATAAATATAATATTTTAATTATTATGAAATACCCGAGTCTTGAATATGTTTATTATAGATTCTTGATGTTTCAAAATATAATAATTATAGTTAAATATAAGCAATTTTTATTAATACTTCAACAGCGCATAATTTTACTAGCGACTAGCTCCTGCTTCGCATGGGTTTTAGCTACATTTGTGTAGGTACTAAATAAGATAAATAGAGGAATACTTAACATCATGTTCTATGTTGAAGGGTTTGGTTTCCGCAACTAGTCCTTCATGTGGACCATTGTGCGTTGGCCATGGCGGCCGTCAGTGGTTTATTCCAACCAGCCCACCTCCCTCCAGAAGCTGATTAGGTCTTCTGGTCTGCATAGGTTATCTGCCAAGGATCTGGGTGACCTGAGGGTTTCTGTTCTGATCTGGGTGACGCCTGTGCAGTCAAAGAGCACATGCGCAACGGTTTCTTCAGCCTCCATGTAGGCCTTGCACAGAGGGCTGTCCGTTATGCCTATTGTGTGGAAATGTTTGTTTAGTTAGCAGTGTCCCGTGATGGTCCCCGTCACCAGGCGCAGGCCATTCCTGTCCAGGCGTAATAAACGCCTGGTTAGCCTGCCATCTGAGGATGGCATGGCTTCCCTGGATTGCCTGCAGCCCGGTGTTGAGGTCCACCAGTTTTCCGCCTGTGTGTGGGTGAACTCCTGTAGCCACCTGCGTAGTTGGTTAAAGGGGATGGGTACGATAAGTTACTTAACATCATTCTCCTGCCCGTATCCCAGTTTATTTGGGGTTGGCGCAACATATCTTTTTCTTCCATACATCAGTCGTCACCTCGGTAGGCAACACCTTTCCAGCCATATCACACAGTCCATCCATCGCTTCTTTGGTCTTCCCCTACTCTTATAGCCATTCACTTTCATATATACTTAAAAACCGTAGAGGAATACTTACAATACCACAAAAAGTACTGATAGCATTTCGACGCGATAGCTCTTTCTTTTGTATGCAGTCTGACAGTGACAGCGATTTACCTGTTGTCAGCGTCTTAATATACTTCGACACCGTTTGAGTGATCACCGTGAAAGTTGGCTCATGTAGGTTTTTATGGGTTTTCCTTTTCGACCTTAACGCGGGCGCATCAGCATCTCTTAAAGCGCAGCCGCAGCTCTTATGCGATCCAAATATCTCGATAATGTAACACTTACTGTCAATCACAGAGTTACATAACTCCGGACATTTTAAGCGTATGTTTAATCGTGCGTCGCACTCTGCAGAAATATGAAAATGTCGATGGAGTGACTTAATTCACTATGCTATAGTTGTTGCATTTTCGCATGGCAATAGCGGTCATTGCCCTTTCCCTAATATCTCTCCCTAGGAACCGAAACAATAAACTATGTACGATTTTTCGTTATTGGAACATGTTGAAGATTACGATAGATATTGATTAAAGACGTTAACAAAACTGAAATAAAGTCCGTATTTCAGCCTTTTAAATAAAAAAATGCTGGTAGATGTAGGTGAGTCTATGAGCGCTATTGCCATGCTAAAACATGACAACTATAGCATAAAAATGTATAAGCCCCTTTTGGCCAACCACTTTGGCCCATATTCGTAGGACCCACTGATCTATGTTTAAGTACTATGGAAACATGATTTATTTATGCTGAATGAAATTACACGATTGATTAGGAATTTATATTCTTTAAAAAAAAACGATTGTATTACAGTGAAACTTATAACAATGCAAGGTGCTGGCAAGAAACTTTTGATGAAAAACGACTTTACTTACTATAGACACGTTCTTCTCAAAGCAGGCACTAGATGGAGCTGTACAAGGACATCGAAGTTTAAATGTCACGCGTATCTCTTAGTGTCAGAGGATGGTTTCATCATCAAGACTGAGGAAAACCATAATCACGAACCTTTCAAGTATTTTAAAACGTCCAATGGCACGTATGTTAAATTATAAATGATAAAAAATGTAACGGAATTATTTATATTTTTTTAATAAATAAATAGGTAAAGCTGAAAAAAGAACTCTATAATTTATCTATGTTAAAGCTCCATAATTTATGTAAGTAGTCATTTACAATTTCTGAGAGCCAGTTTCATCGTAATCTGTTAGTGATTGATATTATCCCGTTGAGTGCATTGACATAGATAGTAAGGACCAGGCTAACCGCGCGACGAAATGGCACCAGCGCGCTGGCCCTAAAATGACAGTTTAGGGCCAATGCGACTCAGTCGAACGCGGTCCACGCGCGGAGGAGTTAATCAGTACAGTTCTGTCATTAAAATGCCTAATTGCGTAGTAAAAGGCAGCAAAAATTATCATACAAAAGTTAAAAAGGAACATGGGATATCATAACATCGATAAATAACCTAAAATTGGCTTTGTTCCAATAAAATTATTCAATAAACACATTTGAGTCACGCCCTGCCGGCAGCGCCCGCGACGGTAACGAAGTAACCTTGTACGGACGTCATTTTTTATTTGTGTTTTATTTAATAATTATTAAATTAATAATAATTATTATTAAGCTGTTTTCAATTTCAAATAAAGCTGATCGAGATTAATTTGTTTTATTACGTTTTCTGTCAAAGTATGGACGCCTCAGTGGTTAACTTATTTCCGATAAAATGTGATTAAAATAACATTTACGCACGTACATGTCGTACATACAAGGTTACGTCGTCGACCTATGCAACGCGACACTCACGTAGTTCATATGAGTTGTCACAGATGGCGCTACTTTTTGCTGGTATGAAAAAGGTGTAAGTAAAATGTTCTGATGGGCGTATCCTTCCTTTTGAAATCATTGGTTGAGTGTTTTTACGTACCGTCTCAATATGCAAAACAGTCCGTTAAAATTCCAGTGTGACATATTATGAAATTGTGTTTTATTGTGTTTAGAAAAATATGATAATAATAAATTACGACTCCATTTATACTTTACAGTGCAACTAATAAACGTACGAGGTACGAACAAGCCACAATTGATGAAAAACGGCTACACATATTATAAGCATTTGATTCTCAAAGTGGGCGCTAGATGGAGTTGTTCGAGAACATCCAAGTGTCGCGCATACGTCGTAATGGCCGAAAATGGTGACGTCATCAAGTCTTCAGAAAATCATACTCATGAACGGCTTCAGTATTTCAAACTTTCTGATGGCACGTTTATGAGGCTTTAATTTGCAGGATTTAACGATAGTCGCGATGTAAACTTAAAAATAACCTATTTATTTAAAAAAAATCAAAAGTACTTGCCATAATGTGCCTGAGCCCCATTTCAGCAAATAAATATAATAAAAAAAAAATATTACGTCTTCATTAATTTTATTACATACAATTAAAAGAAAAATTACTATTACTGCCCATTCTTCATTAATTTTAGTGCCGCACTTGGCGGGCGCAGCGCTCCGATTGACTTCAACATTTAAGGTTTTTTTGTTTGTTTCATTGTTTATCCAATATCGTAAAAATAATGTTATCCTCTTACTTTCACTTTACTTGACCTACCGATTGCCGACTCATGAGACACAATTAACTATTTAATGGTTCTTGCTTTAAACCCCATTTACACGATGCGACATACGATAATATTGAAGCAACATAATAATGACTTGCACCGTCTAAGCTCTGTTCAGACGGTGCAACTATTATTGTTGCTGCAAATTATGGTATGCCACAGGCATTAAGTCGACGATAGCCGACCTTTAATGATTTTATACTGAAGATCACGTCTTAACGAGTACTGTTAATGATTTGAAAAAAAAAATATGTTAAATTAGGGCATTTTCTCAATAACTTAAAATGTGAATATTTTAGATTATGTTTATATTACATAGTGAAATTAATTTGTAAAGTTATGTCTAACGCCGATAAAAAACTGAGAATGGCGCAAAATCTACCAAGCGTATTTTTCTGAAACCTTCACCAATTTAAAGATAATTTAATTATTGATCTTTTAGTCTATGCGTTTTATTAAAATACCTTTTGTTTTGTGTATAATAAATTAATAATGCGTCAAATTGGGGTCAACGCTCCTTGATGGGCGAGTCCTATTACTGGCTGAACGTACGACGCGTTGCGTGAGCTCAGTACAGAACACGCAAGCTAACCACTCAAGGTCACTGGAATATATCTGAATCTTAAATGGCACCGTGTAAATCAGGCTTGACGAATGTGTCACTGGGACCTTGTTTTATGTTGCAGTGGAACTCATAACAGTAAAAGCAAGCGGCAAACAATATTTGATGAAGGATGGCTACACGTACTACATGCAAGTAGTTCTTAAGTCAGGCGCTAGATGGAGTTGTTCAAGAACATCCAAGTGTCGCGCGTACCTCTTGGTGTCAGAATACGGTGAAATCCTCAAGTCTTTAGAAGACCATAGCCATGAACGACCAAGATATTACAAATTGGATGATGGGACGTATGTAAAACTTTAGTATGTAAAGTGAATGTATTTTTAAGAACTTCTATTTAATACATGAATGTGAAAGTGATTGTTTATTTGCTTTCAATCAAAGCGTGTTTGTAATCTGTTTGATGGAAAATATATGATAATGACCCAAAACGAAAAATGAATGGTACAAAAAATAAATGAGAGATGATGATGATGAAACAGTTTTAACTCGATTAATTAATTTAGGGTCAGTTTCTCGGTTAAAACAATTTCCTAGGTATTGCTAGTAATCTTGCTACTAATATTTTTAAGTTATCAGTATTTTTTACCAAGTATCACTGAAACATTAACAGTAAGTGGCACTTGCTGTTATTATATTAAGTGATGGAAATAAAACATTGGTATACTAAACCTATAAATACGTATGATAAGCAGAGATCGGATTTAAACGCCATTATGTTTAGGAAGAGTTAATATTATGCACATAGACTTGCCTGGAACAAATTAGGTGAACACGTTTCTTACTGTAATATTCTAAGGCGTTTTACGAGTAGGTCCGGATGGGTAGTGCAGGGTGGGGCAAGTACATAAATTTGCAGTCGCGGACCTGTGCGCGGACCACGCAACAATAGAAACTGACGTGCGTCGGAGAATAAAATTTGCACAAAAATCACTCTTACTTTCCTAGCTTTTGTATTCAGAGCTATAATATTTGAGCAGTTATTAAGTTTCAATAATAAGATATTATTAACAGTATAATATAATAAGTTTGACACTAGTTTTACATTACCTACTTAATCGTAACACGTCAGTTTTTTGTCGTTACCGTTTTAAAGTAGGAAATCGCAATTAATATAAAAATTATAATTGTATTAACCAAAAATATAATGAAAAATACACGAGTGCTTGAATGTGTCTAAAATAACTAATGTAGATTAAAACAATTATTTTGATAAAATCAATGATAGATTTCTGAACTTTTCATTTTTTTACATCGACACAAATAAATTGGCATTGTTTGTGTGAATGTGTTGCTTGTAGGTACATATATTGTGGTATATTATTGTTTTTTTTCAGGTAAGATGACGTCCAGAAGTGATCGGATTATGGCTTTGACCAGAAAAGCAGCAGCGTCAAATACTTTAAGCGGACATCATTCATATTTAACAGCAACTGATTGTGCCAGCAGGAGCAGTACCAGCGACTCTTCCATACCGAAATCCTCTAAGCACACCGACACGAATGAACAACCGTTAGTTACCGACATTAACAAAATATGGCAGAGGTACGTAAACTCTAATGATCAGCGGAAAATATTTGATTTTGATAATGAATACCAAAAATCACTCAATCACAGTGCTGTAACAGCAAATGATATGACTGTCTTTGATAAGTTGCTTTTTGAGAAAGAGCCTTTTAATAAAAAAAGTCTCAAATGTAGTGAAACTCTAACTATTTCGGATGAAGAAAATGAAAAATCACAAATTGATAATAAACCAAGCTTATGCGAAGATTCTGATGATAGCGTTAAGGATAAAGATTATATACCAGTCTCAGACACAACCAACACTGATTGCGAAGATTCAATGATCTCTCGTGTTAAGACATTTATTCCAGATGAACATACCACAGCAATTGAAACCGATAACCCCCACATTAATATAGATGGATCTTTTCTAAAACAAAATACAATTCAAGTTAATTGTGACAGTATAGTTAATTTGAATAATTCGGAACAATTAAATCTGATCAATCCCGTACAAGAAGGAAAAGGATTAACTAAGTCTGGTTTGCCACGGAAAAGACGAGTGTTTTTAGAGTCATTAACAGAAAGAAAGAAAATGAAAAAACAATTACTGATTGAAAAGCTATCGCTTAAAAGCGCATGCAATTGTAGACGAAAATGTTCGATGAACATGAATGAAGACCAAAGAAAGATAATAAACAATTATTACAGTAAACTGAGCAAAGAATCCCAGGGTATATTTATTAAAGGTATGGTTGAAACGAAAGCTGTTGAAAGAAGAAAACAAACAAGCAAAGAAAAAAGGAAAGTGACTTATGCATATTATCTATCAAAATCTGATGATATTAGAATAGAAGTTTGCAAACAATTCTTTCTAACAACTTTAGGGTATCACCCAAAAAATGATCGGAGAGTTCTTGTTGCCCTAAAGAGACCCGTCGATCAGCAAAAGGATCGCAGGGGAGTCTATAAAAGAGCTAATAAAATAGACAGAAATACTATAAAGGATCATAATCCTAGTACCTGGACCATTTGATAAGTCAGTGACTTTTATTGAATTTCTCGCGCAGTTACTTTGATGGTAACACTGCTCCCTTAAACTGTCATCTTTTATTAGACTACTGTACAAATTTGAGCAAGCTACGTCATTGGGTTTGTGTTTGACAGTCATTGAAAGCAGACAACCGCGCAAATTTTCAAGAAAATGGAAATTCTTTGTGTGTGTCAATGAAAAAGCGGAAAGTGAATTCCGTGTGCTGATTAAACATTATTTTTTGCGAAAAAAAAAACCATCACGCAAACCAAGGGAAGCCTTGTTATGCATTATGGGGATTCTGTGCCATCAACTTCAATGGTTAAGAAGTGGTTTACTGAGTTCCGTTGTGGTCGTACCAGCACAAATGACACGTTCAGGTCACCCAAAAGAGGTCGTCACGCCAGAATCCATCGATAAAGTCCATTGATATTGGACGATAGAAGAATGAAAGTACGTGAGGTAGCTGAAGCTGTAGGCAGTTCAACTGAGAGGGTACATCACCTTTTTACATGAATATTTGGACATGAAAAAGCTATCCGCGCGATGGGTGCCGCGATTGCTCACACTCGATCATAAGCGCAACCGTGTGACAACTTCGAATTAGTGTTTGGGGATGTTTACCCGCAATCCGAACGAGTTTTTGCGCCGTTTCGTAACCGTGGACGAAACATGGATCCATCACAACACACCAGACACCAAAGAACAATCAAGACAGTGGGTTTTTACGGGTGAAAGTGCGCCAAAGAAGTCAAAAGTGGGTCTGTCGGCCAACAAGGTCATGGCCACAGTTTTCTGGGATGCACGCGGTGTGATCCATATCGACTACGTTGAAACAGGTAAAACAATCACCGGCGAATATTATTCAGAGCTTTTGGGCAGATTCGATGTTTATTTGAAGGAAAAACGACCACATTTGGAAAAGAAAAAAGTTTTTCCATTAAGACAACGCATGAGTGCACACGTGTGTAGTCGCTATGGCAAAAATCCATGAATTGGGCTACGAACTGCTACCTCATCCACCATATTCTCCAGATTTAGCTCCCTGTGATTTTACGGTTTAAGACATTTATTCCTCAAAAAGAACATAATTCACTTGACATGAGAAATACAAGTTAATCTTAGTACTAAATAAAGGAACTTATGAAGAAACGGTAGGTACTCGTAAATAACCTATTATAGTCAGTAGTAGCTGCACAATATTTTTTTTTCTCACATTGTTGGAAAAAGTGAGTGTACATTTACGTATCGCTTCTTGATGGCCAGTCTATGGCAATTACACATAGTAAATTGTAGTAGCAAGCTATCAATACTTTTGTTTGTTAATGTTTCTAAATGATAAGATGTATTAGTACCTAAATGTATTTTATAGCTTGGTATGTATTATAAATAAGTCATAATTTTATGTAGTAGAAGTAGATTTTCTGTTTCGAAACCTGAAGAAATGGCTGGGTGGAAGGAGATTTGGGTCTAATGAAGAAGTAATTACTGAAACAAACGCCTATTTTCAGGGCCTTGACAAAACCTATTATTTGGAAGGAATAAAAAAGTTGGAAAAACGGTGGAGTAAAAGTGTTGAGTTAAAAGGAGACTATGTTGAGAAATAAAACGTTTTTACACCAAACATTTTTTTTTTTTCAAAAAGTCACGGACTTATCACTGCCCTCGTATTTGTCTATTTCATTGGCTCTTTCATAGACATAGACTTTGGGTTACAATCCTGCAATATCTCACTACCGAAGAGAGCATGCTCCTAATAAACTGTATCTGTCCAGTGATATTAATGTGCCAATTATGTGCAAAAACTTTTGTGAAAAATTTCCCGATTTTAAAGTATCCCTAGAAACTAACCGCACATTAGTTAAAAATGAATTAAACATATCTTTTAGCCATTTAGGAAATGAAGAATGTGAATTATGTGCAATATCAGAACTACATCCAGAAAATTTTAAAAATCCTGATACTACCTATAAAGTAAGAAATACAGAAAGCCGAATAAAATATAAAGAAGATGTAGATAATGCAGTTGTTGATAAAACCACTATACATTATTCTGTAGATTTACAAAAAGTGATAATGTTGTCAAGATTAGACCAATATAAAGCCTCAATATATTGCCTAAGAATAATTCCTTCAATGAAAATTTCGTGCCATTGGGAAAAACATCAAAAGAAGAAATGCCATTCGCGGTTATTTGAAATGAGTCCATATCAGGTCGCCATCAACATGACATAATTTCAAAATTTAGGGCTTTTTCGGTTCACAAACGAGATGCCGAACATGTTATTTTGTAGGCTAATAACTGTGCATCCCAAAATAAAAATAAGGCTTTGATGTATTTTTTAGTAGAGCTTATTAATAGTTCCTTAATTTCTGCGAATACAATCGACATACGATATTTCGAGCCAGGACATACCTTCATGTCAACTGACCATTTCCATCATCAGGTTGAGAAAATGTTAGGTAAAAATAAAGTGTATGATTTCGATGATTATGTCCTAAGGGTAAAAATGGCAAATAATCGCAAATGTATTGTCAAATCGTTGGGTGTTTCAGACTTTTATTTATATTAAGACATATCGTCAACTATACAGGTGTTATTTATTAGAAACAGTGCTAAGTTTTTTTGGTTTATAATCGTTTCATGTACGAAGCAGTTTGTACAAACACGAATTGTTTGTTTTGGTTAGTTTATAATGATTCTAAAATACAAAATTGCAAAATCAGTTCCATTTTTTGTTTTTTTTTTAAACAAAAATGGAACTGATTTTACAATTTTATAGTTTTAACAAAGCTATGTGTACTTTTTATATTAAATTATGATGCCATTAGATCTAGTTTGTTTCATTTATCTACAAATAATTGAGAAATAGTAATGAATTTTGTTTCCGGTGCTTTATGGTAGACGCCATAATTTTACATATTGCTCCTAGCTATTACAGTAAGTGCTTAAGTTACATTAAGCAAAATGTGTAATTTTTGTTATTCAATTTAAACCTTTACCTTATTTCATAATCATTGTTGCAGTAAGTACTACAAACTAAAGATTGTTACAGTAAGTCACACACTTACTGTACCAATACAAAAAAAACTTTTTTTTTAATTGTTCATTCCTTAACACAAATGTTTTTTCAGGTTGCTCAAACATTATTTCTAAATAAAAATAAAAATAAATAATTGTAAAACAAACCTATATTAACGTTAAACATTTTAGAAGACTTACTTTTAATTTATATTTCGGGAGAAATGAAGATAAAAATCAAAAGTAAAAAAACTTTTACCGCCTTTTTCTCGAAAGTGACTTCAAGGTACTTACTGTACGAGTATATATCACAAGTACGGCAGTATAGCCGTGTTTCCACCGCACGTCCGTCACCCAAACGCCGTCATCCCGGGCGCCTGTTTCGAGTAGTTAGGCGCGACCGCTAGAACTCGGTCCGAGATTGTGATGGGCCGATGTGCCGGTAATACAAAATACGTTCGATCCTGTTACACACACTGCCGTCGCACCGGCGGCGCGCGGCGTGGCGGGTGCCGCCGCCGCCGTTCGACCGCTTTTAATTTTATCTATCATAACATACTGAACCGCCGACTTCAGTCGCGGTGGACAAACGATCAGCCGTCACCGGGACATCACGTTCGGTTCGAATAATTTCGTTTCTCGGTGACGATGACGTCCCGGTGACTACCGCGGTGGACAAACGCCTTTAGACAGTTCGGTATTTATCGGTGTTCATATTCATACTCACATAAGTATCTTTTTTATCGTATAAGTAAACGTCATTGTTGTATATATACAGGTCAATTTTGATATGTAGTTACCTACCTTTTAAAATGCGATGGTTGTTTGTACGTTACAGTAATCATTAGCTGTAAATATGCGTGCGACCTTTTCATGAAAGAAAAAAAGAATGATTGATTCTGCACAAACAAAACGCACATTACAATGAAATAACATAAATTGCACACAAACAAAGTAGTCAAAAGCCTCTTAATCAACAATAAAAAAATTGACAAATTGTCCGTGACAGTTTTGTTATGTAACAAAAGTGTCGTAAGAGCCAGTCCACACGGCGCGTTGCGTTGCGTTGCGTCGTCGCAACGCAAATATTTTGACACATAGCCGGCCACACAGGCGCTGCGCCATCGCAGCGTTACTATGACGTGTTCCGTCGGCGCAGCGGCGACGCACAGTTGCGGAAAATACAAAAGTACGTAAAATAATGAGAAGAGCTTGCGTGTATCCTCCCTATCAACGCACAAGCAACTGAGCGCTGCCGCTCCGACGTCGCAATAAGTACACCCCTCCCGCTTTGTCTCGGGGGTTGCTGTCCGTCATGTGTGCGTTGCGACGACGCAGCGCACCGTGTGTACACTTTGGTTATTTCTAGGTAAAACAACGAAACGGCAGCGCTGCGTCTACGCAACGCTGACGCAACGCGCCGTGTGGACTGGCTCTGACGGTCAAAGAGTCTAACGTGCGATAAGGAATTTCGTTCTAAAAGGTGCTCTTTTCGTAACTCGTCGTGACCTACGAGATTTTTTTTTTTTTTTATTTAATTATCCTATATACAAAGAACACAGGATTAAATAATAGATAGCAATCAAAAACCACTAAGGTTTAAACTTATGCTATCGTGAGTCTATCTCATTATCAGATTATACAATTAATAAAATCTTTAGGTCATTAAGCGGTTACAATCATTCCTTTAAAATACTTAAGTAATATTGCCCAAGTTTACATTTTATATTTTTAGGTGTAATACATTTTTTTATTTCTCCAACCTATAACCGGTAGTTCGCTCGCCATACGGATTGTTGGCGGGCTGTGTACGAAGCCTATTCAGCTAAAAACATGCGTCAAAATAAAAAAAATGGGTCAGGCTTTTCAATAATATTTTATTGAAACATGTTTTATTTGCTTTCCAAACCTAATAACGCATCATCTTTCGTGGTACCTAAATAAAACAATAAATAGGTCTAGGATTACAGTTTCATATCTATTATACTGCTTTTCTCTTTTCAGCTTGCATTATCGACATGGCTAACGGAAAAACGTGGGTCCTGTACCGCGGCTACACATTCTTCTATAGGTACAAAATGAAGACAGGACACAAGTGGGTCTGCACTAACTTCCCAAGGTGTAAATCGTACCTCTGTTTGGATGACCACAACAATATCATCAAAAGTTTACTAGAGCATGCTCATGAGATGCGACCAGTTCATAGGTGTCCTGACGGGAAATACGTCAAGACTTATTGATGTCTACAGAAATCGGGTATTGCTATCTATTCAACAGCCTATAATAAATTGTATTTCAAAAGCTATATCCACACTCGGGCACATCATCGTCATCTTGTTTCTTTTTGTAAGCCATGCGTATAGCGCCAGAGTGAAAAAGTCCATCAACATCATCGACTACCATCTTACATTGTCAGTATATTCAAATCACAACTGTTATTCTTTGACAGTTGTATGAAATGGCTATAACACGGCAAATTGAAGTAGGGTGTGCCAATTGGCTTAACAATTAAATCTCCCTGATTGTACCTACGCATGACGACGACTATATATCAAGCTATACATTTCCAAAATAAGCTGAGTAATTCTCCAAAGTCTCCAAAGTCCAAAGTAATTATTAAAAAAAAACACTACTTCTCTCCTTAAACATCATCATTATTAAAAAGTTCTAAAGAGTATTAATTGTATATGTAAATTGTACATCCCAGACTACCTGCAGTATTGTCTCCTCAAATTCATCGAAAGGTTGTCTTTAAAAGATCGCTTTTAGCTAAAGTACCGCCCATTATGTCACTCTATGCAAATTTCTACATTTATACATAAGTAATTCTTATGGAGTACACAATAAACGAGTATTCTATTCTATACAGAATGCCTAAACAATGCGAGATCAGCTTTAAATGGAACAGTACCTATACGTTGATATCGTCGTGTATCGTATGCCTCTACCATAATCCGTCCGACTGAATGAAAATTGACGGCATTCATCTAGCATTGGAATCACATAGTTCTCTTTCGCCTTTCAATTTAGACGTAGCAACCAAATTGAATTCTGTAAAAATACAGCATTATTCTGAGAAGCTTTTCACAGTTATTTTACATGTTACAGCAACATTATAACAACGACAATAAAGATCACTGTGATGCAAAATCAGAGATCTGTGAAGGACTGCAAACGATGAGTACAAAAATGAACATGTGATTTACGAATTTAATCTTTATTAATTAAGACGCAGATATATGCCAGTGACCTTGAGTGGTTAGCTTGCTTGTTCTGTACTGAGCTCACGCAACGCGTCGTACGTTCAGCCAGTAACAGGACTTCAAGGAGCGCTGTCCCCAATTTGACGCATTATTAATTTATTATAAGTACACAAATACAAAAGGTATTTTAATAAAACGCGTATACTAAAAGATTAATAATTAAATGATGTTTTAATTGGTGCAGGTTTCAGTAAAATAATTAGAGATTATTATTATTTTTATTCCTTGGTAGATTTTGCGCCATTCTCAGTTTTTTATCCGCGTTAGACATAACTTTACAAATTCATTTCACTATGTAATATAAACATAATCTAAAATATTCACATATTAAGTTATTGAGAAAATGCTCTAATTTATCATATATTTTTTTCAAATCATTAACAATACTCGTTTCGATCTCCAGTTTAAAATCATTAAAAGTCGGTTATCGTCGCTAGGTACGCATTTTCTCGGTGACCGGAATATACAATTGAAATTAATGTCCGCCATATCCTTCATTTCTGTGCCTTAAAACCTTCGATCACTAATAATGAATCGTAGATCGAAGCGTAAAAAAAAAAAAATGTGAAGATATACAACCTGTTTTTTTTTTATATCCCATAACTCTAGGGTTATATTCTGTAGGTAAAAATAATACTAAAACTCCTAGAATAGGTGGTCCAAAATGCATCGTTTCGGAGATATCATCAATCATAATTAAATTAGGTCAAAAATTGTCACCAGTATGACGAATCTTTACTTTTGCGAGGTTGCCAAACTTCGCAGTAGTGTAGTAAAATAAAATATGTAGGTATGTTGGTATCGGGGCTTCCCGGCGGCAGCTAGTGAAGGGAAAGCTACCTTTTTCGACGTTTTACATATTTCACGTAAGGGTGTTTTACATTAATAAACGTGACTTTGCCGAATTATTTTGTATGAAAAATGAAAAAAAAAATAACGAAGGATTGGAACATAACTCATATGCCAGTTGATTCTTTGATATGGCCTCAATCATACCCTAGAGTTATGGGATATAAAAAAAAAACACGTTGTATACAAAATAGAAGTCCACTCACTGACCACTCATCACGAAATCTCGGAAACAACTGGGCCGTGAGGTCTAAAATTTGGCACAAGCACTCTATGGGGTGCAGACGCGCAATAGGAAATATTTTTTTTTAAATTCGCACCCCAAGGGGTTGAAAAGGGGTGTCAAAGTTTGTATGAAAGTCCTAGGTTTTTAAAGTAAGAGACATTGTAATATTGCCACAAAGCATGTGGTAGTAGAAACAAGATGAATTAAGCGTGATGTACACGGCGCGATTGAATGGTCCCGTGGCATACAATAAGTTGTCCGTGTTGTGTTTGTAATGTGTTGTTAAAAAGTTCGTCCCGGGCTGAAGGCTTAAGCTATAGCATTCGGTGAGTGTGCCCAAGAACTCAACGACCTCATTCCACCAGCCCCCTTCTATTATCGGACATCTAGACGCAGGTTACCATCCCTTCCTTGTTGCTTTTCCACCAATTCGCACTAAGCATTTCCAAATGACTTTTATAATGCGCACACCAAAAGAGCGGAACTCTCTACCTGCGTCTGTGTTTCCGAACGCATACAACCCTAATCTCTTCAAAGTTAGAGTGAACAGGCATCTTCTGGGTAAGCTCACTCCATCGTCGACTTTGTCTCTGTCACCTCTGCCCTAGACTAAGGTCAAGAGCAAACCCATGCTAAATATTAAAAAAAAGCTAGCTTATGGCACACAGGATTGACCGGTTAAGTAGTTTCGACCTCTCAAGGTCAACTACGAGATGCTACTCGAGGCATCATTAAAGACGAAAGATAGCTAATAAGTGTGGATACAGTGGATATGAACCTATATGTTACCCAGAGAACGGTGAGGCCCTGTTCAAACGGGTATGATCACTACGATTATTTTTTTATTGTATAATTTTGTAATCACAATAGTAGTTTTATACGGCATTTGTTTTTAACCATTTAAACAGTGGAATGTTGACGTGTAACATGTCTTTAAACCTTAAAATATCATACAGGACAGCGTGTGTACGGCCGCTGAGGCACCTTTCCCAACACGACGATTATGGACCATTTACACGAGGCCAATTGACGAGCCATTCCACTAAGCCAAGCCATTACCTAAAAATTTGTTAAAGCTAAAGGTTGACTGGTCCCGAATCCCAAGTTGTTATTAAATATGTTAAATTAAGTTTATTGTTTAAAATAGCATGCATATTGTAGTTATAGTTGGGAGCCCAAGGGATGATCTGGAAACATTGGAATAACTTCGTATAGGTATTTTGACACATTGATCGACCAATATAGACTTGAACGTTTGAAAAATGGGTATATTAATGTAGTTATCAATCAGAATCGTGAATTTTTTACAAAGGAAGATATTCTGGTGCTGACCTCAAATAACTATGTGAATTGGATAAGCATATATCTTATATTATTATGGTGTTTTTTTTTGTATATTAGATTTACAACTAGACATAGCTTTGTTTTAAGTATAAAATATTATAGATTTATCTTGTTATGAAATAAAAACTTTTTTGACAATTGTGCATTTTTTCTAACTCTTATTTACCACAAAAATTCTTTGCTGCTCGAAAATAATTGTCAAATATTTATATCATTCTGTTTATTACAGCTCAACTGATAAATATGGTGAACGGAAAAACACTCGTCTTATTCGAAGGTTATACTTTCTATAGAAAGAATCCAAGGAACAAAAAGAAATGGTTTTGTACAAACTTTCCTAGCTGCAAGTCTTATGTTAAATTGATAGAAAATATGGTGATAACTGAAATGATAATGGAACATAATCATCATAAGAAAACACTATATCAAACTAGCGATGGTCGTTATATTCGAATAAAAGCGTCCGATCTACTTGTAAATGATATTCGTTTTCAGTAGACACATTAAGAAATATATAATTTATAATTACTATGTAAATAAATAGGTAGGAAATATACCTAAGGGCAGTGGTGTCCCAGTGCACAGTGGCTACTTCCGCGACTTACGAGCTGTAGCTCGTGAGTTCGACCCTGTTTGTTTTTTTTTTGGGTGGGAAATGATTAAATAAAATTTCTCCTGCTCTGGCCCGAGCGGGAGGGTGTGTCAGACTTTTACTGACTAAAACCCACCCATGTTCCAACCGTGTTGCCTGTGCCAGGGCCACGATATCCCTTTCGGACAAACTCGCAACCCTGGCAGGCATTGGTCCTAACGGACCCCGTCAGTTGGTGCTGACATCACATTGAGGCGCGCGTGGAACACAACGCGCCTCGACCCGGGCCTGGTCCTTATCGGACGGCGAGCTACCCATCGCTCACCGTCCGCGCCTACGGTGGCCGGAAGTCGGTTTGAGACTCCCGACGCCCGGGGCGTCCCCTGCGGCGACTAGGGCCGTGAGGGCGCGAACCTTGCCTCTCCCTCACGCGTGTGAGTTCGACCCTGACAGGCGCTTTACTTTGTGTAAATTATTTCATCACCACTGCTCTCAAAACCGTGCAGAAAATATCGTGAGGAAACCGGCATGTCTTAGAACCAAAAACTCAAAGACATGAGACATCTACCAACCCGCACTGGGCCTATGTGATGGATCTCCCTCTCACCGAGAGGAGACCCGTGTGCTGTGTGCCAGCTGTGAGAACGATATAGGCGGATAATGTATACTTAAGAATAATTAATTTGTATAGATATCACTAACTCTAAAATTTATATGTATGGATCATTAACTCTAAAATCATTGTTTTCAATAATAAAATCGTGTTCCTAAATGGCCTGATTTTTATTTAAACCTTGTTATTAGGAAACAGGATTGGGTTTTTTTATTTTAAAATTTTATAAAATAATAGTAATCTATCTTACTATACTCCATTTGAAATAAGATTAGACATATAAATAAACCTTTTTTACAGTCCGTTCAACCAATTTTGACTTCTATTGCGTTGGTGGCATGACAAATAGCAGCTGTAATAAACAGTTGGTATTGTAACCACGTTTTTGCTTTTAATGCCATCCTTATGCCTAGGGAATAGAAGTCAAAATCGCTTGAACGGACTGTAAAAATGTTTATTTAAATGTCTAATCTTATTTCAAATGGAGTATAGGTCCACATTATTGTATGTAGTTTACCAAAAAATACGTTTACAGGTACATAATATTTTTTTTTGTAAACCATATCCATACATACATACCGAAATTCACGCCTTTTTCCCATGGGGCAGGCAGAAACTATAGAACGCCACCTGTTACGATCCGATACGTAGGTATTACGGTTAGGTACCGTAATTATACGTATCGGATTGAGACAGTTTGGCGTTCAAAAGTGCCTTTTATGTGCCTAGTTAATAATTTGACTTTGAGAGCTTTAAGATCGAAGACATTTGTTGTACGACGGTTACAAATTCTTTAAGAGGTATGGTTGGAAAAAATGGTATTGCTGAAGCTACCGTTGCAAGAACTATAATAAAATATGTGATTCTTGAAACGTCGCGTCGATGGTGCATCGTCATAGGAAGAAAATCCTTCAACAAACATGTAGTGGTAGATATACACCGTGGCATTTGAATCGTCTTACAACGGCAGCCCACTTCATGTATCCAATGACTGCTAAATCATTCATAAAAGATTTATTTTTTAATAACATTTGAATAATAAAAATAAAAATATTATATTCATTATGACGCATGACGTAGTTTGAAATACCCTGTTATGAGCGCGGTGTGACCCTTGCACTCCATTCCGCGCTGCCCTTGGAACGCAAGGCTCGTAACAGGGTGTTGTAAACTACGTCATGCGTCATAATGTTTTTTTTTTTAATTCATTTCAGCCGTAAGGCGTCCACTGCTGGACATAGGCCAAAAGGGGGGATTTGCCATAATCGCCACGCTTGGCAGGCGGGTTGGCGATCGCAGTATGGTGTTAAAATGCACAGAGAACGCTCTTGCTCATTCTCTAGTAAATCCCTTAGTCGCCTATTACGACACCCACGGGAAGAAATAGGGTAATGCTATTCCTTACGTCCGGCACCACACGGAACCATGTGAGGACCATGTAGATTAATGTATGTAATGGTCTTTTGAGAAAAGAACCACACAGATTTAAGTGGATCTGTCCAGTCAGTGCACGCATTTGTCAGTAATCGTGTAGCTCAACTCAGAACTTATGAAGCTCAACGACTCTACAAACAATACCATAGAACAGGGGCGAAAGCACCGTATAACACGATTCCTACCGGCTTCCATTCGGAAATTCGGAAAACAACCACTCTATCGTCATCGAAAAATGGCATAGTTGAAATGTTGAGGGGTTAATAATGCCAAATAATATCATCACACTAGGTATTTAATACACCGTAAAATTAAAATATTACAAAACGAATACATTATATTATTGTCTTTATATCCCAACAACAAAACATGTTTGCCCTAAAATAACTCGTACGCGTGTCCGGCTTGTCATGAGTTGATTTCTTCGACATTATGACGAGTTTATTTTGTATAGACAGGATTTTTTTTTTTTTTTATAAAATCACTCTTCGCCACTGCCATAGAAAGGCCATTTGGGTAGGCCGCATAAAGTACACAAACGGCCAGAACAAAAAAAAAATGTTCTTGTAAATTTAATTAGAGCAGTTCAAATCCAAGCCTTTTGGTCGTCAATCTATTATTTAACCGCATTTATCGAATATTCCCGATGAGTAACACCTAGTCGTCAACACTGTTGATGATCGGGAAAAAAAGTCCCATTCGTTCACAGTGTTGACGAACGGGAATATTTTTCGACTTTTTCCGATGATTAAAACCCCTGTCGTTAACACTGTTGACGATCGGGAAAAAAAGCCCAAAGTGCCAAAAAAGGACTTAATGCATTCTCAAAATTCAGATGTAATGCATTTGTCACCATATTCACATTTCTCTTTACCTTTTCAGCTGAAATGATCACTATGATGAATGGTAAAACACTTTTGATGTACGACGGGTATACCTTCTATAAGAGAGAAAATCTGAAGAAATGGTACTGTACAAGCCATCATTGCAAGTCTTATGTTATATTCGACGAAAAATTAAGTATTATTCAATGTTTGATGGAGCATCATCATAAAAAGAAAAGGCTTCTTAAAACAGATAGTGGACAATATATTCGTCTGTAGTAGTTTACTGAATATATTGACAACTCTTCTTTAAGTCTCTCGTTTATTATCTATAAGATTTTTAGAAATGTGTCTACCCTAATGTCTTTTAGATCAATCTTAATGATCCTCCAATGTATAATTAATTTGAATGTAGTGTCAACAGTAAATGTGACAACAAGAATGTTTAGGCTTTTTATTAAATATAGTAAATAAATAATACTTAGCACTCTTTTACGAGTTTTCATTGTTTGGCCATCTATAGTTCCAGAGAGAGTGGAATTAAATAAACTAACATTATTTATTCTGCATACATTTTGATTTCTTAAGTAATCTTTATTATTTTGGTTTTCCAATGAGAAAATGTATGTTCAAAATTAGGAAGTTATTTTTATTTAGGTTTTTTGAGGAATGATCGCAATATTATGATTTAAAAAGCTGATAATTATAATGATGTTTTATAAACTGAATGTATAGGTATTCCAAGTTGCGTATTATATTTTACAACTGTTTTGTAACACAAATTAATATAATATTTGTATAATTGCACTCACAGCAATAATGTTTTTATAAATCTACTTTGTTTATGTGGGGTGGCCGGCACAGCACCCCGCGAATACTCACAGGGTTAAAAACCGCGCGAGTGATCAATATATCAAAAATATCGTGTAACTAAATGGCAGGGTAGCATGTGGCCTTTTCAGGAAAGTACCAGAGATAGTTTGTCCCAACAAACAGCACGCATGTATCAGCTCATCAGCCATCGTGAGCTCAGCCTTGTCTTGGGAGCTCAACGACCCGATACACAACAATACCACCAGAGTGGGAGCATGAAAAAGATGGAGTGGTGAGGGCAGTGGAATGGTGTTTTAGAGTGAGTTTTTCCTCTAGATATTAACTTTACTCGTATATTTGCAGCTGAAATGGTCACAATGAAAAATGGCAAAACTCTTGCTGTGTACGACGGTTATACCTTTTATAAGAGGAATAAATTAAATAAAAAATGGTTTTGCACGTACTGCCCTTGCAAGTCTTACGTCCTATTGAACGAAAAATTAACGGTCACCGAGTGTTTGGCGGTACATCATCATAATAAGAGAATGCTAATAAAAATTGAGAATGGTAGTTACATTAGCACATTACATGTGTAAATAATTACGTTGACCAAGTTTTTTAACCAAATTTAAAAAAAAAATTAAAGCAAATTTAATGAAGATTTATTCAACATTTACCTACCTAACATTACCTTTATTCAACATGAGAAATACTGTGAAAATTCCATTGCGATAGCTTGATATAAAAAGAAAAGAATTAGCTGTCAAAAATCGGTATTTATTTTTAATGTAAATTTTATCACCGATACTTAGCTTACATTTGTTTATTTTTGAGTAATATTATTTCAACTTTTCGGTTTTATTTAAAGGATATTTTCTATGTAAAATTGTTTTTTAAAGTGAATTAACAATAATAATAAAAAAAATCTGGGTTGTATTATGATTTTTTATTTTAAACCTATGGTATGGTTTAGCTTACTTTTTGCCGTTAATCCCGGCTGCCATTCGTGGATCTTTGACAGTCGTTATGGGTCGTTAGAAGCCCGAAAGTACCAAGAGGTTTCGTATTACCCAGTTACTGGGTTGTGGAGGTCAGATAGGCAGTCGCTGAATCTAAGGACTTTCTGTTTTTATTTTAATTTTTACTTTTTTTTTTTGTTTTGTTTTTTTATGTATCTATGAGTATGTTTTATTTTAATTTGTGATCTGTGAGAGTCCCAATAAATGGTTTTTCTTTCTTTTATCCGGTTAGACTGGAAGCTGACCCCAACATAGTTGGTAAAAGGCTAGGAAGATTGATTGTAGGGTTCCGCTTAAGACGCAGATATATGCCAGTGACCTTGAGTGGTTAGCTTGCGTGTTCTGTACTGAGCTCACACAACGCGTCGTACGTTCAGCCAGTAATAGGACTCACCCATCAACGAGCGCTGTCCCCAATTTGACGCATTATTACAAAACAAAAGGTATTTATCTTGCCTGTTCTTCTACATAGAGATGTACGTTTTGGAATTGGCAAACAGTTTCTACTTTCTGACTAACTGACCGACTCTTTGACAATTCAAAAGTGCCTGTAATAGGTTTAATTGAAATAAATGTTTTGAGTTTGAATAATACCCGTATACTAAAAGATCAATAATTAAATTATCTTTAAATTGGTGAAGGTTTCAGAGAAATATACTTTGGTAGATTTTGCGCCATTCTCAGTTTTTTATCCGCGTTAGACATAACTTTACAAATTAATTTCACTACGTAATATAAACATAATCTAAAATATTCACATATTAATTTATTGAAGAAATGCTCTTATTTAACATATTCGTTTTTCAAATCATTAACACTATTCGTTTAGACGTGATCTTCAGTATAAAATCATTAAAAGTCGGTTATCGTCGCCTTAAGTTCCTATACTCGCTGCAGCTTCTTAAACGACAGTAGACAAACTCACGATTGCACTTACGTAATAGGTAATTATTATTAGTTTATTATAGAATTCTACGCGCTAAGAGTAAAGACCATAATTACATATTGACGTCTAAAATCCGCCATTTTGATTATATTATAAAAACAAAACGTAGCCATCTAATCTATAACCATCGGTCAAACCCGACCAACCGGCCCAGACGAGTCGATAGACACCTAATAAATATATTTATAACAATATATGTAATTATCTTAACTTAGGTACAATAAAACCTAAGGTATGCCAGCCAGCTTAGATACCCGTTAATAAGAACTAGGGTCGTGGGGGGTTGGTGATAAACCGAGTACTGTTCCGTGTAGTAGTTTAATTAGATTAAATATTAAAGAATAAATCTGATTTATAAAGTATAACCTTCCAGTTGTGTTAAGTGTTACAACTAGTAAATGGGCGCCAGGGACTTTGGGCGGTAGTAAATGATTGATACTCCATCAAGCCGTTAGGATGCTTCGAGGGTATAAATAAAGAGTCCAACATAAAAAAATACATAGATGAAAAACATAACCCTATTTTTATTGTCGCGCAGTTGGGTAAAAAGTCTAACGGCCAAACCCAATAACCTATTTTTAGTGAAAGACAGATCGCTATTGATGATAGATAGTACTATCTGTCCTTGAATGACGTCTCACCATCATTGATAAAGTCTATCTATCTAACGAAAACAATAAGTAGGGTTCTCTACTTGGCCCTCCCGTGCGTTCCGTTACAACCAACATCTATTTAAAAAACAACGTGTATAATTAGCCTTATTATAAAACTTCTTTGTTTCTTAATTTTAAATAAATTCTCATAATTAATTTTAAATTAAAACTGTAAGTAAGTAGTACATTCTACAAGATTTTATTGCATTTTGCTGAATAAATAGTTAAAGCTGGAGAGGAGAAATGAAACGTAATTGACAGTTTGACATAAGGAATATCACACCTTGTTACGGTTACTAGACGATACAATTTTCGGTGATTAAATTACTCACTGCTGTTTTATGTAAATTAATAATAACTTAATTTGCTCATGGTCTATGCGGTATTTATAGGTAAGTTCTTTGCGAACTAAGTGATTGAACCCCAAAATCACATTCCGAGTCGATAACTTCTGCTACCGTTTCAAAATCACCTCCAGATAACGTACTTTTACTTGAATCGGACATGTTTTATATGATTATTTATAAAATGTTAACTAAACACTGCCTCGTTAAATACGTTTTTCTCTGCAATTCGGGGAATAGACCAATCTGTCATCTTTATTAATTAACTGTCCTGTCAACAGGTTATTGGGACGCATACTTTGGAATTGTCATACAAATAGCTATCCGTAGTAAGCTGCAATACACCCTCCCATCACTAGATAACGTGAGCCGATAAGATCCATAATGTCTGATAGATTATTGGGACGTTAAAACCATCGATAGATAGATTTTTCTATATCCAGCATGCAAAACTGGTGATAGGTAGGTTATTGGGTTCGGCCGTTAGTCAATCAAATCTAAGTATTCGGTAGCTTTAAACATTTATCTCTTGGTTCCAGCTCAATTAATAACTATGGCGAATGGTGCTGAAGTACTACTGCACGACGGTTTTACGTTCAATAAAATGAATACGAAAAAAAGAGGTTTCGATAGATGGCACTGCAGCAGCTTTCGCTTATGTAAATGTTACCTGCTGACCGGCGAGCTTTATAGGATACATGAAAGTAAAGTCGACCACAATCACGGTAGAAGGAATTTGTATAAAACATCCGATGGTAAATACATACGTGTGTGAATTACGTAGATAAACAACGATAACATGGCGCGCCCCGCCAAAATTCAAAACTTTTGAAAATATTTGTGAAAGTATTATAAAGCGCCACCAAGACTCACAACGCATGTGTGCGTACTGAGACGACTGTCAAACAAAAATAAATCCAAGGATTTATTTATTCGTAAGGATATGACTACACACATTGAAATAGTAATTTGGAGGGGCGCGCCATGTTATCGTAGTTTATCTCTAACTTGAATATGTAGGGTATGTGCAACTTACAAACTCTTGGTACCTACACCACCTAGAGTTTTTGTTGTGTTTTATCTGTATTGTTTATGTAATGTTAGTTATTATTAAAATAAAACCCCTCTACGGTTCATTACGTTTTTATTTATTAACTACCAAACCTATGTTTAGTTCCAATCCTATATAGCTTTAATAGTAAAATGGCTTTTAAACGGTCCTGGTACTCCGAATATAGATCCGAAGTATCGGCTGAATGTTCGGCAGTTCCCTGACTACGGCTGACTTCAGCGAAAAAAAAAAATACATGCGGCGCAGTATTTGGGAACTGCCGATAGAAGTGAAAACAGTATAGACATATTCTGATTTTGTTTTGCTACGACAAAACTGTTATAATGTTAGTTTTAAGATTCTTAGTAAGTATGTGTAGCAAAATATTATTTTAAGCTACGCTTGATGGCACATAATATTGTTTAAACCTATTTATGTTTTCTCTATAAGTAAATTTGTAATTCTTTTGAGAAATAAATATCTTTAACTGTACCTATATAGCTCATGGAAAGCGTTCGGTCTCGATGACGCGAGTTCCATGATTTTTGTTCACCCAAAAAGTGCTCAACGCGCCTATACAAGTTATCACTTCAAAAAAAAGAGATAAGTCAAAAGTAAAAGTAGTCGGGTAAAGACTCAAAGTCAAATAAGGAAACTCTGGAAGTCAAGAAACGGCCGAACATTCGGCCGACTTCGAATTATCACTTCGGAGTAGGCACCCTTGTTTAGTCGTCGCATCTGTCTTAGCCAAGTTACCTCCTTTTTTCTGGAGGGAATATAAAATACACGGTTGGTTTTACTTATATTTCTTGGTTCCAGTTTAATTGACCCAACCATCCCCTCCTTCAATATTTAGAGCGAATCGTTCACAAACTTGTCTGTGTGTACGTCCAGATGTAGCGGATTGCCGTGGTGAGATACAAGGAAGCTTAACATACCAGCTCTGCATGCGTTTTACGCGGGATTCCAAATACACGGGACGCCTTGTTGCGGCCAGTGAACGCACACATATATACGTAAAGTTCCACGTGGTATTTCATAGCAACCGAATACGTCAAAGCGCACAATTAGCCGCTAAGTTACAAATTTTCCTCCCGGCCCTCGATTTCATTTGATTTTCATTTTAGATGTCCAATCCCGACACTTTGAAACGAAGTTTCAACGAACTCCCAAAATTGAAGTTTGGCTGAAGGTAAACGATGAAAACGTGTTCAGTGATTTTGACGACTCTGTAGAAGACTATGAGACAGAAAACGTGCAAGAAAGAGTAAGCAGTCATGGGAGTGAAGAAAAGTATAAAGGAAAGAAGAGGTCTCAGGAGGAAGGAGAATCAAATGAAAGTGAAAATAACGACAGTGAAGATGAAAACGATGGAGACGAGCCGCTAAGCTCATTTGCCAACCAAGAATGTGGCCAAACCGCTTCACACTTTATTGGCAAAAACGGGTTTTTGTGGTCCAAATCAGAGTTTGGAAGATCAAGTAGAACTTCAGGTCATAACATCGAACATGAGTCTCGACCTATTAAACAGCCTAACTTTTGAAGCTGTATAGAACTATGGTCCATACTTTTTGATACTGACATGATTGCGACAGTAGTCGCACACACTAATAAAAAACTGCGAGGACATCTAGCGCAGATTCAGAACTCAAATAAAACTGAGCTCAAAGAAACTGTTGAAACAGAAATACAAAGTTTGCTTGGACTACTCTATTACAGCGCAGTATTTAAATGCAATCATACAGACACTAACAATTTGTTCGCAACCGACGGCACTGCTCATGACATTTTTCGCATGGTAATGTCTAAAGATCGATTATCCACGTTACTAAACTATCTAAGATTTGACAATGGAGCCGATCGGCAAGACCGCCTGGAGACTGATCCCTTAGCAGCAGTATCTTTTATTTTTGGAAAGTTTTTCAATAACTCACAAAATAATTATACTCTGGGACCAAACACCTGCATTGATGAGATGCTTTTAGCGTTTAGGGGCAAGAGCTTTATTACTTCCATGCCAACAAAGCAAAAGAAAAATGGAATCAAAATCATGATTCTCAGTGATGCGGAAAAACCGTATGCATATAATGCGTATATATATTGTGGGAATTCTGGTAGCGAAAGTCTGTCGGATGAAGAACGAAAGCTTGCAGTTCCAACTCAATCGGTTATAAGGTTGACGAAGCCGATTGAAAACACTAACAGAAATGTAACTGCCGACAGCAGGTTTAGTTCAATCCAACTAATGGAGATTTTACATTCTAAGCATTTGACTTACTTAGGGACTCTGAAAAGGAAGAACCGCGAGATTCCGCCAGAGTTCCAACCGAGTAAAAGGAGAGAACTGGGAAGCACTTTATATGGATTTACCAAAGACTACACAATATTATCTCATGTGCCAAAAATAAATAAAGCTGAAATTTTGATTTCATCTTCTCATCACGAACCAAATACAGATGAAGCGACTAACAAACCGACAATGATTGCTGCTTACAATCACACAAAAGCTGGATTCGAAGAAATCGACAAACAATGTTCAAACTATTCATGCGGTCGAAGGACACGTCGCTGGCCCATGGCAGTATTTTACAGGATATTGGATCTAGCTGGTGTAAATGCTTATGTCTTGTACCAAGGTTGTCCAGGTGCCAAATTAAAACGGGAAGAATTCATGCTATCTTTAGCAAGAGAGTTAGTTCTTCCTAGTCTAAAAGAACGCGTTTATAACGAAAGACTGCCTAGAGAGCTTCGATTAACAATCAGAAGAGTGTTGGGTAAGGATTTGCCCTCCGCTCCTCTACAGCCTCCACAACTAGGATCGGACAAGAAAAGAAGATTATGCAGCGTATGCCCCAGTAGACTGAAAAGGCAGACAAGATTCTCCTGTTGTGCTTGTAACAAAGCCATCTGCCTGCAGTGTTCAGCTAACATCTGCAATGACTGTAAATAATTGAAATATAAAGATCAATCTAAAAGACTTATGTTCGATCGAGTAGGGCTCGAGACGTCCCACATTCATGTTAAAGTCATCAATACAAAATTTCAATATATTTGTTTAATTTGACACGATAATAAATAAGAAATAAAAATTTGACAAGTTCCAAAATTATATAAAATTAATTATTTTAATTAAGTACAATATGACCAAAATGACCATGCCTAGTGTTTAAAGGTTCTACGTGACGTTCTATAACACGCCACGTTCGTTCGGATATTGGTCAAAGCGTGTTCAGGTGGTACTGTAGGTACTAATCCTAAATGCTAAGCTGACATGCTATAGCTGACAAAAAATTTACTGAACATTATTGACAGCAACATTGAACATTTAATATAATAATATTTTTTTTATTTTTTTTATTCAGTATTACAATTGGTAAAATCTTAACATAAAATCTAATAATTACAAAGGTATAAAATGTTAGATGCCTGTACTAGGATAAACCTGTATCACAGGCGGCATTAGCAATTGCATGGGTAATTAATTGTAGGATGATTCAATTCTTAACAATATTTAACATTATAAGTCTTGAAATAATGACAAAAATAAATTAATTCAATATTTTATACTTAGTTTACTTAAATACTATTAAACCTTAAAGATAAAAATAACAAAAAGTCTTATAAACGTAATTGTAGTACATACTTAGTTTGCGTAAAATAGTTTCTTGCACTTAATAACCTAGTTAGACACATAATTATGTTATGATTTTGCGTCAGCAGAATCGGTAAGTCAAATTGTTGCACAATCACATCACATTCGATTTGTAGGTCAGGGCAGTTTTTTGTTGAGTCAGCAGCTGCAGGCATTGAATGCGAAAGTCTGGCTTTGATTATGACGCTCTAGGAGCCCTCATAGTCGATAGAGTTGATGTACCTGTATTCACAACATAAACATTCGAACAGAAAAATATTTCTGAAAACATGGACAGTAGTTACTTTGGTGTCGGCAATTGAACGCAGTACCTTGTAGGCCTTTCCATCTGACTTTGGTGCCGAGGTAGGTCATACAGCGGTGAAGCTTCACAATCGCGCATCTGCGCGTCATCAGCGCCTACACTTTATACGCTCAGCGCGAATACACCACCTGATTAAAAACAATATGTTATTAAAATTCACGTTTAAATAAATAAATAAAAAACCTTTCGCATTTTGTTTCTTTTTACCTTCGACCCATATTTACGAAAGAGCGTTTACACCTTACAGCATTTCATACAAACTTTCAAGCCCTTGTTTTTCGTAACGACTGAACCGATTTTAATAAGACTTCATATGCATAATCAGGCTACAAAGGTCTGAAAAGTTAGTAGAGAACATTTTCAAAATGTCTTATTTAAAAACAGATAACTGGAAATCTCTGGTTTCTATGGAAAATTTAAAATCGGTCAAATTTGGCTGTAACACTATTTTTCGAAAATGTTCTCTACTAACTTTTTAGATGTTTGTATCCTGCTTCAGAAGATGAAGTTTCATTAAAATCGGTTTAGTCATTTCGAAAAACAAGGGCTTGAAAGTTTGTATGAAATGCTGTAAGGTGTAAACGCTCTTAAACCTTAATTTCAGTATCTTTATTCATAACATTAACATGTACGGCTATACTAAAGAGGCAATTTTTAGTAGTTCAAGCCCTTTATTAGTACTGCAGGTACCTACTTACATCAATAGTTCTCTTTTTGCACTATCCTACTGCTACGCAAATGTTTCCCCCATTACTTTTACGTATTTTTTTTATTACAGCCAGACTTATAACTATGACAAATGGCAAGAAGCTGATTTTATATGAGGGATACTGCTACTACAAAAAATACAATAGTAAAAGATTTAGCCGATGGTACTGCACGAACTCAAACGTTTGTCAAGCATACGTTGTGACCGACAACCATCTGAACATAAAGGACTGCAACAAGTCAACACATAGCCATGGCAAAAGAATACTTGTTCAAAACCCTAGTGGCACATATTCACGTATATAAAGTAACTATGAATTTCACGTTGTCAAAAATTTAAATAAATTATTATACTTAAGTAAATCATTGACTTTATTTCTTATCAGCCAGCCTGGTGGCGACGCTATTAAAAGATGCCCCTCCCATACATAAATATCACCCGTCTCTCCACTATTCCAATGCTTGCTCAAGGATGTATATCCGGCAGGCTCTAATAATCCTTCCATATCCCATGGGCACGTCTTCCCTACCATTATCTCGCCCCCCGGTCTACTCTCTGATATACAATGGTCTCTGTAGTCCCATGAAACATGAGGATTCAGGGGCTAGTGTGAATCTTCGAATTCATTCGAGCAATCGAGTCTGGTCAAACCACGCTGGGGTCGGTGCATTTCATTCATTCATTCATTAAGTAAATCATTGATTTTATTTCTTATCAAACAGAATACATCCTATCCTAACTTCCTAACTAATATTATAAATGCGAAAGTAAGTTTGTTTGTTTGTTACCTTTTCACGCCTAAACTTCTGAACGGATCATCCTGAAATTTTGCATATACGTTGTCAGATGTACAGAAACGGACATAGGGTACCTTTCATCCCGAAAAAAGTACTGTTCCCGAGGAAAACAACAATAGCGTTCTTATCATAATAGATGGCGCCACGTGTCTTTCGAGTCATAATTGAATTATATTATGGGCTGTATTTAATAGCTCTTTAAATTTGATTAAAACAGCTATAAAATTGTATATTAGCACTTTAAAATAATAATTCACCTACAATTTGAGGGGGCAAAAGCTAGCTGTCTATACGAACGGATTGATTTTCATGCTGTCACTCATTTAAAAATTACTGAAACAATATCAATGTGTGTAATAGTAATTAAATAAAAGGAGTAAATTTTTATTTGTCAGTTTTACTGACAAATAAAAGAATACCCCTATAGTCTCTCATTACTGCAAGCTCTTGTGGATAAATTGTTTACTACCCCTTATTTTTACTAATCGCTTATGTTATGTAATACTTTACGTTTCCAGCCAAGCTTATAACGATGATAAATGGCAAGCAGCTCGTTTTATACCAAGGCTACACGTTCTACAAGCAGTACGACAGAAAGAAATGTGACAAGTGGCACTGCACAAGTCAACCAAAATGCAAGGCCTTCCTTTTAACGGACAGTAACTTATATATCCAACACAGCAACGGTGAACATAATCATAAGAAAAAACAACTTATTGAAAATACATGCGGTAGATACATTAGAATCTAAAATAATATCATATTCTTCAAGATTGTTTTTTTTTTTAAATAATATATCGTGCATGGTATCTAATGAAAGGTTTTCAGGAGTACTTTCTGAAAATATATGGGTTACATAAACCCCAAATAAGAATAAAACAATTATGTTTCACTCTGACTGTTTTTAGTATTCAATATCAATAACACTAAAAACCATTTTAAAATGTTATGTAGGATACTTTACAAATCAATAGGTATTCCATTTGGTAAATTATAAAAAAATATTAATAAAAAAATTATATGCCTCTAACAGAACTAGAGACTAAACTCTCATAGGCTAACATTAAGAAAGAAAGAAAGAAAGAAAAATCATTTTAATTGTCACAGAAAAAACGTGCGCACGAAAACATAATAATATGATGTAATAAACCCGAAGGTTACACAAAACAGATCTAAGTACTATCACAAACAAACAAATAGTCGGAAGCTGCACGTCATGACTGTGACAAGAAGGCTTGCACTCAGCATGATGCTATGCTATGGGGGACCCACAGTACAGCGCTGATTTTCAGTGGTCGCCCGAAGAACGGTTAATTTCGTCAAAACAAAGAAGCGGGTAATTACTTTGATTACAAACCCCAAAATAATTGAAATAAAAAGCTTATTTTGTGTAAAACTTTACGTTTCCAGCCAGCTTATAACGATGATAAATGGCAAGCAGCTCGTTTTATACAAGGGCTACACGTTCTACAAGTAGTACAATAGAAATAAACTTAAGGACAAATGGCACTGCACCAGCCAGCCAAAATGCAGAGCTTTCTTTATAACAGACAGTAACTTAAACATCATCGACAGCAACACTGAACATAATCATAAGAAAAAACAACTTATTGAAAATACAAGCGGTACGAATCTAAAATAAAATTCCTATTACTAGCCTATTATTCGATATTGTTACAAGGAAAATTAAAAAAAAATGAAGTCTCTTTTACTAACATAACATAGATTAAGTAAATTTTACTAACACTGATAGGGATTTTGTCCTAAATAAACGTTTTATTATTGTTATTAAGAAGAAAGAAAGAAAATACGTTTATTTGCGGTATACATGACGCAAAAAAGAACATAAACACAAAAAATAAGAAAAGGTTGGGGAAAACATGCGTCACATCCACGCAAAACGGCTATCGCTCAGCATTATACTGCGACCCTATGCAAGACAGAGCCCCAGCGCTGGTTTCCAGCGACAGCCGGCGCTGACGTAATGACGTCGTACGTCGTTATTGTGGTTCTAATGACGAGGTAACGGCATCAAGCTCATTTTATATAGGGTACTGTTACTACAAAAAATAAACTAGTAAAACATTTAGCCGTAAGGTATTGCAAGATTTTGACTACATTCGGTTATATAATGCGACAGGGAGATAGCAACCTTGAAATGCTGGTCGTTGTTGGCAATACCGAAAGAAAAAGGGCACTTGGCCAACACGATGGTCCGACCAAGTAAAAGAAGCAACGTCCTCAAGCAAATTTCACCAGGTGGTGATGGCAACTTTGGACCGGAGTCCATGGAGTTAGATTTTCCGCATAAAGGGGTCCAGTGATCACGATCCTCTGTAATGGAGGACCGATTAAAGAAGAGAGATTGCAAACACAGGCGTGCGAGACTGACAAGCATTTGATTGGACATTACCATAGCATAAGAATACTTGTTATAATCTCTCGGCACTTATTCACGTATATTATAAGAAAACTATGAATTACACGTGGCCAAAAATTTTAAAGATAGCAATAAATCATACTTTAAAATCATTTCATTTATTTTATTTAGAAAAAAAAACAAAACACTTCTGGGTATTTAATTTATTTACCGCTTATTTTGTGTAATACTTTGTTTTCAGCCAAGCTTATAACGATGGTAAATGGCAAGCAGCTCGTTTTGTACCAGGGCTACACGTTCTACAAGAGGTACGAAAGAAAGAAACTTCAGGACAAATGGCAGTGCACCAGCCTACCGAAATGCAAGGCTTTCCTTATAATGGACCAGGACTTGAACATCCACGACGGTTATATTGAACATAATCATAAGAAGAGACAACATATTGAAAGTCATGGCAGATATATTAGAATTTAAAATAAAATTGACTACTTAAATACCGTTGTTTTAATGACTAATGGCAGGAATCTTATGTTAAATTGAAAATCCGTCATTACGAATAAGAGGCTCATGTGTATACCACTTATTTGTGTAATACGTTATTTCCAGCTAAGCTTATCACGATGGTAAATGGCAAGCAGCTCGTTTTGTACCAGGGCTACACATTCTACAAAAGGTATGAAAGAAAGAAACTTCAAGACAAATGGCAATGCACCAGCCAACCAAAATGCAAGTCTTTCCTTGTAATGGACAGTTACTTCAACATCCTCGACGGTTATATTGAACATAATCATAAGAAGAAGCAGCATATCGAAAGTGGTGGCAGATATATTCGAGTTTAAAATATAATTTTCTACTTGAATACTGTAGTTTTAATGAGTAATGACAAGAAGTTCACTATGTATAGGTGTCACTTATTTGTGTAATTCCATATGTTTCCTGCCAAGATTATAATTATGGTCAATGTACTACAAGCATTACGATAGTTAGAACCTTGACAAATGGCACTGCACCACCAAAATGCAGGGCCTTCCTCATTACGGACAGCAACTTAAACACCACGACAGTAACACTGAACACATATAATCATAATAGGAATAGAACCACTTATTGAAAATATTCGTGGTAAATATCGACGCAAGAAAGCAACTTTGTAGTATCCAGAAAATAGAAAATACACCAGAGCCAAAGAACGTTTCTAAAACGTCAACTAGCAGGAGTTGAAAGCTGGTATTTAAAACATATTTTAATGTTCTACTTGACTATCTATTTCTTCGTTATTCTATTTTGTTTGAGTTCTGCGCAGCACGTCTTTTTAAATATATTATCTTTATTAGCCACCATCTTAGTGTTCCCTGCCTTCCTAGCTACATCATCTTACACAGAATCCATCCATATTTTCCTTGGTCTGTCTTCTTGTAGCCATCAACGTTGTCCCATGCAGTTCATTCATTACACAAGTACATCCCGAGACAACAGGCTACTCCACATTTTTCCTATGTTCAAGGCTTCCCTGGTTCTGGGAAGGATTTCAGGCAGACTGCCATAAGCATATGTGCCATAAAGCACCACGATGGACACTACTAGAGAGTATTGTTGCTTTGTAAAAAGTGTGAAGTAGTAGTAGAAGTATGAATTAGTAATCTGAATCGTTTGTGTCTCTATTAGTAGAACAGTCGAACAAGCTATTTGGTATACAGGCAAAAATATTAATATTTCCACCACACTGTCTATATTCATTTTTATTGTGTGTTTAATAACTTTTTAAGATTATGGCATACTTAAGCGATAAGTGATGTAAGAGAATTGAGTACTTTTCGCACACACAAAATTGTTTATTAAAAAAAAAACAACATACAGTCGAACATATACGTCTAAGATTTTGTTTTTTTTTCTCTTCCATCACTTGCTTAAGCATGCTATAATCTTAAAAGTTATTAAGCACCTCCTCCTTTTTGGAAGTCAGCTAAAATTTTGTTACAATTTTAGTACATTATGATTAATTAAAACTTGAAACTGTTTTGCTATATACAACAACAATTTCAGCTAAAATTATAACCCTAGCAAGCGGGAAAAAGAGCCTCTACTACCAAGGTCAAACGTTCTTTATGCACTATAAGACTCAAGACTCAGACCCGTTGGAGCTGCACCCACCAGCCTAAGTCCAAGGCATACCTCTTCGCTAACGAGAAACTCGTCGTCAGCAAGTTTTGTAACAAGCATTCTCATGAACCGAAGAAATTCATTATTAGTAAAGGAATTTATATTAAGATGTCTTAGTTTCTAACGACTACTTTAATTCAAGAGCTCCCTAGGAAAAAGATTCTGCATGGCTGCATTTTCTGTTTTAATATGTTTCGATGAACCGTGAGTATATCAATCAATCAACTTAGCCTATAGCAGTCCACTGCTGGACATAGGCCTCTCCCAGGCTGCGCCACAACACCCTGTCCTCCGCCTTCCTTCGTGAGTATATGGATTTGAAAAACTTCTTTCTGAAATAGAAATTATATTCGACAGTCTATGTGTATGCAATAGGCATACCACAGTCTCAGTTTGTAGAAGATCTTTATTCTCTTTAATACTATATGTGTGATACCAAATAAATAAAACAATTCTTAAGAGAACACGTGCTCTTTCATTTCTCTTCGCCTCCTTACAAAGTGCGGTCTCGAAGAGACTGTTCCGTACATGTCTCAAGTCTTCCCATTCGAAATAAGGTACTTACAACTAACAAGCTTCATAATATGATTCCACTTCAGCATCGTGTTAGGCCTCTTAGATGTCTTGTAACTACTGATGATTCATTTAACTGTTCGTTACTTAAATCACCAATTTAATAATAAAAACAGACAACCTATTTAATAATAACCCCCCCCCCCCCCTCCCTCACTCATAACTCTTTGAATTTGAATAATAAATGTTTTATACGAAATACAGTACCCCTTTGTGTGGTCAGCGATAGTGCAAGCTTAATTTCTTCTTGCCTGTTGTGTAAAAGGGTTGAGGTCTTTTCCTACACCTGCGGGATAATTGCAAATACATTTGCAATGGCAATGGATTTTATTATAACGTTTAAACAATATTCATTGCGTTACATACGTCGTTGGAGTTTCTTGCCGGCTCTTCTCTATAGAAAACGACTAATTGGAACCGTGCACCTAGCTTCTGACGTTTCATAAGTGCCCATGTAGGCATACGTGAAACAAAACATTTTGATTTGGTTAGATTTGTTGAGCAGGAGAAATTCTAAACATAATTATGAAGCAATGGTTCCTTCAAAATCCTTCGGATTGTCATTGAAAATGTGTTACGCAATTAGGGTACCAGTATTTAGGCCCGATTGCATCACATTTAAAACATTATTCTGTCTCTGTCATCTTCAAATGATTGACAGAAAAAGAACTATGTTTTAATACGTTTACCGCTAAACGCATCTAGTGATTTGTGGCGCAAGCGGGCCTTACAGTCCGCGCGCGAGGGCTAGTCACCGCCTGCGGTATGCGGGCGGCGAGAGGGGGGTTTGGAGCAAGCAGCGCGCTCCACCAGTCTGCCGTAGACTGCTGCGGCGGCTACTTGCGTTATTGTTGCGGACGGTCTACTCCATTTCAGAATGGGTCTGCCAATAAAACGATGAATATTATTTATAATGTACACAAGTTTTTTCTCAAGCGAAAGGCGAATAAAGAAAGTATTGAACAAAAAAAATAAAAGAATTAAAATGTTATTATGTTTGTTTTCATTTACCCCAAAAACAGTGTTATTATAATATTATTTAATTAATTATGTTGGCTATTACAACTAACTGTTTTTTAAATGTCTAAAATTTTGTACTAACTCACAATAGTACTAATCCAACTGCTAAATATAGTATGTGCTTCTTGTCAATTTCGGGCACCCCCCTCTCGCCGCTCGCATACCGCAGACGGTGACTAGCTCTCGCGCGCGGACTACAGTAGATAATAATAATAATGTAGTAGGTATTAAAATATAACTTAGAGTCTCAAAACGACTTGTTAACATAATCTTTAATTTTGTAGCGGAGATAATATATACTGTGGGTGGCAGCCGTCTCCTTCGGTATCAGGGATACTGCTACACAAAGACTCCGAGGAGTAAATGGAGTTGGAGGTGCCTTCACACCGGACATTGCTACGCCACAGTTTTTGTGGACCAGAACTTAACTGTGTTTAGGCAACCTAAGGAGCACGTGCATCCTCCTAAAGAGTTCCATAAGACCTCTTCAGGACTTTATAACTCTGATGAACAATTTTCTTGGACGCATAAACGAAAATCCTGAATTGAGAAAAGTGTGGCAGACCCGTATCTGGATTTAGGACACCTCTGCCTAAGCTTTCGGAGATCATGTAAAATAGAAAATGCTTTTCTTAGTCTCTGTGTTAATTTCTTTGTGCCTCCATTTTAAAAAGTTTGAGGCATTTTCCTGTACCTCATCATCTGCCTAGTCTTTTCCCAACTATGTTCGGGTCGGCTCCCAGTCTAACCAGGTACAGCTAAATGCCAGTACTTTACATGGAGTGACTGCCTATCTGACCTCCACAACCCAGTTACTGGGTAACACGATACCCCTTGGTAACTTTCTGGCTTCTAACTAACCGTAGCGACTGTCAAAGATCCACGAATCACTAAAGTGCTTTTCGAGAAACAAAGACATCTCGGTATTTAAAGATGGTCACCCATCCACGGACTGACCTTGACAAGCGAAGCTTAACCTTTGATCGACCCGTGCGGCTATTATAATTTAGCCACGTGGCCCTCATGTTCCTACAGAAGCAAATACAATTTTAAGGCTCCTGCAAACTGGCGCGATATCGCGCGCGCGACACTTTCCATGAAGTTTTCATAGAAATTGTGTTGTTAGTGTCTCTTCGCGCCTGTCTGCGGGAGCTCAATAACGGGCTGGTGATACCTATTTTACATTTCATAATTTCAGCTGAAAGACGTCCACTGCTGGACATAGGCCTTCCCTAAAGAGGGGTTTTGCCATAATCGCCACGCTTGGCGCCTCGGGTTTGCGATCGCAGTATGGTGTCAAAATGCATAAAGAACGCTGCTGCCCATTCCCTAGTAAGTCCCTTAGTCGCCTTTTACGACACCCACGGGAAGAAATGGGATGGTGCTATTCGTTACGTCCGGCACCAAACGGACAATTTTTTATTTAGTAGATAATAATAATGAAGTATTTTAATATAAACTTAAGTCCTTTATTGACCTATAAAAATAATCTTGAACTTTGTAGCGGAGATAATATACACGGTGAGTGGCAGGCGGCTTCTTCGGTACCAAGGGTTCTGCTACACCAAGACTCCGAGGAGTAAATGGAGTTGGAGGTGCCTTCACACCAGACATTGCTACTGCACATTGTCTGTAGACCACAACTTAACAGTATTCAGGCAACCTAAGGAACACGAGCATCCTCCTAAAGAATTCTACATAAACTCTGCAGGGCTGTATAACTGTGATGCACAATTTTCTTGGGCGCATAAACGATAACCTTTCGTTGGGTCAAATCCAAGCTGAGGCCGTAATAAGACGTTTTAGAACCATGATTATTTAAGTGTGAGAGGGAGGTGAAGCTATACAGATAGGATGCACCATCTCTTTTTCTCAACAGAACCGTGATGGATTTAACTAGTGAGATTAATTACTGACAAGAATGAGCTCACACATCCTGCATGGAACTATACATATGATTTTCAGAATTGAGCGAGACTAAACTATTCAAAATGACATTGTTAACGAAACATAAACGTGACCATCTTTTCATATGGCCGAATCTAGCGATGTAAATCTTTGGGATTTAAGACTTCACGATACGGCATCTAAAAGGTATTTTAAGTGATTATTACTAGTGGGTTTAGATGTGATATGAGATAGTTCATTTTTGTCTTTCATTTGATTATGAATGGTCTGAACTGAACTTATGGCTTCACAAAATCAATACAATTATTCACTTAAAATGAGAAACACTGGTTGCATACTCTAAAGCTAAACGTTCCTTGGACGAGAATCAGAACGGTATGTTTCAAGTTAAAAGTAGGTACAATATTTTAATCATTAACACTATCAAGCTTAAACGGCTGAACAGATTTGGATGAAATTTGGCACATGGGTAGACCATGACCTGGATTAGGATATAGGATACTTTTATATATATATATATATAGGATATAGGATTTAGGATAGAGGCCTCTTAACTTATCATTATGTTAGTAGTATAAACTACTAGCTGCGCCCCGCGGTTTCACCCGCATAAGTCTCGATCCCGTGGAAATATCGGGAAAAAAAGTATCCTCTATCCTAATCCAGGTCATGGTCTACCCATGTGCCAAATTTCATCCAAATCTGTTCAGCCGTTTAAGCTTGAAAGTGTAATAAAAAAAAACTAACAAGCTCACTTTCGCATTTATAATATTAGTTAGGATTAAAAAGATATCGAGTTAAAAAGATATTTTTTACATAACATAAATGGAAAGAAAATGAACTGTCTGTATTGCTTTTAATTTGCGTAGGTCAATAATTCAACATTATAATCTCATTCATTATACCTAGTAAGTTGGTATAAATCGATTATATTTACATCATTGTGGGTAGTTTACTTGTTGATCGATGTGTAACAGTAATTTTTAGCTCAATTCATATTCTGTTTTAAAATATTAATTAGTATGTACACACGGCTACACATCAAGCTATACGCTGTTTACGCTGATCTCGCACTGTACGGAAATCCTATACAATGCGAGATCAGCTTATAATGGAAATGTATAGCTTGATGTGTAGCCGTGTGTAAGTACATACCAAATATTTACTATGGAAATAAAAATTAAAGTTATTTAGAAAATTCGTTGTTTAATTTAATAATCTTAAAAAGAACTCAAATATATTAATCAGTATTTAATTAGTAAGTATTGTTTTAATTAAATATTTAAATCGTTAGATGTGCCCTCACCGTACCAAGTCCCGCGAAAAATGGTCCATACCGAGAAGACCACACGTTAATAATGGTGTGTCCATGACAATCAAGTCAAGTCTCTGAGTATTGTGTGTGTCAAAAATGTCAAAACGAAACAGAAACGGGAACATTTTATGACGCGATAGGGCGAATGTAACGATTTAAATCTTTGGTTGTAAATAGCTAAATCAACGGCTGCGAAGGTTCAGATAAAAGTATTATAAAAAACAAAATGAGGAACTATTTGACTCATGTAAAGGGAAATTACAAATAACACAGTTACGAATAGAAAGATGTAATCAACTAACAATTTTAAAAAGGAGGTTTGTATAAGGTACATAAAATACACAAATTGTTCCAAAAAGCTTTAAATATTTTAATCGACATAAAAAAAGGTGGTGGTTATTATGCATTTGGCGCATTTTTTCTAAACGCAATTTACTATTAAAATCATAAACATTTCAGGCGAAATAATAACGACATTGGAAAACAAGACTCTTTTCAGATATAAAGGTTATTGCTATGCGAAGAAAAATGATAATGTAAAAGTCTGGCGCTGTGTTAATTCAAATTATTGTTACTCATCTCTTATTATGGATAGCAAATTAAACGTACTGAGAGAACCTAAGGACCATTTTCATCCCCCGAAAGAGTACCTCAAGGTCAAAAGTGGAAAGTACATCAGCATTCGAAGTCCACATACTTATAATCCAAGGACGAGGAATGATAGATGATCAATTATCAGCAGTCAAGAAAATTGAATTGCGTGAAATTGAAAAATCAATTATGTAACATAAAATGTAAGACTGCTTTGATGTACAAAAGCTTTTTCGGAATTACTCCGAGAATTTATAATAACATTCCTAATTCCATAAGGGTAGGTACTGCCATTGTCAAAATTTAAAATCGTACTGCATAAAAATTTTCTTGACAAATGATGATGACGAATAGACGAGTTTTTAAACAATAACCAGTTATAATTATTAATGCTACATGTAAAATTTTCACATCTGTAATTTTAATGACTATTGGAATGTATGTTTTTATTAGTGACATTTTTAATTTGATTTTTGTTTTAATGACTATTGGAATGTTTGTTTTTATTAATGAAATTTTTTATTTATTTTTGTTTTAGCATATTTATTTTGCATGTTACCATATTATGTGTATGTCTTAAGACAAAACATAGCGTGCTGTTTTATATGTATGACCTATTGTATACCTACCTATGTTTCATAAATAAACGTTATGATTATGATTGAAATGAATGAGTTAATTAGTATTTAATAGACTACAGTCTATTAATTAATTTCTAAGCGTCCGGAAGTGTATTTGTTATTTATCACTTCCGGGCGCTTCAATCAAGCCACCCTGCATTTTGTGTAACTTTTTAGATGTTTCAAATTTGGAAAAGATATGACATTTTAGAGGCATTAGGAACAGGGTGTAAAGTTCTGTGGTGGTTGGTCTAAGGTGTTGTCTGGTAGGCAACTGCCCAACGATTGATGTCGGGATACTGTATATATACTAGTCGCGCGGTAAACTCTGCTTGCGCGATGCAGTATTTTGCGTGACGTCAGTGTGACGCATAGTTCGCATGTGGCGATGTTGATGCCGCTACAACATCAAAATGATGGCTTGTATGAAATTGTATGTCGGCTTCAAAACTGCATAAAAACTTTTTGTCTCATCATTATTTTCATGTTTTAGATTTAGACCATAATACATTTAATATGCTCCGTGGCTCAATTTACGAGCTCGGGAGTGTATTATGAACATACCAGTCAGCCTACGATGCCATTGACTATACTTAGGCCACGAACGCGTGACTGCATGTAAATTCGAACTATAATATAATATTAAATCTAATGAGCGAACGAGTATTTTTATCAAATTTTGAAATCGTTCGAATTTACGTTACTTTTACGCCTCGCGTTCCTGCTAAGCCCACTAGTCGGTATAAAATGCAAACGGTGATAATACCGGCCGTAACTAAACCGCCAGATAAAAACAGGTACATCAACGACAAGAAACAATGACATATAATAATTAAGTACCTACTTAGTCCAAAAATCAAAACTGTACAATGTTTTCGTAAATAAATCAAGAGACTTTGAATCAGAATCAGAACTTTATTTGATATGAATGTAGGTACAGGTATAAGATGTACATAAATTAATCAGATCGGCTACAGTCTACCTTAAGGCTTCTCATACCAGCGCGACTTGTCGCGCGACGCGACACGGCACAAAGGCCCCGCGTGTCACGGGACGAGCGGTGCCTTTGTGTCGCGTCGCGTCGCGCGACAAGTCGCCCCGGTATGTAGAAGCCTTTACGGCGTGCAAATTATTATATAAATTAAATAATTAATACAAACAAAATAATGTCAACACGTGTGTGTGGGGTGTTTGGTAGAAACGAATAACGTTTGTGAAGTTTTTTGCTACGGTCTTGAAATATAATTAGCCAAAATATGTTAAATAAAATTTATTTTATTATATTATTTATTGGAATTCATAGTTTTCCGCTCCAATGTCTAAAACTTTCGTTCTTATTTCTTTTTCATTCCTTCTTATTAGTTTTGCCTATGACGGTAAATAAAATACATCTCGTCATTACTACCAAAAATATTGTTTTTTTTTTCTATAGATTATTTAAGCGTTAGGATATTTTACCATCCCTTAGACCTCACAGTAATCAACTCATGAGTTCTGTGTAAAATACTGAAACCAAGAAAAGAATACTCAAAAAATTACTTGCTGAATTTGGCTGACCTTAGGACTGAAATTACAGAAAAACTTTGTACATACACACGACCTAACCAAAGAGGGAGACAAAATTCAAGCAGGAGTCAGGAAGAGCCTCCAGTTAAGCATAGAAAAACATAACACATAGTTCCTGCGTCAAATATCAGGTTCGATAATATTGGCCATAACCAAAAAAGAACAAATAAACGTATGCATTGTAAGATGCGGAATTGCAAATTGTTGACCTCAATTATGTGTTCTAAATGTAAAGTTTACTTGTGCAGTAACAAAAAAAGTGTTGATTGTTTCAATGATTTCCATAAATACTAGCTAATAAAGAAACGTGTTCCAAATAACTAAATTATAGTTTTTTACACCCTCAACTTACACATATTACATAAAATAATAAAATTAAAACCACCTACGATTTTTTTTACCTACTCCTTATTTTAATCTAACATAAAACAATTTTTTTTTTAATCAACACAGTCATGCTGTGTTTACACAAACAATTTAAGTTATTTTTAGTTTTAAGAAACCCATTTTGAACGAATACTACAACAGCATCATTTCTTACAGTGCAACTGATAACAACGGTTCAGGACAAATTGCTGTTAAAATACAAAGGACACTACTACTCCAAGACTCCATACTTGAAAAAGAGATGGCGCTGTATCAATACCAACAACTGCTACGTGGGCGTCATCGTCAACAACGACTTCTCCATCAGAAAGGAGCCAGGCGAACATTGCCATCCCCCCAAAACATTCGTAGAAACTGAAGATGGAAGGTTCAAACTTATCAAGGATAATCTTAACAAATTATGCGACTATATTGTTTATGAATACTGATGTTATTAAAGCAGTCTAATGTCTTTTGTCGCTATTTTGGATTTGTATCGTCATTGAAATCATTTTGAAGTTTGATGCGGTATCAAAATGTTGCTCTATTTTAGACCAAACATAATTATTTCATGAACAGCTTGGGTTTGCTAATAAAGCGGCGTCGTCAGACTACAGTCGCAAAATGACCGCATATTTGACATTAATAATCGAACACCCACACGTCATTTTCATAAAAACCGTCAATTTGCGGCCGATATATGAAGGCACCGCTGTCTTAGGAAACCCAAGCTTTAAATGGCAGAATTGATTTGACGAAATCGTTATTCTTGACCAACAAAGTAGTTTGTATAATGTTAATATTTTGAATGACCATTGAATTAAACTGAACACAAATAAATTAACTATACTAAGTCAATGACGATGACCAATTATTACTTAGACTTCTCGTGTCAAGTATTCATTTAGTGCTAAAAAAGGGGCAAGCTGGAAAGTCTTCCGGGTGTTTTGAAAATTGGTGATTTTATTGATTTCGATGTTCTGTTTTCGAATTTTCATTTATTTTTCAAATAAACTGTTTTGGGCGCCATTTTTCCAATATGGTGGCGCGAGTGGCAAAGATACGAGGTAGCAAAGTGAACATTCCAAAAGAGCACATTGGAATCAATAAAATCACTCATTTTCAAAACTCCCGGAAAACTTTCCAGGTAAAACTACCAAATGACTGGACTTAATAGAACTTAGTAAATATACTGAATCAGATTAATCACTGACTTGCGGTAGTGACATATCTTTTAATTTTAATGTTTCTTTATTACTTGCTACATAATTAGATTAAAAATTTGGTAACGGGCTGAACATTTTTTGAAATTGTAGTCGCTTTTTTTCTTTTGCTAAAAATTGTGTGTTTAGATTATTTAGATTAGTAACTTTAATTAAGATACTAATATAGAAATACACTAGATATTTTTACTTAGTTAATGTGAGTTAAATAATGTTTTAAATGTGGTAATTAAAAATAACACAATTAGTATTGGATGTTAAATTTTGTCGTTGTTTGACTAAACACATGACTTAGGGCCTCCTTTACCACCCTCATGTAAAGTGTCGAGTAGGCTAATCGTCAGTTTAAGTACCCCGTAACTTCACACGCGTACGAATTTCACGACGTTCGAGTAGCACTACTCATAAGATTAATTGACCCATAACTTACTTTGCACGTCATCCGCCAATTAGCGTCTTTACTTGTCGGTTAAATATTTAAAAGTTGTCTTTTGTCATTTTGTGCATATATTTACCAACGATTATCTTAAAATAAATTAATCAAATCGATTTATTTCATATAATTTTTTTTTTTTTGAGAAACGTTGCCCCACACTAGGAATTTCTCCTGTATTGTGGGTGCGTTTACAAACATTTAAACTCACATACACAAACAGCCAGACCCGGAACAACTACTTGTAGGTCATACAAATATTTGTTCCGTGCGGGAATCGAACCCGTGACACGCAGCGCAGCAGTCAATCGCTTAACCACTGCGCCAACCGTGTCGTCATTGATCATCAGTTGGATGAATAGAAAATTTTACGACGCAACGAATACCGAGGATTCGTGTATATCTTATTTTTTCCACGTTGTACGAGTAGCATCGCTTTATTTGTTTTCTAGTACAGCTTGTATTTTTGTACAAGCGATACCAAAATGTCCCTCTCATATAAAGAAAAGTTTGAACTTCTATCTCATCTTATTGCTTTATCCATGATAACATGTAGATAAGAAGCCATTTATAAATAAATAAGTTCATTTATTTCAGGTAAATACACTAATTGCCAAACATAGATTCACAGAAATCGAAGTAAATAAGATAACATCAAAATAGATCAAATAAAAAGACCTAATTGGATTTAAATTAAATCAAATAAGAATATTTTTTTATTTTTTTTTATTTATATTAATACTTTCTCTCCGACGCTGATACAGCAAAACAATTGAAGTACTAAATAACAAATTAAAATTGCATGCTTATATTTTTTACACGATTATAAAACCAACCAATGCAACAAGACACAAAAACACACATGACAACAAATGACAACTGCAATGACGTTTGACGTACCTAATATTGAACGAATGTAACGTTTAATTTGATACGCCATTCACTTAACCGGTAAGTTGTTACTTGCTAATTAACCTTAATCGGCAAGAAACTAATCAACGCTTTACTTAAAGATGGTGAACGGGGCCCTTATTAATAATAAGGGTCCTAATAATTATTTTATGTTTCTAAGGGCTGCCGCAGACTGGCGCGGAGCAACAGCGAGACGCGACCTGTCTGCGGGAGCCTTTACTCATCGTATATGCATGCAATAGCTATTGCATCATTCTGTCAAGGTTATATAATGTTATGTTAGTTTAACCGCACTCTAACAATATGGTTAATATACTCGTAACATATTATTGAACACTTTTCATCAGTTCGATGATGTGGCCACTTTGGACTAGCAAATGGGCCAGTCACTTTTTATGCATTTAGCGAGTGGCCGCCACTGGCAACTCGTGTGCTGCGAGCCCCTTCAAAATGTATGAAAAGTATTTAACGTTGCTGACCACTGGTAGCAGTCACAAAATTAAATGATTTTTATACGTTTTTTTAAATCGCGAGCGTTAAAAAGTCACCCGTGCGTAATAATACCTAAGATGATTATATGTAATTAAAATATTAATGCACATAATCCTGTACTTCTATACTGTTTTGACAAATAAAAAGATCATAAAATATTAGTTGCTATAATTTAGATTAGATTGTTTTCGGCTTTTTGAGTAAAATTCATGGGATTTATTTTACTAACATGTGAAAGGTGTAATATAATTTTAAGTTTTTATCACATTAACTTAAACCTGTTTTAAACCTGTTTTAACAAAATCACATAGGCGTACTTTTATTTTTGAGATAATTTGTGCACTTCTCGTCATACTGTATCGAGAAAATAAAAATTAAAACCACAAACCGATTAAATTACGCCAGTTATCTCAAAAATAAATTATAATTAACTTAAATTTTGTTTTATAATAAATTTAAACTATAATGATGTCAGTTTATGGCATTTTTCAAAAATGATGTAGTATTTTATTTTTATGTGTGATTGTAACTAAATTAGTCTTTAATGATTTAAGGCTGCGTGACTTGTCAAAGAAATTTATAAAAGAGCCACCTTATAACTTGCTTGGCTATGATATTCAATAGGAAAACTTTTTTTAATTAATACTAAATAGGTGCCGATGTTAATATAAAGTAGGAAGAGTGGCTTTCAATAGTTGTTTTAATAACAGCTTATTATTAATCTCAGTAATTAAATACAGTCACGCAGTCTTAGTTTTATCTTCATTGTATATTTAGTTTTCGCGTAATAAAGTCCTATGCAATCATTATTGTTTCATTTTCCCTTAAAACCGTTTTTGGGTTCCGTACCAAAATGGTAAAAAGGGTCTGTCTGTCTGTCTGTCACACCTGGATATCTCAAGAACTACTAATGCTATCAACTTAAAATTTAGAATGGTTTTAGATGACGTTTGCCCAACTATTTCGCAAGCAAGAAAGAATTTAAAAAACATATATCTTTTTTGCAAAAGGGACTGAAAGGGGGTCTTAAAAATTAAAATGGGGCTACTAGGCATGTGGGGTATTTTTTTTTTTTTAGGTAGCATAGATTTCGACTTTTGATGAAAAAGTTAAAAAAAATACCGTTCCCCCCCTTATTTCCGAAGTTTGCAGAAATAAAAATCTGAAATTATTCTATATGATAGAAGCTTATGTAAAGATTACAGGAAAAACAAAAACGATGTCTCTATTCAGAGACATTTACTTGTTGATGATTTCTGAAAAACTGTGCTATTTAGCACAGTTTTTCAGAAATCATCAACATCATATATTCGTACGGAACCCTCGGTGCGCAAGTCCGACAAACTTCGGAGATAAGGGGGGGTACGGTACGGTATTTTTTTTAAATTTTTCATCATAAGTCGGACACTACTGCCTAAAAAAAAAAATTTAATATGCAAACAGCGCTCTTTAAGACTCTTTCAGTCCCTTTTGCAAAAAAGATATATTTTTTAAATTTATTTCTGGTTTGCAAAATAGTTGGGCAAACGTCATCTAAAACTGTTCTAAATTTCAAGTTGATAGCATTAGTAGTTCTTGAGATATCCAGGCGTGACAGACAGACAGACAGACTTAGTCTCACCATAAGAGTTCCTTTTTACCATTTTGGTACGGAACCCTAAAAATATACCAATCAGCACTTGTAAAGCGTAAGTATCCGGTAGACACCCCTGGGCAAAGTCCATCTCGGACTAAGCTAATTAATACATAACTTTTAACCTTAATTCGATATGCCCAGAAAACCCAGACATAAGTACAATACGATTGACTCCTTAATAAAACTGAGATCACAAAATACTTTAAATAATGCTAAAAGGCCATTACATTGCAGCAGGACAACTATAGGCGAATAATACCAGCCTATTATTGTCCCACACTAGGGGGGCTACTCCGAAGTATCGGCCGAATGTTCGGCCGTCTCTTGACTTCCAAAGTTTCCCTATTTGATTTTGAGTCCTTACCCGACTTCAAGACACGTTTTTGACTTTGCTTTATTTCTATGATTGTCGTTTTATTCTGTTTCGCCGTAGTTAACCATGGTTAGCCGTAGTCAGGAAACGGCCGAACATTGGGAGTAAACCCCCTGGGCAAAAGGCTCTTCTCATACAGAGATGACATCCTAAGTAATATTATAAATGCGAAAAGTAAGTTTGTTTGTTACCTTTTCACGCCTAAACCACTGAACCGATCATTCTGAAATTTTGCATAAATGATGGCAGGTGTACAGAAACGGACATAGTGTACCTTTCATCCCGGAAAAAAGTTCTGTTCCCGAGGAAAACAACAATAACGTTCTTATGATAATAGATGGCGCCACGTGTCTTTCGAATCATTATTGATTATTATATTATTATTATAGAAACTTGAATAGTGAGTTATGAGTTTTTTGCCGCCAAACAACAAGCAGTGTACAACCCGAATTGGTTGTCAAATTCTAAATTAACGCGAGCGAAGCCGCGGGCAAAAGCTAGTTTTATTAATTAATCAGCATAGGCACCTACTTATCGTAAGACTCCCTCAGGCTAGGTGGATGATCTTCCTAGGCCAGTAGTTAGATGAGAATAGCCGAAGATCGAGTTAAATGGCGTGCGTTTTTTTTTTTTAAACATTGCCTCACACTAGGAATTTCTCCTGTATTGTGGGTGCGTTTACAAACATTTAAACTCACATACACAAACAGCCAGACCCGGAACAACTACTTGTAGGTCATACAAATATATGTTCCGTGCGGGAATCGAACCCGCGACACGCAGCGCAGCTGTCAATCGCTTAACCACTGCGCCAACCGCGTTTGGAGAGGCCTATGTCCAGCAGTGGACTTCTATAAACAAATGATGATGGTGACAAATTAATACCCAACACATTTTATTTTCATTTTTCAGCCACATACAAGGAGATGAAACTGTGTAATGGAAGGAAGTACTTGATGTATAAAGATTATACATATACATTTGGGTTTAAGACAAAAATTGGGTCCAGATGGCGTTGTACCAGTACCGCTGAGTGTAAGGCTTTCTTGGTAGTGTTGAACAATGGAGAGCTATTGAAAGCATGTGGTGGTCATTCTCATAAGCCTCCGAGGTACCATCTTTATACTGATGGAACTTACGTCAGGATTTAGGCTACGGATTATTTTTTAGTTTTTTTTTTGTACTGTTTACTAGATATAGAAGATGTGGTTCGAAAACGTCCTAATTGGGACGTATTTGTTAGTCTGTGATGCCAACATTCGGTGATGTTTACATTCACGCGCAATTGACAATGACAACACTAGCTGTCTCTTTTTTTCTTGTTGTTTTTAACAAGCCATCTCTTTTCTATCATTTTTACTTGTAGTGAAATGTAAAATGAATGAAAAGTGGGTATGTGTGCTGCCGCTGCTGCGTGGTTTGTGTTTTTCGCGTCGCGTTGCGTCGGTTGTTTTGTGAGTGTATAACATATCTGTTTAATATAATATCATTGGTTCTTTGCCATCATAATTGTCGGTATGATTTCCATAAGTAACATGTGTATTCATTATTATGTATTTTAATAATTTTGTCATTTATAGATAAGTAATGTTTTTCTCATTGAATTATATAATAATTTCAGCTAAATCAATATTTTCAAACCAACACCTCACATCTCGTCCCTAGTCTTAACAATATTTTTAATGAATTTAGTTTAACACATTATTTTTTCATTAGGCTTGTGTTTTTTTTTTTCAGACAATAAAGAACCAGAATCTACATACACTGAAGAACCAGAACCTACAAGCACTGATGAATCAGAACCTACATGCACATCTGGCAGAAAACCGCGAGCCAAGCCGAAAGACAAGACACACACAGAAGCAGTACTCCGAGATGCTTTAGTGGAAGTTCAATCTAAAGAATTAACCGTAAGAGAAGCTGCAAAGCTCTACCAGATAGCCACTATAAGAAATTCACACCTATAGTAAATCATCAGTCACTATAATACCTTTACCGGTACAGTCATTATATCTTCACCCAAAAACCCAACATCTTCAAAAATATCTTTGTTTTTTTTTGGCAGCTGAATGCATTGCTTATATTTTTCTATTTTATTTTACTACAGTTTATATGGTTATCTATTTTTAGGACTTGCAGCTGCTATTGAACAGTACTTTAGAAGGAAAAGGATTGTTAAATCTAGACAAAACTATTCCGCTAAACAATGCAGCACGCCTAAGTTTAGTGAGAATCATTGGAACTTCGATACTACGGCAAAACCCTGAACAAATAGTTAGATGTACAGTTTATGCTAATTGGGCGAGAGCAATAACTAGTGTATTTCCCCTTGAAAAGCCTTCTGTATATTTTCACACTAAAATAGTTGAATCTACACGTGGCGTTATTACAAGATTGGCTGGTAAATTACCAGACCAAATTCACAACCTGAAGCGGAAATACAGGGATTCTGGTCTAGTGGAGAAGCGCCGGCGAGTTTCCAGATCTTCGAAGGGGATCGCGAAGTCTCTAAGCTTACGTTTACCAGACGGTATTATAACTGATGAGGAAGATGCAGAAGAAAAACTATTGTGGCTTAGAAACTCTTCTGAGCCTTGGACAGCTGTGGTACAAAAGTGGATAGCGACTACACAGTCAAGGCTAATTGCGTCAAAAGAGTTTACCATTACTCAATATTTCAATGAATATCCAGCACTTAAAAAACCCAAGGGATATCTGCTGGTAAGTTCAATAGATATACCCCCAAAAAGTAAAGCTTCTTTAGGCTCGTTTAACTTGTGGGGAGTAAGCTGGTGAATGCACGAGAGCGTTACGGAAGTGACGAGAGCGTTACGGAAGTATAAGTAGTATTACTATTTCTCAGTTTTACTTCAGTCGTGTGGTATAAAGCACACGTATTTTTTATTGTTATGGAACATTTATATCCACATACGTATATTTACATGCATAGAACCATAACCCTTCCTTTTTTGGGTAGTCGGGGAAATCAGTTAAAAATAAACTTTCGCTTTTACAATGTTAGTAGTGATAGATAAACAGAATTGTATTACAATTGTACAGTGGCTGTTGTAATCTTTCAAGTTATAGGTAGAATTGTTGTGTCAATAATAACATTAAGTTTTTTTTGTACTTATCTGGTTCTTCGATGCCCTAACCTTAACTTTTTCATTTGTTCACAGCTACAAAAAGATTTTGAACACCTGTATACACTTCAGTATACCGATATAACGGAATCTTTCCCATATTTAAAAGGAAAAATCTTTGACTTAGCTAAGAGGCGCAGGACCAGCACCAAAGACAAAAATTTTGAAATTCTTATAGCTCATGAGCAGGGTAATATTTTTAATTAATACGTATATTTTCTTAATCGGTTACTTATTTATTATTTTGAAAAATACTGTAACTTTTCAACTCACTGCTGTCAATAAAATTTGTGCCTTTTGTTAGGTATTTGTTTGAAAATATTGTTATTTCCTTTTTAGGTTCAGAGGAGACATCAAACATAGCTGCTTTGATGCTTATACCATCTCTCATGCCAGTAACGAGCGTACGCCTGAAGAATGCGGTGACAAAGATTTGGCGTCCTTCAAAGTCGGAGGCGAGGGCTGGTTTTATCCTCCACGTTCAAAATGACTCCGACATTAATACCGCTGTTACAAGTAAGCGAAAGAAATTTCAGGAGTATGGGCTAACTGTGCAACCATTCATAATCATTGTAGGAGACTCTCTTGACAATATCACAACATATTTTGTTGTAATTAATGAAGTGTTTTATGCAGTTTGTAACATACTGTCTGCAATAAGTTTATGCTTCAAGATAACATGGGTTGTAAACGCTCACTATCCAGTTGAGTGCCATGGCACATGGATGTTTATTCAAAGCGCTTTCTTTAAATTCAAGACTAAATTTGATAGCAGTTCCACATCCGCTCTTACGCTGTTGGGTGAGTTAGGCATTGATTGATTTGAGTTGCAAGTTGTAACAAAGGTATTTGCAGTCTAGTTTTTGACTGGTCTTTCGTTTATACATTTTGTAGTAACTTAGTAGATACTGTTACCATAATGGTTGTTTGTTTTTTATGTAAACATATATATATTAGATTTCAAAATACTCAGGGACCATTTCAAATTTAAACATAGTGGCCATGAGTTTATTGAATACTTTTGTTGTGAAGATCAATGTGCTAGACTAGATTATTTTATTTATTTAACTCTTACAAAAGGCAATTATAAAAAATGACATTTATCTAGAAGTGAATGTAACCCTAGAAGTAATTTAGCAATCAGCAATGTTGGAGATGATAGTGTTTATAACCCTTTTTTTTCTAAAGAAATATTATGGCATATTTACAAATAGGTACTATAATAAGTACTTTTTAGTCAATTTAAATCAATCAGCCTAGCCTTTTCCCAACTATATTGGGGTCCACGTAATGTCAGTATTTTACACGGAGTGACAGGATCATCAACTGAACAGAGTGGATAAATGAGTTACATAACTCATTTATCATGTCATTATTCCAGTTTGTCGTGACGCGATAAGTGTAACATGTATGTCATTTTCCAAAATCTGAATGTATACAATGTCTGTATTCGAATGATTTAAATAAATGTGTACCTAAATCATTTCGGTTTGAAGTTTATGAGTGCAATTTTTTTATTGCCACACCATTGAACCTGATCTTTTTTCATAAAGCCTTTCATAATGCGACTATAATCTTTATGAAAAAAGGTCAAAACATTAATTGACCTCTTTCTAGCAAAAAATGGTCGCGGCCATTAAACTCACGGTCGCTGTTTCTATCAATATCGTTGGTTAACTCAACATGCAAATTGTTTGGAGTTGAGCATTTTACCCACCATGTACTTGAGGTCTAAGCACCCAATATAACTTGATTGAGTTTACTGTGAGAACTTATCAAGGTGCCTAAAATTGAAAATTTCAAAAAATTTATTTATTATAACGTATAAACTTATTATTTTCCAGTTGTAAAGGAAATGCTGTTGGAAAACGGTAGAAAATACTACATGTTCAACAAATACACGTATACGTTTAGATGTAAAACTAGGACAGGGTACAAATGGCGCTGTACCACCACGTCTGGATGCAACGCGTTCATCTTGATTAATTTACAAAATGAGATTTTGAGGGTATCCGGACATCATTACCACGACCCGCCGAAGTACTATACTACGGAAAATGGTAGGTATTATAAAATAAAATAGTAAAAAGAACCTTTGTGACAGGTTCCGTTTTCCCTGAAGGTCGTAAACCCAAGTTTCGACCTTCAAGGAAAACGGAAAATGAATAAAGTTATCCTACTTAATATTATAAATTTATGTGAAAGCATTGATGTATTAAAAGCGTAAATACGGGACTTAGTAACAGCGGCTGGTCCTAACAAACTAAGTGATGGCCCGTAGTTGGCACTCAGTCGCGCACGGGATATCGTTGATCAAACAGCTCCATAATTACAGTTTTTTGTGATAAATACGCATCTAAATGACTTCTTGTGCAGCTAAACAGTGTTTTAATAATACAAGGAAGAAACATAAGACACACGTGATTACTTACCACTCGTAAGTACAGCCAAAAATGTTAACTTGTTGAAAATTATAATAATATTTAATGTTTGCTTCGCCATGTTTGTGAGAGCGAGATAGATATTACAAACATGCGTGAGAGACACGATAATGCGCGAGTTGCGAGACTTATTGGCAACGAGTACTACGCGATTTCGCTCGCATGACAGCGCCGTCTTCTATATCTGTTCTTGTCTATCGGTAACTGTAGGTTTGCGACTGTGATCACACTGATCACAGATGTGTGAGTTTTGGTGCATGTAGTCGTGCGCCGAGCCCAGGTTTACTGACTGCGATGTTAGCGCGTAACATATCTTCCTCCTTTTAATATATCAATGTTCGAAAGTCTGTTTCTTTGAATGTTTGTTGATAAATCATGCCTTAACGGCTGAACGGATTTGGGATGCACACTGGTAGAGCATGACCTGGATTAGGTTGGGTCATAAGCAGAGATCGGATATTCGGATACATATTTACCTAAAGTACGTTTTTTTCCCGGCAAAGGATACAAAGTATGGAAACGGCTTCTTAAAATATATTTTTATTCCGGGATCGCGAGGTTTCAGTAATAACAGTGTGTAGGTAAACAATTTTGTATTCCTAAGTATAACAAATATGTCTTGTCTATTTAGAACTAGGCAATAATTTTGTGGAAAATATAACACTTTTAATATTTCTTCAAACCCTTTTATTCTAAAAACCCTTTTTGTAAAAAAAAATAAACGGCTTCCAAAAAACTTCTTTGATTCTGTATTTTAGTTTTCGGCCACCAACTTCCGAAATCAAAGTTTTTTTTCTCTTTGTAGTGTTTTTTTGGAAGTCGGTTATTTTTTTTTACAAAAAGATTTTTATTTTTCACTTTTTAGTGGGTCAGTTTTGTAATTTATCTAAGTTACAATAGCCTAATGTCAACTGCTCATCACCTTTTACAAAATATTGCTATTCCCGATGCTGGGACGTTAATTGTTGAGGACTTCTAAGAACCAGGCGAACTACCACTCACCATATGCATTGTGACGAGCATAAATTGCTTAGCAACATATGTTGTTTCGGTGGCCATCTGTCTCCATCATCAGTTTCACTTCACCAAATGGTGATTTTTGGGAGCAAATGCACGAGTTACTATAAAAAATACGCAAATCGCCATAGGTTTGCCTATAAAATTCGAGGGTTACCCTTGATTTCCATGAGATCCCTTTATCAGATTCTGATTTGGTGGCAATGGGACCACCTCGGGAGCATACCCTTTCAAACAAAAAAATAATTTTCAAAATCGGTCCATAATTGACGGAGATATCGGTGAACAAACATATCATCAACGTCAGTCCTGGAAACCGACACTTTTTCCCGTACCGAAGCGCACTCCATACTAGTCAACTCTCAAACTTTAGGTGAATATGCATCCGAATATCCGATCTCTAGTCACAAAATACTTTTTATCCCGGTAGTACAGTCTACGTTGGGATTTTGGCAATAATTCCTTCTGCACACGTGACTTCCCTGGTACACACAGCTACACATAAAGCTATACATTTCCAATATACGCTGATCTCTCATTGTACGAAAATCCTACGCAATGCGAAATCAGCTTAAACTGGAAATGTATAGCTTGATGTCAAACTCAAACTCAAAACATTTATTTCAATTAAAGCTATTACAGGCACTTTTGAATTGTCAAAGCGTCGGTCATCATTTCAGCCGAAAGACGTCCACTGATGGACATAGGCAAAAGGGGGGGGGGGGGGATTTGCCATCATCGCCACGCTTTGCAGGCGGGTTGGCAATCGCAGTATGGTTTTAAAAATGCATAGAGAACGCTGCTGCCCATTCTCTAGTAAGTCCCTTAGTCGCCTTTTACGACACCCACGGGAAGAAATGAGATGGTGCTATTCTTTACGCCCGGCACCAAACGGAAAAGAGTCGGTCAGTTAGTCAGAAAGTTGAAGCTATTTGCCCATTCCAAAACGTAGATCTCTATGGAGAAGAACAGGCAAGAAACTCCAAGGACACTCTTTTGATGTGTAGCCGTGTGTACCTCATTAATGGCATACTATGTAAATGTCTAATGACTGCTCTGAAATTACGATGTTAATTTTTATTTTATGTTTTATTTACTATCTTGACATATTTTTTTCATTATTTGACATTATATACCTTTACAAATTTTTTATTTCAACAATTTATTAGTGGCTTTTGTGAACTGGATATTAATTCAGATTTCTTACAATTGTAATGGTAATCATGTCATTTGGTTTAAATAGGATTTAATTATTTTATTAATATTTTATATAGATTATTTTATAATTTGTGAATGTAAGAACGTTGTAGGCTTAAGACTAGATATGTAGACCATTTTATATTTGTTTAAGTAACTGTTTTTTGTTGATAGGCCTACACTGTCCTCAAATACCTATTAACACTGTGTAACAAGAAAGAACAAGAAGAAGAAATAACAAGAACATTTTTTACAAATTGTTCTTGTTCTTTCTTCTGCTTCTTAAAAAAAAAAAATCTGTTTATTTCATGCTTTTTGTAAATTAAATATAGCGCTTAATCTAAATACAATAAGATTATGTGTGCTTTATGCTTATTTCACATAGTTACTCACTTAAATTTATGGCTGAGAACCTACACGCTGACATCCTCCACTCTATACTTCCCCACAGTAAAGTAGGCTTTTAAGATATTTTTAATTTGTGTATGTTTTTTGTCTTCTAATTTTTTGGCAATTTTCTTTGGTAGTTCATTTAGAATGGCAGGAAAGGCGTACGTTCAGGCTCTCTTACCATATTCATTATTCATCTTTGGTAGTTTATATGTAGGCAAGTACATAGGAAACAACCAATCGGAACTGGCTACTACTGACGCCTAGCTTCTGACGTTTCATATGTAAATAAAATATTTTGTGTTGATTTTGACCGCACGTCGATGATAACACTGAACTTGAGCTAGTCTACCGTAGTACGGAGTTCCAGGCCAGGTTATTCTGTTTCTGTTAGCACTGTCCTACCTCCTGCACGATGGGATAATTTCCAATCCTCACGCGGGCGATGCCGCTGGTAAAAACAAATAGTGTCAAAAAATTTGGACACCTCTTTCTAGGGGATCTTATGTTATAAGTAATTAGGATTTTAATATGATTGAGAAAGCTTTTGTATGGAACGCTATAAACCTGTATTCAGTGCGTTTCTAGAAATACTATTCATGGTTTTATAAAATATTTTTTAATTTGTAGATAGGTACCGCCGCACCGTGTGGCTAAACGAGGAATCTACTTCAATTTATAGTCTTTGTTTAAAATAAAATATTATTTTGATATGTGATAGTTTTTTATTTTACCATCCTCGTAACTTTTCGCGTTTGCTTTTATACCAATTTTGATGATCGTTTTTGTTTCTTTTATAAAAGGGTAGCTCTAAGAGGATTTGACTCAAAATAATAATGTCGGTTATCGTCGCCTTGTTAAGGCGACGATAACCGACTTTTAATGATTTTATACTGAAGATCACGTCTAAACGAGTAGTGCTAATGATTTGAAAAAAAAATATGTTAAATTAGAGCATTTTCTCAATAATTTAATATGTGAATATTTTAGATTATATTTATATTACATTGTGAAATTAATTTGTAAAGTTATGTCTAACGCGGATAAAAAACTGATAATGGCGCAAAATCTACCAACCGTATTTTTCTGAAACCTTCACCAATTTAAAGATAATTTAAGTATTGATCTTTTAGTATACGCGTTTTATTAAAATACCTTTTGTTTTGTGTTTAATAAATAAATAATGCGTCAAATTGGGGACAGAGCTCCTTGATGGGCGAGTCCTAGTACTAGCTCAACGTACGACGCGTTGCGTGAGCTCAGTACAGAACACGCAATCTAACCACTCAAGGTCGCTGGCATATATCTGCGTCTTAAATACAACCTAGAATGATCTTCTTCTATAAGTTTTCTTTGGAATTTACCTATTGATTTTAGTAATTAAACTCATGTTCCCTAAAATTTATCGTAACCATGTTTCTGTCTGTGAGGCGTGCACTTTTGGACTTTCCAAAATTTTCATTCGTGCTATTACATATTAAATATACCAAATGATTGTGATGATGTCATTCTGTAACGTTCTCTCGATTCCTATAAATGTACTTACATATATATGTTGGTCCGCCCCTGAAACTGAACTTGCTAATAAATAAAATTAGTTTATTGCAAGTGTGCAAGTCTGCACCAAACTCTTTATGATATTTTACCTTTTTATACCTTTTGTCTATGTTTTCGCTTTTTTTTTGGTTTTTATTTTGATTAGCAAAAATATACTTTTGTTTTACTACCAAGAACCAGCGCCTTTTAATTTCGGTAGTTAATAGCAACATTGAACTATTCAAGGCCAGAAGGTTGCATGTATGTGTTGAAGGATCGATATCATCCCGAACATAGCTATCCACATTCTACAATCAGTACCAACAGTCGAGATATAAAGGTTGTTTTATAAATGAAAACTGATTGCTTTTTTGGCTTTATTTTTAACTCACCACGCCCATCTATATAGTTCACCCCATTTTCGTCTTATATGATTGGCGGTTTACAATAGTATTTTTTAATCAATCCAAGATGGTTACGAAATATCTTTCTGGATAGCATGAAAGAATATTACATAAGATCATGCGCCTAATCCCCAAAGGGTAAGGCAGAAGTGTAACTATTTTAGTAGGTACACCCACATCTCGCCAGCTATGGCTATATTGTCTATTGTAAATACAGCAGTATCTTCAAGAGACTTTCTGTTTGTACAGCAGCTCCATAAAGTCTCGGTGAAATGTAGTAAAGAAAGGAAGAAAAATCTGTTGGCTTTAAAAAGATAAACTTTTACGTATGAATTTTTCATCACCTAAATAAACATTATCATTTTGCAGTTCCAAAGGAGATGCTGCTGGTAAACGGTAGGACATACTACATGTACAACAACTATACTTATACCTTTAACTATAAAACTAGGAATGGGTACAAGTGGCGATGTACTACCACGTCCAAATGCAACGCGTTCATCTTGATGAATGAGCGAAAAGAGCTCTTAAAACTAGCTGGAGACCATAACCATCTTCCGCCGAAGTACCATGCCAAGGCAGATGGTAGGTTCGTTAGACTATGAATTTTGAATTCAAAATCTGAGATAATTATCAAGTTTTGTAACAACAAACTCAATCCTGTACATGACAAGGTTCAAATTCCATTGCAACCAAAAGTTTGGAACCTTTTTAGAGTTCATTATCTGAGATCATAAATTGAAGTTATATATGAAATCCCATCAAAACACGTGTTCAAAATATTGGTCAAACGTTTCGAGCAACTATTTTGATGGGTTTTTATATCATAACTTGGATTACTTTCGTGTACAGAAAGTTGCGTACCTACAGTACTTATGTTTTAAAGAAAAACATTTTATTATTTTGGAAATTAAACTAAGTATTCTTCACTCTATCAATATAATGCGTTCAGGACGTGTATATGCTCTTTAGCTCCTAATTACATTTAATTAAGTGTTAAAGATTAAGTTATTAAGGATTAAGTTTTTCATTTTTGCTATTGCCCTCGTGTGTTTTAATTTTTTAATTTGAACTTGCTAATAAATAAAATTAGTTTATTGCAAGTGTGCAAGTCTGCACCAAACTCTTTATGATATTTTACCTTTTTATACCTTTTGTCTATGTTTTCGCTTTTTTTTTTTGTTTTTATTTTGATTAGCAAAAATATACTTTTGTTTTACTACCAAGAACCAGCGCCTTTTAATTTCGGTAGTTAATAGCAAGTAACAAGACTCATAAACAGACAGGATAACAAGAACAGACAAAAACGCAAGGTAACAATATGTCTGCTGCAGTATTACCGGATATAAAGGCAATCCAGTCTGTTGGCGATCATCGCCAGGACGCTGTTGGCCCTGCCCCGCACTCTGCGCACCGCTTGCGCATCGTCGCGTGAAAGCAGTCGGTTTGCGCCTCCACGGTCATGCCCGAGGCACTGCAGTGGCGGGGCAGCCCCAACACCGCCCCTAAACGCGGAGGGCACAGCACGGGGGGATAATGGTTTAGTTTTCTTTAATATATCCAACTAATTTATTAAAATACTGCATTACATGTGGGTAATTAAGGCCAAATAATGTCAGATAACTATTACACTACAATTCCTATTATGTATTTATTTATGCTCCGTGTGGTGCTGGACGTAAAGAATAGCACCATCCTATTTCTTGCCGTTTTTTTTTTGGGTGCGAAATTATCAAATAACTTCTCCCGCTCTTGGCGGAGCGGGAGGGCGTGTCAGATTTTTACTGACTAAAACCCATCCGTTTTCCTTCATTTGCCTGTGTGCCAGGGCCTCGATATTCCCTTTCAGACAAACTCGCAACCCTGGCAGGATCCTATTTCTTGCCGTGGGTGACGTAAAAGGCGACTAAGGGACTTACTAGAGAATGGGCAGCAGTGTACTCTATGCATTTTAACACCATACTGCGATCGCCAACCAGCCTGCCAAGCGTTATGGCAACCTGCTCCACCCCATTGGGGGAGGCTTATGATGTTCAGCAGTGGACGTCTTTCGGCTGAAATTATGATGATAATTTATTTATTGAACACCAAGAAGTAAAATGACTTATTTTCTGCCACTAAAATTCACCTCTGTATACTTTAACATTCAATTTCGCCTACGCTCTCGCTTCCTACATGTACTTATCAATCAATCTGCCTCTTTCCCCCAACCATGTTGGGGTCGGCTTCCAGTCTAACCGGAGGCAGCTGAACTCTAGTATTTTACATGGAGTGACTGCCTATATCTGACCTCCACAACCCAGTTACTGGATAATAGGATACCCCTTGGTAAGACTGGTTGTCAGACTTTTTGGGATTATGACTACTCGTAACGATTGTCAAAGATCTACAATTGACAGCCGGGACCAACGGCTTCACGTGCTTTCAAAGGCACGGAGGGATCTCGATATCTATGTCGTGATCTCTCCTAGTATAATGGATGGTCAAAATATACTTTATTATACAACATTATTTTTAGTATATGCGAAACCCGAAACACGTGTCTAGTATTTTTAAAATTTAAAATTTCAAAACTGTTTATCTTGAAAAATCACAGTTATAAGGTCGTTATGTTACCGGGTTGTCCGTACAAAAACATGCTAACGGCGCCCCCGCGCCTCCGGGGTCATCTTGCGCTCATTGATAATAATTTGGCAGCAGGTACCTAATCGTACGGCGATTGTATTGTAAGTAATTAAATGGTGATAACATTTTCCATCACACTAAAATATTTTTGGAAAAAAAAAACATGGGGTAAAAATTATTGAAATCGATTCAGTTCCTTATTCTGAACAAACTATATTCAGGTTTCGCATATACTAAAAATAATGTTGTATATCTGTTGGTCTGTCCCTGTAGACTTATCTAAAGGGTTGCATTACGTAGTGTCGAATCGATAATGTTACCGAGCTATCTACTCATCGACAGTCTAGGTAGAAATGTATATAACATTAAATGATTATTAAATGAAGGATTACTTACTTCTTTTGTATTAAAATACCTATTGACTAAATAAAAATAATTCATCAGGGCCAGCAGTGCAGGTCGCTCATTCGTCAACGCTTACGGCCTCGCCGCGCATTCCCAAGGCCGCGGTATCTGTCAAACTATATACCTACCATACAAAAGTAAATTTTTAGTTGTCTATGATATTCTCACACTTGACCACTATCTCATCACATGGTAAGTATATCTATAGAATAACCGATTATACCTACGTCATTAAATATTTTCAATTGAAAATAGTTACCTTACCTTACCTTACAGCATTTCATACAAACTTTCAAGCCCTTGTTTATCGAAATGACTGAACCGATTTTAATGAAACTTCATACGCAAAAGCAGGATACAAAGTTCTAAAAAGTTAGTAACAGCTGTCAACAGTGACGTGAGTTCAGTTTCGTAAACATGTGTGCACTTAGTGAAGTGTAGTTTGGTTTTGAATATGTGCATGTGACCGTGTATGCACAGAGCCAGGTGTAGTTTTGGCATGCTTCACTGTATTGTTCGCAGCGCTATGTCTTGCATTTTTATTTGGTCTGAGATGTGTAGAACATATTTCTTTTGAATGCGGATATAAATCGTGTAGTAATTACACTAGTGCTAGTACCTTCAATCAGTGGGATCGGATATTGATTTAGCTATCCATCAAACTTTACTACGAAATTTATGTAAACACAAATGTACGAGTATGGAACAGCTGATTTTATTTTTGCGATTTTATGGTTGGTCCTATAGCAAAACTTGTTTATTATGGCTGGAGTAAAATTACCCGTTGTCGAGTATTGCGTATTAATTAAAAATAACGTTAACGGTACTATTGTGACAATAATACTGTTTTTTTCAATATAATCAATTACAATTTTACATGCTGACCATTGTAATCGCGTCAATGTGAGTGTTCTCTTAAAAACATTTTAATCAAGTCAAGTGTTATCTCCACATTTCTAGACGTGAAGGACATAACAATGATGAACGGGAAGAAGTTCAAGATGTACAAAGGATACACGTACAGCAGCCCGGTTAGGACTCGCCAAGAGCTAAGGTACAACTGTACACAGGGCTGCAAAGCACGGTTATATCTCGATATGAACGGAAAATTCATAAAGGTCTTGAACGAACATAGCCATAATAAACCGAACTTTTATTTAGCTCCTAATGGAACTTATTTAAGAATAACGTAGGTCCCTTTTGTACCTACACATGATGATTGAAAATCGCCTGATGATTCTTACCTATGAACCACGCATAGACATTATAGAACATTGTCACCTCACTCGTCTCGTTTAATCTATACAGGGTGGAAGGGACATCGACGCGAATCCATTTACCATTGATTCAGTACATCATTCTTGACCCAAAATTTCTAGTCGTCGGTAATTAAAAAATAAAAACAGCTGTTTCCTACAAAAGTGCAATACCTACTAGGTCAAAATGTATGGAACGGCGAATTTTTTTTTTAATAACCGGCGAAATATTTTAACGCGGGGGGGGGGGTCAAGAATGATATACTGAATCCATGGTAAACGGATTCGCGTCGACGTCCCTTCCACCCTGTATAGTAGTTTTTGGTCTTGGTTAGGCAAGAACAAATTGACAATACGAAGTTTAAGTCGAAAGGGGCTCTAGCAAGAAGTATAAAATATTGCACATTATCATTAAACCGTGAAGCAAATACGTAATTATAAAAAAATTGAAAGAAATAAAAATATCAAAAATAACCCGAAGTTTTATTCCTACCTCCGAATGTGTAAATACAACACAACAAACAAGGAACTCTAGGAACTCTAATTGATAATACTGAAACGGTAATATCCCAATAATTTTCAGTAACGTTTGCCCGTTCCCAAAGAGGGGGGCAGCTTCTAGTCTTCAAAGGCTACTCCTACAGCTTGCAAAAATTTCGCAATGAAACTGCTCAGTGGAGGTGCACTATGGTACAACCAGGGACGGCTAAGCGGTGTACTGCAAAACTGTTTACCAGTACACAGTATGATATCCTAGATTGTAGCGGAGATCATAATCATACGAAACCAAAGTTTGTTAAGAGAAACAATGTGTTAGTTAGGGTGTATTGAAATGTGTGACTGGATTTTGTATTCGAAGCTGGTGCATGGTTAAATTGTTTGCATTTTGGGATTTGTTAGCATTGTTTTCCATTTATACATTGTTATTAATGTTATTATTCAATTAATAATAATTATAAACATACACGTGGGGCTTTACCGGACATATTTGTTTAAAAAATACTTGACTTGTAGTCAATAATTGTGCTGTTAGCACTCGTAGGTAAAAACTCCTATTTTTATTTTAAAAAGTTTCAAAGAATAGATCATATTTACACATAACATCTTCAACGCTATATTTAATTAATTTGTTATTATTACAGTTTTTATTAAAATTTGTATATCATAGTGACCAACAGACTGAATAATGCCTTGGCGATACTCCACAAAAATATTTGGTACCTAGTTTAGCATGATTTATATTTATACAAAATAAGGTCTTTTCATATTCTCTAAGCCTCTAAGGTATACATAGACTAAGAAAAAAACTGTTATTTATGTCGCAACTGCACAGAACTGACTGTTATGTATCTAAAGATTTGGTTAAATTGTTATATTAGTGATTTAATATATTATGTTTGTATCTAAAATTGTTTATTACACGATAAAAGATAACTTTACCATTTTTCATAAAGGCTTCTACAGACCGGCGCGACACACGACGCGACACAAAGGCCCCGCGTGTCGCGCGACGAGCGGTGCCTTTGTGTCGCGTCGCGAGTTGCGCCAGTCTGTAGAAACCTTGAAGCTTGATAATTTAATCGATCCTAAAATCATATTCATAATTCTATTACATTAGTACTGAAGCATACTGATGCACAATTTTTTCTACAGGCACGTTTCTTTGGACGAAAAGAGGTGGTAAGCACCCTCTACTCGTCCTCTCAGGATACACATATAGCTACCAGAAACAAAACGCAGATGGGAGAATATCCTGGTACTGCTCTCGAAGACTCAAAGGTTGCAGAGCATCTGCCATCAGCTTCGGAACCAGAGCGTTTGCCCACAAACCACACGACCACGCGCCGCCAAAATTACCTGATCATGTAGGAGAGAAAACAAATAACTCTCTCTCAGAGGATATTAAGCATATTATTTAAGAATCGTCTACAAAAAACTACACTGATATATTTTGCAATGAACGCCATAAAATGCTTCCGTTGTCACAAAGTTTTACAATCAACCATTTTAATATATAAATATGTTTAAATGGACTCAATATTTTTGTATTATCATTGTATCGCAAATGTAGTATTCACGAAGGAATAATTTTTCCTGTCGTGGCGTTCAGAGATGCTGTTAATGGTAATAGACCTGAAGTATATAGTATTAATACGATTTCAAGTAATGCTTAAATAAACTCATACGAGCTAAAGGTAGAGGAAATATATTAGCTAAACTAGCTGAGTAGAATAGTTATTTGAGTATTATTTTACAGAACCCTAGAACAGATAGCTGTTGAAAAAAAAAATGCAATAAGACAAAACATATTTAGTTTTGCAATTAGTTAAGTGTAGAAGAAAACAAAAATAAAAATTGGAAATAATAAATCGTTATTTCCACACGTTGATTAAATTCTAAATACCTATGATCTGTTTGGCAACTGAGCAGTACAAAATGCAATAGTAACCAACTCTAATGTTGCATCAATTATATTTCAAGAACCATTTACCTCGCAAATTCTAAAATCTCCAAATATTGTGGTAAATACTAAATCCCACATTGGAGTAAGATTAAAATAATACTGCTATACGAGGTGGCGGTAAGCAACAATTTCTTTTTTAATGCCGCGAATCTGCGACAAATAGTTCGATTTTGACAATATTTGTTCGACTATGAATGAACATTTGCCTTGCGTTATTTGTTTTTTTAGAATCTGTCAAGAGAGGCACCTAAAGGTACTGTGATACAATTATCTTTATAATTCCTCTCCTACCAAATCTTATCTACCATTCTGATTCCAGAAAAAAAAAAATGTTGTCAATGATTTTGCTTTAACCTTTTACTTTGTACATTATAAATTTCGTCTGTCCTCTAAGTAGTCATGCTTAATATTGACCCACTTAAATGTTCTTTCCTATCTTTAATAAATAAGTAAATATTAGCTAAGTAGCTATTTTTATAACATGACAGAACATATTCTCTGTTAAATAATTAAATGAAGATAGTTTGAAGGGGTACCACAGGGAAGTATTCCGGGTCTCCTGCATAATAATGTTTTTGCGATCCTCTCAAGGTCAGTTTATTTATTCGAGCAGTTTTTGCCTTGTTTCTATAAGTAATTGTCTTGAATGACTTTACTAACGCATACCATGACGTATATTTTTTAAATGATGTTTGTATTATAAATTATGTGATTTTTTGCTTTAATTTTGCCGTCCTATAAAAGCGCATTATATAACAGTATAGTACTAAATTGAAGGTAGCAAGAGAAAGATGTGTTTGTATTTGGTGCTTTATTATGTCATGTTTCATAAATATATTTTTTTCCTTTCGTTTTTTAGCTAGACTTAGCCGTTAACAAAGAAATAATTCGTACCTATCGATAAAACTAAGCGCTTTAAAGCTAAAATTTTAAACTGGGTGTGAGTGAAAGTTTCTCTTTTGTATGGTTTTTTATCGCTAACTCCTCACCGTACGACGCGTCGTAGGAAAACGATGAAGTAGATAAGGCTTTGCTCTTAATTATAAGACTTTAAACGAAACAAAAACCTCGTGAAATTCCTATTATAGAACTAAACTCCTTCGTTAAGAGTAGATTTAGATAAGTATTATTAAATTAAATATTAGGTATCCTAGTATCATTTTACTTTATAACCTATTTATAATCATACTAAGCATTTATTGGTGTTAGTTTAAATAATTCGCCTTAATGTATTCGTTCCTAGTACATTGTATTTTATTTTATTTGTACATTCTTATTTTTGTGTGTACATTATATCGCTTATATCTAATAAATCGATTGTATAGATACTAATTTAATTTTCTTTCATCAATATCCTTCTGCCCTTGCTCCAATTTATTTGCGTTTGGTAGCATATCATAGAGATGTATGGAATTTTCTTACATCTCAAGAAGATTCATACATCTCGATAGTATTGACTTAAATATTCTACCTACGTATATTTTAGCTCCGAATCGATGGGAAGCTTACTTTGTATGTTTAAAGATTCGTTCCAATGCGTCGTGGATATTTCAATGGAATGGATATAAATTATTTCTTTATGTAATCTCAAGAATTTATGAAAATCTTGGTTAGTGTTATTAGTGCTCAATATAAAAATCGAATAATAATAAATCATCATCTATTAGGTAAATAACCGAGGTTCTTAATGGACTATATATTATGTCGTCTGTCTGTCTCAAATTCCAAAACAAGTTTAAGCTGTTGGTTCAATTCTGTATTTTTATATATTTTCCTAATAATCATTACCGCTAAACAATCAATCAATTTACAGGAAAACTCATCCCATCAGGTAAAGGGAAGCACCCATTACTGCTATACAACAAACACACATACACATTCAAGGTAATGTCAGGGTCAGGAGTCCTTTGGCACTGTTCGCGAAGAACCAGGACTGGATGCAAAGCTTTCGTCAAGACGTCGCCAGACAAAATAAATTTGATCGTGGCAGTTGATGATGAACATTGCCATCGACCAAGAATGGGGGATATGCTTCCGACCCCGAATATTAAACGACGGTTTTAGCTGCATACAGAATACTCCTCCAAATTTGCATGACGTAAAACCATTGCAATTGTAATAAAGCAGAATGATTGCCGTGACTTTGATAAAACTCTCTGCAGTCATTCTAATTTACACCTTACCTTACCGAGTTATGAAATACATTGCAATTATTTACTAATGGTTTTACGTCGATCGTGGATGTTGTGTATCATTAGCATTGTTCCGAGGGGTAAAAAATAATCATGATGAGATCCACTTTTACTATGGACGGCAGCAGGCAGCAACTCTGTCTCTTAGAATCTGTTTCATACAGTTTGACTGCAGAAGCATTGTATTTTGTATGAAAAAACAAGTTTTTTTTCTAGCTTTCCGGTTTGGTCCCGTAGTGACAGTTTCTTATACATATAATAAATGATTACTTTCGCCCCCTAGAAGGATGCCAATGGTTTCGATTTCAACATGTACCGTTTAGATCTTTGATCTACAAAAGCCTAGATTTAGATGGATCACTTTGTGGATTGATATAAAACGTAGGCTAGAGTTCTGCGTCTAGATTAGCTTACGTTATTCCGTTGGCAAGTTATAACACGGAATGTAGGACGATTGCTCTTAAGTTAAGACAAGGAAATCATCTAGGTAACAGATTTGAAAGCAGCTTTTCTACTATAAGTTAATGTTAATTTTATGTTAAAGCTAAGTGGTTGTGTTTAGACTCATTCATACAACCTACTGATTAAGTGATCTTGGCAAGGTATATTTTATATGTACATTTATAAAATTATCTTACTTTTGTAGATAGGCACTGCAGCAGTAATGACAAATATATCGCACAAATAAATATTAATACCCAATTACAAAAAGTTAAGTACAACATTATCAAATTCTCTCGTAAATACATGTAGTACCTATGCGATATGAGATATAGATCTACGCGAACAAAAATCTTTAAATTTGTGGTTTTTCTATTATCTATATTGTTTGTTAATTGTTAATTAATTTAGATACCTACTATTTTCAAAATTATTGTAATAATGTCTTTAGGTATTCATTGTTCTAAGCGTCATCTACGATAATAATAAGCATTTATTTTATAGCTAAGATGCGATGATTTTTATAACTTTGTATTATTATTTACTAATTAGGTATAGCTACATAATGTAAGCCCTTTAATTCTGAACATTCGCTTTGTTGTATTTTAAGTATTAGTTTACAGAATGTCTCTTAGTTCAGTGTGCCTCCTCGAACAACTTCCACTGATCCTATCTCTAGCAACTCTTCTCCAATTTGGACCCGCTGTGAGCTTCCCCTGTTCTTTTTGTCATCTCTGGGGTACTATTCTATCACAACTTTACTCCACTTGTCTTGAGTGCCAATAAAGATGTGGCGGCTTGTTCATCTCCACTTTTGTTGATCTGTTTTGGTAAGAACATCAATAACTTTTGTGTTTTCTTTAATCGGGGTATTTCGTATCCTGTCTTTTTTTAATTAGGTATACCTATGTATAAAACATTTTATAAGTAAGTTTTTTTAAGTTAAAAAAATAATAAAATCAAAAAGTGCTGCTTGTAAGTTTTTTTTTTTTTACAAATGGTATCAAGAAAATTGTTGTGTTTTGGCAATTCTAATCGAAACTCTCGATCTGGAGAGAATGGAGGATTATGTCGTAGGTACGCAGGTACTCCTAAAAACTAAAAACGGTGTTCCTCCGGCTACCATGAGCCGAAAGCACGGCGTATAATACTCTGCTCATTGTTTAGTACATTCCCAATTTCATAATTTTTTTTAAAGATCGCATATGATTTGTCAAAACATTGAGAAAAAAGTGCCAGATATTTCTAATTTCTTCTTTTAGGCATCAAATATATATCAACAGGCAAAAAATACCCAGCGATGGTGCTCAAAAAGCATGTATACAAAAGAGTGAAAGAAAATCGTTCGGGGAAGGTATTCTATAGATGTGTTCTGACGCATAGAGGATGCAAGGCAAGTTGCCTCGTCAATGAGGACGAGATTGAGCTCAAGGAGGATCATAACCACAGCCCTCCCAAAAAGAAAACACAGGGAGGAAGATGGATTATAGACAAGCTACCAAAAATTTAATTTATGTAATTCTGAAATATGCCAAATTAAACGTTTTACTGTGTTCATGTTGTGTTTCCTTTTTACCAGCTTCCTGTGGGTATTATCATGCCTTAATTAAGACAAACTAGCATTTTGATAGTGACTTAACTTGCTGATAATTTATTAACGAGGTAATAAATATCGAGTTTTTTTTAAAGACAGTCGGAAAAAGGGAAATTGTCATATAATAAAACTCTGCAGCGCAGCGTCGAAGTATATAGGTACACTCGATTTTAATTAAGAAGCTGGTTGAGAGCTTGTTGTCAATTACATGATCGTGTTGGCAACTCAGCATGTCTTGGATCCAAGACAGCGTCCGCCTTATTACAAAACAAGATTTATATTTTGTCATGGCTTAAACCATGGAGCCAGTTTTTGTAATAAGAACGTAACTGTGATTGAAATACCGTTCTTTATACAAAACTGAAAACTTAGTTCGGTACTAAGTTGTCAGTTTTGTGTTTAGGAATTTTATCATAGTCGGAATAAAGTTCGAAATTCAATAATGGCTCCATGTTCTAAACCTGGGTCTAAAGATAAACCTTGTTTTGTAATAAGGGGGCGTGAGTTTTTCCTAACACAGGGCGGCGGATGTGCTGCCACCATAACACAAGGAATACGAAAACTGTAAAAGATAACAATTTCATGAAACCACTGGCAAGCCTGAGATCGTAATGTATTACAATCAAACCAAGGGCGGCGTTGATACGTTTGATCAAATGTGCTCTACGATGTCATGTTCAAGAAAAACAAATAGATGGCCGATGACTATGTTTTATGGCATATTGAACATAGCTTTTGTGAATTCCTATGTGATTTACTGCCACAATGTTTTGGCGAAACAAGAAAAGCCTTTGAATAGAAGGGAGTATATGAAAAAACTCAGTACTCAGCTGACTACACCGTGGATGATGAAGAGACTAGAGACACCCACTTTGCCAAGGCATGTGCGAGGTAACATAGAAAATATCCTTCCAAAACCAGCTGTTCAAGATCCCACAAATGATGAGGAAGAGCCTCCAGCCAAAAAAAGGAGTTACTGCAGCTACTGCACATCTAAAAAAAAAAGAATGTCGAAGATGACCTGCACTAAGTGTAAAAAGACAGTTTGTGGCGAGCACAAGAATTACGTTTGTCATAACTGTCTATTAGGCTAACTCATATGATGATGATTATTGCTTCTATAAACAAAAAACTGTGATTTTTGTTATTTTTTTTGGAGGTGTGCTTATTTAGTTATAGTTCACTTTATTTAGTTTTTTATTTCGAAGACTATAGCCTTCCTTTAAAACGATGTAGTTACTTAAAATATACCTAACGAGATAGACGCCTTTGAAAATCTATCTAGGGATACTGCTAATTTAACAAAAAAAAACTTTTGTTTTGAGGCTGGTGCCTATTGTTTTTCTTCACCAAAGCTGCTCTTTCATTGATCTGTCATTAATTGCTTGGTATATAAATACAGTAACTTAATTTTTTCACAGTTCGTTTCATACCTTCAAAGGGCAAATATGCTCTCCTTTTGTTTAAAGACCACACGTACAACAGGTGTCGGGAATCTAAACGAACAGGAGTCATTGTTTGGAAGTGCTCCAACAGAAGAAAAGGCTGTGAAGCTGTAGTATCCAGTGGAAAAGGCTGGTATTTAGCAGGCGTATTTGAACACAATCACAAGCCCCCGAATTATACGGAATCTGAAAACGGCGAGTGGGTCAAACATACTGACAAGAACTGAATCAACGATCTTGAAGATACAGCTGATGGCTGAAATTCTCGAAAAATGCCACTCTTTTGGGAGCTCTTTTTTATGCGAAATTGACAGAGAATACCTTTTCAGGGTTCCGTACTTCAAAAGAAAAAACGGAACCCTTATAGGATCACTCGTGTGTCTGTCTGTCTGTCTGTCCGTCTGTCACAGCCGATTTGCTCCGAATCTACTGGACCGATTAAGTTAATATTTGGTAGATATACATACCTATGGAGTTCTGTGACCCAAACACGAACGTGTATCGTAAATAAATTAATTTTGAATATGGAGGTCACTTTTTGGGGCAAATTAGAAAATTAAAAAAAAAAAATCTAAATGTAGGGGAGAGTTGTACAAAACGATCCCTCGGGGTAAAACAATTATCTACTGTTTTACCAATTTTAGTATCGCCATCTAGTTATTTGAGTGAAAATAGTCTTCGCCGCAACGATTTTAGCATTCTGTCAGTGTCATGGCGGTGTGGGGCATTAAGAAAGATTTTATTGAAACAAAATAAAAATAGTGTTGTAGTGGTAAGGTAAGCAATAATTCAATATGATGTTGTTTTAGTTTAAGTTATTATAATGTAATAGCAGTGTTTGCGTTAGTGTCCAATGTTATTTAACAATATATTCAGCTATAATCGATTGTTGTAAATGAATACCATGATGTTATGATTTGATGTTTTTTAGAATTATGCATTTGGGGTAAAACGATCCTCGCGTTTTATTTATTGTTTGTGGTTTAAAAGTCATTATTTTTATAATTCGTTTTATTGGACTGGTTAACTATAATTTAGTTATTTTTTATTTACAAATAACAACTATTAATCATGGATGTTGTGTTTTTTTATATGAAATTAGATCAGTAACTTATCTTATTGTCTTTTATTATAGAAAAAATGCCGCGCAATTATGTAAGAAAAACTACGCGCCAAAACTGGAACGAAATCTCCATGGTCAATGCTTTAGATGCTGTGAAACGTGGCATGCCGTATAAAATGCCAGTAAGCAATTCTCCGTGCCGATTATGGCCTTAAAAAGACGAGCTAAAGGAAAGAACATATACGCCATTGGAGGTGCCAAAATCATGGGGAGCAAACGCCAAGTGTTCAGCCAAGAACAGGAGCTTGAACTCTGCGAACATATTACAGACATGGAAGCCAGGATGTACGGGTTAACAACCAAAGATATTCTTACACTCGCTTATCAATTAGCTGAAAGGAACAACATCAAACATCCATTTTCTGCAGAGAAAGGCAGAGCAGGTAAGGATTGGCTAAGGGGGTTCCAAAAAAGACATCCCGACGTTACCATGCGCGCACCGGAGTCTACGTCCGCTGCTCGTGCCCGCGCAATTAAATAAGCCGGCTGTAGAAAAATTTTATAGCATATTACAGAGCGTTTACGAGAAAAAATATTTTCCTCCCCATCGTATTTATAATTTCGATGAAACAAGTCTCAATACTGTTCCGACTAAAAACACCAAAGTTTTTGCCCAGAAAGGACGCAAGCAGGTTGCAAGAATAACGTCACCTGAATGAGGTGAAACAACTACTGCTGTTATTTGCGGATCAGCTGGAGGATATTTCATACCACCCATGCTCATCTTTCGTAGAGTAAGAATGAAAATTTAATTAATGGATGGTGCACCACCAGGATCCGTATATGCTTGCAATTCATCAGGCTGGATGACAATGGAAGTGTTCACACAATGGTTTGATCACTTTTTAGCCCATTCTAAACCATCAGCTGAAGATCCTGCACTTTTGATATTGGACGGTCACCTATCCCATACAAAAAATTTAGATGTCATACTAAAAGCCAGAGAAAATAACGTCATGATTTTATGTCTGCAACCACACTGCACACATAAGCTGCAACCACTTGGCGGTTATGTATCCACTGAGCCTGTACCATAATCAGGCGTTAGAAAAATGGATGAATAACAATCCGGGACGAGTAGTATCTGTTTTTCAAATCAGTAAAATCTTTGCAGAAGCATACATGAAAGCCACTGTGCCCGTAAATATAATTAAAGGATTTGAAAAATGTGGAATAACACCATTTAACCCTGAAGTTTTTACTGACGCTGACTATCTTGCAGCCGAAACTACGGAACAAGGTGAAAACGAAGGTTTCGAACCTCGTCCTTTTACTAGTGCAGCGCCTGATGTACCGGACAACAATTCAGCACCAATTGAGTTGCTTTAACATGTCATATAGAGCATCTGAGACAAATTTACGTGAAACAGGATCTTTAACTCCACCTTCGCCTACTATTTTAGCAACAGAAACGATACATGGCCCTACATCACCGATAATTTCATCCACGTCTTTAAATGCCCCTCTTTATTTTCCTTCATCATCAGGCGCAGAATCTAACTCCATCATCCCACAGCCACTTACACCATCTGTAGATTTATCGTTTCGTGCTAGTTCACCACCGCAACACATGTATGGTCCTACATCCCCTATACCATCCACGTCTTTTAATGCCCCTCTTTATTTTCCTTCATCATCACGCGAAGAATCTAACTCCATCATCTTTCAGCCACATACACAATTAGATGAAAATTTACAATTCTGTGATAGTCCACAACCGCAAGTAAATTCTGACGTAGGAACATTCGGTCGCTTTGTAACTCGGATTAAATCTACGTCGTTTAGTATGCCACCATGCCAAATTCAACCACTACCAAAAATAACAGGAAAAAGAACAACTGTCAAGAAAGTACGAGGGAAAAGTGGCATACTCACAAGCACACCGTATAAGAATCAGTTGGAAGTAGAAAGACAAATAAAGAACGATAACAAAAATTGGACGCACGAATACAAAAAATAAAGAAAACGATAGTTTGAAAGAAAAATTGATGTGACAAAGAAAATAAAAGGAGCTAAAGGACCATAAAAGCGTAAACAAAAAAAAGAAAATACATATCAGAATCGTCTTCAGGTGAAGATGATGATGAATCAGAATGTTTGTTCTGTACTGAATTTTTTCTAAAGACAGTAGACGTGAAGGGTGGATCAAATGTTTGTTTGAGGTGAGGGCATGAGGCATGCGCTGGCGTTGATCCCGATGACCCTGACGACTTCACGTGCGACTTTTGTGTGGAAGACCGTTTTCACTCTGTTAGAAAACATTTAAGTCTGTAAAACTTATTTAGAAGAGCACATTTTTATTGCGTTATTTTTTTTTTTATATTTTCTTTTTTTAACATTTCTAATTTAGTCAATTTAAGTAAAGTTGTATTCAAATATAAGAGGCTGAGATGTTTTTTTCGTATCATCAAAGACTGATAGTTTTATCTTACCAAAGTATAATTTATAATAATTGTGTTGTAATTTATAAGAATTTTGGTGTGATTTATAAGAATTTTGCTGTGATTTTAAATTTTAGAAGAGCCAAGTTTAAAAAGTAAGTTTTGTTTTGTAACTAACTGTGAATTTGGACTGGTGTTTTATGTTATTAAAAAGATTCAATTATTAGCAACATATTTAAGTTTTTTAACAAAATATTGTGCTTGTAAGGTTAACATTTTTGCTAAAATAAACCACATTTACATGATGCAGTTGTACAAAATGATCATTTACTAAACCTTGACAAAAGTATATATGTACAAAAATCTTGTTAATATAATTATATTCTACTCTTACCGAATTATAGGCCATTAGACTAGCCTTACAGAACTTATTTATTATTACTTATTATATCTATTTTCCCTTAGGGGGATCATTATGTACGACTCTCCCCTACCGTGAGACACATCAAATGAAAGAGCTTGTTGTAAGGATTTCAGAATTATATTTTTTTTATAATTTAAAATTATTAACGAAAATAGATGAATATTGACCATTCCCCCCCCCCCCCCCTCTTATCTCTGAAACTACAGAGCTTACAATTTTGAAAAAAATACAGAAAATAGTTAAATCTCTCAATATTGTGCGTACAAACTTACATTTGCAGTTGGAATGTATGAGGGAACAACATGTTTCTCAACTGCAATGTTAAGTTTATTCGTAGGATAATTAATCCCCACTACGGAACCCTTCACTGTCGAGTTATCTAAAAAAACGGCCAAGTGCGTGTCGGATACACGCACTTTTGTTTTGATAACTGTGTATCCTCTGTAACAAAGATCGAAAAATGAAACGGTTTTAACAATGGATTCGAATTTGCTCAACATTCTTAACACTCCATTTAATTTATGAAATCCCGCAGACCAAAACATTGATCTTGACTGATCTTTATTTTTTTTTCAGTTAAGTACCTACCTAGATGTAAAAAAAGGTTATGGTTTTTGTTTTTCAACGACTGGGGGGCGAGCACGGCCTACACATTTTATCACAGTTTGAGCGATAAAACTGTTTTTTATAAAATGCTAGTAAAAATTGACATGACATAATTTATCATGTCTTGTCACAAACGTCTTGACACGCTCGGCTCGCTGATGTAATAAATAGTTGTGGTACATATAATAAAGATACACATCCAACTACAATTCGGGATCGTTTAACTGAACTACCTGTCCTTATAGACCCTTTAGGCATATTAAAAAAAATGCTTTAGTAGGATATATACAATGTATAATTATGTTCCGTTTGGTGTCGGACGTAAAGAATACCACCATCCCATTTCTTCCCGTGGGTGTCTTAAAAGGCGACTAAGGGACTTACTAGAGAATGAGTAGCAGCGTTCTCTATGCATTTTTAAAACCATACTGCGATCGCCAACCCGCCTGCCAAGCGTGGCGATTATGGCAAATCCTCCCCCTCCTTTTTGGTGAGTGAGGCCTATTTCCAGCAGTGGACGTCTTTCGGCTGAAATTATGATATGTTCTTTCAAACCATTGGCTATAATTGCTTTTATTTTTTCACAGCCCGCTATATACCATCGAAAGGCAAACATCGACTTCTAATGTATAAAAAATATACGTACAACAGACACTTTGAGTCCAAAATTACAGGCGCAATACTTTGGAAGTGTTCGAATAGGGGCAAAGGTTGTAGAGCTACGATGTACACAGGTAAAAAAGGCGGCTTTAGACCAGGTCCAGCGAAATATGAACACGACCATCCACCTCCACATTACGTAGTCAACAGGAGCGGCGAGTGGATTAGAGTGAAACAAGATGCACCCAAGCCAAGTCCCAAGCCAAAACACTAAAGCCAACCTAACACCTATTTTTAACCACTCAGACCCTGGCCTGTTAAACCGGATAAAGTCTGATAGAGTGCTCTTCCTTAACGTCAGCCCCGTTGACAGGTGACAGTTGACAGTTGCTTTGACATTTATACATGCTGTCCTGTCGTATCAATAAAACAATGTTATCGATAAAACGATGTTTCAAATTTAAAATAAAAAATTTGTACCAAGATTCCTCAAAAAAAACACAAAAACCGCTATATATTGTGAAGGAAGCGAGATAGAGCAAAAATAACACTTTTTGGGGGTATCGTATAGGGGTTTCACTAATCAAGACACATCGATCGAGAGGTTCGCAAACCTGAAAAACCTATTTCATATTTTTAAATCACATCATCGATATCATCTATCGATACGAGTGGACAGCATTTAATTACGTCAAGTCAACTGCCAACTGTCAGTTTCGTCAACTGACAGCTGTCAACGGCACTTTCCGTTAAGGGTGAGCGTTTTTTTCGGGAAACTACTTCCGGCACCTTTTAGGTGCCAGTAGGGTCTGACCGGTAATGATTTAGTGAAAGATTTTCAAATCTAAAGCGTGCTACACACTTGTTCGGGTCGGCATGATTCGACACAGCCGGTCAGCAAAATATAAGTACACTAGATTCTGTCCTCGACTTCGTCCGCTTGAAATTTCTTGTTCCCCCGACCCACTGCGTCGCATTGCATCGCCCGCCCGCGCTATTACTTTCTTATCGCCTAGCGTTTTTTTTTGCCTTTTTGCTCGGCTCATAAGGGTAGCTTATTTTTTGAGAGTTTGAAAATTGACCATTGTAATGTTAATTAGATTTAATTCTGGGTGAGGAGAGCCTGGTGACCCATCACACAGGGTATCTTGAGAGATGCGCCGAATGTTCGGCCCAATATTCGTATTCGGTACATTCGGCATATTTATTCATGTTCGTATTCGGCCGAATATTCGGTTGATTTGCCGAATAATTACCGAATATTTAAATTATTGATAATATTTTAAAAAAGAACATTTTATTAAACAGTAACGTTAACTAATTACTATACCTAGTAAGTGGTGGTTTATTCCGAAAGTTGTACATAGTTTTTTGTAAATGAAAGAACCACTTCTTTTTGTACCAATTATTCATTGACAAAATAAAAAAGATTAACTTTAACAATCAATTTAAATGAAATTTTAATCAAATAAACTTCTGTTTTTTTTTACAAATGATAAATGTTTTATTAATGCCGAGGTAGAAGCACTACGCCCTGCTCCCACGCGAAAGAATTGAACCACACATTGTACACTTTACTTTTGTCTTGTCACTTTCATATTCATTAAAAAAATGTTCACACATGCGATCTTTTTCGTCCACTCATCTTCAAAAACGTTCATCGACGTAATATAATAAACTTCAATCAAAGTATGCAGATCCGAGATTATTTTTAAACAATACGAGAACTGCAATATGTAACCTAAGAGCGATGCATCGACTGAGCGAGCCGTGCTAACGCATGAGACCGCGGGTTGCGCGCGGGGCAGAGAGGGCGGTGGCAAACGCCGCGCCGCCGCCGCCCGGGTCTTGCAGAAATGCCGCCGTACCGACGCCGACGTGTACGAACCTGTTTACCGCGCAGAATTGAACCGAATGATTCGGCCGTATATTCGGTTCATTACATTTTTGACCGAATATTCGACCGAACATTCGTATTCGGTTGAACCTACATTCGGCGCATCTTTTGTTCTTAGTATGGACGCCGCCAGTCTCTCACAAAGGATCATATTTTATGCATTTTTGTCAAAATGCTATAATTCTTGTCTCTATGTTTTGATCTATGTGAACCTTTGTGAAGAAAGAAAAGATTATACTTAAATATTTTTTCAAATCCGACTGACTGGCAGTTCCAGATATTAAAATTTCACCTCTTTATAATATAAGTATAGATAATAAATATTTGATTTTGCTGTCCGGCTGTGCTGAATCATGCTGACCCGAACATGGGTGTTAGAAAAGTAATAATTCTAAGTCATTAATTTTAAGCGAACTTCAGCGCCTACAACATGTCCCAGAATTAACGCACAGCCTCTTAAGGGTACTCATCATTATGAACAAGTTTTACTATGGGACCAAACCTGAAATCGCGAAAAAAAAATCCCTACATTTTGACGAGCTATTCGAAACATAAATGTAGGATTTCAGGTTTGGTCCCACAGTAAAATTGTCCATAATGATGAGTAAAATGACCCCTTAAGAGGTTGTGCGTTATTTATGTTACATCTTGTATAAAATATGCTGCTACTTCAAAATACATTGTGTAGTGAACATTTACATAATTTAATAAGCATTAGGAGTAGGTATAACTTATTTTAAAATAAAGAACTACTTTTTTGTGATCAAATTGATTTCATTGTGTGCAAGGTAATACTGTCCTACTCTCGTGTAGTGAATGTTGAAAACATAAACAAAGGACATAGATAAATTCTGGCCTAGCACAGACAAAGAGGTAATTATATTTAAAAATTCTTTATCTTTCTTTCTTAACGCAGCACATTCTTTATCTTTCATATTCATTGTCACTCCCCGTCATTGTCATGCATCTGTCATATATGACAGATAAATCACATATATACATATATGTCATTTATGCTTTGCACAGACCTATATCTAGCATAGAGGGAGTCATTAAAAGATAAAAAAAAATATTTATCTTTTTTCTATACGATACATCTTGTGTATTAGAAAGAGTACGCTTTAGTACTTACTTATATAATTATACTTAGACAATAAGTATTTTTTCGACGTAGACACTAGACGATTCCTAAAATATGAAATATGACTGTTAGTGATTGTTGCACTGTTGAATCACACTTTTGCATTTTACCTTTAGTATAAAATTAGTTTAAAAAATTGTTGGTGAACCCATAAAAATAAATAAACGACCCTGGTGACCCCAGGGCCATATGTCATATTTTTGTGAAACGTCACCTTTCACCTATTAGATTGAATATTTCCTTCAAAATCCTTCGGATTTCGATTGAAAGTAAAGTGCGTTACGCTGGGCAATCACTAAAAACCTAACGACATGTAAATCATTAAAATCTTATAAATGCTACGAGATAATAAAAAATCCTACAGACATAGGGCATAACTATGTACCATACAAATCATGCGCCAAAAACATAGGTAACCTTTCTTCTCAGTCGGGACTGTCTTTGACGATTTCTATTTTATTTATAACTCTGTGGTGCTGCGTATGACAGTTCATGAATTTTTTGTTGTGATTTCTTGTGATTTGTTAAAAATATGTATTGGCTGTGTTTCTGGTTATCATTTTTGCATTTCTGAGTGACTTTGCCTTTCTTGGACTATGGATATTCACATTACAGTTTACCTGGGCTACAATAACAATACCTATAACTCACATGTCGGACCACTCTGATTTTGTCTGGTTTCCAACGGAGATCCAACGTTCTATAAACTGGGAAATAGCAAATGAATCATTTGGCATACAGTCGTTAGATTTGAGTGAAATTCAATCTGCTGGAAGACAGTGGATTACTCCGCGATCGGCAGGTTTGAATTTATTTTTTGAAGTCATCAGATTTGAGAAGGTCCCTTCACGAAGTTTTACGACGAACAAAAATATACAGGGCTATGAAACACTAATATAGCTTCATAGTACATTTTATTTTATTTGTGTTCATTTCTGGGCCAAGCTTGTATGGGACCGTTATCCATGTCCTTTGTGAACTCGTAAATAATATATTCTAGTCATATTAATGTGTGTGGTAGTGAACAAAAGTACATCAGTCAATGGGAAAATAAAACTAGTACTCGTCTTTGAGTTATATTTATTTTACCTATTAAATGCCTTTACAAAATTCGAAATTCATTATTTTAAACAAAATTAAAACCATTTGTTTACAGTTTACTTCACAACTTCAGCAAGAGGGACCCGACATCTCATGGTCAATGGGTATTCCTTCATCTGTCGGACATATTGTCTACAACACGTGAAAAAAACATGGAAATGTGCTACACATAGCGGTTGTACAGCTAAAGTACACACGGTAGAAGACAAAATAGTCAATGTGCGCAATGATCATAACCATCCAGCGACCTTCAAGACCTGGAACCTTCTTGGTCTGCAATCGTACCTACTTCAATCATAGCTAACATTTTATTTAAGAAATATAAATCATTATTTTATACTGCTCTGTGTTTTCATTAAGACGAGGTAAGGCCACTAAGGTTCCGTGTGGTGCCGGACGTAAAGAATAGCACCATCCTTTTTCTTCCCGTGGGTGTCGTAAAAGGCGACTAAGGGACTTACTAGAGAATGGGAAGAAGCGTTCTCTATGCATTTCAACGCCATACTGCGATCGCCAACCCGCCTGCCAAGTGTGGCGATTATGGAAAAACCCCGTTTGGGGGAGGCGTATGTCCAGCAGTGGACGTTTTCGACTGAAATGATGAAGGCTACACTAAAGAAAGAAACTTACTACCGCTGGTAACGGTCCTAGGGCAATCGTGAAGTCATTTTGTGAAGTTATTTCTAGCTTTACACCCCTATTTGATTGACAGAAAACTATTCGCAGATAAAGAAGAAAACAGGTAACTGGTTAAAATGACCTTGCCTCGCAGTTACGTTATGATTGTAGTTACTATGCTAACCAGCTGCCGAATTTCCAGAGACCCCAATCCAGTTTTCGATATCTCAACGCGGTGGGATTATAATGCACATGGGGAAATACAGTTACAATAAAAAGACCACGACTGGTGATAAGAACACGTGGTATTGCACGGGGTACTACAGCCACCCGCCTTGCAAAGCCAAGGTGCACACCTTGGGCAAAACGGTCGTAGCTGTTTACGGAAAACATAGCCATTAATTGATTAGATATTATCATTGAAGCAATTATTTGCGTATAATTGCAAAAAAAGTAATTAGATGAATTAAGTATTTTACTTGGAGATCTGTTAGATTATTGTGTTAAAGATATTGTTTTTGTATATTAAATAAATATATATTATTATTTCTTATATCTCTTACAGTCTATCCCTAAAAATACTTATTGAAACTTTATCCTGTGAACGATAAATTTTAGCTAAGCACGGACTAGGAAGGAGCAGATACTAATAATACTTCGAGTTTTTGCAATCACCAAAATCCATGTAATAATCACAAGCGGAAAACCAAGACTACACAAACATAATTCACAGAATAAAATTCTTCTAAAATAGGAAAATGTTCAAGAACAAATAGCCATTTATTATGGCTCTGTTGTTAGGTAGTGAACTCTTCATTAATTCGCATTATCAATCTGACCCAGGAACCGTATTTTTTATTATTGAACACAAATAGCACAGAAAATTATAAGACTGGGGAGTGTCGGAATTTACCTCACTAAACCCACCCTGGTGGTCACCGAACGCACCATTACCTCTCAAAAGACCGATTTGAAACGCTTGTTAGGACACATCCGTCGGGAGACTGTAAAGGGATCTCCCCGAAACATGAAGGTGCAAGAGAGGCAGACATGAACCTACCTATAGTACGCCCATATTTTGCAAGTTACGTTTAAATCCCATGTTATTTTTAAATTATGTATATTTCATATACTTACAGGATCTCAACTCCCATCTGGTCGAATATATCTCACAGAGAAAGGTGGTCAAGTTTTGATACTTCAAGGCCACAGATTCTACCGTGAATATGGGAACGAAGTGCGAAGCTACTGGCGATGTTCAAAGAGAGCCTCCCTTGGTTGTAAATGTAAAGTAAGGATTATTAACCAAAGGATTCTGGTCTCCAATGAACATAACCATGTCCATCAGAGGAATATTTTAATGAATTAGAAAGACATTTGAATTTTTTGGTTCGGCTCAGACAAAAGACAGACAGAATCATTCATTAGACTATATTTTTAGATTATTTCCTTGACTCGAAACCCTATACATTTTGTTAGTCCTTCCATTGTTTTAGTTTTCTCAATCATTACCTTGTTTTTTTTCGTACTTTGCATATTATAGTATATAATAATAGTATTAGATGAATTATGACATATGGGACATAATACCTTTTTGAAACTCTATTATATTAAGATTTTTAGAAGTACTTACCAATGGATTTCATTTTAAATAAGTCTTAATAATTGCGTCCACTGAACCAATTAATATTGTGGTCTAAAAAAAATATGTATTTCGTCTGATATTCTCAGGTGAATGAGTTTTGATTTAAGAAAACAAAGTGATTAAAAAAAAAGACAAAATAATGTAAATACAAAAGATATTTTTATGATTTATTCATCATCAATAAAATATATTTTACATAATAATACGTTTTATTGTTAACACTCGTACCAATTTTTCTAGTCCTATTATTAAGCAAGACCCGTCAACGCTTTTAGTTAATAAAGGTTAAGGAATTAATTAGTTAACTAGTTATTGTAAAATGTATTCTAGACATTGTAATTTATAATTTGTTTCAGGTTCTTCGGTTACTAAGGGCGTCGAGAATCTTCTTATAAGCAACATAATGACGAAAGTGCCAGACAATGAATCAGACGATGACGTCATCGAGGTAGTACGAGACGACGCTCCAATAGAAATTCTTTCTGACGGTGAAGAGTTGGAACTAGAAAAGACTAAACAAGCTCAGAATAATATGAATATGATAGAAAACTTCCACTTTACATCTCTGCCCTCTGAATCCAATATTGAGGAACCCAATATTGATGTATCTAATGTTGAAATCGATGTAAATCGCTGTGAAGAAGATCACATAATCGATCCATTAACGAATACTGAAACAATCACTAATGATATCCCAACTTGTAATAATTTGCTTCCTTTTGAAAATCCAATGATACCGTCATCTTTTGAAAATCCAATGATACCGTCATTGGACTCAACGACTGATATTCTGAATAAGGACAAATCAAATCATGATGATCATGATGAAGAAAACATTTACGTTAACGTGACTGATGATGTTAATATAAATGAACCTACGCAATCGGATATTGCAATGGACCTTCACGATCAGAATGATCAAGTCGAACAAAATCAAACACTTGTTGAAAATAGCTGTAATTCTGTTAATAACTTGAATGATGTTCCTGGAGATTTGTCTCTCAAACCAAGTGAGAATATTACTGAAAGCAAATAATAAATGCGTATTCTTAAGTTGTTAGCAATTAATTATTGTATTAACATGATTATCTGATAGTATAATTTGTTGTAGTGCTTTTATAAGCTTCGGTTTTTTTAAAGAAAAGTAAAAATTGTATTTATTCAATCATTTTAATTAATGTGTGGTGATTAATTTGTAGAATTCCGTGAAACAATCCCTTCCTGACTGGGTGCATTAAATACATTTTTACCTCCATAGATACTATTCAAATGTTTTTTTTAATATTATATTCCTAAATTTATCGGTGTAGTGCAGCTGATTTTTTAAATAACAAATATATAAACGCATTTAAAGATAGTTTCGAATATTGTGGAAATAGAGTCAAAACAACATCAATTTTATATGCAATAATTTTGGATGATGTACCTAGACGAAATTGAGGCAATTACGGACGCAGTTGCGTGCCCTTACTAAAATTTTAGCTAGAAGTTAGGAATTTCTGTTTATCTGAATATATCGTACTTAATTAACAACATTTCTTTCTTTCACTTTCCCTTAAGAGGTATTATTTTATTTCTTTTTGTGATGATTGCGTTTTAATTACAGAATGCACGTTTTTACTGACTAGGAGTAGAAGGGGGGCGAAACTATTGGTCCATGAAGGGTTTAAATATCGTCAGGACTACTGTCACGGCGAGAGGACGTCTTGGCGATGTATTCGAAGGCACAATGGGTGCAAAGGCTGTGCTGTAACCAAAGGGAATAAGCTAATGAAAGCTAGTGAGCACACACACGATGAAGAAGATGATTCGGATGAAAAAAGCTGAGATTTGTGGATATTAGATAGAGGACATGCGGCTCAGTGAAGTACGTGCGATGAGGTACTGAAATATAAGTTATATATGTCCTGAAGGTTTACATTATATTCGCATGTACGACTTTCCCTGGCCGCCTGAAATAAATAGTAATTGTTGACCGTCTATTATTTTTATCTTTGTCAAATTATTCTTGAGAAGAATACATTTTAGTTTTGATATCTAGTATAAATGTAGTAAATAGTCTACCTATGATTGTTTTTTTTTTGTTCTGGTGCCTATTACCTACTAATAAAATATATTTTCTTTGTTTTATTTATTGTTATTTAGAATCGCTAGACGTATTATGAAAGGACATATTGGTAGAAGATACAGATTAAGCTGTCCATTATTTAAAATTATTTCTTAAATTAATGTTTAAGTACAAATATATACGTTATAAAGACATATTATAATTTGGTATTTTTTAATAAATACAAAACATGAAGATTAATATGATTTTCGTTTTAATAAAAATGCTTTATTACATGAAACAAAATAAATTTAAAAATAACTTATACTATACACACCTCTCTGTGCGTCCCGTTCAATATACACGACACACACAACCAACAATTTGGCAATTTATTGAAAAAACAGACAAAAACACAAAACATCTACACGAAACTGAATTATGCAATACTATTTCCAGGGCTTCGCTATCGGCTCGCGACCTTCACAGAGCTGAACGGGAGGAATGTGCTGATGATAGGCAACAACCGTTTCATGAGGCACTACATCAGCAGGCGAGGCAGAACGCGCTGGCGGTGCTGCAAGTCCTTCAATAAGTGCAGGGCCATAGCCATCACGGATGGAAACTATATCATGAAACTTAATGATCAACACAACCATGAATAGACATAGGTAACAGATTAACCCATAGAGCATGCAATCGCCGCGAGGCAGCTGCAGCGTCTAGAGTTTGTGGTCTAATTAAATTCGTGGCGTCGAAAGTACTTACGTTGAACGAAAAACTTCAGTCACGGATCGCCTTCAAAGCCGTCAGTTACCTACCATACCTCATTTGTTTCGTTGTGTGTGTGAACGGCGACACGCTTGATTTGACAGTGTTGACAATGCCGTCTATGGCAGTGCCCACGTATACACGGGCCATTACAAACGCTTAGTTAGATTCATAATAGTACAGTGTTCAGTGAGGGCAGAAAGTAACCGATTACTAACGAGGGTGTAGTTTGAGGCCCGAGGCTCAGCCGATGGCCTTAATACACACGAGTAGGGAATCGCACTTTCCTCAGAGTGATCTTTAGTGCTTTATTGTTAGCTACTGAATTGCCCTGAATTAAAAAAAACAGCACGTTGATAATGGATTTTCATTTACTTTTTCTGCTCGCTCAGCACGTTAACAAAGGATTTTCATACACTTTTTCGACCCGCACATTTGTACAACAGTAATAACGTACATTCTGCCTCATTTTTATCGGACCTCTACTCGCACTAGACGCTTATTGAGCAGTGCTAGTGTTCAGCGTAACTGTATTATTGTTATTGACATAATGATTTAAGACTATTATCTTTGCGTTAGTAATGGCCCTATTATAGGCATCTCCGTGCACTATCCATTAACCATGGCAGATGTCCGAAGTTTAGTCAAAGGCGATCAAAAAGAGGTGTTTCTTTTAACAAGAAGCATTATGTGATAAATAGCGTATTAACCATGTTTTTGTTAAGTGTTCGTATTATATTACTTTATAACAACAACCTTGAAGTATTACCACTGATATTGTTGCACATTTTGTAAATAATTATGAATATAAAATATTTAAGAGCAAGGTTACTGAAAATAGCGGAAGAAATAACCTTAATATAAATTGGTATAGGTAATATTCATAGTAATCTAACAAATAAATAGGACTTAAATTATATTGTTTAAGCATATAAATAAAGGATCCCGCAGACAGGCGCGACGCCATACTAGTAGCACAATTTCTATGAAAACTTCATGAAAGGGGTCGTGCCCGAATATCGCGCCAGTCTGCACGAGCCTTATATATAAATAGTAATATAGCTGTTATCATACTATAACAATACTTTAGTTTGTTAGATGAAGTTAATAGGTATGTAATAAATAAAGTGAATAGAAAACATACGAAAATAAATGTTATAGTCACACAATTAAAATCTGATGAAATGATTTTAGAAATCGCGATATTATGTTACCGTGAATATTGTTGTTGCTTGAAGAAAACGGAATAATAATAGAAATGGAGAAAGACGGACTTTTTTTTTTATAAAGTTTTTATTTTTGATACTTCACTGTTGAAATGTCTGTTCTATCTAGTTTTTAGTTTTTTTTTTTTAGATGCTATGTTAGTTTTTCTAGTCCTGGAATATGTAGATCTTTTTTATTTCATTTCCTTAGCATAGCTGGAATTGGTCTGTAACTCTGTACCATTTTATTAATTTAACTTCAGTTGAAAATTCATTAGGTAACTTGCATCTGATGCCACAGGCAGTCAAAAAACGTATTCTTCACCATAGATGGTGGTGCATAAAGCTATAATTATCTTTGCGAAAGCATGATGTAGGTAACCTATATTTTTGAATATAATCAAAATACTCATGAATTATCCTATTAATGTCGAGTTTGCCGCTGGAGTCGCCTGACATAGTGAGCAAATGGAAATATCTGGTCGATAAGGATTAATCCCACACTAAAGAGTAACTTTTATTTAAGTAGTGATGTAACAAACAATAGGAAATAAATGATCGATACTCAATTTAAGACGCAGATATATGCCAGTGACCTTGAGTGGTTAGCTTGCGTGTTCTGTACTGAGCTCACGGACTCGCCCATCAAGGTGCGCTGTCCCCAATTTGACGCATTATTCATTTATTATACATAAAACAAAAGGTATTTTAAAAAAACGCGTATACTAAAAGATCAATAATTAAATTATCTTTAAATTGGTGAAGGTTTCAGAAAAATACACTTGGTAGATTTTGCGCCATTCTCGGTTTTTTATCCGCGTTAGACATAACTTTACGAATTTATTTAATTATAAACATAATCTAAAAGATTCACATATTAAGTTATCGAGATATATCTTTTTCAAATCATTAACACTACTCGTTTAGACGTGTAGTGTTGTGACTTCAATATAAAATCATTAAAAGTCGATTATCGTCCCCTTAAGTATAATACACTTACACACACACACATACACACATTACATTACATTTCATCATTTCATTTTTTTTTCGTCATTCATTTTTAGGGTTCCGTAGTAAACAAGGAACCCTTATAGTTTCGCCATGTCCGTCTGTCTGTCTGTCTCTCTATCTGTCTGTCTGTCCGTCCGTCCGTCTGTCCCCAGCTTAGCTCAGAGACGCTTAGTTCTAGAAAGCTGTAATTTGGCATGGGTATACATATTAATCATGCCGAAAAAATGGTAAAATAAAATTATGAAAAACATATTTTTTTAGGGTACCTCCCTTAGACGTGAAATGGGGATGATATTTTTTTTTCTCGTCTATTCCATGGTGTGGGGTATCGTTGGATAGGCCGTTCAAAAATATTGTGGGTTTGGCGAAACCATTTTTCAATTAAGGGATCCGTTTGCGTAATATTAAGCTTTAAAGTGCTATTTTTTGTTAGAGTCAAATGTCCCCCCCCCTGCCAGCTAAATGGTTGGTTTTGGATATGTGAAAAAATTCATGGCAATAGTATATATAACGAAATTAAAAGGAAAACTATCACAGCTGAGTAGGCTTCACAAGTTAACGAGTAATAGTCGACCAACTTAAATTTGCAGTTGGAGAATTGACCGTAACGTTTATCGATGTATGGGAGAGCATGTTTTTCAACTACGATGTTAAGTTTGTTTTTGGGATAAATTCATCCCAACTACGGAACCTTTCATTGTGTGTGGTCCGACATGCACTTGGCCGATTTTTTTTTTATCATTTCATTTTCCTTTCATTTACCATTTAACTACGGATTAAATGTGTGTGTCTATCTATATAGCACTCTATGCATAGAGTTTGCTTACACTTTTTGCAATGCGTTTTAGTTTTTTTTACTTTTCTTCTTGCTTCTCTGCACTCCAACGTCTGTCTTAGTTTTTTATAGCACCCTGCACAATTTCTTCTTCTTGTACCTTTTTCAAGGATATGACCAGAACACAGACATTTTGTTCCCACTTCTTCTGCAACAATAATGCGGATTAGGATTACTTAGTTGACTAAATGCGTACATACATATTATGCTTTACAATATCATCATCCTTTTCCCAAATATTTTGGGGTAGTCTCTAACCGGATGCATTTGAATACCAACATTTATTTATAAAAGCGTAACAATACAATACAGTTCCCTGCTCTTGTTTCATGTGTATTATTGTATATATGTATATATTTATTAGATAAGTGTATGCTTTGTGTATGTATGTATTTATTGTATATGATAATGGTACACCACTGACAATACTACAGGTGCAGTATTGTCACTCCTGCTCCCTTTAATCCATCCACAGGTTGTCTGTAAAAGATCGCTTTTAGCGATAAGACCGCCCATTGTGTCACCCTTTGTAAAATTTAAACATTTATATCTGTAAATTTTATGGTGATAATAAAGAGTATTCTACTCTATTCTATTCAATACTGATTTAACGTTCGTTTTTCGTTTGTTTGCATAACTTACGATTAGAACAGAAGTAAGTAAGTAAGTAAATCATTTATTTGCGTAAAACATGGTATACATTGGTGTTATCATTAGAGTAGATCAACATGTTTCGCTAAGATAAAACATAGCATGCAAAAAAAATTGTTTTAACAAAATGAGCAAGGAATCAACATTTTACATCCACAAAATCTTTTAAACTGTAAAAATTACATTAATTAAGCCACTTGTGTAATTCAATCTTTAATTTCCTCGAGTTTAATACCTTTAAGCGACTTGGCATTTTGTTATAAATGCGTACGCACATTGCTAAGCAGTTTTTGTTATATTTGGCAAGTCTTGGCAGATCACTTAATACCAGTTTATAAAGATCTCGTCTGTTTCTAGGATTAATATCGTTTGCTGACTTAAATAAATAATTATTCTTAGCTACAAATACACATACCTCATATATGTACAGACACGGTGGCGGTAACAGACCAAACCTCTTGAACATTGGTTGACATGAGTCATCAGATTGAAGTCCACATTATTGCTCTGATGCACTTTTTTTGTGCTATAAATGCTCTATCCGTATTGGTACCATTACCCCACATCACGAGACCATATCGCATAGAAAAGCCTTTAGTAGGTAGGTAAGCCCTTTTTAGGGTTCCGTACCCAAAGGGTAAAACGGGAACCCTATTACTAAGGCTCCGCCGTATGTCTGTCTGTATGTCCGTCTGTCACCAGGCTGTATCTCATAAACCGTGATAGTTAGACAGTTGAAATTTTCACAGATGATGTATTTCTGTTGCCGCTATAACAACAAATACAAAAAAAAACAGAATAAAATAAATATTTAAGGGGACTCCCATACAACAAACGTGATTTTTTTGCTCGTTTTTAAGGTATTAATTAATTTTTAGGATATTGTTGATAATGATGATATTGATAATGGCAACAGGTAGACGCTTGAAATATTCACAGAATATTTAGTTATGATTGTATTCACTTTAAAAATAAATCATTAAATTATTATAAAACAAATATTTAAGGGGGGCTTCCATACAACAAACGTGATTTTTTTGCCATTTTTATAGATAATGGTACCCTTCGTGCGCGAGTCCGACTCGCACTTGGCGGTTTTGTTACACTATTCATCAATATTGAAACAACCAACAAAAAAACATTTTTGGGGGTTGTTTCTAATGATTACGTCCATAATTTACTTAATTTTATTTTTATTTTAACAATCTTGTGTGCACACAAAACTAAAAGTATATTAATTTTTGTTTAATGTTAAGTAATTATTTTTTCCCTTCGAAATAGAATCACAGATCAGACAGATCTCAGATTATAAATGTTTAAATTTTACAAAGGGTGTCACAATGGGCGGTCTTATCGCTAAAAGCGATCTTTTACAGACAACCTTTGGCTTTCTACGGAATGTGTAGACATTATATGTCGGCTTGGTGAAGAGTCTTTTTAAACCCTATGAATTGATATCATTTGGATAATTATGTTTTAAATAATTTTGATACCTCTAAACATTTTAACGTTTCGACTAGAAGGTACTAGTATAATAAAAATCAACGTCTTCTTTGCTGTAGGTTAGAATTTATCAAGTTTAAGTTATTCTCGAAATGTGGCAACTTAAACTTAGCAGTCTTATCTGTGACTAATTCAATGCAATTTAGAATATACGATTTTAAAAATGATGATCGTTCTTTTAAGTAGGGTTATAAACTTATGATACAACGTAGAGACGACAATACGATAATAAATGAAAACACTGATACCACTAATGCATAGGAGCATTTAGAAACTATTAATATTTATATAATAAGATTTATAAATAAATCCTAACCTCGAAATAAAAAAAAGTATAACTAAATTGTAGTGATGGGCCGACTATGGGTTTTGCCGATCAGCCGACTAGCTATAGACTAAACTTTTTGATATATTTGATTGAATTTTTATGTGCAGACTGGGAACGTTATTAAAATATATATACGAAGTTTAATTTATTGACGTATTGTAGTCTCCACCTTTTATATGATTTTATTGTTCTCATTATGTGGCAATTAGGAATAAGTTGTAAATAAAAATTCGCTTTATAGATTTTAATATTTTGAACTCGTTAGTGTAATAAGGTAGCAGTTAACACAGTTGTATAAAATATTAATATGTAGAAAATTTTGTACGTTTATGTTTGGTTTAGGTTTGTACTTTTGTTCTGTGTTTAATAAATAACAACATTACAATACTTTTTATAGTTTTATATTATTTACCTTGTTTAAGAAATTATTTCCTTTTTTTTTTCAATTTAACTACTATTTTGTCAATAAAATTATCATATACAGAATGCAGTTCTCAGCGCAGACAGGGAACAGTCCTACTTTTTTTTCGAGTATAAAACAATTTAGATTGTATCTACGCAGTATCTTTATCTAAGTGATTTATTATGAGCTCATCTGTGCTGGCCTTAAATCCGACATTAGAAAAACTAAATAATCATTAAAACAAACAAAACATATTTTGACCGCTTTTATTTCAGTCTTCGACGTGAGGTTATCGATTGATGGCAGACCAATGTTGATGTTCCAAGAACACCGCTTCTTTCGTCACCTGGTCAACAGAAGCGGCATGACTCGGTGGAGGTGTCATAGATACCGCTTCAGCTGTAAAGCTGTTATTTGGACAATTGAAAATTCTATCATTAAGACCAATAAAGAGCACAACCATTAAAACTACGTTGTTTTTACTAGTACCTACTGTCCAACTGTTAATTTTTTTTTACTGAGCAACATTTAAAAATATCTTGGACGGCACTGAAGCTGATCAATTCCTAACTCAAAGCTTATGAAACAAAGTCAATGTATTAATTTAAATCTTATATATAAAATTCTCGTGTCACAATGTTAGTTACCATACTCCTCCGAAACGGCTTGACCGATTTTTATGAAATTTTATATGTATATTCAGTAGGTCTGAGAATCGACTACTATCTATTTTTTATACTCTTAAGTGTTAAGGGTGGCTTTCCCACGGGATCGAGACTTACGCGGGTGAAACTGCGGGGCGCAGCTAGTAAATAATAAAAATGTTTTATTGATTCTTAAGTGTTCAATGATATTTTATACACTCACAAATCAACCGAAAAAAGTGTGCCGCGCAGCAGCGACAGCACACCCCCACTTTTCATACATTTAACATTTCACTACAAGTAAAATACGTCCCAATTAGGACGTTTTCGAGTCTTCAAAATTGCGCGCTTACAACATATCTGTTTAATATAATATCATTGCAAGTGTTACAATATTTAGGTAGGTATGACACTGTATCCCGCACTAGGATACCGTGTCGCAGGAACTAGTCTCTCTCGACAGATAATATGAATTACAAAAGATAGGTTAACAAATGCACCGGTTTCAGTATAATTCATCAAACTTAGGAGCTTTATTAGCACCAAAAGTAATATTGACTGCAAATTTCAGGCGTTTCTCCTGCGGTATGAACAGGGCCATAGCCATGATTAGATATGGAATATTCGAGATACGCACCCTTAAATGCAGCCTTTTTTCTTTTAGTTTTCGGGGGAAATCTTTCAAAAGGCGCTCGGGTGTGGGATTTTTACCTCTCTAAAACCACCCCGATGGTCACAATCTGCACATGGAAGGGGCACCGTTACCTCTCAAACGACCGATTCGAAACCCCCTCTGTAAAATGTGGCCTACGTTATGTGTGATTTCAAGAATATATGATTCAGTAAAAATAAACACTTTAATTTGTCAAATATTTCATGTTCTTTTGACTTAATAACTTCTAAAGGAAGGCGACAGGGTTTGTGTAGAATTTGGTTCTAAGTCCAAACGATTAGAGATCCTTCCTTAATTTTGTCTGAAAATGAAGTATTACCGAAATCGCTAAACAAATGCGTTTTTATTTTATGTATTTCTTATTGTTTAAGAAGTTTTTTGTTGTTGTTACCTAGTTCAAACCCATTTTGATACTTGACAGGATCTAACCATGGCTTTTAATGCAAGGAAACCAATATTGGTAGGTATTCTCACTACTGGGCAGCATTTGGACCATATCTACTTAGACAGGGTTTGGTCCAAATCCTGGTCATCACAATAAGGTAAAGTACCTACAGTTTATTACTTGGTTATTATTCTTTAGTTAGAAAAATACTGAAATTTCAATGACAATAAAAAAATATTTTACCGTCAGCCCACATGATACGGAGCACCAATGGACATCCCAAGCTGTTCTACCAAGGCTATTTCTACAGGCCGCACAACGCGTACCGTCAAAATAGGGCGCAGCTGTGGTACTGCAGGTATAGGAGCGGCAGGAAATGCAAGGCGATGATAAGAACTATAGATGGGATGGTAGTACACTCTTGTAATCTCTCCCAGCACACATGTCGAATCCCACAGTACATCATGTAGTAGAAGAATAAAGAACATTGATCTACTGAAGCACCAACAACCTCGTAAAATTACTTTCTTTGAATGTGAATCTAAAGCATAAAATACATTAGGTATTATCGAACAGATTTTATACGTGTTGGTTCATAGGACGATTAGAGGAATGTTCTTTGTGGCACAGAGACTGAACTGCCACAAAAATATACCTATGGCTCTCGTTAAGGTAAAGTTTTATTATCGTAGTTAAGTGTCGATATTAAAATATGTGACAGTTACGTCTCTGCTTATACATAGTAAATTATTGTACCAAAGGTGTCAGTTATTCTAGTGAAGTTTTTTTTTGTCTTTTTAAATTGTGTGTAGATTTCTAAAAAAAAATGTGATAATTGGTCTCATTGTCTATTTACGTAGATTTAATATAATGATAGATGTTATAAAAAGTACCTAACCTAGGGCTAGATATATGTGCAACTATTCCTAAAACCTCTATGGGTTGTAAACATGTATGAGACACTTACTACTTACTTAAACCCGACTTTAACATTACTTATGGTGCAATCCAGGGGTTTTTTTCCCGCAAAAATCGTTAAAAAAAAATATATTTCGCGGGCTACTAGATGAAATCTCCTAGCTCAAGGACACTGAACGAGACACAATATAAAGTTTTATTATTATGACGCCTATGAGTGTTTAGCGGTCTCGAACGAGGTAATGCTAAAGTGGAGTTTGACAAATTCTCTATTCAGAAACCATAAGATTTTGTTTCCAATTTTTCGCTGATGTTAATTTTTTTTTAATTTTATAGAAAGTCAGTTTGATCTCTAGATTTGAAGAAGTAGGCCACTTTTTCTTGCATTACATAATATCGTTTGTCAATAGTTAGGGACCTACCTGCATGCCAGTGGCGAAAGCACCATATAACACGATTCCTACCGGCTTCCCTTCGGAAGTTCGCATCAACAAATCTACCGCTATTGAAAAATGGCACAGTCAATAGTTTCTACTATTGCCAAAAAATATAGTTACACTACAGGTATTTAATTCACCATAACATTAAAACAGCAAAAACGCCTATTTTATTAGCAAATTGAGCTGAATTGAAATAACAAACAAGAAAGTTTTGTCTATGTAGTGATGCGTCTTTTGGGTTCTGCTACTTGACGATATATGGTGTTAAATTCAGTAAAGGAAAGACTTGACTATTAAGTAAATTAATTAATTTTTACTTTACTGATATGAAAGTAAGTTAAAATTGGCTTCGCTTCGGCTTCTCTCATACAAAAATTTACACCTCGCCGCTGCTGCATGCTATGAGAATATCGGGTATCTATTGGTGACTTGAAGTCCTCATTTCACTCGTGGCGGTAGTATCACGAGTGAATGCAAATTAAACAAATTTGGTAGGACCAGGGACTTGCCTCTGTAGACTATTCATTTTCAGCCGATAGAAAATGGCACTCACATACATACTTACATAAACTCACGGCTTGTTCCCATGGAGGTAGGCAGAAACTACGGAATGCCACCTGCTGCTAATACTAATCGATATGTACACATATTTTAGGTAAGTATTTTAATTAGGTACGGTTTTACTTATTTTTTTCTTTTGAGTCAAGGTTGAGTCTAGAAAGGGTATCTAAAATATTGTGCTTACTACGTACCTACCTTTGTTAGAATATTAAGTATTTAAAACATTAGTGCTAGCACTTTTGAATCCACAATGTTTAGGTGCGATTTGGTGAAAAAGCAAGGCAGAGGCGATTACCATGTATTTAAAAAAAAAGGTTTCTTATTGTTATTATTGTGGCTGCCATACACTTAATTTTATATTTAGAAAAATTACTTCTTGTCTAATTGTAAAAGTGCGTTTTAGCATGTTATACCTACTATTTATTACACCTAGGTATCGTTTTTCTCTTATAATAAATTATTATTATTGAACAAATTGTGTTTTATTATTAACCTTTGTATTTGTGAATATTAAAAAAGCAAATTAAATTAAAAAATACTTTTATTACAAACAGTGTCAACATTATACAAAAATAATGATTTACAAGCAGTGTACTTACAAGATAATATTTATATTTATAAGTAATAAAACTGTAATTCTATTATTTAAAGCTTATTTTTAAGCATGCATCAAATGCACGATTCTTTAAAGACACAAATTTGACAATATCTCAAGGCACTTATTAAAATACCGGTCTGTCCTTCAGAAACCATAAAAGTATACATGAAAAACATTTTATCAATAATATTCGACCATTTTGAAACTCATACTTATCACATAATATCATAAACTCATACTCATACATAATTATGTATAAATCACACAAATATTAAAAAAAAAAAATACCGACAACAGAAAAAGTAAAAATACAGGAATGATTGTAAATTCATTACGCAAAGAGTCCTAAGAACAAACTTAATACTACATTTCAGATTTTCAAATTGGTTAAAAAAAAACCTAAGATAATTTGACTAAGCTAAACCAGAATAATCTCAAGTGCATGGCTTTTAGCAGTTGACACGAGAAAAAGCACTTCCAAGTGACAGTAATTAAATAAGGCAAAAAGTGATAATAAAGAATACCTCCATGATTATTAATCATTGTAAAACAGAAAAAAACAGAACGCAGAAACTTAAATTTTCTAAATACAAAAAGTAAAAAAAAAACATGCGGGGCAGTCTTTGGGGACTGCCGATAGAAGTGAAAACAGTATACATGTAGCTCATGGAAAGCGTTCGGTGACGATGACGCGAGTTCCATGATTTTTGTTCACCCAGAAAGTGCTCAACGCGCATAAAGAATATTTCACTTAAAAAAATACAAAGATTTTCTTGCAATTTGTGTAAAAATATCCTTTATTGTTTATAACACTAAACTTAATACTACAATCTGATAATTATCTAAATAAACGTGGCGAAATAGAGAACTAACGTGGGTCAGTGGGTCGTCTTAGGGGCGGCGTGAAATGTACTTCATTTGACAGGGTTTTGACATTTTTCTTCACAAACACCGCCGAAAGCCACGTTACAACAATTACACAGTTATTTAACTCTGATTGTGCTTCACTGTCAAAATCAAAGTGATCTTTATTCTCATTACAATAGGTTTGCTGTTGGGTTGCTGCTGTCAGAAGTAAAATAAATGTGAAAGGACTGTAATTTAGAGCCCGATTGTGTCACCATATATCATTTCTGGGTACCATGATTATGTTCTAAAAACGACCTGACGATCATGGAGTCGTGTGTCGTAATGCTCGCTCGGCATCCCAGCTGTATCCGCTTACTGCAAGTCCACCTCACCTTCTTCCTATACATCTCGTGTTTAATGAACTTGTGGTCACCGACGTGCACGACAAGATGGCCGCGGTTTGACAGGCCGAACCGAACTGTAAAATGAAAAAGAGTTGGTTAGTTGGTCGTGGATTGGAAAATATATGTTACCTTAAAAATAGAATAGATTTATAATAATTGTGTAGGTAGATAAAACACAGGATGTTTGCTAAAAAAATGTTGTATTGTAACAAACCAATAAAAAATAAAACCCTTTTACCTTTTTTTTCCACACCTTCACTAGGTAACTATAATCAAATATAATTTATTTGTAGCAAAATCTATAAAAAGGCAGTAGGCATAGGTAAAAGAAATGACCTTATACCAGATAGTAACCTCACAATTTGTTGCAGTTGGTTTGATCGGCACCGGTATTGACTCTTTCGCTTCTTACTGCCTCAGTAAGCAGGGGAAGATGGGCATCAACGTGGGGGGGTACAGGTTCAGGTTCAACGGATGCGCCAGAAACGGGAAGATCCGCTGGAGGTGCTCCCGTGGGCCTTGGTGCAAGGCAGCTCTCCACACTTACAGGGGAAGAATCGTTTACATACAGAGCACACACAACTGTGGCCCTAAACCGCCTGTTTAAAAAATACATTGGAAAAAATGTATACTTAGAAATACATATATTTTGTGATGAATAATTTTACGTTAACATTCAAAAACTTAATGTGGCAGATTTATTTAAAAAACATTCAAACACATATTCTTTTGTTTTATTGTCCATGTTAAAACCTACCGTACCACGAAGTACCTATTAGAAAAGACTAAATGGTTTAAAATTCTGTCAATGTCAGGTCAATGAAATTTTTTAAACTGTATTTTCAAATATATTTTACACAGTGTATTTCTGTAACTAGAACATTGGCAATATTGATTGTACAAAACCAGTCTAGCAATATTAAAATATTTTTTTATTAAAGACGCAGGAAAATATAGTACAAAATCTAGCCCGTATCAGCCAAAACTGTATAAACACAACTCTTAAGATATCAGATGTATAATTAAGAATTAATGTAAATTAATATGTATTTATTTAGAAAAAATCATAAGAATTAAACAATAAAAAATCGAAATACAAGCTCAAACTGCAAAACATGAAAACTGTATTGTATAGGTACATTGAAGTTTATTAAACGATTTTGTAATATTGTTACCTATGTCACATTAACATTAGTAATTGATAGTTACCGTCCTTGGAGAAAATGGGTTATGTTTTAATAAGAAAGAATAATTTTGTATTAAGTAAAATAGTTAAGTAAGATTAAGAAAATTTTACCTCATAGTTTATTAGTGTCAAAATATTAAGTAGGGTGAAAGAGCCAGTACATGTCCTCATGCCTTTTATAAACATAAAATACAATACAAAAATGCACCACTTTGTAACTGTGAATAAAAGGCGCACAAGTATTTTCACCCTAATTGTAATGTGCTCAGTTAGTAAACCCAAATCTAATATCAAAAATTATGTATAAGCAATGAATTTGATATCGGCAACCATTGTATGGAAACTATATTATTAATAAAAATAAAATAAGTAAGTACTGAATTTATCAATCAACTACAAAATAGGTACTTAAAATTATCATAAATTGCTGTATTGAGCCAAACAATAAAAGTGACAAAAAATATTGTAGAATCTTAAGAAAAATGTTAGTATTCTTTACTACTAATATTTTAATGTGTTAAAATATAATGAACAATCATAACATATTGTAACACAACATAGAAAAGATTAGTTTAATGAGCATGTTACTTGTAGGATCATAATACAGGGTTTGTTGTCTAAGCAATTTATCAATTTCACAGAAAATTATGTAAATATCACAATCCATAACTATGGATTTAAAGTTATTTATTAGGAGATATATTTTTATGCAGCTGTTTGTAAATTAGATACTAAAATAAGAATTTCGGCGTTTTTCTATTTAATGTGAAAAACTCTTTGCTGAACTTTCCAGCAAATTGATGATACATCAAAATTAGGAATTGTAGGAATAGTGTTTATTATGTATACCTACATTATTATTAAATGAAACCCTTCGACCGCCATTAGTTTTTTTTTTTTTTTCCACCAATATTGTAAATGTTATGCCTGCTGATCGCCAATGATGTCACCAAAATTATTTGTAACAGTGAAACAGTATTTACTATTATTCTCTTGATAATAAGTACCTAATACACTTTCTATAAATAAAACCAAAATATAATCATGTTAATTTATGTTATACAATTTAAAAATAAAATGTTCGTCTATTGATTTGCTCTGTATTCTGGTTTTGGCGGTCGAAGGGTTAAAAATATCAGTACTATACAAATAACTAAGTTGTAAAGTAATAATTGATAGAAACCATCGCCTATATAATTGGCTACCTCTTATTACATAAATAAAGTATATAATATAACGTCTATGCGTGGTTGTGTGCGTTTACATACCGGTAGTGAATACTTGCCAAATTGTGTAGATATAATTTGATGTAATTCGATGTTTATAAAAGGAGAATAAAACTAGTCATAACTGTTATTTGTTTTTATTATTTACGTTACCTGTACCTTTACCATACATATTTACCTGCTCAAGTTACCTTTACCAAGACACCATGACAATATAACATACATACATTACCCCAGGAGCCAGCCAAAATACTCTTTATGTAGATATCTGGAACTGTTTCAAAAGAGAAACCATGATGATAACATAATCGAAGAGCAACAAAATAGAAATTAACAAAAATATTGAAAAATTATTACTTAAACAAAATACTTAACTAACAAAAACTTATATCCTAAAATTACAAGTCTCAAATATTTGTTTCGTCCAAGTTTATTTGTAAGCTTTAAAATATTTACAGAAACTATATAATAAGTAAATAACCTAGAGAAAACCTGTGCTACCTATAGCCATTAACAAAAATTAACTATATCAATATAATGTTCTTAAAAACCTTTGAACCTGTTATAACATATTTATATTTATGTAAAATATAAAGCAGCTTTGCATATATTCACAAGAAAGTATTTTTACTAGTACAATAACATTATATAGAAAAATATATATTAATAATGCCATCTATGGAGTTTACGAGAATATTATGTAAGAATGACCTATGCAAGGCCGAGAGAATGGATAGCTATTGCAGAAAGTAAGTAATTTTTTTTTTTTTTTTTAAATATATGTATAATTATTTATATTTATGTTGACAGCAACATTATTTTACTATAATCGTTCTCAGGAAAACACAAGTTTACATACCAGCTCCCATATTTGTATCTTTGCTGTAACACGAACATCAACTAAAGTAGTATAATTACAATCATAGTCGCCATTGACAAAATTTGTTCCTTATGAGCGGGCTTTATGATGGCTTGTGACGTTTGCTCGTTTTCATGTATTTCCGTTAATATTGGCTGCTAAATGTGAAGAAACATTATGCCATACCACATTGTTTTACAAGCCGCATTTGGCCGCAATATTAATATCTAATATATCTTTATAATTTGTAAGCTGTCACAGGCGACATCATACAGTGCCGCTTATATATCAAATCATTCATTCATTTGCAAACATGGGTAATCGGTACAAGATTTTACATATTTGTTCATTGTAGCATGTTATGTGGAACGTACTTAGAATAACGCATATGTGTAACAAGCTTTATACGGCTGGGCATAGAGCTCGGCGTCGGCCGCCATCTTATAATAAAGTATTTCATTTATTTATGTTCTGCCGTAGACAAAAAAAAAACATCTTGATTAATTTATGGTAATGGCTAGTGAATCGTGTTTGCTAAACCCATATTTATGGTTATATTAGGGATACACTTCAAACTAATTACATACTTTTTTAATATACATTACTTTTTGTTTACACTAAACCCGAAAAGGGGTCATTGTACTCATCATTAAAAAAAAAAATCTATGGGACCAAACTTGAAATCGCGAAAAAAAAAATCAGCTTTTCCATATATTTGTGTTCACTTAAATCGACAAAATGTATGGAACAGCTGATTTTTTTTTCGTGATTTCAAGGTTGGTCCCATAGAAAAAGTTGTTCAAAATGATGAGTACAATGACCCCTTTTCGAGTTTAGTATAAACAAAAACTAATGCTGAATAGCAGAAAACATGTTTGTCCGGGTGTCTTAATAACAACAATAAGTACAGTGCTTCATTTTTCTAAGGGGTATGCGCTAATATAGCCCGCGAAATTCAAATTTTCTTAAGTCTGCTATTTGCAGGTCATTCTAAATATGATTCGCGGCCATAACAAATATGGCTTTACAGAATTATAATCGTTAGAATCAGCATTACAACCAGGTACCATTTTGGTTACCCATTGAAAGGATTTTCGATAAAAACCCATACGGTGTGGGTAACCCTTTTGAACGGCTTAATTTAAGCCATTCAAAATTACCCACACCGTATGGGTTTTTGATTAACTGCTGATTAAACGGTAACCAAAATGGTCCCTGGGTTAAATAGATATAGAATTGGTCATGCTACGCGTGCTGGGCGGATATGGAAATAACATAATATTATGATTTTTTCATGTTACTGGGTTTCAAGTAGGTATAGAACCCATTGAATGGGTTATCATGTAACCCTTTCACTGGGGTTCAAGAATAAAACCCATTCAATGGGTTACCATGTAACCCTTTCAATGGGTTTCTAGTATAAAACCCTTTCAATGGGTTACATCATGATAAAGGTAACCCATTGAATGGGTTCCCCTTCGAAAGGCTTAAATCTTAACCGGGGTTGTACGGTCCCTGATTACAACTCTCTTAAGTTCATAAAGTCCTACTGAATGATTATTTCAGAAATAATACGTCTCTCTCGGCAATCATCACATTTCTGAATACAAACAAATGCTAATTTCCATGTCCATCAATAATTATTAGATTTATTGTATTTATCTGCCCAGCCTTTCCCCACTATGTCGAGGTCAGCTTCCAGTCTAACCGGGTACAGCAGAATACCAGTATTTTACATGAAGCGACTGCCTATCTGACCTCCACAACCCAGTTACTGGGTAACACGATACCCCTTGGTAAGACTGGTTGTCAGACTTTCGGGCTTTTGACGACCCGTAACGACTGTCAAAGATCTACAAATAACAGCCGGGATCAACGGGAGACAAGGAGGGGTCTTGGTATGTAAAGATGGTCACCCATCCACGGAACAACCGCGGCAAGCGTAGCTTAACCTGATCGATCGACCCGTGTGGCTGTTAGCCACAAGCCCCTCTAGATTTATCGTGTATAATAATTTGAATTCAGAACTAAGTAATTTGATTATTTTTGTTTTGTTTTCCATGTGGACTATAGAAATCCATCGACTGACGAAACACAAAAAATGCCGAGAGACATTAAAAAAATAGGAGCACTGTACTCTCACTATTTTTATCCGGATATTTATAAAAAACTACTGTGCTTTTGCATTCCTTAACTAATCTTCTAATATCTGATTGTTTTCTTAAACAATTTGCACAACAAATAAATGTAGAACAAGTTATATTTGAATATACATATAATATAATACACTAATGATATCAAACAACGATAATAGTAACCATACCTATGCAATACTTTAAAAACTTTGTACACACTGAAAACCCACAGAAATAGTAGTAGAAATCCTAATCATATAAACACATATAATTACATTATTTACTATAATTAAAACTAAATCAGTATTCAAAAAAAGAAATTATGTAGTACAGAAAAGTAAAGCATGTATTTAAATCTATACCAATAAGACAACTGTTTCTCTGAACACCCCAGGGTAATCAAACACAAAATATTATATAACAGACTGTCTTATCAACAGCCAATTAAATCAGTGTATCGGTCTGTTAACCGCCGATTTCTGAAAGCCTAATTGACATAAAAAACCGGCCAAGTGCGTGTCGGACCACGCACAATGAAGGGTTCCGTAGTTAGGATGAATTTATCCTAAAAACAAACTTAACATTGTAGTTGAAAAACATGTTCTCCCATACATCGATATACGTCACAGTCAATTCTCCAACTGCAAATATAAGTTTGTAATCGAAAAAAACATTTTTTTTATGTAATAAAACTACAAATTTACAATTTTAGGACTTTTTCCTATACTTGTGCTGTGAGACCTTGCTTCTTGCCAAATTTCATGATTCTAGGTCAATGGAAAGTACCCTATAGGTTTTGATTTATTTGCGAGGATCGAAATATGTCGCAAATTTGCGAGTATCGAAATATGTCGCAATAATGTCGCTTAAATCGCCGTATTTTTTCATTGCGTTGTATTAGAAGCTTGATTTTTTTAGAGCTCCAAGGGACCATGGACTTACGTATTTGATATTAATTTCAACTTGATACCTACACGCGTTCCTGAGAAAAAGGGTCTTGACAGACAGACGGACAACGAATTGATCCTATAAGGGTTCTGTTTTTTCCTCTTGAGGTACGGAACCCTAAAAACAAGTATGCCAATGAGGGTTTTCTGAAATGACGTTCACTAGATGGCAGTACTGAGACATCAGGTCCGGGCACCTGTCAAAAAGGGCCAAAGCGCCGATATTTTCTTTAGTCGTGACTGAATGAAACGAATGATGAACGTCATCATATATTTTATATAACATAACATTACGCCTGTAATCCCCGAAGGGTTTGGCAGAAGTGCACCTATAGGACTCCCACATTTCGCATTTAAGTCCCATGTAATAGGGGGCGAGCCTATTGCCATCAACCGGGCACAAATCAAGAATCCGGGCTGCTACTGAGAAATTCCCAATAACACTTTGCCCGACCTGGGAATCGAACCCTACACCAACGAGGCAGGCAGTCTGGTATTATTTTATACTCATTGTCGAAATAGAAGACCTCTTGACAAATTGGCGCCAACTGGTTGCGTGAACTTTCCTTAAACCCTCATTCGACTTTCAAAATTCCGTGGGGAAATTCCCGTATTTTTATGAACGTTAGCATACTTATCTCAGTCTGAGTCGCTGAGATGAGATTGCGAGTAGATTTTGAATACGTTTTTATTAAATTCGATGCCTTCAGATGTTAGAGTACTATTCTGGTTGGTTTTTAACGAAGTCGGTAAATAACATACTTATTTTTTTTTTTACTTTTTCCCACTATTTACAGACTTCGTTTAAACCAACCAGTGGTTTTTAACGAAGTCGGTAAATAACACTTATTTATTTTTTTTACGTTGCCTCCCACTCTAGGAATTTTTCCTGTATTGTGGGTGCGTATACAAACATTTAAACTCACATACACAAACAGCCAGACCCGGAACAACTACTAGAACATATAAATATTTGTTCCGTGGGGGAATCGAACTCGCGAAACGCAGCACAGCAGTCAATCGCTTAACCACTGCGCCAACCGTGCCGGCGAGACAAATCCAGACTCCTGAGTGCTACTGGGAACTTTTTGAAGTAAAACTTCTTTACGCACGGTTGACTAAGGGAGTAAGCTGGTGAATGCGCGACGAGAGCGTTACGGAAACTGATCGGGCGAGGCGAACGGAAGTTGTTTAAATTTTAAACATGGAACTGCGCCACCCATGCCGTCAACATCATAATTATCACCGAGGCAGGGAAAAATGCTCTTGTCTCCAGTCTTGACTGATAGATTGATAATCACAGTGCGTTGGATACAAATAGAAATAAACTATTGCTAATTAACCTGATTTTATGAGACATAAGACATTCATGCAAACTTCGAGCGAAGTGATTTTTTTTATTCCATACTCAAAACAACACGTTTTTTGTAAAATAAGGTTAAATTATTTTCTGCACAAAATAAATGATGGCATGAATTGTACTTCAGATCAGTCTTATTTAAATATGTATGATAATATTACATTTGTTGTGCAGCAGTTTCGTCGATCGATGTTATCAAGCAACTTTTTTTTTTTATTTGTCGAGAATAGAATGGTAAGGGGCTGTTAAAGACCGCGTTGTTCAATGAATAGTATTGCTTCCTCTTACACTCATAATGTGTCTACCGACTTCGATAACAACCCAAAATAAATGCTCGAAAATATACTTCGGGCATTAATTCATAAATACCTCGATAGAGAATGACCAAGAGCACCTTTAGGAGCTTTCATAAGAATGTACGGTGCAACCTTTTATTAAAAGCAAACATTAGCACTGTACCTTATATTATCATCACATTTCCATCTAGGAACATTAGGTTATACCCAATTGTTAATTATTCACAAACCGTTTGAAATAAGATTAGAAATTTAAATAAACTTTTTTACAATCCGTTCAACCGATTTTGACTTCTATTCAGTAGGCATAAGAATGGGATTAAAAGCAAAAACGTGGTTACAATAACTGTTTATTACAGCTACCATTTGTCATGCCACCAACGCAATAGAAGTCAAAATCAGTTGAACTAACTGTAAAAAAGGTTTATTTAAATTTCTAATGTTATTTCAAACGGAGTATGGCTCAGTAAAGTGACAGTAGAAATCACTTTTTGTGCATTTCCGTACTTCCACAATTTCCAAAACGTGGCGAAGAATTGTGGTGACGTGACCATGACTGGCGCTGTTGTGGTTTGGGACAATACGAGTCAAGCGCCGAAATATCAAGAACTCATTATTGATGTGCAGTTTTCTGTAGCTGAAGACAGTAGACAAGTCTGCGACAGCTCAAGGTTACAGTGGCGAAAGCACCATATAACACGATTCCTACCGGCTTCCCTTCAACATTTCTACCGCTATTGAAAAATGGCACAGTCAATAGTTAGAAAAAAATATAGTTACACTACGGGTATTTAATTCACCATAACATTCAAACAGCAAAAACGCCTATTTTATTAGCTTTGAATTGAAATAACAAACAAGAAAGTTTTATCTGTGTAGTGATGCGTCTTTTTGGTTCTGCTACTTGACGATAGATGGTGTTAAGTTCAGTAAAGGAAAGACTTACTTTTAGGTAAATTAATTAATTTTTACTTTATTAATAAGTAAGTTAAAACCGGCCTCGATGCGGCTTCTCTCATACAAAAATTGACACCTCGCCGCTGCAAGGTTATCGTGAAAATGCCTGCATTAATATTGGGTATCCTGCACGCGGTGTTCTTTATTACAAAAACGAGATAAACAAATAAATGAAGGCCAAGTAAACTAGAGTCAGTGGCGTAGTTAGGCGTCGACGAAGTGGGCGCCACGGCCTCGCACTTTCGCGGGCTACATTAGCGCATCCCCCTTAAGGGGACAATAACCGACTTTTAATGATTTTATACTGAAGATCACGTCTATACGAGTACAGTTAATGATTTGAAAAAATATATGTGAAATTAGAGAATTTATCAAGAACTTAATATGTGAATATTTTAAATTATGTTTATATTACATAGTGAAATTAATTTGTAAAGTTATGTCTAACGCGGATAAAAAACAGAATGGCGCAAAATCTACCAAGCGTATTTTTCTGAAACCTTCACCAATTTGAAGATAATTTAATTATTGATCTTTTAGTAAGTATACGCGTTTTATTAAAATACTTTTTGTTTTGTGTATAATAAATTAATAATGCGTCAAATTGGGGGCAGCGCTCCTTGATGGGCGAGTCCTATTACTGGTTGAACGTACGAGGCGTTGCGTGAGCTCAGTACAGAACACGCAAGCTAAGCACTCAAGGTCACTGGCATATATCTGAGTCTTAAGCGTGACTGCGAGGCCGTTGTAACTACCTTCAAAAATCGCAACCGTTGGTTTGACGGAATACGAGACTTCTCAGGAATTAATAGCTATGAGTAGGTAAGCGTTTTTCGCATACCTATGCTATAAAAAGTTTTAAGTTAGGAAAAGTGCAAAGGAATGCCAATGCTAATGGCATTTTTCATTTTCATTCATATTTTTTCACTATCATGAGTAGGTATGCCGTCTCAAAGCATTTTTGGTAAGATAGATCTATTGGATAGATCTTGGGAGCGGAAAAAAGGGGCCTCGCTGATGCGACTTCGCCCACGTCTATATTACTCCACGCTACGCCTCTGACTAGAGTCACCGCATACTAGCGCGATGTCCCCGCCGCATACTAGCGCGATGTCCCCGCCGCATACTAGCGCGATGTCCCCGCCGCATACTAGCGCGATGTCCCAGCCACATCGAACATAAATACATAAAACTCACGCCTTTTCCCCACTGAGGTAAGCAGAAACTTGAACCTATCAGACATTGGCAAACAAGTCGAGTCTAAGGACATCTGTATAACCAGAGGCACTAAATTATGATTAGAAATGTCTCTGGCTGTGATTATACTGGATGCCAGTATACCTTTTAAACTGGAAAACAGCAACGTTGCTTTGCAGCAGAAATAGGGTTTATGTCACCGTATAATTATGAACTTCTTTAGTTTAAAATTGTGAACTGCAACAAACAATTAACAATGTAACGCATTACTTTTCAATAGTTTATACTCCATGAGAAACGGACAAATTGTGAACTGGTATCAAACTTGCTTGCGACGTAACGCATCTTGAGCTAATACTACATAGCTTGCCTAGCTTCGAGCTACTTGGATACTAGCGTTGGCCAGCCGTTTCTGTGGCACCGCTCGTTGTGCTCGCTCGGCTCGCGCGCGTTTGTTCACAGTTCCAACCTAATCTAACCCATTTCACCCAGTTCACAAATTTTCGACAGTTTATAAATCTGGCGGAAATAATACCGGTGCGTCAAAGGTCATTGTTATGTTGGAGACGCCCAATGACACGCTTGGGTTGTACGGAAGTGTTGACATACCTACTCAACAGCCGCCGAGGCATCTCCGTGCTCTATGGTACGATACAGTGCTTCTATCTGCATTTAAACCTTATGGTCGACCTACAGTATCCACTAACAAGTCTCTTCACCCTCAACATCAGCCCCCATAATGATCTGATCACCGGAGATCACACCATGTTCTAACTTAAGGTGGTTCAGAATACCCTTCATGTCCTTGTCTGCATCACTGCACTTTAGACACTTGTACTGGCAGATCTTGCAGCAGTAGAAGTCGTTGTCGACGGCTTCAAAGACTTTCCACACCCAGCTCGTGTCGTCGCCTGGAATTTAGAAAAAAACGAAATTGGGTTTTTTTTTTTCGATGCAATTATGTGTTGATGGACAATTCCCGTATTTTTAAGAACATCCGCATTCTAATCTGAGTTTTAAATCAGTCAATAATACCTCTTATTTAACAAAATTTTGACAAGTTATTGACATTGATGTCTAATGGCTATTATCAACATACTGCAATCACTTACTCATGATGGACATATGTAACTTATGGGGGGAAAACAGTTAACAGGTGTTGTGGGACACCCGTTTGGAACTAAGTTCCTTTTGCTTTTGCACGCTTGGCAAATGAGAATTAAACACGTAGTGTAACATTTTGGCTATCACTTTTGTTCCGGGACAAAAGTGTTGTGACGGTCAGACCTTTACACTTTTTACCTGACTGCAGTTGACCTGTATAGTATGTATGTAAGTATGTATTTCCGTCCCCATGCGTATTCGTAACTACTAAACGGCTGAACCGATTGTGATGAATGATATGTCGTTAGATTCGTCTTGATTGCGCTATTGTCACTTGATGTATTAAAATTATAAAAATAAAAAAAAGGCGGATCTTTGGCACCAAAAAGTGTGTATCAAAATTCAAAAAACTCCAAAGCCTCGAGTGTGGTATCAAAATGAAGGGTTTTAAAAGGTGATTACAAAAATATATACAAATTATTTTTAAATATAATTTGAAATGACAAATTACATAAAAAAAAATATCCCGAACTTTTGGAGTAAGTAAGAGGGCGTAATCAACCGATTATTAATAAGTGACTAATTTACCGTCTTATAATCCTAACTAAAAAGTGTCAAATAAAAAAGTAAAAAATCGGACTACGAACTTTAAAAATGATGGAAGATGACTTAATATTATTTCTTATTATTATAGAACAAACTCATGCAGTCGAAGGCATCTTTTTAAATTTAACAATAAAGACCTATTGCCTCCCGATTACTTTTTTTTTCGGTGCAGCTCTCATTCGCCAAGTGTGCAAAGTATAACGTGCTTTATTCCAAAAACATTTATTCGTATCAGTACAAACTATGAGAATAGGAACAACATACTGCGACCACCAATGCGTCAAAGATCAAGATCATTGTTATGTTTGAGAAGTTAACTGCAATGTATCTTAGTAAACTATAGGACATAGGTCACGGCAAACAAGAATATTGGTATAAGCGACTCTCACAGCCAATAACACTACTACTTGTCACCGGCCTGGCATCACTTATTATTTTACTAGCTTTTGCCCGCGGCTGCGCCCGCGTAGAGGTCGGAAATTATCCCACGAGAACGTACTGGGATAAAAAGTACCCTATGTGTTAATCTGGGTTATAAACTATCTGTGTTCCAAATTTGATCTCAATCCGTTCAGCCGTGTTTGCGTGATTGAGTAGCATACATACAAAATTTCACATTCCTATGTCCTAATCCAGGTCATGGTCTACACATGTGCCAAATTTCATCAAAATGCGTTCAGCCGTTTCATCGTCAAAGCGTAACAATCAAACCAACTCACTTTCGAAATTATAATAGTAGTAGCTGCTGCCCGCGGCTTCGCCTGCGTGGCCTTTTCTAAACTTATAAACCTTCCTCTTGAATCACTCTATCTATTAAAAAAAAACCGGTCAAGAGCGAGTCGGACTCGCGCATCGAGGATCCCGTACGTATATATGATGTTGATAATTTCTGAAAAACTGTGCTATTTAGAGACATCGTTTTATTTTTCCTGTCATCTATACATAAACTTCTATTACATAGAATAATTTCAGATTTTTATCTATGCAAACTTCTGAGATAAGGGGGGGGGAACGGTATTTTTTTTTACATTTTTCAACAAAAGTCTGAAACTGATCGGGCGAGGCGAACGGAAGTTGTTTAAATTTGAAACATGGAACACACCGCGTCACCGCCGCGGGCCGTCCCGCTAATAGGTATTTTAGGGTTCCGTACCCAAAGGGTAAAACGGGAACCCTATTAATAAGGCTTCGCCGTCTGTCTGTCTGTCCGTCTGTCACCAGGCTGTATCTCATGAACCGTGATAGTTAGACAGTTGAAATTTTGACAGATGATGTATTTCTGTTGCCGCTATAACAACAAATACTAAAAAACAGAATAAAATAAATATTTAAGGGGGCTCCCATACAACAAACGTGATGTTGTTGCTCGATATTGATAACGGCAACAGGTAGACGCTTGTAATATTCACTGAATATTTAGTTATATATTCACTTTAAAAATAAATAATTAAAATAAAACAAATATTTAAGGGGCTCCCATACAACAAACGTGATTGTTTTGCCATTTTATAGATAATGGTACGGAACCCTTCGTGCGCGAGTCCGACTCGCACTTGGCTGGTTAATTTTAATTCACAATGGCTGTTTATACACTTCTGTTTTACTTCAGTCGTGTGGTCTAAAGCACTCGTTTTTTTCTATTTATCCATAATATATTATGCCAATTAACAGCCGTGTACCAACAAATAAGCTAATTAACGTACCGGGCATATTAACAGCAGTCTTATGGTGAATCATCTTGAGGTGGCGGTTCATGTTCCCGGTAGCGTTGCCGCCGTGGCAGATATGTCGCTCGCACAGCTTGCACCGCGCCTGCGTAGTGGACACGCGGTCGAAGTACGACCAGATCCAACTGCGACGGAGCTTCTGCGTTGGACTGTCTGGAAATGGTGAGTTTTTTTGGGTTAAAATACCGAAGAGTTCGCCACATAAAGGAAAAGTACTTCGATAACCCAGATTCCCTCTGTGAGATTGTCAGTAATACCAAGGCGTTGCTGGCGTTCTTTGAGGAGCTGGGGTGGATCGAATAATCGATTTTCCCACCCGTACGCAAAATACGCGCATATTGACGTGGAGATGCGGAAACCAGCCCGTTTTACCTATTACCTAAGTAATTTGTGCTACAAAAGGGCCTAGTGATGTAGGCATAGTTAAAACTGGGTTGCTGATAAAGAGCCCTCTGCAAAACATCATCTTATCCAAAACTGATAGTTATAACTACTGATATCTACTGTTGTTGATGTTATTTATTTATTTATTATAGTTAATTTAGAGAGTGTTAGTTTGGTGAGTTTGTTGTTAGTTTAGTTTTCTTTTGGTATTGTAAAATAAAGAGTATTATCATAGTTTTGAGCTCCAGTTTATAAATCACTAGCTGCTGTCCACGGCTTCGCCCGCGTGCTCATTTTCTAAACATATAAACCTCTTGAATCACTCTATCTATTTAAAAAAACCGCATCAAAATCCGTTGCGTAGTTTTAAAGATCTAAGCATACATAGGGACAGACAGGAAGCGGGAAGCGACATTGTTTTATACTATGTAGTGATGCCATGAATAAAGCGCTCCTTAAGACGGAGACATATGCCAGTGACCTTGAGAAGTTAGCTTGCGTGTTCTGTACTGATCTCACGCAACGCGTCGTACGTTAAGCCAGTCCCCAATTTGACGCATTATTAATTTATTATACACAAAACAAAAGGTATTTTAATAAAACGCGTATACTAAAAGATCAATAATTAAATTATCTTTAAATTGGTGAAGGTTTCAGAAAAATACGCTTGGTAAATTTTGCGCCATTCTCCGTTTTTTATCAGCGTTAGACATAACTTTACAAATTAATTTCACCATGTAATATAAACATAATCTAAAATATTCACATATTAAATTATTGCGAAAATGCTCTAATTTATCATATATTTTTTTCAAATAATTAACACTACTCGTTTAGACGTGATCTTCAGTATAAAATCATTAAAAGTCGGTTATCGTCCCCTTAAATCAAACAAGCTAATAATGAAAAGTATGCTTCGAAGCATACAAAATCGAGCTACTAGCCACAGCAGTTAGTAAATACTACCAAAATTTCACTTCCCACGACCCATAGAGGAAATGCAGAGTATTTTTAAATGAAGAAAAGAAATAAGTATAAATTCTTACCTATAATCTCTTCAAATTCCCGATCACTTGCATAAATCTCCTCTGTCTTAATAGCATATGGAGCGTCTGTCTCATTTGATAAAACGTGAACATTTTGCATCACTTCACTATTGTAGACAGTTGGATGTCTCGACCGGACGTGACGGTTCATGTTGTTGGAGTTGCAGCCCTTGATTGACAGCACCACATTGCACAACTTACAACGGTAGATGATGTTACTGAGCTTGTCAAAGTACTTCCACACCCAGCTACGTTTGCGTGGCCCTGGAATTTGAGAAAAGGTGATTGTCAATATGATTTTGCAACATAAAATAACTCTGATGATTGTGGAAGAAAAAGCGACATGGACAGCAGTCATCAATTCCTCTGGGTGCAGTTGAAATTGCACAAATGCAGTCTGAATCAATGGGAATGCATAATGTGAATATTTTAACCACCCCTGTGATCTAGTAGTAAGACCACCTGTCTCAGACCCAGACGTCCCGGGTCCGATTCCCATCAGGGGCAAAATTTTCTGCATGATTTGGTTGGTGGTAGGACTTGTCAAAGTCCGGCTAGCTAGCTTCCACCATATATACCAACAATGTTAACAGCATTTGTGGTGTTTCGGCAGGTAGAGGTAATAGCCAGATAGCCAGTTCCTCTGTGGTTGAGGATTCCAGGTGAAGCTCGCTTCCACCCTTGGCCTTATCATCACTTACCATCAGGTGACATGAGCCTCTTCATGAGTCCAAGAGTTTCAAAGAGCTTCAAAGTAGTGGATTAAAAAAAAATTAACTACCTACTTTGCCACTGTACAATGTGTTGTTGTTGTGAACAGCCAAATAATAGCCATTAGTCAAATATTTCTTCTAGTTACATGATTTGTAGGTATCGGATGAGGCTATCAGCCTGTTTCAAAAAAATAAATTCTGCCTCATGTAGCTCAGTAGCAGTTTTTTTACAGTAGTAAAAAAAATGGGTAAAATACTAACCAGCACTCTCCCGCCTAGATCTTTTAGTTGTCTTTCCATCTAGGAGTACAAAATGCATGTTGGCATTATCAGGTTTCACAGTTGTATCCTCTCCCTTCTCCTGTATAGTTTCCGTTGCATCTTCACAAACCTCACCAAGTATAACAGGCTTCGTCTTTGGGTCATCATCCTTCAATACATTTAAATGCAGAAACTCAATGCGAAACCCTACTGTAGCCTCCGGATTGTCTTTGTGAAGGTCGTATATATCTTTATGATCAATTTTCAAGTGAACCAGAAGGTCTAGTGATTTTTCATCTGTTTTTAAGGTGACATCACAAAGATTGCATTTCATCTCATTGTCTGTAATTTTAACAAAATATATTGTTGCCCATTCTGGTAGCTGCTCACCTGTAATTAATTGAATTTTTTCTAGTAAGCTTTTGTAGCTACATGTTTTCCTATTAAACTCTTTAATTATTGAATTCTACTAAACTACCATAAACAATACACTAAAAATGAGCTGAATAAAACAAATAAAATTATTGTGATCATTTTAATTTTGTGTAAATAGAAAATAAAATGTATTTTGTTACTAAAATAAATACCCAATGGTTGTCAATAGAAACTGTCTAATTTATTTGTTTTGTATTGTTATTCAACATTTTCTACCTTCCATCATCATACTACTGTTACACAATAAATTATGTTTAAGTATAAAATAAAATGAAATGATTACATAGATTGATTTATGGCTGTACACATACAATTATTCATTATCATACTTTCAGTATCACCTTTTGGATTAAAACTTTTTATTCAAACTTGTTTACCTAAAAACAGAAATCTGATAAATTGTCACTATTACTAAACTAAATAATACTGTTTACATTGTTTTGTTTAAGTACACAAGCATACACAAACAAAATTAATGTAAGCTAATCAGAGAACATTGGTTTCTTGTGGTTGTGGAAATCCCTGACCACTTCGACGCCGTACGTTTGCATATTAATGACAGATATGCAACCAGTTTTCTGTCGCGACGAGCAAATCCACTGCTCAGCTCCACACTGCAACCTACTTTTAAAAACGTAAGTATAACCTTTAAACAAGATTTGGTGTCCCTTTTTCGTGGGCACGCACTGCACTAAGTCGTCACCTGCAATGTTTTAACACTATTAATCATAGCTTCAACAGGTAAAAGCAGACTATTTACACTGATACTGATGATTAGAGAATCAAAACATCTGAATATTATCACGATCTTTGTACTTCACAACCTGACCCTACAACAAAAAAAAACGAGGACGAAGCTTTAGACATTGTGAAAAAGGGAAATTGAACAAAAGTGCGTTATAGTACTACGGGAGCTACGAAAATATTATCTAAAAGTTAAACGTGGGAAAACAGTAAAAATAAATGAAATGACGCAACAAAACTGTCAAGTCAAAGTGACATTTAGATTGACAACACAAAGCTTGACGAATACGATTCGTTTTACGTAGTGAATTAGTGATGCTTAGATCGAAGAATACAAAATGATTATGAAAATAAAAAAAAATGTTCTTGTGAATAGTCTTCATTGTATGAGGAATTACAAGATTAATATGTACCTAATATATAAACACTTAAAAAAAATCAAACCTATTCGGCCGGATTTACACCTTTTAGAAAATATGTTTAAACAACTTTACCAATAGATGGCGCTGTATGTACCGTAAGAAATGAAGATGACAGTAATTTATTATTCATAACTGATTTTTCAAACCTAATAATATTTCCATCACGAACGTACATTTAATAACGAATGAATGATTATACTAATATGACCAAAACAAAATACTGAATCAGAACTACAAATATTAATTAATTTTACTATTGCCACCAATAGATGGAGATAGCAGTCTCTTATTATGAAATATCTCAACCCAGTAAACATTGGGCGATGAATAATAGTATGATTTGTTCAGTTTTAATGTAAATAATGCTGGTTCCAATGCAAGTAAGAACGACCTTACAAGAACCCTGTAACTTTCACTAACAATGCCTTACGATTTTCCTTCCAAAATGTTTAGGTAAGTACCTAACGGTTTTTATAATAAAGAATTGAGCCGTCACGGGACGACTGGCAGATGTGAAACATCGCACTACACACACATTTACACACTACTACATACAGACTGTATAACTGTATAGTGGCCGTTTTTTTTTTAAAGAGTAACCGTAGATACTCTTGCCGGCTCTTCTCCATAAGAAACGACCAATAATTGGAACCGTGCACCTAGCTTCTGACGTTTCGTATGTGCCAATGTGAAATAAAAATATTTTTGATTAGATTTGATTTGATCGCCACGCGGCATGCGTAGCCCTGCCAGCAATCGGTTTTACGTGCGCATAGAGATGTTTCACATCAAAACACTGTTTAGCCTGGGAGCCTAAAATGGACGCTTTGGCAGAATCATGCGTGCAATTCATACAGCTCGCAATTCATCTGTTTGACAGCTGATAATTAACATTAGACTTCACTATAATAATTCTTAATTTGTGGACCATTTTACGAAACTCCCTAAACAACTGTCAAACAGATGAATTGCGGGTTATGAATTGTACGCAGATCATAATATGATTCTGCGAAAGCGTCCATTTTAGGCCCCCTGACCACATCCTGTAAAACAATTCTATGAAGACCTAAATATGCTTGTAAAAACAAAACTGTAGTGAGTTTTTTATTTGGTAGGCAGTCAAAAATCTAAACTTTATTTTTCTACTTGTTAAATAAAATACAACGTCTCCATTTAATCACTATTTATTTCTAAAATATTTTCAATCCATTAGTTTACAAACTCTTGCCAATAGATGGCGTTAGTAGTCCCGCAATTTTTTTTCCTACGCCGCGCCGTCTATTTATGTATCAATACGTGTGTGTATGTACATACAGTTATTGTTCAAGAATTCTATGTTTACACGATCATATTCTACACGTGTTGTGCCGTATTTGAGGGACTTCATCTAATATTCTTATCAGCCGAAATCGGATGGTGTCTTCTGATAGTAGGTACCTATTGTGCTGATCTTCGAAATTTTAGATTACACGTTCACTGCGGACAGTAATTTTGCACAGGAGCATCTACATTATCATCAAGCCCGATTATTCTTTCAAAATTGACATAGTAGGTAATCCCATAAAAGGTGAGCAATATTACGAAATGTTTCTCACCTCGCCCCGCACTCAAATAAATCAAAATACGAGGTGAGTTTAACCGGGTATCGCACTTTATTCCAAATTATCGATAAACCAATAACGATACCGATAAGCATTTATTACAGAGCCTTTAATTGTACTTGAAAGTCTTTTTCTAATTTCTTCATAACATCCAGTACATCTTCTACGTGGTGCCAAGAATGTATTGATGTTTAGAATCATCATTATAAGCCTTTTGGACAATCTGCCGTATTTGAACTTTTGTAAACTGCTCTATACTCATACATACTTACATAATCACGCTCAACCTCATAGCGATTGAGACGGACTTATTCTGTTGTTCTCTTAGTGAATTCACAAGGAATGCATTTTTTGTACTTTGTAGGTACATGAATGTTAGTATTTAGGATAATTAAGTCAGGATAAGCGCATTTATCGCATTGGGTTACCCTGTAATGATAGATGTAAGAGGAAAATAAATAATACATACACTCACGCTTTCTTCCCATGGGGGTAGACAGAAACTATAGAATACCACCTATGCTCCTTACATAGGTACTCCTTTTGATTCGTTTAATACAACTGGTCATACACGCACGCCGGTTGCGAGTACTACGCATCTGACCTTTCTAAAGAACATCACCAATTAGGTCACTATATATATATATATATTTATTTTATTTCAGATCAAGATTCGTATGTTGTTAGTAAAGGTCTTCAACGAATGTTAGTAAAAAACCACACTCTGTATACAATATTGAAACGACTGACACTTACATGTGCAGCCGTATCCAGTGAGCCAGCATGGGGCTGTCCCACCTATCACACAATACACTCAGAATGCTGTGGGAGCTAGCACGTATTCTACCGAGAATAGAGGCACACCGTTTCCGTATAATGGCATGAAAACCATCGACCCTGGCCTCGGCAAACATCCCGGAAGCGCTACAAAAGCGTGGTAGACCCAACAGCATCCTGAATACATTGTTATACTGGACATGCAGCGCGTTGTATGCCCTCAGCAAAGCGTGCGTTTACTATATCTCCTCCTAGGACGTTACCACTCACATCTAAATTGCTCTATAATAGCTTAACCTTAAACAATCAATCTCTACGCGACTGCCCATCTAACCTCCCCAACCCAGTTACTGGGATACCCTTGGTAAGACTGGTTGTCAGACTTTTGGGCTATGGGACTAATAGCAACGAATATATTTTAAATTAATTACGTCCGTCACTTATCGATTCAGTAACAAAAATGATCAAATTTATCGACCTGCTTCGTACGGGAACGTAACGAGGGTACCCTATAGGTACACACGGCTACACATCAAGCTATACATATCCAGTTTAGGCTGATCTCGCATTGTATAGGATTTTCGTACAATGAGAGGCCAGCTTGTACTGGAAATGTATAGCTTGATGTGTAGCCGTGTGTACCTATAGGGTACTACACGTAAAGAAAACAATAGCTATTTGGAAATAGGTACTACTTTAGGTCTTAAAACCTATTCGAGACTTTTCACATAACACTACATATTTTTTTCAATACAGTTGTTAAACATGACGTACTTTCAGATGCTAAGAGTATAATATTATGATTCGAAAATTAAATCTTTTGCATAGGCATCTTTCTGTTACGCGGTCGTGACTTTTGTTTACGCGCTCTATCATTAGCTTCCTGCAGCTTATTGTGGGGAGAATGGATGTGGATTACTCCTTCATGGAGCATTGGACTAAACTACATGTACGAGTAGTGCGGTCCTGATCCAAAGTTTCCATTGTTGTGTCATTGCATTGTGTCTATTATTATTATTAAAAATAAATTAACATGATAGATAATTATATTGTAATTGTAATTTATCTGAAATAAAGTATTTGAATTTAAATTAGTTTTGCAGTGGAGTTTTAAATTTATAAGTCAATTTAAAAAGTTTAGTAGCAAGGAGTTTTCATACATAGAATAAAATGGGATAGATTTTATACGAGGAAAAATGAATGAGTCCGTACGTCTTGGCATTGAATTCTCAAAAGTCTTTTAAATGGTTCTATAATATATTTAATTCATCATCATCATCATCATCATTTCAGCCAAAAGACGTCCACTGCTGGACATAGGCCTCCCCCAAGCACCGCCACTTCGACCGGTTCTGTGCTTCCCGCATCCAGCGGATACCTGCGGCCTTCACAAGGTCATCGGTCCACCTTGTAGGGGGCTTGGGGGAAGACGTACCGGAAGATATTTAATTACCATTTTTAATTTAATTATTTTCAGCTCGTTTGCAATAAACTACTTTCCACCCTTGTATCACAATGTACTATTTATAAACAAAACAAAGCCCCCCGCCGCGTCTGTCTGTCTGAACGCGATTCTCATACGGTTTTCAATAATGGACGGAGTGATTCAAACGAAGTTTTATGTGTATAATTAATTAAGGTTTTGTATAAATTGGCTGAAATATGACTATGATTGTTGATGATGTCGGAAAAAATCATGGCACCTGGGAGCTTTACTGGCATGCGTGTTACGATAGTACGTTTCGCGCGTACGAGCGAGAGCAATTATTCCGTTTTATAAATTAACTAAACACGTTTTTATGGCAATTGAGTCGATATCGACTATTCTACCAGCCGAATAAAATTCGTATCTTGCAAATCAATTAAATCAGAGAGAGCAGTGGTAGCCTAGTGGTAACGGCCGCGACTTACGAGTTGTAGGTCGTGGGTTCGACCCAGACAGACGCTTTACTTTGTGTAAATTATTTCATCACCACTGCTCTCAAAATGGTGATGGAAAATATCGTGTGGCGGCATGTCCTAGAACCAAAAAATACGAAGACATGTGACATCTACCAACCCGCGATGGGCCCGCGTGGTGCATTACGGCCCGCTCCCTCTCACCGAGAGGAGAGGAAGCCTGTCCCAGCAGTAGGAACATAATAGGCTGATTATGCTAAATCAATCAAAAGTCATCATTGTCAAAAAAAAAATCCGGATGCCGTCTCGAAAACCCCTTCAACCAGTCTTTGCCAGCGAGTCGCTTTTTTTTTGCTGTGGAAAATTATCAAATTACTTCTCCCGCTCTGGGCGGAGCGGGAGGGGGCGTGTCAGACTTTTACTGACTAAAACCCACCCGTGTTCCTTCCGTTGCCGTTGCTTGTGTGCCAGGGCCACGATATCCCTTTCGGACAAACTCGCAACCCTGGCAGGAAGAAAATCTTGCCTACAAATGTTATCTGGGGTGGAATTATACCGTCGCTTGCGATCTTTAATATTCTGACAAAACCTCGTCCTAGACGTTTGATGATGCTTCCCGTTTTTTTATGTGAAATGCCAGGGTCCTAGGGATGCCATAGCGCACAGCTGCAAATCGCAGGGGTAACTGACCTCGTTCTACAGCTGTCATGGCTGCCCTTAAACTTACTGACTCTTCTTGAAGGCATTTTGGAGCTTGCCAGTAAAACAGTCAGTCACAAATGACTGCTTTTCAGTTCATTTTATAGCCGAAAAGTATCTAATAGTAGGTGTACGTTTTCTGTTGGCCCTGTTTAATTAATCAATAATACAGGGATACCTAGTTACCTACTAAGTAACATACCTACTGACTACGTTCGGTCGAATAGGAACCAAAGACTTCCAGAGGCCATAGAGGCTTATTGATGAGTTCGAAATTTATTTTTTTAGGTAGTTACCCGAGGTAAATGTCTAACTAATTGAGGTAAATGGGAAACAAAATGAAGTCTAGAAATATTAAATTAATTTATTAAAACAATAACCAAAACAAGGTATCGAAAACAATTTTTTCTAGAATATAATATGTACTTCACACATAAAGACATTTTTCCAAAAAAAAACACCGACTTAGTTTATTTAAACTATTTTTTAGTTTGTATTTGTGGTACTTACCCATCACAAATTCGAATAACACTACCTGCTATGTAAATAACAGTGACAGGAAGTCATTATAAAATCATCCACATAGACTAAGTGGGAAAAATACATATACAACGTGTTTTTTTTGGTATCCCATAACTCTAGGTTATGATTGAGGCCATATCAAAGAATCAACTGGCATATGAGTTATGTTCCAATCCTTCGTTATTTTTTTTTTTCATTTTTCATACAAAATAATTCGGCAAAATCACGATTATTAATGTAAAACACCCCTTACGTGAAATATGACAACGTCGACAAGGTAGCTTTCCCTTCACTAGCTGCCGCCGGGAAGCCCCGATACCAACATACCTACATATTTTATTTTACTATTTATTTTACTACACTACTGCGAAATTTGGCAACCACGCAAAAGTAAAGATTCGTCATACTGGTGACAATTTTTGACCTTTTTTAATTATGATTGATGATATCTCCGAAACGATGCATTTTTGGACCACCTATTCTAGGAGTTTTAGTATTATTTTTACCTACAGAATATAACCCTAGAGTTATGGGATATAAAAAAAAACAGGTTGTATAGTGGGTTGGTTTGTAATATAACTAAGTTACAATAGCCTATTAATGTCAACTGCTCATCACCTTTTACAAAATGATTGCTTTTCCCAATGCAGGGACGTTAATTGTTGAGGAGTTTTCCTGGTACTTCACCATCAGCTCTACTTCACCATACACATTGTGACGAGCATAAATTGCTTAGCAACCATATTAAAGTAAGTAATCGAATCGCAACCCGTGAAATACTTATTATTGAGTAGTTCCGGTGGCCATCTGTGATCTTCATCTAATTTCTATTTCACCAAATGGTGCTTTCCGAGAGCAAATGCACGAGTTACTATAAAAAATGCCCAAATCGCTATAGGTGAGCCTATATTTTTTTAAGAGTTCCTCGATTTATCCAGCATCATCAAATCCTGTCCTAATGACAATAGTACTACTTAGGAAGTATAATACCCTTTCAAACAAAAAAAGAATTTTCCAAATCGATACAGCCGCCTTTGAGTAATCGGGGAACATATTTATACAAAAAAAAAGATTCCGACGAACTGAAAACGTCCGACTTTTTTTTTAAGTCGGTTAAAAATTAAGTTTCAGGTGATAAAATAAAAGCTTTGCTTATCTTTATTATCAAATTTTTATTACAATGTAATTGCAAATAAAATTCGAACCTTCACGGGCTTTCTTATCATTTGAATGACTTGCAATTGAAATCAATAATTAATTTATAATGCTGGCAGAAAACAAAAGCCGGTCATCATTTTAATTTCAGGTTGGGAGAAATAAAGAATGAAATGGGAGTCAAGACAAACAATGCATAACCTCGGGGTGACGTTTCAAAAACCTCTTAAGCCATTTCTTTCCCGCAAGCCTCGATTCGATATTAAAATTATGCTTTATTTTAAACTTTTCGCAAAGTAGGAACGCTTGCTTGCAAATAACGTGTGGGGTGACTGTCATCCCGCTATTAGTAAGTTTTATCAACCTGTTGACGAGGAATGCTTCTTGAGCGTCGTTCATAATAGAATGCCGACCCATTCGTTTCACGGTATTTCCCTTCGATAGGTGAGCAGCTAGTGTTTGCCTAGGAATGCCATAAAGATCTGCTGCAGCACGTTGTGTCATATTATCCTGAACAATGGCCGCTATTGCCCCGCGCAAGTTTTCTTCCTTCCACATTGCTCTTCCTGAAGTCAATCTAATCCAATCTGTACGGAGGGAATTACCATTAATTTATAAATTGTAGAACGAGTCCAGACGTGGTAGCAGTAAGATGAAGCCAGTTCAAAAGGTTGTATTGATTCCACATGCGTTTACTAAAATAACCCTAAAAATATTTTGCCACGTAAATAGTGTTGAATCCGGTAAGAGATCAGAAAGAAGTAAAAGTGAAAGATTTAAAGCACTTTTACATAATTATTTATTTCTCATGTCAAGTTAATTTAACTTGATGTTAAAGGCAGTAAAAACTCATAATGTCTCTTTCTAGAATCCCTTAAATTCGAGAGAAATTCATGTCAATCTAAATTAACATAATGTTTGTACATAAATGGTTAAATAAATAACTATTCATCTATTTCCAAAGGTAAGGATGACGTTTTTTGAACTCTTTACACCAACCTTTGCCAGCAATGCCCGAAGAGATATTGAAATTATTTTTAATATCATTTTCTAAACAAAAATCAAAAGCTTGTTTGGCAATGAATTTGGAAGTAAGAGACATCCCACTTTTAGAAAGGTTAAGTATTCTTTTCACGAGTTTATTTTCTTGTACTTCGTCGAATGTTGACGGTTTTCCTGTACGTTTTACTAAGCTCCCCGTTTGTAGATGATTTCTGAGAATTCGTCTAGGAATTCCATAACGATATGATGCAGCTATCTGTGAATGTCCATTTCTAACAGCTGCCATAGCTGCTCGTAAGTTTTCTTCTGTCCACATAGCTCGTTTTGCACGTTTCGAACCCAATTTACTAGACTCTGTAAGTAAAACTATCTTGCAATTATTAACAATCGATTAAAACAACTCGGAAACAAATGTCGTAGAAGAAATTAATTACAGTTATTTGCATGACGCTAGCTTTGATGATATAAACATTAATTTTTGAGATCTGTCGAAATGTGTAACATTTGAGTGAGAGCAAAACTGTGTCAGTAGTGGTGGACTTTAACATGCCACTAACAATAACGGCCATAAGATTCCGCTGAATCAAAAAGATCAATATTGCACATTGTAAGAACATTCTAAAAGGTAAGAAAGATATATGAATCAATTATTTTTGACTTGTCTCGCGAGGTTGTCGAGATGTGAGGAGTTTACTCGGCTATCACTTTTCCCTATAGCCGTTGCAAATGGTACGATAGCCAAAAGCCTCCACCAACATCTTGGGCAACTCTTATTAGGATAAAAAACGAAGGAAAGGAGAAAGATTAAAAAACTTTTACAACAATATTTATTTTACATGTCAACTACTTTCCAAACTGAGGGGCACTTGCCCTATTTTTAAGAACGTTCGCATAGAATGCGGCATTTCGGTCTAAAATCTTTAAAAATAACCTCAAAATTTTTGACAAGTTGTCAACATTGATTGTCTCTGAGATGAGATTGCTACTTTTATTTGAGTTTTTTTTAAGTACCTACGCGAATTGGCCTTCTGGTATTTAAACAAAATCTCAAAAAATCTGTTTTCATTTAGCTAGTTATGTATACGGCAGAAGTGATACATTCATAGTTTCTTATCTTCATTTCACTAGACTTCTCTACACTCGAGAAAAATTCAAGTTGAATATCAACCATTATTCAATTTACTTTAATGATCAGTGTCGGTCTTCAGTGGGCCTACCACGAACGCGCAGAGTAAACGTAACGTAAATAAGTACGATTTCGAAATTGAAAATACTCGTTTCGCACATAATATTTATTTAGTTTTAAGACTTTATTCATATCCATGGGTTATACTTATTGTGCTTGTCGCAATTTTTTTACCAAAATACTATGGGATAGTTGTATTTTCGATTCAAAAATCATTCGAATTCATGTAACGTTTAGGTCGCGCGTTTGTATTAGCTAGGGCCACAGGTTTAATCTCTGGGTGACGATTTAAAAACGCTTTGTACCAATCATGACCAGCACGACCCTTAATGATACTAAAATTATTTTTTATATTATTTTCTAAACAAAATTCAAAGGCTTGTGTGCAAATTAATTTCCGAGTAAGAGACATCCCACTTTGTGAATGGTTAAGTATTCTTTTCACGAGGTTTTTTTCTTGTATTTCATTCATTATTTTACATCGTCCCAGTCGTTTCACTAAGCTCCCCGTTCTCAAATGATCGCTGAGAGTCCGTAGAGGAATTCCATGTCGATCTGCTGCTGCTTTCTGGGTTATTCGTCCATTTCTAACAGCTGCCATAGCAGCCCTTAAGTCCTTTTCTGTCCACAAAGCTCGTTCTCCCCGCTTCGAACCCAATTTGTTGGACCCTGTGAGTAAAACTATATTGCAGTTATTAAGAATCCACCAACCAGTCAACCAGTCTTACAAAGGGGTATCGTATTACCCAGTAATTGGGTTTTGGAGGTTCAGATAGGCAGACGCTTTATGTAAAATACTGGTATTCAGCTGCATCTAGTTAGACTGGAAGCTGACCCCAAGATAGTTGGGAAAAGGGCAGATGATGATTAAGAATCGATTAAAAAAGCTAAGAAACAAATGTTGTAGTAGAATTAAATTCAAATAATTTTCTGGACGCTAATTTCGATAACATAAACGATTATTTTTGATATTCCATCGAAAAATGTAGCATTTGAGTGAGAGCAACACTGTGTCAGAAAAGGTGAACTGTTACATGCCACTGTAACAATAAAGGACCGAACAATCCCACATGATAAGAACATTTAAAAAAGATAAGGAAATCAAGTAGCTATGTATTTTGCCTTCTCTCGCGTGAGTGTCGAGGTGAGGAAGGTTGACTCGGCGATCATTTTACCTATGGCCATTACAGCCAATGGTACAATAGCCAAACCACGACCAAAATTTGGGGCGAGTCTCGTTGGGCGGTTGGATCAAGGGCTTGAGATAGAAAATGGTACTGATATGACGGAAACAAGTAAAAGTGAAAGATTTTTTTTTTTTGACAAACATGTTTATTTCACATGTCAACACTGAATGGGTGAACCAATTCAGTGTCACATCTCTAGTTGAGTAGAATCCTAAAATCCGTGGGCAATTTAAGTCCTAAATATGTTAGGATGACGTTTTTTAAACTCTCTATACCAATCATGGCCTGCAAGGCCAGTAGTGATATTAAAATTATTTTTAACATTATTTTCTACACAAAAATCAAACGCTTGTTTGCGAATAAACTTCGAAGTAAGAGACATCCCACTTTTTGAAAGGTTAAGTATTCTTTTCACGAGTTTTTTTTCTTGTACTTCGTTGAATGTTGACTTTTTTCCTGTACGCTTTACTAAGCTCCCCGTTTGTAGATGATTTCTGAGAGTTCGTCTAGGAATTCCATAACGGTCTGATGCAGCTATCTGTGAATGTCCATTTCTAACGGCTACCATAGCTGCACGTAAGTTTTCTTCTGTCCACATAGCTCGTGTTGCACGCTTCGAACCCAATATTATACACCCTGTGAGCAAAACTATGTTGCATTTATTAAAACAATAGATGAAAATCCAAACCAATCTTAGGTTAGATTGGTCGCGATGACGGCAATTCGGTCAGGAGAAAATTATGTCAGACTCTTTTTATCTACACGGTATTTATTATCACTATTTCCGGGCGGAGGGAGGGAGTGCCCGCGCCGACATAATTAACCCAGCCATACGTTAAGGCCTCTCTGTAACCCGACAGTCAGTTTCGCGACCCTACAAGTCGAACACCGCTCGTCTCGGGTCTTAGTTTGTTAGGGCGACAGACTGCCTGACTGATGACAGCCGGAGAAATTGTGGTGTTTTAGTTGGAAGATCGTCATAACTTCCCGTTGTTCTTGGAAAAAGGCTATGCATGAGGATTTACAGAAAATTGACCTCACACTACAGCGCCGGAGATCGTTGATTGCCTTCCAGCTTCTGACGGTGCGTCTTTTGCGGATTGGAAGAAAATTGCAACCTATCACTTCCATTCCTCCGCCACCTTTACGACCGCCACTTCCACACATATCGAAGTGACGTCGTTCTACGCACTCTTACTTCCAACTATGGCTGAACCACTACCGGGACTCGGCATTGAGATGTTACCCGCAGCACTGGCTGCTGTGGTGAGATCACAAAGTTTTGCTGCCCAGGCTAGGCAAAGGCACCCTTCAACATGTGCGGCGCCGTATCGCCGAGACTGTTTTCACAGTGGAGGCAACAAGACGGTTTGAGTCTCAACTTCATGCTTATACGGCACACCTATTTCTCGAAGCACCCACGCCACGACAGGAGAACACAGTGTCAACCGGAAGGTAAGTTCGCCATACAGTCACTACAGCCATTCTTTCATGACGTATCTTAACGCCACTATTGCGGCATGTCTTAACCAAAAGGACTGAATAAACAACATACGAGCTTAAAAACAATATTTATTGAAATAACACACAATGGAATACCTCTACAACATCATTTCTGGACTTTGTTCATTTTTTTCATCAGCGTCGTTTAACTGTTTTAATCTCTGGGTTTCTTTTTATGAACCCATAATACCAATCTTCGCCTGCAAGGCCTGTCGTGATGTTAAAAGAATTCTTAATATTATTTTCTAAACAAAAATCAAAAGCTTGTTTGCAAATAAATTTTCGAGTAAGAGACATCCCACTTTTTGAAAGGTTAAGTATTCTTTTCACGAGAGTCTTTTCTTGTACTTCGTTGAATGTTAAAACTCGTCCCGCACGTTTTATTAAGCTCCCCGTTCTCAAATGATCTCTGAGAGTTTGTCTAGGAATTCCATGACGATCCCCTGCCTCTTTGTCTGACATGTTACCTTCTGTAACAGCTGCCATAGCTGCACGTAAGTCTTCTTCACTCCACATTGCTCGTTTTGCATGCTTCGAACCCAATGTAATAGAACCTGTGAGCAAAACTATTTTTAATGTTGCAACTTGCAATTACTATGAGTACCAATCGATGAAAACAACTGCCAAACACTACGGCCAAACAAATGTTTGTAGACACTAATTCTGATTAGACACAATTTTTATTTTGAAAAGATTAAAATTTGTGTGAGTACAAAACTGTCGTGACGGTCAAAATGTTACACGCTTCCAGTTTAGCTCTCATTCGCCTCATGTGCAAAAACGAAAGGAACTTCGGTCACCTCGGGATACCTCTCGACTGTTTACTTACATTAATTTTATTTTAGAAACATCTCGTTGTTGTTACACTAACTTATAAATAAGATGTTGGTTGGATATATATATGTGTCGAAACGGTAGTCTCTGGCTCCAGTTACAACTACAATATTGTTTAGGTACTTGTTTGTAATTGCATCGATTGGTGGTATTTTGCTATTCAAAGCCACATCTTTATTATATTTACCTTTTAAAGGGCTGCTGTGTCCAACAATTCTTGATATATCTATTTTTTGTTTTCAAAGATAAAATCATATTATGACTTTCAACAAGTACCAAGTACTTAACAAAAAAGAAAATGGTTTACAAAGCTACAATCCATTAAGCCTACATCGTTCTCACATTAACAAAACATTACAAAAAAAACGATGTAAAATATTATTAAAATAATAAAATTTAGAACCTTGTTTAAATTAAAATTGTAGGTATATAATGTAAAAGAAAAAAAAAGATTATGTCAAGGAAGTATGTAAAAAATAAATAACATAAACATCGCAACTTGGGAGCAGTTAATAGACATTTACATATTTTTGCCGTTAATGAGGTACCAGGGAAGCCACATGTGCAGAAGGAATTAATGCCAAACTTCATTGTCTTCGACGTAGTTTTTAATCTTATAATATGCTTTTTTGATAAGGAAACGTTTGAAGTAGGTTTTGAATTTTACATCGCTAAGTTCTGTAACAGACTTTGGCAACTTGTTATAAAAGCGGATACTGTTTATAAGAAATGACTTGCTTGTTTTAGTTAATCTAAATTTGGGTATCACAATTTCATGTTTACTACGTGTACTTATTTATATTAGGGAAATCGCTTCTTATTTTAAAATGGTCTAAGTTTTTGCGAACATAAAAAATACTTTCTAAGATATAAACAGAAGGCAGAGTTAGTACTTCAATTTCTTTGAAATTGTTTCTAAGGGACTCACGAGGACCCATTCTATAGAGGGCAATCCGTGCGGTCTTAATAACCCGTTCTTATTGATTCTGGCCGACAATCAAATAAGAAGTAAGATTAAATTGTTTGGTTGTTTGGAAGCATCTAGAACGTCGGCTGAGAATTTATAAAAGTGGCCATCAGATTCAGACCTAACAAAGATTTAGTTTACCTTAGGTTTTGAGTTTTATCTCAGTTTGACTTCAGTTTTGAATCTTAAATGAGTACGTTTTACTTTAGTGGAGTCTGAGTTAAATTTAAGCTATTTTCGCTTTAATTAATTATATTAGATCTCCAATTTTATGACAGTTTTTATTATTAACTAAACATAACTGTTCTAAGAGATCGACTGTGTGTGATTCAAGACCTTTACTCCTCCCTTACCGCTGCCTTCTCTCGCCGGCGCCTCTGGGAGGCCTCTGATGTAAGCGGCACGCCGGCTGCTGATCCAGTCATCGCACCTGATCTTTGCTGAACACTCCCTCATTCGTAGGGAGGCCAGGATTCTCCTCCTGCTGAGCTTGAGATATATACTTACGTCAGATCATTTCCTCTCCTGAACAGAATTGCCTCGTCCTGTGCCCGGTCATCCCAATACACTGCAGCCCCATCCTCGTTCCTGATCTGATACCGGTTGATGAACCTGTTTCCCGTTCTTGTTTCCGGACATCCTGAGCAACTGATGATTGGAATTCCTTTTATTGTAAATTTTTGTTTTTTTTTTTTTAATTTGTAACCTACGACTGGTACTCCGGCCAATCGTAACGTTACACGGTTAATTCCCCAAATTAAGCGAAATAAATTGTTTTATTGTTTATTTGATTAACCCTTAACATCATTTTATTACAAAGGAACCCGATTCAGCGTAACTTTACACAACGGGTGGAGTCTTTTCTTTTTTTAAACGTCTTACTGGAATAATCTCGGGGTGTCGTTTCAAAAACCCATTGTACCAATCTTTGCCTGCGAGGCCCGTAGTACCTAATATTAAAATTATGTTTAATACTATTTTCTAAACAAAAAGCAAAGGCTTATCTGCGAATAAATTTCGGAGTTGGACTCATGCCTTTTTTAGAAAGATTTTGTATTCTTTTTATAAATATTTGTTCTTGTACTTCATTCATTAACCTACTTCGTCCCATTCGTTTTACTAAGCTCCCTGTTTGCAAATGTTTTCCGAGAGTTTGTCTAGGAATGCCATAACGATGTGAGGCAGCTTTCTGTGACACGTTTTCTTCTATAACAGCCACCATAGCAGCGCATAAGTCTTCTTCTGTCCACATAGCTCGTTTAGCACGCCCCAAACCAAATTGAATAGAACCTGTGAGTAATACTAAGTATGTTTATTAACAATCGATGAAGACAACCAACAGTGAGAATTCAAACCAATGTCTGGACAATACCTTTGATGACATCAATGATTATTATTTTTGATAGCTATATTAATTATAAAAGCTATATTTGGTTCATGGTCGCTGGTGAACTTTTTTACACATGGTTTTAATAAACCTTTATTTTTTTGTGTGAACATCATCATGATTGATTTTCCGCTCTGAGATAGGCAGAGGGGTATGTCAGACCACACACGCACACACTCTCGTTCCCTTGTATTCCCTATAATATCTCATGCTTAGTTTTCAAAGCTCGGTTTAGATAAGCTCCTGCGACCGAAATTCGGTTAGGAGGAAAAAAAATTAGACTCCTACTCACTCCACCAACCGGTTATCGTCCAACTACTTCTAGCCTTCAGTAATTCTTAATTCCTTATCCCCCGCAGGCCCGCCACTCGTCAGGGGTCCCCGTCATCCGTTTCTCTACGGCTGCAGTTTCTCCCATAAGACTTTAACTTTTGGTTATTCGTTAGAAATAAATATTATTTATAGTGAAATTATTTATGATTTCGTACTTATAATTATGGCTGGTTTTAGTTTTACACAAAACATGACATGACGGCTGAATTCCCCGAAGGGTTCGGCAGAGAGGTATCTACACCCACTTTTCGCCAGATAGGTTTGATATTTTATTGGTTGGTTTCGTGTGTTCTAGAAAGAAACTAATTAAATGGGTACGTATTACAATACCGAATATAAAAGACCGTATTTTAAAAGACCTATGGAAGAAATCCCGAAAAATTAAACGCCAAATGATTGTTTGGTCGAAAGTTTTAAATCCCGAAAGTTCATTTGCCCGAAAGCTTAAAATCCCGAAGATCCATATCCATAAGTAAATGACTAAGTGAGCGACTAGAAATACAGAGAGGGTGCTGTTATTGAATCATTTGGGTTAGGTTAGGTTAGAACAGTGACCAGATTCCCTCTATTCTTGGTGAATCATTTGGGTTAGATGAGGCTGTCCTTTCCGGCATTTGGACATCGTTATTTTATGTTTCGATATAACGGCTATCGGCATTTAAAACGTTCGGTATTTTGAATTTCGTTGTTTTGGACGTCGGTATTTCAGTCATAGTTACTTACTATGAAATTTCGGGATTTTAATAAGTACCAAATTAAAAACTCGAGAGCAATGCTTCTTACATTGGACCGAAAATTTTCACGGCACGGCACTGGAGTAGAACGCACCGCCGCGACATGATGATGTGGCCAGGCCATTAGGGCTGAATAAAAACATACTAACTTAAAAACAATACTTATATAATTAATCGACACATAATTTGTTACACTGGATAGCCTTCATCGTAACTTTGTTCTATATCTGGATTTTGAAATCTTCGGCGTCGTGCAACTGGTATCTCTGGGTGCCGATTTAAAAACCCATTATACCAATCTACGCCTGCAAGGGTCTTATTCAAATTAAAATTATGTCGAATATTGTTTTCTTGACAAAAATCAAATGCTTCTCTGCGAATAAATTTCGGGGTGAGAGAAATCCCACTTTTTGAAAGGCTGAGTATTCTTTCCACGAGTGTTTTTTCTTGTACTTCGTTCAGTATTCGATTTCGTCCCGTTCGTTTTACTGAGCTTCCCGTTCTCAAATGATGGGTGAGGGCCGGTATAGAAATTCCATAATGATCTGATGCAGCTTTCTTTGTCATGTATCCCAAGTTAACAGCTGTCATAGCTGCGCGTAAGTCATCTTCTGTCCACAAAGGTGGTTTTGCAAGCGTCGAACCTGTAAGAAAAACTTTGTTTAGATAATGTTTTATGAAAACTTTGTTTAGATAATGTTTTATGAAAACAACCAAATAAAACCACATATTTTTCTGAAATATCTAGATCAAATCAACTTCTGGATGCCAGTATTGATGACTAGACATCGAATAATAAGCGGTAAGAAAAAAATGCGTGCAAATAGCTTGTTCAACTGTAATAAAAAAACCGGCCAAGTGCGAGTCGGACTCGCGCACGAAGGGTTCCGTACCATTATCTATAAAAGTGGCAAAAACACGTTTGTTGTGGGAGACCCCCTTAATAATTTGTTTTATTTTAATTTAATTATTTATTTTTAAATTCAATATATATTTACATATTCAGTTAATATTTCAAGCGTCTACCTGTTGCCGTTATCAATATCGGGCAAAAACGAGCAAGAAAAACACGTTTTTTGTATGGAAGCCCCCTTAAATATTTTTTTTTTAGTATTTGTAGTTATAGCGGCAACAGAAATACATCATCTGTGAAAATTTCAACTGTCTAACTATCACGGTTCATGAGATACAGCCTGGTGACAGACGGACAGACAGAGAGACAGACGGCGGAGCCTTAGTAATAGGGTTCCCGTTTTACCCTTTGGGTACGGAACCCTAAAAAGGACCAAATTGTACACACGACTGCACACATTTCTAAGCTAACCTTGGATTGTATGAGAATGGAACCACAGCCCCGTACATCTAAGAAGGTAGTCCTACCACACGTCGGTTACCTAATTCGCTGCCCCAAAGCATGTAATGTGAATGAACCTGCATTGTATGTACCTGTATTGTACCTGCTGTTTGTTTATTACGTTATTATATACAGGATGTTTGGCAGAACGTTGAACATACGAAAATGCTGGATAGTTGGGGTCATCTGCTACTTACTCAGCCCTAATTTATTTGGCCCTGGGCCCCTGGATATTTTTTTAAATTTTTTTTTGCTTTTTGTTTCACCATTTTCTTAACTTTAAAGAGTAATTTTTATTAAACATGGGTAAAACAGGCAATATTTTTTGATAATTTAATTTTTACCAACATTGCAGTATTAAATTTCGCAAAACATTTCACTTTCCGTAAAGGTAGACTTTCGTCGAAAATTTCCTACTTGATAAAATTATGAAATAACTCGAAATGTTTTTTTTTTATAAAAGTAATTTACATACTATTAGAATTTCACACACTAGGGATGTTTTGATAGAATTGGAACTCCTCAATTATTTTTTGTTTTTTTTTAATGCAAGTTGAAATTAAGATTTAAGTATTTTTTACATCTTTCTGTGAGTTTGAGGACTCATAACATGCCTGTTTTACCCATATTACACTTTAAAGTTAAGAAAGTGGTGAAACTAGAAGAACGCACAAATAAAAATATCCAGGGGGCCAGGGCCAAATAAATTAAGGGTGAGTAAGTAGCAGATGACCCCTACCATTTTCGTATGTTCAACGTTCTGCTAAACACCCTGTTTATACGCGTTATTATATGTATTATATTTATTGCAAGTTGAATGGCGTGCAATAGGAGAAGTCTATGTCCAGCAGTGGACTGCTGTATGTAGGCTGTTAATGATGATGAAGATTGTATGTTGGATCAGGACAATAAACGATTGATTTTCTTTTTTTATTGGCTCTCTGGCTCTCTCTCTCTACAGGTCAGCTTATATCTACTGGAAATGTATAGCTTGACATTTGGTCGTGAACTTTCATTTTAATTAAACTTCATGCACAATAGTGATAGATAGGTGAACTTATGCCACAAAGTATTCTCTGCTAGTCAACCTTTGGGATAATAAGTCTACTTTGTGATAGGTGAACTTTATAATGAAAAATAAAAACATGTTGTTTTCGAAAATAATATATTTTTATTTTACCTAATCATCATCCTATCCTATAAAATCCTATTCCATAAATAACTATAATGCCGCCAAATAATCAAGTTTAAGATTAAATCGAAACTTGTAACATTCGGCACATAGTCAGAACTTTTACATGCTGCTGTAGTAGGTACCTATGATGGAAAACCAAAGGTAACATTATCTCGGGGTGTTGTTTCAAAAACTCATTAAACCCAGATAGATAAATAATATTGAACATATTTTTAATATCCCTTTCTTTTGTTTTTTGGGTGGGAAATTATCAAGTAACTTCTCCCGCTCTGGGCGGAGCGGGAGGGCTTGTCAGACTTTTACTGGCTAAAACCCACCCGTATTCTTTTATTTGCTTGAGTGCCAGGGCCTCGATATCCCTTTCAGACAAACTCGCAACCCTGGCAGGCATTGGCCCTAACGGACCCCGTCAGTTGGTGCTGACAACTCTTTGAGGCGCGCGTGGAATACAACGCGCAGTCGACCCGGGCCTGGTCCTTACCGGACGGCGAGCTACCCATCGCTCACCGTCCGCACGGGGCTATGGTGGCCGGAAATCGGCTTGCGAATCCCGACGCCCGGGGCGTCTCCTGCGGCGACTAGGGGCGCGAGGGCGCGAACCTTGCCTCTCCCTCACGCGTTTCGCCTCCTCCTTTGCAAGCATTACTGCTTCGCAGAAGGAGGTGACGGCCTCCCATGCACTCTCGCTTCCATGGCCTGAACCAGGGCCGGACGCGAGAGATCGCCGCCGCCGATCGCCTCCGTGAGGACTCGGCGGTGCTCCACCCAAGCCGGGCAGACCTCCACCGTATACTCCACCGTGTCCTCCGGGCGATCCACACAGTGGTGACACCCGGGCGTATCGTCCCGCTTTATCCTGAACAGGAACCTCCCGAAACAACCGTGCCTGGTGAGGCCCTGCGTCAGGCGGTAGGTGCGGACGCCAAGGCGCCTCTCTAGCCACTCCTCAAAGAGAGGACATATCGCCACAATTGTGGCGTGCCCAGCGCTGGTTTACAACAATCGCACTCGCCATGCCGCCATGAGATCCCGCCGCAGCTCTGCCCGCTGTGCCGTGATTTCTCGCGGCATTTTTAATATCCCTGTAGTGATATTAAAAATATGTTCAATATTATTTTCTAAGCAAAAATCAAAGGCTTGTTTGCAAATTAATTTCGCGGTAAGACACGCCCCTTTGTTGGAGAGATTTAGTATTCTTTTCAAGACTTGTTTTTCTTGAACATTAGTGAAAACCGATTGAATCAACTAACAAACTCCGAAAACATAATTTCTATCAAATCTATTTCCAGAGGCCAGCATAGATCATCGTCATTAACCTGGCTCATCGTATGGCCGGCTTATTGCCACTTCAGCTTGCTTATTCTCTGGGCTATCCACTACTTTATTTCTCTGCCGGATCACTTCATTCCGGATTCCAGACCAGCCATACCGTGAGAGTCTATGTCTCGGCTCCGTAAGTCAGAACAGGTCGGACGCACTGATTGAAGACCTAAGTAATTAACTCAGTGGGATTGGCAACGAGAAGGCAATAAGGACTGAACTTAAACATACTTGTGAACTTATAAATAACATTTATTAAACCCTTGATTCTGAATCTGTCCCTTACATGATACAGTACATTAGAATAACCATAAGTATAACTTTATGTCTGGATCATTTTCTTTTTAATCGTCGTAAAACTGGATTCATCTCGGGGTGTCGTTTCAAAAACGCATTATACCAATCTACGCCTGCAAGGCCCTTAGTGATATTAAAAACATGTTCAATGTTATTTTCTACACAAAAATCAAAGGCTTCTTTGCGAATTAATTTCGAGGTAAGAGGCATCTCTTTGTTTGAAAGATTTTGTATCCTTTTTACTAGTTGTTTTTCTTGAACTTTGCTAAATATAGATTTTCGTCCCGTTCGTTTTACTAAACTTCCCGTTCTCAAATGACTTCTGAGAGTTGGTTCTGGAATTTCGTAGCGACGTGCGGCAGCCCGCTGTTTCATATGTCCGCTTGCAACAGCTGCCATAGCAGCACGTAAGTTTTCTTCTGTCCACATGGCACGTGTTACATGCTTCGAACCAAATTTAATAGTACCTGTGAGTAAAACCACATTTTATGTTAGCTTATTTATTAACAGCTGATACAAATTAATTTATTTCAAATCTATTTCCAGATGGCCAGCATTGATCATCGTCGTTAGCTTGGCTTATCGTATGGCCGGCTCTTTGCCACTTCAGTTTGCTTATTTTGAGGGCTATGTCCACTGCTTTGGTTCTCTGTGGGATCACCTCATTCCGGTTTTATCCCTCAGATCGACCCCAAGCTTAGCCCTTTCCATAGCTCGCTAAGCGACCTCATTTCTGTAGTTCTGCCATACCGTGAGATTCTACAAAAGGACTGAACTAAAACATACGCACGAGCTCATAAATAATATTTATTAAAATCTTCTTGATTCTGAATCTGTCGCTTACGTGATACATTACAGTAGAATAATGGGTAAGTTTACTCTAGTTCCGGATCATTAAATTTTTTTAATCGTCGTACAACTGGGTTTATCTCGGGGTGTCGTTTCAAAAACCCATTGTACCAATCTACGCCTGCAAGGCCCGTAGTGATATTAAAAACATGTTCAATATTATTTTCTAAACAAAACTCAAATGCTTGCTTACGAATAAATTTTGGCGTGAGAGACATCCCGCTTTTTGATAGGTTATGTAATCTTTTTATAAGTATTTTTTCTTGCCCTTCGTCCAGTATTCGATAACGTCCCATTCGTTTTACTGAGTCTCCCGTTTTCAAATGATCGCTGAGAGTTGTTTGTGGAATTCCATGTCGCTTTGCTGCAGCTGTCTGTGTCATACGTCCGCTTGTTACAGCTGCCATAGCTGCACGTAAGTCGTCTTCTGTCCACATTGCGCGTTGTTCATGCTTCAAACCCGATTTAATGAAACCTGTGAGTAAAACCACGTTTAGTGTTAGCTCATTTATTAACACCCGATAGAATCAACTACAAACTGCAAAATTATTTTAATTCAAATTTTATTCTGGATGCTAACATTGATCATAGTCATTAGCCTAGCTCATTATATGGCTGGCTCATTTCCACTTCACCTTGCTTTGTCTGTTGTGGGCTATCTCTACTACTTTGGTTCTCTGTCAGATCACGTCATTCCAGACTCCATCCCTCAGAGAGACTTCAAGCTTAGCCCATTCTATAGGTCGCTAATCTACCTTGAATTTGCGAACCAGTCATACCGTGAGAGTGTACCTCTCGGTTTCGTAAATCAGAACAGGTCGGACGCACTGATTGAAGACCTAAATAATTAGGCTCTATGGAATTGGCAACGAAAAGACAAAAAAAGAATAAACTTAAACATGTGTACGAGCTATAAAATAACATTCATTAAAATTTTCTTAATTCTGAATTTGTCCCTTACATGATACATTACAATTTACAATAGAATATCCATAAGCGAAACTTTACTCAGGTTCTGTACCCCGAGTGTAAGTTTGCAAGTAAGTTAACGTAACTAGCGCGTTTGCGTTAAGATTTTTATTCTCACTCTTATACTCTTAGCATTATGATCTATCGATCAAATTTTAACGCAAACGAAATAGTTACGTTTACTCTCTTGCAAACTTACACTTAGGGTACTGGATTCTTTTCTTTTTGTAATCGTCGTACAACTGCGTTCATCACGGTGTTGATTCAAAAAACCAATATACAAATGTGCGCCTGCAAGGCCCGTAGTGATATTAAAAATATATTCAATATTATTTTCTAAATAAAAAATAATTTCGAGGTAAGAGGCATCCTTTTGTATCCTTTTCACTAATTGTTTTTCTTGAACATTGCTGAATACTCGTGTGGATTTTCGTCCCAGGCGTTTTACTAAGCTTCCCGTTCTCAATGACTTCCGCGATGACATCCGGTAGCTCTGTGTCATATGTCCGCGTGTAACAGCTTTCATAGCAGCAAGTAAGTCTTCTGTCCACATGACACGTTTTGCATGATTCGAACCTAATTTAATTGACCCTGTGAGCAATGTTTATAGTAATCTTGTTTATTAACAAACGATATCATCCACTAACAAACTCCACCAATGTAATAGAAGATTTTTATTCAGATCAATAGCTGGACGTACAAATTGATGACATGTTGATTTCTTAAATTATTTATAAAAAAGTATATTTAGATCATGGCCACTACTAGACGTCTTACGTAGGAGACAACAAAGGACCGAAGTAAAACGTACTAGCTTGTTCATATCTTTTTAATATATGCGATTCTGAATTTGACCCTTACATAATATTTGACTAAAGAGTAAGTACATACCATGAGCGTAACTTTAATCTGTGTTTTTTTTTTGTTTTTTTAATCGTCGACGTCTACCTGGATTGAACTCCGAGTTTCGATTTAAAAACTGAGCGACCCAATGTCTGCCAGCAAGGCCCGTAGTGATGTTAAAGTTATGTTTAATATTATTTTCTAAACAAAACTCAAATGCTTGCCTGCGAATAAATTTTGGGGTGAGAGACATCCCACTTTTTGATAGGTTATGTAATTTTTTTATAAGTATTTTTTCTTGCACTTCGTCCAGTATTCGACTTCGTCCCATTCGTTTTACCGAGTCTCCCGTTTTCAAATGATCGCTGAGAGTTGTTTTTGGAATTCCATGTCGCTTTGCCGCAGCTGTCTGTGTCATACGTCCGCTTGTTACAGCTGCCATAGCTGCACGTAAGTCTTCTTCTGTCCACATACCACGTTTTTCATGCTTCAAACCCAATTTAATCGAACCTGCGAGTATAACTACTTTTAATGTTAGCTACTTTTATTGACAGCCGATAAAATCAACTAACAAACTTATTTTAGTTCAAATTTATTTCTGGATGCTAACATTGATCATCCTCAATAGCCTGGCTCATCATATGGCCGGCTCATTCCCACTTCAGCTTGCATACTCTGTGGGCTATGTCCACTACTTAGGTTCGCTGCCGGATCACCTCATTCCGGGTTTATCCCGCAGACAGACCCAAGCTTAGCTCTTTCCATAGCTCGCTGTTCTACCTTAATTTCGTAGCATCGTCGTACCGTGAGAGGCTTCGTCTCGGATCCGCAAGGCAGAACAGATCGGACGCAGTGATTAAAGGCCTGAGTCTTTAGGCTCTGTGGAATAGGCCACGAGAAGACAAAAAGGACTGAACTAAAACAAACGTATGAGTTCGTATAAATAACATTTATTCAAATCTTCTTGATTCTGAATCTGTCCCTAACGTGATACATTACAATAAAATACCCACAAGCGTAACTTTACTCTAGTTCTGGATTCTCTTCTTTTTGTAATCGTCGTACAACTGCATTCATCTCGGGGTGTCGTTTCAAAAACCCATTATACCAATCTACGCCTGCAAGGCCCGTAGTGATATTAAAAACATGTTCAATACCATTTTCTAAACAAAAATCGAAGGCTTCTTTGCGAATTAATTTCGAGGTAAGAGGCATCCCCATGTTTGAAAGATTTATTATTCTTTCCACAAGTTGTTTTTCGTGTACCTCACCAAACATTGACTTTCGTCCCAGTCGTTTCACTAAGCTTCCTGTTTTCAAATGACGGTAGAGAGTTCGTTTTGGAATTCCATAACGTTTTTCTGCATCTCGCCGTGTCATGTGTCCGCCTATAACAGCTCCCATAGCTGCACGTAAGTCTTCTTCTGTCCACATGGCACGTTTTGCAGGCTTTGAACCAAATTTACTAGTACCTGTAAGTAAAGTCACGCTTAATGTTAGCTTATTTAAGAACAGCCGATAGAATCAACAAACAAACTCAACAAACTTTAATGTAAAATTAATGCATTGATAGAGAGGTAAATAGACTAATCTTTATTCAAAATCAAAATATTATATTTCACATAAATCTACATGGGCACATAAGAAACGTCAGAAGCTAGATGCACGGTTCCAATTGGTCGTTTCCTATGGAGAAGAGCCGGCAAGAAACTCCACGTACAGAATTGGAAATTACATTGATCATCATCATTACCTATTGCAGTCCACAGCTGGGCATAGGCCTCTCCAGTCGCACGCATTCAATTCGATTCTTGCCAACTCTCATGTAGCTGCTACCATCCAGGCAGCCACCCTGTGAAGCCCATCGCTTCACCTAGCCCGAGGTCATCCTACCTTACGTTTGCCGATTCGTAGTCTTCACTCTAGAACACGTTTACTCCAACTGTCTTCGGTTTTACGACTAATAGGGCCGGCCCATTGCCACTTCAGCTTGCTTATTTTGTAGGCCCAACAAAAGGGAGCATTAAGTATAATATGCCCACTACTGTGATTCTGTGCCGGATTCCCTTATTCCGGATTTGATCGCTCAGAGACTCCAGGCATAGCCCTTTCTATAGCTTGCTGAGCGACCTTGAATTTATGGACCAGCCGTACCTTGACGTCGCAGCATTATGCTGAGCGAAGGCCGTTTTGCGTGAATGTGACGCATATTTTCCCTCAACTTGTTCTTATATGTTTGTGTTTTTTTTTTCTTTGGGTTATGTTTACCGCAAATAAACGTATTTTCTTTCTTCTTTCTTTCTTTTCGTCGTCTCGTCATAACAGGTAGGGCGCACCGATTGAAAACCTAAGTCTAGTCGCTGTGAAATAGGCAACGAGAAGACAAAATTGCACACAGATTGCTTTAGTTCCAGAGCATTTCATGTTCCAAAATACTTATTCCATGTTTGAACCATGAATGCATTTTTTTTCATGTATGTACACACGGCTACACATCAAGCTATACATTTCCAGTATACGCTGACCTCTCATTGTACGGAAATCCTACACAATGCGAGATTAGCTCATACTGGAAAAGTATAGCTTGATGTGTAGCCGTGTGTACCTACACTGTACTACAATATGCAACCATTCTAATTCGTTTTTGTTATGATAATCCTCATTCATGGCTAAAGTGATTTAGGAAAAACAGAAGTTTTTACAATATATTTATTTAAATCTACGTGATTCTGAATTTGCCGAATACAGACTGATGTACCACATAATGCAAGCCGTACCGCAGTCTTGCACGCACGAGCCGCGCCTTAATCACTTAAATAGTACAATAACATTAGCGTAACTTTACCGTAAGTCTAGATTTTTGTTTTTAATGGTAGTAGGATTAACCTCGGAGTGTCGTTTTATAAACCCTTTATACCAATCTACGCCTGCGAGGCCCGTAGTGATATTAAAAATATGTTCAATATTATTTTCTAGACAAAAATCAAAGGCTTGTTTGCGAATTAATTTCGCGGTAAGAGGCATCCCTTTGTTTGAAAGATTTTGTATCCTTTCCACGAGTTGTGTTTCTTGAACATTGCTGAATATTGATTTTCGTCCCAGACGTTTTACTAAGGTTCCCGTTCTCCAATAATCGCAGAGAGTTCGTTTTGGAATGCCATGACGACGTGCGGCAGCTGCCTGCGTCATGTGTCCTTCTGCAACAGCAGTCATAGCAGCTCGTAAGTCTTCTTCTGTCCACGTAACATACGGCGCACGCTTCGACCCCATCTTCATAGAACCTGTGAATTAAACACGTTACATGTTACCAAACAAACTGTCCTGTTAGGTAGGTCCAACTTCGAGAAAGAGGTCAATCGTCGAATACGACTCGGCTGGGCAGCGTTCGGGATTTCGGGAAGCTACGTAATATCTTCTCGTCTCACATACCACAGTGTCTCAAAACGAATGATGATGATGATTTGTTGCCAGTGACGATCTATGCACTGAAACGTGGTCGCTCACAATGGGCCGTTTATTAGAAGGCTGAAACTCACCCAAAGGGCAAGAAAGAAGGCATACTTGGAGTTTCCCTACGTGATCAAATCAGAAATGAAGAGATCTATAGGAGAACCGCCATAACCCAAAGAATTCCAAACTTAAAAGGCAGTGGGCAGGGCACTTTGCTCACAGAACAGAAGGCCAATTCTCGTAATTTAAAACGTTCAATATCTAGTCACAATCTCATCTTGGCGACAAACAAACGTCAAAAAATTGTCATAATGTAGGGAAATAAGAGGTATTTTTGACAGATTGAGACTGAGATCAGACTGTGAACGTTCTTAAAATTAGTAGAATTGCCCCTCAGATAACCGATGGGACTGAAAGGTTCTGGAGTGGCAATGTTGTGTTGGGAGGCCTCTCACAACGTGGACCGATGATCTTAAGAAGACCGTAGGAATCCGTTGGATTCGCAAAGCACAGAACCAGTCGAAGTGGTAATGCTTGGGAGAAGCCTATATCCAGCAGTGGACGTCTTTCGGCTGAAATGATGAAGTAACGGGTTTTATTATAATTAAACGGTGGTAGTTTGATGAAAAAAAGGGGTTTTGAAGCCAGATAGACACTTAAATCTCCGTTTGTGGCTTATCAAAATCCAGCCGCCAAATGTATGGAGCAAAGGTACTTTTTTTCTTATAACAAACAAACATTTCTAACGAAATATTGTATTATAGTAAATTATAAAATTCAGTCCGAAATGAGTTATATCAGCTTATATAGAGTGATTTTTGCGATGACATTTTTATTTATTTATGTTACCTTCAGTCTAACAAGTGATAAACTATTTCTTACGACCAATGGTAAGTCATTTATATATAAATCTAGAGGCCCTAAATTGCCGCCCTTGCCTACGCCAGACTTGGCGAAGTATGGTTCGGATACCTACCCATTGCAGTCAACATACTGCAGTTTGTCTTTCATGTAGCTAACGAAGAACTGTAACAGATGTGGTATACAGCCAATTTTTGCAAGCTTTGTTAATAACACATCATTGCCGACGGTGTCGATTGCCTTTCTAAAATCAAAGTACGCCGCGTCTACGCCATGAAGTTGAGTAGATTGGTGGCGGGGGCTGCGCTCCGGCCGAAAGCCGTGCTGCGCATCCGACAGCTGCCCGCGCACCTGTCCCTGCACGCAGCACTGAATAGCGGATGCGAACACTTTTGCTGGAGTCGACAGCACAGCATAGCCTCTGACATCCGAAACTGATTTACTCTTAGGAACCGGAACGACTCATGTGATCTTCTACCGAACCGGGAACGTCGTTTGTTTTAAGCAGGCATTAAAGTAATGATGCAGCGGTTCTGGTAGCACCCTGCCACAGTCTCCGAAGAAAAACGCTGGTATACCGTCAGGGCCAGATGAACGTCTTGGCTTAAGATTTACGAGCGCTTCATTTACGTCTTGAAGACTACCTAAACCTTCCTCATGAATCACATCCTCCAATGGTGAAAACCGTTTGAAAATCCGTTCAGTAGCCGTCATCATCATCATCATTTCAGCCGAAAGACGTCCACTGCTGGACATAGGCCTCCCCCAAAGGGGGGGTTTGCCATTTTCACCACGCTTGGCAGGCGGGTTTGCGATCGCAGTATGGTGTTAAAATGCATAGAGAACGCTGCTGCCTATTCTCTAGTAAGTCCCTCAGTCGCCTTTTACGACACCCACGGGAAGAAATAGGAAGGTGCTATTCTTTACGTCCGGCACCACACAAGTACTGCACGCTAACTCTTTTCCAAGTTTAATTTAGTCTCAATATGCGTGCACTGGTCGCGCCAGCCTTCGCCGCCCGTGCGTCTAGTCGCGGTGTTTCCTTACTGTAAACGAACTAAAAAAAATCAGCGAATTGTCTAGTACAATATTGACTATCTATTATGATACTTTGCCTGTTTACTCTATTTCGCTTTGACATAATATATTGCCAGAATGATTTTGGATCATTCGCGAACTGGCACTGAATTTTAGGCACTTTTGTGTTCTTGGTGTGCATATAAGGGCTACATCCAAAACTATAGCTAGTTGAGCAAGGTAGAATAGGAAACGGATTGCCTTGATTTGAGAGATTTACAACATTTTCTTATTATTTTTTACTTTTTCTTTTGTTTCTCTTTAACTTGCCCTAATGGATTTTTGTGTATAATGTTTGTCCTATTTTCTATATGTTCATCCTTTGAAGGGACACTAGCTTCTAAGATACAGGTACATACACCTAGTTTAGAAGTCAGGGTTTTTGCACTCTGGAACACTAGCTTAAGCCATATTTTTATATCTAAACAATGTAAATGAATTTTGGAGAAATAAAGATTATTATTATTTTAGAGGAAATAAACTGTATTTTCAGTTTTTGGAAAAGCTTCCACCTAAGCCAATAATTGAACTCGTTTTTTTTCAGATGAATCAGCGGTTCAGCACCCTGTATTATTGCACTTACCGATAATGTAGCTGGCAAAAGTCAAACGCTGCAAAAAACATTGTGTCAAATCAAAAGAAATGGCTACTTCTTTAGATTTTAAGTAGGTACTTAATTTAAAAAAAAACAGGCAGTGTTATTGGGTTTTTCATCTGGAATTTCTCAGTAGTATCCTAGTCTGGATTTGTGCCCGGTTAATGCGATAGGCTCGCCCCCAATTACATAAAACTCTCACACCTCCACACCTCTGCCTAACCGTTCGGGAAATACAGGCGTGATGTTATGTTCATGTTATGTTTTTATACAAAAATCTAAATTGCAAAAACGGTATTTTACAAATAATATTTCTTTGCAGAATTTGATCCTTATTAGGAACACTATCGTTTAGTATAAAAATACAGGATGCTTTTTCAGTCGTAGGTACAGATGTTCCATAAAGGTTCCCATCTTCAAATGATCGCTGAGTTTGTTTAGGAATTCCATATCGATCTGCTGCAGTAGTCTGTCTCATATGTCGCCTTCTAACAGCTGACATAACAGTACGTAAGTTTTCTCAGTCCAAAAAGCTCGCTGAACACACGTTGAAAACCTTTGAATAGAATCTGTGGACTTGTAGCGGCATAAACATCGCCACATGCGAACTACGCGTCACACTGACGTCACGCAAAATCCTGCATCACGCAAGCAGAGTTTACCGCGCAACTAGCATATATACAACATCCCGACATCAACCGTCGGGCAGTTGCCCACCAGACACGGCAGACACAACACCCGTCTGGTCGGCGGATCCTCCCTTTTCTATAGAGGATGAGTGAACTTTACACCCTGTTCCTCATGTCTCTAAATACTAAATAATGAAAAAATAATGATGATGGTGAGTATATTTGGTATTAACAATAATACAACGATTGACTATTTATACTAAAACCAAAGAGACGAGATAGATTTCAAGCTTTGATGCGATCAGTTTCCATAGCAACTAAAATGATCTTATGACGTTTAGCGATAGTTTTTTCATTCAAAAATCAACGTAGATTACTTGAATTTAAAGATAATATTTGTTTAAGCTGCAATTTTATGTATTTATCTCGTATCGTATCGCCCGAGTATATTTAGCCTACGTGTCATGAGATAATGCTAAGTGTCACCACCGCAAAGAGATTCGTGTACCTGGTCTATACAATTAATACTGATCATTCTGAACAAGTTTTACAAAAGAACCAAGAACCAACCCAAAAATTGCTGCTCCATACACTACACACTATTACATCAGTTGGTCTGGTATCAGGTTAAATATAAAATAAAGTTTTTATAGTTATATATAACTAAAAAACATTTTAATCAATCTCACTGACGGCCTTGAAAAATTATTAACGTTTATGCACGGGCTATGATCACTAAGATTTACATCGCAGTGCTATCGGCCATTAAAGATATATGATCAGTTCCAAAATAATCTGGAATGAAGCAAATGGATCAGAAAATGTACCTGTTAATCTACGTACTACAAATTAGCACACTTTCAAACTGTGAATAATTATCATAGAATAGAATACTCTTTGTTATGTAGGTACTCCATAAAAGTTACAGATATAAATGTTGTTTTTTTTTTTCTGAGTACTTTGATTTGATGATTGGAATTGAAATACGTAAACCTGAAATTCTAATTTAAAATCACCGTACAGATATTTTTCATTAAACAATTGAGATTAATTTTATAACCTTATTAATTATCGCCGACGATTTTCAATTAAAATGTACATAATAATGTTATTCAAACAATGATTGTTCGAAACCCTTATCAATATTGATAGTTGTGCCCTTATCAAAAAAGCATATTATAAGATTAAGGACTACGTTGAAGACAAGGAAGTTTGGCATTAATTCCTTCTGTACATGTGGCCTCCCTGGTACCTCATTAACGGCAAAACTATGTAAATGTCTATTAACAGCTCCCAAATTACGAAGTTATTTTTTAATTTAATTTTATCTTTTTTTTACAAACTTCACTGACATAATGTTTTTCTTATTTGACATTATTATACCTACAATTTAAATTTCAACAAGGTTCTAACTTTTATTATTTTAATCATATTTTATATTGTTTTTTTTGTCAATGTGAGGACGTTGTAGGCTTATTACACTGTAGATCTGTAGACCATTTTCTATTTTGTTAAGTACCTGGTACTTTTGATGGGCCTACGCTGTCCTCTCATACCTATTAACACTGTAATTTGAAAACATTGTAAAAGCCAATTTTATTTTTTTTAAAGAGTGACCGTGGAGTTTCTTGCCGGCTCTTCTCCATAGGAAACGACCAATTAGAACCGTGCACCTAGCTTCTGACGTTTCTTAAGTGCCCATGTAGGCTTATGTGAAATAAAAATATTTTTGTTTTTTTTTTATTTTGATTTTGAAAAAATAGTGAGATATAAGGTTGAATGAAACCTAAATACAGATGAATATGTTATTAATTCCGTTTAGTGAGTGTTTGCGGAAGAATTTAACCTGAAGAGGGTTTATTTACACTTCATTAGATACTTTTGAACGAAGTCATATGGTATTTACTCGGTTTGTAACAATAGTATTTCCGCTGACGTCTATATTTACCTACTCCCAGCTGTAGTTAGTTGGACTTTGATCTGTAGCTACGTTATCAGTGACGCAGTGATCTCCATCGTTCGAGATAGTAAGGGAAGTAGGAACAACGTGAACGCCCACGAACTTGGATATACTGATAAATCTTTATTGAATTCAAATTAGGTAGGTAGGTATTAACTTCGTTATTTTTTAACAAGGTTACACCCAAAAAAATTAGCAATATATCGTAAGGAGAGTTTTGATCTGAGTATGCCTATATGAGTAGAAGAACAAAGAAACGAGGAATGAATTGTGTGAAAGATGATGGCTATAAAGGGGATCACTACTAAGATAACTAGCGGTTATCTCAGATAAAGAATATGAAAGAAGACATAATGGGCTGACCCCAAATAAATTAAAATAGGGGAGATTGATCATAATTAACAAATCTGCGACAAATTGACTGTCTAACAAATTGAATCTTACGAAACCACATAATTACGCGGCCTCACAATTTTATGCGTAAGGACTAATGCAACCATTTTGACCATTTCGACTTATACTTATATAAATACCTACTTGGTGACGTGACTAATGTGCCACTAGCGCTCGTCCTTTTGCGTCCGTCATGCGTGGGCGCAGCATTTAATATCTATAGACCTATTTGTTCTAAATTTGCATATTAATTGTGTCATACAATCTGTGTGAGTAGTACTACTCTGATATCATACACCATTGTGTTACACGCTGTAGTTTTTAAGACTACTTTTGTTTATTATATTCAATAGTAGTGTTTGTATCCCATTTCATCCCGTGAGTGTCGTAAAAGGCGACTAAGAGACTTACTAGAGAATGGGCAGCAGCGTTCTCTATGCATTTTGAAAACCATTCTGCGATCGCCAACCCGTCTGCCATGCGTGGCGATTATGGCAAATCCCCCCCTTTTTGGGGTAGGCCTATGTCCAGCAGTGGACGTCTTTCGACTGAAATGTAGTAGTGTTTGTAAGACTATTGGTAATCATGAGATTTCTAGGTTTGATTCCCAAGACGATCAAGTGTTAGTCTTATTGCCTTCTGGGACACCACAGCTAGAGAAATTTGGAATTCTGCTAGTTTATCGGCTATAGATTCATCAGTATTATGGATTTCCAAAGTACCTACGTACTTAGGCACTATCACGGCATCTCGGAATACCGGCTAATTGATATTTAACTTTATCATCAAGTATTTTAGATCCAATCATTGCGTGCTGATAGCGATAAAAAATAACCCTCTGTCGTAACGTAATAGTTGAACTTCGGACACAGAAATCCAAGAACATTAGCATGTTTACGTCGTCACCTTGATCTTTGTACAACAACAAACGCCATTCCTACGACACATGTTCTTTGTAGATAGCGATTTGTTTTTTGAAGGTTATTAGCTTTTATTGAAGTGAAAACTTCTTTATGCGCGTTAAGCACATTTTGGGTGAACAAAAATCATGGAACTCGCGTCATCGACACCGAACGCTTTCCATGAGCTATAAGTAGGTATAGGTACTGTTTTCACTTCTATCGGAAGTCCCCACAGACTGCCCCGTATGTTTTTTTTTATTTTACTAAACTACTAGGTAGGTACACACGGCTACACATGAAGCTATGCATTTCCAGTTTAAGCTGATCTCGCATTGTATAGGATTTCCGTACAACAAGATGTCAGCGTATACTGGTAATGTATAGCTTGATGTATAGCCGTGTATGTTAAAAGGAGTGGAGTAAAAAAAAGTACTGTAAAGGCTGGGAATTCGATAATGACAATAGGCATAGGCAGGCACGCTACGGAGCAAGGGGTACTACAAATCCCCAGTTGGGATTCACATACCGTCATACTGTCAGGCTGAGGCTACAGTAGGCAGCGATTTGCGATGCGACTGGAAGAGCGAAACGAGATAAACATGGTATGGCTACATTATAAGCGAAAATCCGGCGTTTATTCGGCGATGACGTGGCTACAATACACATACTACACGCAAAGTTTAGTAGCACTATTGAACTAGTCGTGCAAGTGAGAAATTTACTAATAAATTCGCTTCAATTTTTCGCTGATATGTTGATGTAGCCGATGCCGTGATTACAGTAATGTTGTTCCGATCGCTTAAAGAAATCAAAGATCGCTAACAATATTTGATGTACGGTGTAGCCATATACGTGAGCATTCATTTATTTGTTTTATTCGCTCATGTGTCGCAGGTCGCGTCGCGGTCTAATGTAGCCTCAGCCTTTAGGCTAAGAAAATGGACAAAGAAAACTATTTGATCAATGGTCCACATTAGCCCTTTTTTATTTATTTTTTTAATTAGGGTGGGTTTCTTGACCTTAGTCTACGGCAGAGGTGACAAGAGACAAAAGGCCGTTTGGCACACTTTACTCAACATGAGTGTTGAATGTGTTGTCTATGTGTGTGTGTTTGGGTGAAACAGTAGAGAATCCACTGCCTGTCATACCTACTCTTAAACCCCAGAAGACAAAATTATGAATACAGACAAAAACTCAGTTAGCGCACTTAGTGCCTAATAAATTCATCTACAAAATATATCAAAGATAAAAATATCGAAACTCCAAGTTTGTATTAATATAAATCGAAGTTCAAACAGGTCAATAAAACAGTGCTTGAAATATAAAAAGAAACATTATGGTCAAAAGAATCATGTCATTCACATTGCGATCTAATTGATAACAGTCTTTAATTTATTAGTTTTAACTTCGGAACAAAAAAAAATATGTTTAGCATCGTTTTTACTGTGAGCAACGGTGACGCACGGATAAAAACGACCCTATTTGGCAGAATATTTTCTTGATAGACGTGTTTAACATGGGGGTTCCCCTAAACATTTAGTAGAACAAGACTCCTATTTCATTACTTTCGTTTTCGACTTATCGTTGTTGCAGTCTTGCACATTTCGTTTCAGTAGGACCATAATTATTAGATATTGGTTTTACCTACTATTTTAAAACCGTCGTGTCGATTAGGAACAAGCCTTTCCAAAAGATTCCTAGTTGACTTCCTTTATTGATATGAAAATCTATAGCCGCACGTAAAACCGATTGCTGGCGGGGCGACGCGACGCATGCTGGGGGCGACGCGTCGCTACTATACACTCAGTGTATATGTGGTAGTGATGACCCCTTAAGAGGTCGTGCGTTATTTATGTTACACCTTGTATATAGCCTTTTTTTTTTGGGTGGTAAATTATCAAATAACTTTTACCGCTCTGGGCGGAGCGGGAGGGCGTGTCAGACTTTTACTGACTAAAACCCACCGTGTTCCTTCAAATGCCTAACTATATTTGCCCTTTATGGCTATAGGTATACGGTAGGTACTCGTATTGGAAGTAGTACTAAGTAAGACCACTCTTCGAGTAGGTACGTCCACACCGGTGGTTGCTTGATAGGTAACAATGAAGTTATGTAATTTCGTGTTTCAGAGGCTAGCTTTAACAGTAGATAATCTTACCTTCTCTACTGATCCACGAGTAGGCCTAGGGCCTACATGCATTGTCATACCCAATTTGTCGCGAAGCTCAGACTACAATTTTCAGCAAGTGGTCGCCAGACACGTCCTTTATAGAAACAAAGAAGCCTAGCCAAAATTGCTTACTAAGTACGTCACAGTATGTACACAGTGTACTGTGACGTACAGTAAGTATAGTACTTAGTAAGCAATTTTGATATAAAATTAAGTAGGATTAAAGTTCACATAGAACGGTAATGTAATTTGTGTTAATACAGTTGACTGCAACTACCACGACAGTTTAAGTTTGACCGAGCATTTATTAAAACGGTAATGTAAGTTGTGTTAGTACAGTTGACTGCAACAACCATAACTGTTTAAGTTTGACCGTGCATTTATTTCGTAGGTTCGTTTTATTAGTTGAAGTGGGAGCGGTTGACCGTACCTATCAACTACAGGGTAAATTTAAATAAGCTAGCGAAACTCGACATAGGTACGTGATGGATTTCGATGTCTGAACATTATTTTACATATTTTTAAAACTGAAATTTCAAGTAACACAAAGGACGTTGATCCGGAAATAAAATCATCAATTTTTTTTTTGTGTTTTGTCATGTTTAATAATATACCCATCACGTTAGCGGAGTTTCTCTAGCTAATTTGACCCTGTATACAACATGTCCCAGAATTAACGCACAACCTCTTAAGGGGTCATTGTACTCATCATTATGAACAACTTTTACTATGGGACCAAACCTGAAATTGCGACACAAAAATCTGCTGTCCCCTAAATTTTTATGTTCTCGTATCTCGTCAAAATGTAGGGAACAGCTGATTTTTTTTGCCCTTAAGAGGTTGTGCGTTAATTCTGGGACATGTTATATTATTAAAAGCCATTTGTCGATTCAGGGATCTATTTGCGTAATATTATTATATTTACGAAATTAAAAGGAAAACTAAAACAGTAGGCTTTACAAGTTAACGAGCAATAGTCGAACAACATAAATTTGCAGTTGGAGAATTGACCGTAACGTATATCGATATAGGGGAGAACATGTTTTTCAACTACAATGTTAAGTTAGTTTTTGGGATAAATTCATCCCAACTACGGAACCCTTCATTGTGCGTGGTCCGACACGTACTTGGCCGGTTTTTATAATAGGTATACCATAGTACGAAATAAATAGTTAGGTATTTGTGAGGACGGCTCTGAGAGTGCTGACATCCAGTGAGTGGGATCCTCCATTATCGAAGCGCTAATCTATTCCGTTGAAACGACTCGACAATGAATGTATGTCAAACTATCAAAAAGGAAGATAAGAAAACGTCACTGTATGTACCTACTTGGATGTACGTAACCTTATCAAATATACGTCGGTACACAACGACGTGGCGTACCGTGGCGACCTACGTTTGTAGCGAGCGTTATCAAAAATTCGAAATGATACCTAAACTTACCAACTTATTAGCATCTCTCTCTACCTACCTATATTTGGCAGGCCATTAAAGATATCTACTAAGTACTTGATACTCGTACACACGAGGAGATACTTAGGGCCTATCTCATAGCTATAAAATATCCAATGGTTGCCTTTATGTCGAGTCCCCCCAAAATATCGATCAGTAGCTTTTTTTTTTTTTTGCGTGGGAAATTATCAAATAACTTCTCCCGCTCTGGGCGGAGCGGGAGGGAGTGTCAGAGAGTTTTACTGACTAAAACCCACCGTGTTCCTTCAAATGCCTGTGTGCCAGGGCCACGATATCCCTTTCGGACAGACTCGTAATCCTGGCAGGATTGATCAGTAGCTGTAAACTTAATCGCATTGACGACTGACTAGTCACCAACTGTTCAAAATCTGCATAAATCACGACGATATTCAATGAGAATAACTCATTGAACACCTATCGTCCGAAACGTGGTCATCAGTTTTGGGCACCACTTCATTAAAAAATGAACTTTATTCCTGTGAGTTAGGGCTTAAACTTGAGTTTTTGTTAAGATCCAACATTCTAATTGCTCCTATATTTGCGGCTGCGTGACGATATGGTATCAATTGCTATTGATCTCTTTTTATTAATCAATCGTTTGTCTCGTCTGGCTTTATTGAAAGACATTTTAAATCTTTACTAGATTCCCATCAACAGATATCTCATACTGGGTAGTTTTATTAACTGAACCTAGGACATATGAGTCAGTTACGATTATAATCGGCCTATCTTTAAATTTGAATCAAAACAAAATACCAGCCATTTAGATTGTGTTAATATGATATTATTAGTACCTATCTCATTATCTACTAATTAATTAAATCAAACTCAAAGCATTTATTTCAATTAAACCAATTACAGGCACTTTTGAATTGTCAAAGAGTCGGTCAGTTAGTCAGAAAGTTGAAGTTATTTGCCCATTCCCAAACGTAGATCTCTATGGAGAAGAATAGGCAAAAAACTCCAAGGACACTCTTTTAAATCAAGATATTACAAAATGCTGGGTACATTATTCTTGTCACTTCTATATTATGTGAGTTCAATGTAAAAAAATAAATTATTTAAAAACAATACAAAATATAAAAGATTACAAATAAGCCCTGGCAGATGGTAGGTGATGACCAGTCACAACTGACGGCGCCCGTTCACGAACATGACGCGTGGATCAGTACCATCCAGCTCAACCATTTTGTAGGGAACCGAATGATCCAACACACGCGCCACCATCAGTGAGACATTTAAGTGAGCATGACACACTCTTAACTGCCAAACTTCAAACAATCGTATTGCAATGAGCAATAACTAATCCGTTCGCAGTGCGTAGGTCACCAATGATAGCCAAAATTCCATGTAAAAATTCCTGTACCGTGTGGTGCCGTACGTAAAGAATAGCATCAACCAAATTTTTCCCGTGGGTGTCGTAAAAGGCGACTAAGGGACTTACTAGAGAATGGGCAGCAGCGTTCTCTACGCATTTTAACACGATACTGCGATCGCTAACCCGCTTGCCAATCGTGGCGATTATGGCAAACCCCCCCCCCCCTTTGGGGAGGCTTATGTCCAGCAGCGGACGTCTTTCGGCTGAAATGATGACTTTAGCCATTTAGCCAAAATTAACCTGGATCCTCTGACCTGCGGGGTAATTGCGTAACACAATCAGTAGCAATGGGTTTCGTTTTCACAGCTCCACAACATTCATTGCGTTATTTACGTTGTTGAGCAGACAAATTTATCGAACATATCAAGCAATGGATTAACAATATGCTTCAAAATCATTCATATTGTGATGGATGGTGTTACGCAATTAGGGTACTGGACATGGTATCTCTTCTGAACGCGTCATCAACCCAGAACTTAGCCACGAGTCTACTCGTAGTATTATTGATCAGTGGCGTCCATTATTTCCGGTTTTCTCCCTTTATGTTCGACGTGAACTCCACCAGAGTTCACGTCAAACAGTCAGTTCAGCTCTAGCTCTACCAAAGTAAGCACTCTCTTGGAACAACATATTCTTCTGTTTCATTTATGAATCAGCATCCGCCCAGTAGGCTCAGAGAGGCGCAACGCGACCCTAGCAGCACGATTTCGCGCTGCCTGTCGCGCCCGCCATATCACTCCAGTCTGCACGAGCCTTAAGTCCAGTTTCTGAGGTGTGGAAATTATGAAAACAAAAGACGGTCATACAATATGATATATTTTATTTTTGGTTTACATAAAACTCTTGAAAGGCACAATAATAATAATACAGAATGGAACTTTGATATTTAAAAAGTAATTTCTTAACATTTTTTTTCATTATATGAAGTTAGTCGTTGAGTGACATGTGCAGTGTTCTATTTAAGTGGGCCAGTAGTGATTAAATAAATAGAATAGGTAGATTTTTTATTTTTGAGCTTAAATGTGTAGTTTCAGAAAAACAGCAAGATTTTATCTTTTCTACAAAGATGCTGTTATCCGTAGTGCGTCGGCATCGTCATGTCCGATCTCGAACTTGACCAACAATTTAGATAGGTACCTAATATGCCGATTTTTTTTTGTTTCCCTATATGATCCAAGTTAAATAAAACACTGCAAATAGATAGATATTTGATGAGTTTGGTCGATAAAAAAATCAATAAAAAGCACTTAAGCGGTCAACACACGAGTTTTTGTTTGACAGACGGGTTTAATATTGAGGTAGGTAGGAACCTAACTGTAGGTATACTTTTTTTCTCCTATAAACACGCCTATTCTTAAGGTACCTACTCGGTTTATGAGAATAAACTTATCAAACAAATATTTCAGCACAGCACAGGTGTTAAGAAAAAAATCGCGGGAATTCCCTAATTAATGATTAAGTAATACGGTATTACCCATAAATCTGCTGATTGTATTAGGCAATGTCATGTTTTATTGATAATTTCGTTCAATAATGAAATGGTATCGTGAGTTTTCTTTGAATTATCTCGATAAGTTTTGTCCGATTAGTCTTTATAAGTGTTAATCGAAAACAATATTATCAAAAACAGAGGAGTCCAAACTCCAATATGGCAATCAGAAGATTAAAGCGTCACAATTGAAAAGGGACATAAAATATTTCGGTATCGAGGTAGAGGTGAGTAAATTAAGTTTTATCTCTCGTCAAATATCTAGGGTTGCCACAAAGAGGAACAATATAAATTAAAGCTTCGGCCAAACCTGAGCGACCAACGCGGGAAGCGGGAGCGTCAACTACGCTAAACTAACGCGGGAATTATCGTGCACACCTGCGCGACTACAACGCGAACAGCGAACATCATTTTGTTTAGTAAATAGTCACTTTTTACGTATATTTTTGTATGCAGGATTTCAGATCGTAAAGAGTATGTTCTCTTACTTTTTCGATAAACATCTCTGTATTATGATCGTCCGTCATCGTGGAGTTAAAATAATGAGACGTCCGTAATAATGTAACGATCGGTACACACGTCTGACGACTAGACGCGTGCTTCCCGCTCACTCCCGCTTTCCGTACGCGGTGTTCCCGCGTCGCGTCCGCGTAGGTGTGCAAGGCGCAATATAATAACATGAGCAGCGTCCGCCGCGCGGTGGTCGCTCCCGCTTCGCTTCCCGCCTCCCGCGTTGTGGTCGCTCAGGTTTGGCCGAAGCTTTACGGTTGGCCATCACATCACAAAAGCGAAATCTCTGCTTCACCTTGACTTAACAACGTAAAATAAGTCATCGCAAGCGCAACAATAGATATATTTATGGGCGGATCTATGTAGGTCATTTCATGAAGGACAGACAGACAATACTTACACTAAAAACGTGTCAATATTACATAGTATTTTATAACTATACAATTAAAACATCACTTTTGCCGTGACTGAAAATGCATGATAAATGTACAATAAAGAATGTAGGTAGGTACCTAGCAATATTTAGCATCCAAATATTGCTTTGGCGTATGATCTTTTGTTTACGATTTCATCTCGAATAAATCAAAATTATTGATTTATTAAGGCGGCTTTCCACGGTACGTGATATTGCGGTCGGACGCGGACCAGCCCGCATCGACGCACCACGGAAGAGTATCGTCTGTGTCAGCGCACGTCCGTCGCGGTGCGTCCGATCCGCGGAGAGTCGGTAACTTCAAAGGTACGGTGCGAGCTCTCTTTACGAGTTCTCTTTCACTTTGCATTTTGAAATGAAAATGGTTTCGAATCTCAAGACCCACACAGAGTGACACGCACCGTAGAAGAGCCTTGGTGTGCAGTGCGTGGCTGTCCGTGGTCGTCGGCCGTGCGGGCTGGTCCGCGTTAGACCGCAATATCACGCACCGTGGGAAGCCGCCTTTACATGGTACAAAGCGATATTCGGTCGCACTCTTCAATAATTTTGAAGTTTAAGTCGAAAAGAGTTTGCATCGGTTCCGGATGTTCAGTGTTCAAATTCAAAGCTGATGGGCTAAAATGGTGTTATCAAAAATACGCTGATCAAACATAAAGAACCGGAGCCCCCTTAAAAAAATTAAAAATTAGTACGAAACAAATTCGCATTTGTATTAAATATATTAAACTCTAGAAGAGAATAATAATATAATGTTTGCATTTCAGTAAACTCTCAACTTTTGTACATAGTCTAAAACATTAGTATACATACTTAATACTTAAACTAAGTTACAAACTAAACTTTCGACGTAAACTTAACATTCCATAGAATACAAATTAAAATCTCATCTTGTTTGAAATCGAGGCAGTTTGTTCATTTCACAACAAAATAAAGGCAGTAAAACAAATTGTTTGGAAATACTTGTATTTAATCATACATTGTTTGGGGTGTTAGGAGGTGTCTTATCTGGTAATGGAGGGAGACTGTAGGATTTACCGTCCGGGGTCATCCAACAGGTCGGAGGATCGTGGTTGTGTCTGCCGATGCTTTCCGTCACCTTCCCATTGTTATTTATCCGTAGCTTCGCAGGACAACACCTGCTGAAGAAGTACCAACAGTACCACAGCTGACTGCCATATGCCTTCTTATACATAAACCGGAACGTGTGATTCTGGTATATAAATAGTTTGGAGTTCCCTCTAGTGTTTATGAATATACCTGAAAATTAAAAGGGAATTGTAACACAAATATACGTTCCATTAGGTACTTACGTTAACAGGAAGGTAAATGAAACAAATAATATTGTTAATAATTATAATTGCAAAATATACAAGTAGATAACATTTGTGGAAATTTTCTGAGAAATAAAATGAGAAATTATTACATCAATGGATGATGACAAAGTTCGAAAACCTATTACCAGTAAATTCATCTTTTATGAACAATTTGACTATAAAATTCAGTTACACCTAAATACATGAGTGTTAAATGTATAATTGTTCCACTACTGACCAATGTTTGTCCATTTAAAACAATACAAATCCTTTTAGTTCAGGCAAGTCTACATTACAGTTAGAATTAAATTTTTCCCTGGTTGTGTAATTAATCTAAATCATAATTTTACTTTACTTTATACTTGAATAAATTTTATTAATTATTATTTTATTTTTTTTCAAACAAACGACATTTAATTAAATTGAAAATAAAAATATCTGCTGGCTTATAATAGGATTGATGTTTCCAATAGCTAGGAAATTCAAATGACTCATTGCCAATAGCCGCAATTCTGGGCCCTGACATAAGACCTTGGGATAGACCTATATTGTTTGGGCTTAATTACTAATCTTTAAAATGCTGTTTCGGTGATATTGGCTTTTTAGTGGTTACTAGATGCTCCGTGTCCAAATTATACTGGACAAACACATTTTAGGACACAATATTTTAGTCTGGTAAAGTTATACAATAGCGGCGAGTCGGACTAACATATGAATTGATGCTGCATCATATTCTATTATATAAGGACAAAGTAAGCAAAAGCTTGTATAACTTTGTGTAACATAAACATTATTTACACAACAATTTTATAATTTACACTCCCGTACTCCTTAATCAAGCTACTCTGTACTTTTTTGTATAACGGTGAATTAAAATTCGGAACAATGATAGCCAGTATGTCGGCTACAAAACAGCATTTTTTTTTTGACCTGTCATTATTTTTGATGTTTTAGGCCTTGAAACCTTACATGAAAATGCACAATGGCTCAATTTAGGAATCCAGGAGTGTATAATATTTAGTACTTAAGTACTTTTCATTTAACAGAATGCAGTGAGTAAAAATCTGATCGAAAAGATGACTTCATGACTTCAGTCCGTCAGTCACTTAAAACTATAGTGTTTTTATTATGTAAGCATTATGGTGAGATATCATTCAAACATAGCTGTATTTATGTTATTCATTAAACTTTGTTTTAAAGAGATACATTATTAGGTAGTCAGGTGCAGCAATAAAAAAAATGTATTATGAAAAAAATGTGTTATTTATTGTATTATTAAAGAATTGTATTCATTGGTAATTCGAGGCTGTTAAAAATGATGATTAAAATTATATTAAGACGTGTTTTGTTGTTAAATTTCAATACTTAAAACATACGGGTTTAAATATGAAATCGCCATTTTAACGTACTGGCCACTTTGAATTAAAATTAAACCTGCATGGTGTGAGATTCCAGAGTGAAACTTTTTTCACACGATAACTATCACATTCTAAATTTGACAAATGTACAATATTCGATTGTTTTACTTTCAAATTTTTTTTCATTCGGGTTTTAAAGTAAATATGGATCTACATTGAAAATTGGAGTAGTTTTTGAATAAGAGTTCCGACGTGGAACTAAGGCAGCAGAAACAGCTCGCAATATCAATGCTGTGTTTGGAGAAGATACGGCTAATAAACGCACCGTGCGGTTTTGGCTTAATCGCTTTCGTAGGTAGTGGAAACTTCCGCTTGAAGAATGATCCCCGAGGAAGACCAGCCACTAAGGTAAGTAACGGTGCATTAAATGCCATGGTGGAAGTCGATTCGATTCGTACCAAGGAATTAGCGGCATGGTTTGTTGTTAGCATACCCACAATATTGACTCATTTGCATCAAATCAGTACCTAAGATAAAAAGCTTGAAAAATGTGTACCCCATGATTTGACTGATCTGTAGAGAAGCGCGCATGGAAGATTGTCTTACCTTGTTAACCGGTACAGAAATGAAGGGATTTTGGGGCGAATTGTGACGTGATGAAAAGTGAATTCTTTACGATAATCGCAAGCGAACAACGCAATGGCTGACTTCAGGTCAAACGCCGCGACAATGCCCTAAAGCGAAGCCTACCCATAGAAAAGTAATGGTAACAGTTTGGTGGTCACTTGATGGTGTAATTCACTACAGCTTCCTCAGATGCGCTCTAAGCAATACAATGATGGCGAAACTCGCAGTGAGACAGCCCCGACTCTTTATCCGATCTTCACCACTATTGCTCCATGATAATGCAAGACCTCAGACTGCTCGAGACACCGTTTTAACACTACAGTACCTAAAGTTAGAAACCATCCGTCATCCTCCGTACTCGCCGGACCCGGCCCTAACGGACTACAATTTTTTCCGCGATTTGGACAATTTTTTACATGGTATAAAAAGCAATACAAAATACCTTCACACAGTTTGGTGAGTCCAGGTCCCCAGAGTTCTACCGCAAAGGTATAAATGACCTTCCCATGGGATGGCAGAAATGTACAGACAATGAGAGTAAATACTTTGATTAAAAAATATACTTTACCGAAGAAGAAAAATTGTTTGAATTTTTCAGTACAAAATGGCAATTTCATTTTTAAACCCCTAATATAATGGAAATGATACAAGTAATGGTGTTTGACTAGACTTAAACTCTACATAGCTGATAACCAAAGATTAGTGAGAAGAAAGTTAAAATGTAGTCTTTATTTTAAAGTCTTTGAGAAGATCACTCTAATCACTACATTTACTAATGTTACGTTATGAGCCTAGGAGCTGACTAGGCTTAGGAAAATACATTGGAACAACTGTTATGATCACTAATGTTATGATTATTAAATTATCTAAACTAATATTATGAAGAGAAAAGATTTGTTTTTCTTTTTTTTTGTGTTTTTTTGTAATTGATAAACTCAAAAAATACTTAACGAATTTAAAAAATTATTTCACGTATAGAAAGCTACATTATGAGCGAGTAACATGGGGCAGGTATTTTATATTTTTGTTACATTTGCCTAGTCTTAATAAAAAAAAATTGATGATACATAAATAATGTACTACATATTTATAGTACTCATCATTAGTATTCCATATACAACACAAATTAATACCATCATACAACATTAGTTCCCATGGGATATTTTCTGACTTCCACACCGGCGATCCCACATGCAAAAGTTAGTATTTTATAATCTTGAAATGTTTTCCTCAATGACTCACAACAGCAATACCAATTTCAGGGAAACAATTTCTATAAAGTAAATACTTAAAATTTTAAGGAAAACTTTATAATTTCCATTGTATACTTTCTGCATTTAATAAAACATTTATTTTTCATTATTGACAACAAGAAAAAGCAATTAGTATGATTTTAGATACCATATTTTTACTGCAAGTTTGCAAGTAATTACCAACAGATGGTCAACAAATAGATTTAATCTTGGTGTTTAGTATATATCAGAATGGTAAATGATTGATAGCAAGGTAATATAAAATAGATAAGGAAATGTAATGCTTAGACAACAATTGGAGGGATAATAGTCATTAATAAACACATTAATTATTGGCTAAAAGCCAAGGACATTTCTAGATGATAAGTAAAAATATTGAGGAAGTTTTTAATAAATATTTCTTCAAAAATAAAGGTTTTCAGATGATTTTCTTACTGTTGTATACTGTATAATAAGAAGTCTATTAAAACTTTAATAGAAAACACAATTCAACATAATTTAATTAATAATTTGAGTTAGATAATGAAAATCTTTATATGCATTTACATAAATAACTATATTATGTAATACCTACTGGAAACATGACTGAATTTATCATTACTTTTAAAGTTTTTCTAGGTCATAATCAAGTTTGACTCAACAACTCAAGAGTTCCAGTTAAATTGTTATCGTTGGGCAATTGAGAGGTACTCAAATTGAACTTACTTAAACATAATATAAGCAAACCAAGCAAAATCCATCTTAAAAACATATAAAAAACAATAAGCTAAAATTTGATGGAAACTGCAACATTGCTGATCAAATATTGTAGTAAAGACTTCTAATACAAATTGAATACCAAACATAACACATTATAAATCTACACAAGATCACTATTCTCTATTAATCACTGAATACAAAACTTTGTTTTAAAGTTCACAAACTTCGTAACTTTTTTAATGCACAAAGAAAGCTCGGACGATACCACACCGTACAAGGAATGGGAGAAACATTCCGCAAACTATACATAATCGATATTATAAACTAAATAAAATCAGATAACTTGGTAAGCTAATTCGATGTTTTCTTTGCTTTGCTAAGAAACGAAACACGTTTGGCAAATTGTCACTTTTTGACAAACACTGACAAATTGATAATGACGTTTCGTATTTTTTAATTGGCGCTTATTTACATTTGCAATGATTAGATACGCTTAGAGCGGATAAGCTTGCCAATAATGTAGGTAACAATAATTCATAAAATACACGACAAAGTTTTATGTTCAATGTTTAAGTTTTTTTTTTCTATTGTGATCGATGGGATAGTTTTAATTCATGTAGGACCAGTCTGACATATCTTCCTTTTATTTTGGTTGGAAGATGTCTCGTATTATTTGCACAACATTTACTTGTAACGGAACGTTTTAAAACCGAGGTGTTGCCAGTCACAGACGCGACGCGATGCAAGCACAATACCGCGACCAAAGATGATTTTTCATCCAAGATCGATCTAATTTATATGCTGGCTACATTATTCCTAAAGTTAAAAAAAAAAACAAAATGACAGACAAGACAGCGTCATTTTTTTTAGAGTTGCGTACTTATTTTATGTTTTTGTGTTTTCATTGTTTAAAATGCTTAGTTTTGTGGATCACCACAGTTTGTTTCATTTACGTAACTTAAAGTAATCACGAAAAAGTGTTTAAAGTGATATAAAAGTTGTGACTTAGTTGAATTTTGATAGTTTATAAGCGCGCGAATAACTTCATAAAGTTGTAATGTTTTGTTGATTGCTTTGAAAGTATACTTAAATAATTATTAATTAAGTACTGTACATTTGTAATCAACTTCAGTTTGGTTACTTAACTTAGATTTACCGACAAAACGTACATTTAGCAAACGTAAACATAGTTCCATAGTTACTTGCATTCTAATTAATAATGCTGTAACACCCTACAAGAGTTCTTAATATCTGTTTAAAACGATTGTTGTGATGTATGTAAAATAATTGATCAAATAAATACTTATTTCATATTATTATAAAACTGTGTTTCACTAGAGCATCCTATTGTATCATAAGTTCTTCATTAATTACATTGTTATTACAACTTACATTTACTAACATAACTTAAATAATTTCAGTTGCAAACTTCATTCCAACACGAAAAGGCAGCTTACTTCTAGTTAATAAAGGCTATGCATTCCGTCTGAAGAACAAACTGGCTTACGGAAAGAAGCAATGGTACTGTACATCTCGCACAAAGACAGGATGCAACGTGGACATAACAACGGTGGTGCATCGACTGGGGCAGGTCATCAAACGGGTGCGTAACAATCATAATCACCCACCTCATGGTTTTTACCGTCGCAATGATGGATCATTTAAAGTTGTTTAACTAACCATACGTACTCAAATACGCTAAAGACTGTTTTGTATAATAAATAGTTTTTAAGTAACTGATAAAACACTGACTGAAAAAATAAAGAACTGTACTAATAATAAATTAAGTGAATCAAAGGCATTATGCAAATAATTTACCATAATAAAGAAGACTTTCCTTTTATATCTTTTTAAATGTGCATGCATACTGTTTACTTAGTTCTCTAGTTGTCAAAATAATATAAGGCTGATAATGTACTTTCTACCTCAAATGAATTACCACCTATTCTAAGCTAAGTTTTAAAATTAAATTAAAAATATATTTTTATGACTGATAGTTCTATCCATAAACCGTGGTACAATATCTAAACAAATAGTTTTATTATCTGTAAGATTATGTTAATTTAACTGTTATTTTTGTAATATTTTGTCCCATGTGGGTATGTAATAGAAGTAAAAAAAAGAAGAAAATAATCTGAATAATGTTTAAAGCTAATCAAAGTAATCAATAATTAAAATTATTTTAGCTGGTCAGTACTTATTGTATTTTTAGTTTTATGTTTTAGATTATAAATTATACTCAATATTCCTTTTTTTGACTGATCAATGCTAAATTAAGACTGATTGTAAGTAATATTCACTACCTCAATGTGTTTTGTATGTTTTTATAATTTATATCTAAATAAATCATTTGTAAGTAAAAAGATAATTTTATTTAAGAACTACACCATAGCAAATAAATAATTATATAATAGTCCATTTTAAACTACACTAGGCCTATTATTTCTCGTAATGGTCGAGCAAAAATGTAGTTCACCTTCATTTTGCACGACATGTTTTAAATCCCCTCGACCAGCAGCGGCTCAGCGGTTGCATTTTCAGCCACCTAGACCAATAAGGCAGTTCAACATTGGTGTCCACCTCAAGTTTTTCATATGTAAGTTATATATAAGTTAAATGAAAGACCAACTCAACTTCATTAAAAATATTTAATTATTTACCCATATGATGCACGATTTTTATTTATTTGGGTGTATCATGTAGGTACCTACTTATCTAAGTCTTGAGAGCAAGGATATTTTTTTTTATTATAAATTGAGGAAAATTTGAAATTGATGGAAATTTGCATCCTTGTGTGATCACAACTAACTTCGACCTGCTAGGAACAAATGTGCAGACTCAATGGGTACTTATAAAAACAGTTATTATTTTTAGTGACGCAAAGGTTAACTTTACCTACATTTAGACCAATGTAGAGTTGAATATCCCTTACAATTGAGCCGCATGGGTCGACCGAGGCCGTCGGAAGTCGCAGGCCGATTTCCGGCCACCGTAGGCGCGGGCTTGAGGACGGTGAGCGATGGGTAGCTAGCCGTCCGAAAAGGACCAGACCCGGGTCGACGGCGCGTTGTGTTCCACGCGCGCCTCAAACAGACGTCAGCACTAATTGACGGGGTCCGAAAGGGCCAATGCCTGCTAGCGCCAGGGTTACGAGTCTGTCCGAAAGGGATATCGTGGCCCTGGCACACATCCATTTGAAGGAACACGGTGGGTTTTAGTCAGTAAAAGTCTGACAAGCCCTCCCGCTCCGCCCAGAGCGGGAGAAGTCAATTGTTGATTCCCACCTAAAAAAAGAAAAAAAAAAAGGAATCCTACCAGAGGCCAAAGAACTTGCCCATCTCTACGAACTCCTTTTGTTATGTGCGTGTGGAAAGTTGGAACTCATTAACTGGATCTCTCAATGTGGACAACTGAAGAAAAAGCCATAACGCGTATCCAAGAATATACTGCCTATGTGTTTATAATTAGAAAATAGATTCGTTTCAAAGCCACGTTTAAGATTATACGAGTATTATTAGGTTTCACAAATTTTATACCTTACCATGAAGTTTTCACAATTATTTCCTAAATCCTCTTATAATTTGGTTGGGATTGGAAGAGTTTTTCAAAAAGATCTCTCAACCCACACGCACATGCTTTTGGTGGGGCAACTGCTAGAGCACTTGGAATGGTTCTTATGCTCCCGAGGTGTCTACCTATCTTATTTACTAGAACTACAAATGGGACGACCTAGAAAATATTTATTTATTGGATCTCCAACAGAGGCTACAAATATTAAACATTAGTAGGTATGTACCATAAATTATTTATTTTCTTAATATACATAATAATATGTATTTAGATAGCACGGTACATAAGAAGCCGTAGGAGTTAGTCAGAAGGATCAGGAACGGTGTGATATTGTTCAAAACAAGTAAGTAAGCAGAGCGACACATCGCACTGCTTACATTTATATCTTGAACGACTCTTTTTGCACCACACACACCTGGCGTATTTGCTGTAGCCAGCGCCTATGAAATGGTTGCCATTTAAAATAATACGATTTTTTTTGTCCGTCCGTATACGTCCCAATAAAGGGACAATGGGTTTCCATTTTTTGGTTCTTATGTCCCGGATAATAAGATATGGATCTGAAAGTAAAAAAAATGTATATAAGTATTTAATTATAAATGTTGTGATGTCCTAGAATGTTGCTATGGCCCAGGTTTAAGCGCTTGCTTCTCAACCAGGAGGATGCAGGTTGGAACTTCGTAACCGGGCAAGTACTAGTGACACTTTTTCAAATTCATATGTCATTGACATCACTGACATACTTACGATACGGTGATGATAAACATTGGGAGGAAATCGCCAATCCGCATCGAGCTAGCATGGTGATCAAAGCCCGTGCCTTCTCTGTTTGAGAAGACGCCTTTGCCCTGCAGAGGGACACTAATACCAACATTCAAATATGCTTATCAAGTCTTCGGTGATTTGGTTTCGTTTCTGAACTAGAGGTGTAATGCATATGATGAGATTTTCCGTTCTAGACAGTCTCATCCAACATTCTGTTTATCGGTAGGTTAGTTATAAGTACACAAAGGTGCTCCATAATACCCAGATTTGGTGTGCGGTACGCCTGTCACGCTACGAGGATCAAGGTTTTGCGGGTAGTTTATTTTCATTGCACTTTACCCACAGACGACAGTGCCAGAGTCATACCTAAGCCATACCATACATATCGAAGGACATAACCATGAAGATATTTATAAAAAGCTATGGTGGAAAACATTCGTGTAAAAAAAACTGCCAAGCCACTAATCCTTCCTAATCAATATTGACAATTATGGTAAAAATTCAATTCAACAACAGTTAGCTATGTTTTAAATAGTTTTATTTAAATAATCAATATAATGTATATAAAGGTTCTTACTTATTTTCTACTAGTAAACTGATATTTAAAGGCACGCTTATTAAAAAAAAGTATATTAGTGTAACACTCTCAGCTCTTTTCAGCTCTCAAAAATCTGTCCGATAATTGCACAACGATTTTTTTCCAAATACCCCACTTAACATTTATGTAAACTCCATCGGCAGATGGTTATGGTAACCCAAAGCCGTTACTATGACATTGTCGACTGTAGTCAAAATGTATGCCCTGCAGTTCCTCACTCTGGAGCAATACCAACGCCAGCCATTCCTAAGAGGATACGGATACCGCGAATAAGTATAATTTTTGTAAAGTATCAGGGGCTTGCCTCGTTTCGATTTAATTTCATATGCTGAAAGTTATAATTTAAGTACATTAGGTTATTAAAAAAATAACAATAAAAATAGTTTATAATAAAAGAAAATAAATAACCACTAAAATACACAAACCACCAGTAATCAATTTTATTAACTAAACAAAAAGTATACAATTATTATTATTATAATAGAATTAGAGCTATGGATAACATAATGAACCAGATCAATCGGTTTCAATGATGAGGGGTTCCCTCAAAGCGCCAAGTACATGATCAGGTTTAAGGTAGTACTTCGGCGGATCATGGCAGTGCTCCTCGAAGGCAGAGATGATGTAGTTATTACTATCAGTGAAGACGCAGCCGCGGCAGTTCTTGAGTGTGGAGCAAATCCAACGAGACTTGTTCCCTTTGTCGTACTGCTTGCGATAAGTGAACTTACGAAACAGGAGCATCTCTTTGCCTTTGCGAGATGTGATGACCACTGCTGTGTCTGTGAAAAAGATAAAATAATGGGTTTTCTAGATGATGTCACTGGCGTAGCTGAGATTCTTCACTAAATCTTCAAAATAAGACCTACCGTTTTGATCCGTGTCTATATTTTCAAGTCTCGTCGGTTGTGGATGATCATGTTCTTCGTGGGACATCAGTATTTCATCTTGATCACTGAGGAACAGGTAAGCGGAACAGTGCTTGTTAAGGGAGCAGTTCCAACGGGTTCCGTTCCTGGATTTGTAAGCCTTGCGATACCTATGGCCGTTGTACTGGAGAACTGTTTTCCCTCTACGTGACTCTACAAATAGAGCTATATTATTGGTTTGCTCAGTTAATTCTTCTTCGTACTCCAACTGTTCTTCGTACTGTTCTTCTTGTTGTTCTTCTTCTTCTTCTTCTAATTCTTGATCTTCATTGGGTGTAGTTACTGGAACATATGACCACAAATTATAAATCTTTATCTACTGTGCTGATGCTTTGCTCATAATAGATTAGTGTATTTCGCAAATAATTTGTTTTATCTAATTAGATGCATTTATTATATGCAAATAGGAAACTCAGTGATATTTCTTTAGTGCTATTTTAATAACCGCCAGAACTTTCAATGTAGTTCTTACTGATCAGGTAAGGATTTGGAGGGAAACAACAAATTAAATTGGTCAATATTTTATTAAATTCACAACAAAATGAAATAAAAAAACAATCGGTACTTTCTTAAAGAGATCTTGATCAACAAGAATGTATTTAATGCAAACGTTACATAATTCTATCTTGAAACACGCGACAGAAAATTGGCTCGTGAGTGTGAGCGTTTGCCATAAGGACAACTTCGTACTTCTCATTGACATGGACGTAAACGTCGCATTTGCTGTTATTAGGCTCGTTACACACCCATCTAGGCCATCTTGTATCTTCCTTCTCTCCATACTCCTCTTTAAAAGTATATCCATTAATAATGAGCAAGGTTCTACCCGTAGACAATGTGACAACTGAAACTGAACAAAAAAGAAAGTGCCAACTAAATCGAAAATAATAAAAAAGCTTGGAGCATACGATAACGGAGCATCCAAAAATCTATTTACAAAAACTTTTTGACTAAGATATAAATACGACTACAACTAACCTACAGCTAACCTATTTGAAGTCTTAAACATCTACACAATTGAGATACAGCATCTGAGATTCTAAATTGCCTCTTAAGGTTACCAACATCTTTATTGATCATGAAAATAATATACACCAATCAATTACATCTTTATAAAATAAAAAATAGGTAGCGAATATGAACTTGAGGTAGATATTTACAAAGGTTACTCGCGTCACTGTATCGGTGGCGCGAGGAAGCGAGGGCGCGGGGCGAGTGGCTGATGCAGCGACATGTGGAGTTGCGTCGGTCACAGCTTCGCGCAGCCCTGGTGGCGGAATGGCGGGACAGGCTTTCACGCCCTACCGCCGGCCTCGCCACCATCGAGGCGGTCCGGCCAGTACTCGAACCCTGGCTCGGAAGGAGGCACGGCTCCCTGTCGTTTCGGGTGACGCAGGTGCTCTCGGGGCATGGTTGCTTCGGGAAGTACCTGTGTCGCATAAACAGGGAGCCGGACGCCCGGTGTCACCACTGCGTCGACTGCCGGGAGGACACGGCGCGGCATACGCTGGCAGAGTGTGCCGCTTGGGAGGAGCCACGCCGTGCCCTCATCTCAGGAGTAGGTAGTGACCTATCGCTGCCGGCCGTGGTCGAGTCGATGGCCGGCAGCGAGGAGTCCTGGGACGCGGTGGTGTCCTTCTGCGACACGACTGTTTCGCAGAAGGACAAGGCTGCGGAAAGGGAGCGGGAGATCTCGTCCGCTCACCCGGCCCGCAGCAGGCGCACCGGGCGTCGGCGGAGGGCCGATAACGCCCTCTTCCAGCCCCCATAAATGGGTCCAGGGACGGCGGACTTGGGGACGTCCGCCGCCCCCCTATCACATTGGACCCGAGGTGGCGGCGCGTAGTGTTCCACGCGCGCCCCTAGCAGACGTCGCGGGGGGGGGGTCAGACACCTCACCCCCCCCCAGACTTGAGGTGGCCCGCAGAGGCGGGCCGGCACTAGCCGGGGATTGCGGAAGGAATAACAGATCCCAAGATCCCCGGTGCAAGTGTGGGAGGGGAACACTGGGGTGGTTTTTAGTCAGTAAGAGTCTGACAGACCCCTCCGCCCGCCCCAGGGCGGAGGACATCCATGAGGATTTTCCACCCCGTGAACAAAAAAAAAAAAAAAAGATATTTACAAAGGTGTATTGCACTAGGTTGCATAGGCTCAATTAGTCTGGTTGAAAACTGTAGGAGTCAAATATGAGATAACCCTCCGCTCTTCCATACGGGGAAAACGATCCGGAAACTCTAGACAACAGGTAGGTACAGTCCGCGAGGCCTACGCTTTTTTTTTTTTTTGGGTGGTAAATTTTCACATAACTTCTCCCGCTCTGGGCGGAGCGGGAGGGCGTGTCAGACTTTTACTGACTAAAACCCACCCGTATTCCTTCATTTGCCTGTGTGCCAGGGCCACGATATCCCTTTCGGACAAACTCGCAACCCTGGCAGGCATTGGCCCTATCGGACCCCGTCAGTTGGTGCTGACAACTCTTTGAGGCGCGCGTGGAATACGACGCGCCGTCGACCCGGGCCTGGTCCTTATCGGACGGTGAGCTACCCATCGCTCACCGTCCGCAGGCCCGCGCCTACGGTGGCCGAAAATTGGCTTGCGACTCCCGACACCCTGGGCGTCTCCTGCGGTGACTAGGGGCGCGAGGGCGCGAACCTTGCCTCTCCCTCACGGCGAGGCCTACGCTGAGCTTTACATTTGTGTAAGTGATTACAGTACAAGAAGGGAAGTGTGGAAGGTGCGCGACGGAGTTGCGTTGCATACTATACCACGTTATGTTGTTAAGTTGTTCTCATACGTCACACCTACACTAGTAATGTGCACTCACACAAATGCAAAGCTCAGCTTAGGCCTCGCGAACTGTGTTCGATTTTGCGAACGCTTGGAAAGTCCTTTACATAAGAACTTTTTTTTTTTGGTCAAACTCGCAACCCTGGCAGGTCATCTGCAGTCCAAAGCTGGGTCTTTATTTTGAAGTTTATGTTAACTTTTGCAGAATGGGCCCGAAGTTGACTGGCGGGAACGATTTATTGTATCGAAAACAAATTAACCTGATTAACCTTTTATTTTACTTAGTAATAAACTACAACCAGTGATTACGATGATTGCAGATGTAAGAAATGCTTAATTATTGATTTCATTTAGTTCAGGGCCCGAATTAAAAATGAATGACAACATGATTTGATAGTGTTCCCTAATCCCGATGTGTATTTACCCGTTAGAAAAAATTAATTTGTCACTTGTTTTGACGGATCAACTACTTTTGGACGAGCCCATATCTTCGTTCACGGACTTAGAAAGTAGACCCCCTTATATCAATACCCATCACGTCTGCGGAGGTTTTGGAAACAAAATGCTTCGGGCCATATTGTGATGTGCTTGAGTCGAGATTAATATTTTGAATTTCGTTAGCTAATTTAATTTGGATCCTGTAGATATGATGTAAGCTTATTTATCTCACTAGGACACCAGTGCCGGCGCAACCAGTCGCGATACCAACAAAACGTATACAGCTCTATGGAGGGTACCACATCTGGTGTCCGCTTGGTTGATCAACCAACCATGCATTTTTTTTGACAGCGCGACTATGGTTGCGCCACCCTGCGGGCCGAGCACGGGCGTGTCAAGACGTTTGTGACACGACATGATAAATTATGTCATGTCAATTTGTACTAGCATTTTATGACAGTTTTACCGCTCAAACTGTGATAAAATGTGTGACTCAAGTCATGTCACAGTAGGCAGTACTCGCCCCGCTGGTGTCCTAGTGAGTTAAAAGCCTAACGGACTAGAAAAAACATTATTAAAATTTACTTAAAACGGTTTCCTATAACTATAAGGTAACTTCATTAAAGTCCCATCATGCTGCAGTAAATATGGCGGAGGGCTGTGGTTATGATCTCTGACATAAGCAGTGATGTTGTGACAGTTATCAAATTGGACCTTAGCCCTGCAACCCTTTGTGATCCTTTTGGAGCAGTTCCAGTATCTAGTGTCTTTCTTAGCTCGGCTAAACGTATGGTTCTCTATCATCAAAAGAGAATTCTTCCCACGTCCAGATGGTATGAATTTGTAGTCTAATCCTGAAAACATATTCGTTGTAAAAATGTAAGTGTGGTTAGGTAGGTACATAAAGGGACGGAAATTGACGGAACCTACCCAATATTTGTTCTTCTTTACAATTTTTCCTTTTAGCAGGTGGTATACCGACAACCTTAAAAAGGTGGCTGGGACAGACTGGATGCGGAAGGCGGAGGACTGGTGTTGTAGCGCCACCTGGGAGAGGCCTATGTCCAGCAGTGGACTGCTATAGGCTGAGTTGATTGAGGTAATTAAAAAGATCCGTCATTTATCGGATCTAGATCGGATTCATTGCGCAAACGCTCTAACAGTGAAGGTAACACATTGATTTCTTGTCCTGTCAAATGTGACCAAGGTAAATTGATGCTTCGGGGTACAATAAAAAAGTAATGTAAAATAAACCATGAAAAGCTAACATAAATTTCTAATCAAGTCACGCACAGTTCACGACATTTATTTTTTCTACTGTACTTAAGCCTTCAAAAAGTACTTTTCCTACATTTTTTTTTATCGAGAAGTGTTTGTTTTCTAGTTATTCCTTAATTAGACTGGAAACTTGGATAACATTAGCAGTTACATTACTACTCGTACACACAAATAGTGACGGCTATGCTTATTCATTTACCTAAACGTCATTCAGATTAAAATTAGTAAAGCATTAGTGCACGGTAAGATTAAACTTGTGTTATGGGCACCAGAGTTCACTTTACAATGTTATTTACTATTTTACAGTTCACATAATGCGCATGTAGCAAACTTAAATGGTGAAGACACATTTTTGTATTCTACGCCTCACATTCATCGTAAACAAAAGTGGCGCTATATTTTCACTCATATTATAAATTTGATATTTTATAAAATAAATAAATATTAATAATACATAATTTCACAAATACACGGAATATACTTTAAAAGTTTGACATTTTGACATGTACGTATTTTGTTACCATAAAAAATACGATTGATTCCTTTTTCGGCACATTCCTTATTGGACATATTTCGTTTTCGGCATATTCTTGTATCGGCACATTTTAGTAAATAAATTATACTATGAAATACTTGTGACTTTGCGAAGTGTCCTAACACAGGCAATTTTTGTCTAAAAGGTCACTTCAACCACTAGATGTAGTACATAACTTGTGAAAGAAAATAAATTATTTGTATTTGTAAATTATTTGTATTTGTACAGTCTGTGACCTGAATAACCCCCCCCCCAACCCCCAACCCCCCCCCACTTCATTGTAAGAGGTCAGGAAATGGCAGAATACTGACCTTACATGTTCGGAACCCCAGTACAGTGATCAAATCTTTAAACAATTGACGCAAGGCTGTCGTCTGCAATTCTGCATCCTGATCCGATGAGATTGATAACGATTTTTTCTTCTTCTACCTGTTGGTTAAAAATTAATTATAAGTTTTTGGGTCAATAGTACATAATTGAAACTTATCTTAGTCTAGTAAAGCTTAATTAATATTAGACTATTAGGCTTTTTAACGGGATCGTGGTATTTTTTTTGCAGAATTATATATTTTTTTTTAAATAGGTAGTAAAAAGAAAACCAAGCAGTTTTATAAAATCAACGCAAAATAATACAAAATAACAATAAACTTACACAGTATTAAGTAATGTCAAATTTAATAAACATAGTCACTCCCGTGTTGTTTTTCAGAACCTGCAAACTTGTTTAAATTATTATTTTACAGATGACAGCACTAATACAGTTAATTACGTTGTATTTATTTTATTTATAAATACTAAAAACAGAATCGAAACATACTGAAACGCTTGTAAGTAATTTAATCAATATTTTACAAAACTATGACTTGGCGAAAATGTCTTTGGACCTTGAAGCTAATTTCGTAACACACTTTCCATGACAATCCAAGAGTTTTAATCAAGTTCCTAATCTATTGCTTAAAAAATCTTCTGCTCAACAACTTAACTGACACAATGAATGCGGCTGACCTGTCAAAATTAAAGGTATTGCGATCAACTGTTATTTTATGTGATTTACGCAATTCCGCTTTCTACTAGCCGATTTCGCTATCAACGCTGATAGTTGGGAAATAACAACCAAATGACAGGTCCAAAAATAATTCCGGCAAATAGTAGATGTGGAAATAACAACCAAATGACAGGTCCAAAAATAATTCCGGCAAATATTAGATGTAGTCTATAGGTTCTATAGGTATGTACTAAAAACTACTAGACGTAAAACATACTTTTGATACATCATTAACTAACCTATTTAGACATAAATACCCTGGACAATACTTTTTTACAAAATATACATATAAAACTAACATAAAAAAAAAATAAGTAAGTATTAGACGAAAACTTAATTTATGTCAAAGCTATAAATACTAAACTGCCAGCCTAATTTAAACTTTGTCACAGTCATTCAAGGAATAGTTTCCATAAAAAGTCCATCAGGGGTCTTCTCATATACAGGGGGTGTGTGCGTATGCTCGTTGGATATGCAGACGAGTTCGTAGTCATCGTTGACGCATAGGCAGACGTTACATTTCCACCTGGTTCGTCCTGAACAGTACCATCGTTCGCCTCCAGTCATTGGTGCAGGGTTGGTGAAGGAGTATCCATTGAGCATCAGCAACGTTGCGCCATTTACCGCTGTGACAACTGACACTGGAAGGTGATGGGAACTTGAATAGAAACTGGAAAACTGGATAGGTTCAACCAAATATTGACGTTCTAAAGTGCCTTATATGTGCCTATTTGAAATAAACAGTTTGCCTTTTTTTTTTACGAACGATTTTTTTAGAATATTAAGTTAATTTCGAGGTTGCACCCTGTGACACGCATTCCTAAATGACAATCGCTGTCATTTTGACAGTTCAAGAACATCCATAATGTCGAGGTTTGTCGACAAAATTAACACGATTTAACCAAGACTTACCACAATTTTATATTATGTACCTACTAAGCTTTAGCGCGTGGATGTCAGAAAATATCTCACGGGAAAGTACTACCAGGATTAAAAGGAAACGAAGCGATCGCATACCTCATTATAGTCGAGGAAAAGGACATTGGCTTCTAGCGCTACGCCCGCCGCAGTCAACCAAAATAATTATTTTATTACGCGTAATTGTGACTCTGCGATATCTTTTAAAGTATTCATTTATATGATATAATGTGGCATATTTTTATAAATTGAATGTCTAATTTAAATAACATATTTTATTGGATAAGGATTAATTATATAAAAATACCGGTTAAAATAGCTTCGGAATTAACAATAATTTTTTTATCCATTTCTGAAAGGTAAAAATGGTTACTGTGGGTTATCCTTAGAAGACAGACATAATTATGCTATTGCTGACTTTTTTGTTGAACGGTTTAAGGTGTACAATCGCGTAAAACATACATTTTATATCTCTCGTACGGTTTACGCGGCGCACGCCAGTAAAGCTCCCAGTCGGCATGATTTTTTCCGTCATCTTCAACAATAATCGTCATAATTCAGCCAATTTACACAAAACCTTTAATGAATTGAACACCTAAACCTTCCTCATGAATCACTCAATCGTCCATTGGTGAAACCGTTTGAAAATCCGTTCAGTAGTTTTTGAGTTTATCGCGTTCAGACAGACAGACAGATAGATAGACGCGGCGAGTTTTTTTTTAGTATGAAAGGATGAAACAGGACTTTGTTTTGAATATGGAGGTCAGGAATTTTTTTCGAATATTTTTTCCTTGTTTTGTTGTGGTCGTCCCAAGCAATTCATTAAAGTGTGTTGTGTTGTTGTATGAGTCTTGTTAGTGAGTGAGTCGTCATGGCTTGGCCCCTGCGTGCAGGATAATCTGGTGAGAGCTTTCCATATCTTCTAGCTTCTGACAAACTTATTATCATTTTAACGCATTAGGTTATTCTGTCGCTACTAGTTTAATTGGTTATAAGCGTTAAACAAATAGCGTATCTAACTTAGGGCGGAGTTCACGGACTGTCATTTGACCAATGTTTAAGTACTCGGCCGATGAATTCCTAAACATACCTACTTTTTTTTTTTTTTAATGTTGCTCCACACTAGGAATTTCTCCTGTATCGTGGGTGCGTTTACAAACATTTACAACTCACATACACAAACAGCCAGACTAGGAACAACTAATTGTAGGTCATACAAATATTTGTTCCGTTAAACAGCCGGTCAAGTTTTCTTGTTTCATTCACTGTTCACTAGGAATATTTTAACCGTGATTAAGAAATCGGGCAATCACCATAATTATGCTCAGAGTGACTAAACGAATGCTATAAGTCTACTCATTAGCGAAGTCACGTCGTTGTATTTAGTTAACACGAGTTTTGGTGACATCTTTATTTAGTAGCATAAATAAAAATGCTTTCAACTTGAGGAAGTTCAAGAACGCATTGGAAACGCTAAACAAGCCTGTAGTGTCCAACTTGGATGGGTAATAACCTCAAGGCACAAGTCAAATGTCAATTGTTATTGTTTCTTTGCACGTGCACGCGTTCATTAAAAACTATCCGTGTTGAATATTAAGGCTTCTACATAACGGGGCGACTTGTCGCGCGACGCGACGCGACACAAAGGCACTGCTCGTCCCGCGACACGCGGGGCCTTTGTGCCGTGTCGCGTCGCGCGACAAGTCGCGCTGGTATGTAGAAGCCTTTATTGTGTTGTATTGTGAAGCGTATTTCCCTTTCCGTGTTCAACTGGCGACACCGGTCTCGCGAAATCTACACGCTTTTGTTTTACTACGGAATCCTACGATCCCGTGTTCAATTCGCGTCAACTGAGCACGCTTTTGCGATCAAGCAACGTTAAAAGAAGTTTTACAAAACAGTGTGTAATTGACTACGGGGACAGCGGTACTTCAATTAAATATTTAAAAATACTTCCCGTTGTCCCCGTGGTTTGGTTTTACATTCAAAAATATGTTTCTGGCACTCGCCGGCCGCTGCCGTGGCACCGCTCGCTACGCTCGCTCGGCTCGTGCGTTGTGTGGTCACAGTTCTAACCTAACCTAACCTAGCTGTTTCGATTTAAAAAAGGTTTACTTCGTACGATAAGGGGACAACGAGAAATAAATTTAATCACGTCCCGCTGTCCCCGTGACAGGGATATCGCAAACGGGGACAACGGGAATACACTCTAATAACAGCTACATTGCAATGAGAAACGCGCGAATCCAACTTCGGGCGCTCTCGCCTGCTTCGGCCCGCACGATTTATCCCGAACATTTACGAACGCGCTAAATCAGTACGGATTTGTTTCGAATAGACAGGTTAAAAAACCGTGTTCAATTCAATTACACACTGTTTTGTAAAACTTCTTTTAACGTTGCTTGATCGCAAAAGCGTGCTCAGTTGACGCGAATTGAACACGGGATCGTAGGATTCCGTAGTAAAAAAAAGCGTGTAGATTTCGCGAGACCGGTGTCGCCAGTTGAACACGGAAAGGGAAATACGCTATTGTGAAAGTGTTTAGTTCTAAAATTTCGTTCTACTTGAGAAATGGCGGCTCTAAAAAAGAGAACAAACCATTTTTCAAGCGATGAGAAGCGTATTTTAACGGAGTTGGTATTAAAATTCAGTTCAGAAGGTTTTGACAAACGGAATCTAGTTATAACAGATTCCTCATTATATTCTTCGTAATAATTACGACGCACTTCAAATACCGTCGCCTTGTTTTGGTCTCTATATCTTCTAGATTTTCAAGAAGGCCTAAGTAGCGATCTTGATAGTTATCAATTAATACATTGAACACTGACTGCATGTTTAACTATTCACAAAAACAGCAAAAATTTGAAATAAACTTCACAATGTTAACTTAATAATGTTTCAACTGTTGTAAAGTCACAGCAAATTTCAACATGTGGTATTAATGGACGGTTAACCGGTGCTGTCGAGCTCGGTTAAAAAGATCGGCTGTTTAAGGGCTGTAAACACTGGTTAACGTGTGGTGAACATTCAAAATGATTTAATCAGTTGTTCATATGATAAACAGCCGTTTTAAAAGTCGGTGAACTCCGCCCTTAGTGTGTGTCGACTATAATAATATTACGTACGAGGATTTCTTGGCGGGAAAGTGAAGCGTCATGTTCAGCAGTTTGTTTAATTTTCCAAAATTTGTGTTTAGCCGAATATTAATGTGTAATAATGGTGGATTATTAACCATTAAGTGTTTGTGAACGTGCATTAGTGTAGGCAAATGAAACAAAACAGTGCAACTTCGCTTCAAGTTCTCTCAAGAAGTCGCGTGAGGTCTCAGTAAAGTGCCACATCTTTACTGAAACTCAAGGGGAGTGGGCGGGGATATCATCATCGTGCATTTATAATTCATTTTATCAATACTATACAAGAACTAAAACGTGACATTCGCTAAATGCACAAACCGTGCAAAGCCAGAAGGAAAAAAAAAAATGTTACGTACAGGACTTCTTGGCGGGAAAGTGAAGCGTCATGTTCAGTAGTTTGTTTAATTTTCCAAAATTTGTGTTTAGCCGAATATTAATGTGTAATAATGGTGGATTATTAACCATTAAGTGTTTGTGAACGTGCATTAGTGTAGGCAAATGAAACAAAACAGTGCAACTTCGCTTCAAGTTCTCTCAAGAAGTCCGCGTGAGATCTCAGTAAAGTGATCTTTACTGAAACTCAAGGGGAGTGGACGGGGATATCATCATCATGCGTTTATAATTCATTTCATCAATATTATACAAGAACTAAAACGTGACATTGGCTAAATGCACAAACCGTGCGAAGCCAGAAGGAAAAAAAAAAAAAAAATATTACGTACAGTGCAGTGTTATAGTTGCCCGAAATCGTTTTTTTTTTTGTGAACGGGTATCCTATTTTTAGAGATTGTCATAGACGAGCTTCAAGTGATCAGGTAGTGACGCAACTAACTGCAAAAAAGGGTCGTGAGGATATAAAAATGGCGCCAGACATTGCTTAAGGGCTCGGGGAATTCCGAGTAAGACGTTATTATCTTTTCGTCCTACTACACCAAGAAACCAGAAACCTCGGATGAAGACAATGGCAACACCAAACAGCATGGCAGTAACATAGAACACGCCAAAAGATACATCATTCAACAAACTCGGCGAAGCTGGACCAGACGCAACCTGGCGGCGTCATTATAGGATGCCCACCCATAGATAAATATAACCCGTCTCTCCACAATTCCTATGCTTGCTCAAGGATGCATATCCGGTAGCCTCTAATAATCCTTCCATATCCCAAGGGCACGTCTTCCCTACCATTACCGCGCCCCCCGGTCTACTCTTTGATATACAATGGTCTCTGTAGTCTCATGAAACATGAGGCTTCAGGGGCTAGGGTGAATCTTTGGGTTCATTCGAGCAATCGAGTCTGGTCAAACCACGCTGGGGTCGGTGCATTTCATTCATTCATTCATTCATTCTTATACAGCAAACCTTTTCTGTTGTTTGTTTGCTTTGCTCTAAGCCCTGCAGGTTAGTTGTCAACGTTTTAAACCGGTCAAGGAATTTATTAGTATCACATTTAGCCCCTTCACTTAACTACAATATGATTTGGAACAGGGATTAAAAAAAATCAGAGACTCTTACCGCCTTATTACACAACAAGATTTATATTTTGACAGGGCTTAAACCATGCAGCCAGTTTTTGTAATAAGAACGTAACAGTGATTGAAATACCGTTCTTTATACAAAACTGAAAACTTAGTTCGGTACTGAGTTGTCAGTTTTGTGTTTAGGAACTTTACTATAGTCGGAATAAAGTTCGAAATTCAATAATGGCTCCATGTTTTAAACCTGGGTCTGAAGATAAACCTCGTTTTGTAATAAGGGGGCTATTGTTTTGCAGTACCTACCTACTCAATAATAGAGTCGAAGCAAAGAGAGAGGAGAGAGGACATATTAATTATAGTGACCAAATTGGTGATGTTCTTCAGAAAGGTCAGGTGTGTAGTACTCGCAACCGGCGTGCGTGTATGACTAGATGTATGAACGTAGGCGAAGAAAAAGGAGTATGTAAGGAGCGTAGCAAGTGGCGTTCTATAATTTCTACCTACCCCCATGGGAAGAAGGCGTGAGTTTATGTAATTTATGTATGTGTGTACAATGGGATTAATAAAAATGCAAATACTCCCGCAAAACTAAGTTTATTCTATTAAAAATATAAGAAAATTATAGGTTTTTATCTCCTTTAAATAGTTCGACTACACCGGTGTGTAGGTACTCGAACAATTTCAACAACGCAATGCAACGGTTTGCATTGTTATGTTAAATATGACTGAAATATAAAAACTAAAATATTGTAGTAGGTAGGTGGTCTTCCTACCTAGTAAAGACAAATCCTATAGAACTTATATAATATAATTATTTAAAGTTACAAAAACGTTACGTTTATTGTTGTGGGTAAGATAAGGTATACCTCTGCCTCGCCCTTCGGGGATTACAGGCGTGATGTTATGTCATGTATGTACCTATATTTTAAGTTAACATGGTAAACGTTTGTTTAATTTTAAATAAATTATAGGACTTCTCAGGCTATTACGAAATATCAAGTACAAAGTGCACGGTTCCAAACAGTAGGTCCTATGGAGAAGAACCGGCAAGAAACTCCATAGATACACAAAATATGTTTATATATATCTAAGACACAACGAAAATATTTTTTTTTTACCTTTTTTGTTTTAAATATTTAATTTCGAATGTTAAAAAAAAAACTTACAGAACTAGACTATACGATAAGAATAACAATTAAAAAAATATTTTGTTGATCGCTCAATATTTTAAAACAGTGACGGTTGATTCCGCCTAAATAGATGATTCATAACGTATGTATGCTTTATAGGTTTCTAAATAAATAAGCTACGATCGCTTAATTAATAAAATTGTAAGTTTTAATTACTATGGCTCCGGCAAAATACACGCTACAGGCAGAACTTAATTATTTATTATTAAAAAAGTAGACTTCTTGTAAATCAAACTGTTCTGAGGTAGATATTATTATGAGAAAAAAAACAAAAATACTTCCAGTAAAAGTTCTAGTATAAAATACTTATTACTTACTATTAGTTGCATACTTACAAATACATATATAGTTACGTTTTATAGAATTGATTTAGATTTTATACTCATCAAAGGTCACTTGGTCACAAAAAAAGTAAAAACTAGTCAAAACGCGAACTCGAGCTAATAAGTACCTAGTGAAACACACATTACATACACACTACATAAATTGTTTAAAAAATAATGTTAACTACAAAAAATATTTTAATAATATTTTGTCATAAAATATTTTTTTCTATCAAGGAACTAATTTCTATCAATCAACTTACTTTAATTATTAACTATTCGCCGACCTTACACAAGATGGCAGTTTAATTTGAATAGGACATTTTATTAAACATTATTACAATAAAAATAATGTTACAATTGGCTGCGCTAACAGTAAGTTAAAATGAATAAGTGAATAATATTTCTCATCATAACACTGATATTTCTTGGTTTAGTTTTAGTTCAAGTATAAAATAAGTGTCCAAGAAGGTTTAGTGCTATGTGCTGATCCTTCCGCTTTTGCTTTAGAAACGTCTCAAAGTTTGAATTTTTAAACATACATTTTGACTTTACCATAGAGTTGCCAACAGTACAGTACAGTGTGCTCTACACATGGTCAAAATAAATTTGCTAGCTAAACTCTACAGTCGTGATAGATATCGATATATAAACATGAAAAAAAAAAGTGTGTGTGTGTGTGTCAGCTCCAACGCACGACTGGAGTTTACTCCTTGAAACGTTGCGCAGCAAAACATAACGCCTTTGAGTTACAGCTTCTATGCATTTAACTCATAAAATTTACATTACTCCTCACAAATTTAAAAAGTGTTTTTTTTTATTTATGAATTTATTTTTATGTTTTGATAACTTAATAAAAGAACTGATCAAAATAATTTATTTTTGGAGTTTAAGTATTGGTATAGTTTACTCCTTAAGAATCGATTTTCATATAGGTACTTACTTAAATGAAAATCGATTCTTATGGAGTAAACTCCATCACCCCGAGTGTGGTCTTATGAAATGTCAGTTTAAAAAATCTGTATTTTTGTGTAGACTTCACAAACGTGATGGGTATCGATAATTAAACACGATAAAATAAAATAAAACAGATTTTATCAACTCAAACTTTCAGTAACAACACCACCAGTCCAGGAGTCGTTGACCCAAAAAAAAAACATCAAATCATTTAATTTTTTTCGTGTTTAGATATCAATATCACCATTCTATGAAATTTCCACAAAAAAACAGATTTGTTATACTGATATTTCAAATGACCACACTACCTGGGCGGTTGATGGAGTTCACTACTTAAGAATCGATTTTCGTTTATATGAAAATCGATTCTTAAGGAGTAAAATCCAAAAATAAAAAATAACATTTAAAAAAAATATTTAAAATTTTCATACCGGGGGTCATAAGGCCCGGGTATGGAAATTTTATGAGGAGTGAAATTAATAGAAGCGTTACGTTTTTCTGCGCAACGTACCTTGCACACCGTTCAAGGAGTAAACTCCAGTCGTGCGTCGGGAGCTGACACACGCACACTTCTTTTTGTTATATCATGTTTAGATATTGATATCCATCACGTCTGCGGAGTTTCTCTAGCTAATTTAATATGACCCTGTACACAACTTATGTGCTAAAATAAACATGCTTCGGTGTCCCGTCATTCTCATGTGGTTTGTGGGAGTGTCTGTCCTTACTAGCGACTACATTCAGGTTATCATCCGTGGTCATACGTGCTTGACACTCTTCACTCTTGCTCGAAGTACACTTCCAGACAGTGCCTTTCTTTGACTTCGCACTCCGAGAATAAGTATACGATTTGTAAAGGAGAACATACTGTCCCTTTCGTTTTGACTTTATGAGAACAGGGCCTGAAAGAGAGAAGAAAATGATCATGTATTTGATATTTACTACTAAGTTAGTAGTTCCACTTGAGTGTTTTACCGAAAATAATAAGGCAACATAAAAATCAAGAAACGGCAAGATTCTGCATCTACAGGTAACTTATTTTGAATACAGATGTTCAGATAGGTTTTTAGACAGTATGAAAAATATCATCATGATGCATATTTTTACATTAATTAAAAACCTTGGTTAGAGCGGTTTTACCAACAACATTTCTTTTCTTTTATAGATAGGTACATTAGGTACGCTACGTGTCAGGTAGGTATAATGAAACTCAAAACATTCTTAGGAAACATGATTATTTAATTCATTAAGTATTTATGCAATGAAGTAATTTCGCTACATTGAGGGTAGTAAAACTTTTTTCCTACACAAATAAATAAATAAGGATATAATTATTATTTAACACTTACGATCTAATGACTAATAGTCCTTCTTGAACATGAGATAAAAAATATACAAAAAAATAATATAGTAATGCAACAGAGTTGCTGATTCTTACAAATCATAATTAGTAAGTATTCAAATATAAAAAAAAAAATTGATTTATAAATTATCTTTTAGGATACGATCACATAATTAAAATATAATGTCAATTTATTCATTGTAATTACTACAAAGCACTTATTTTTAACAATTTCAAGTGTATATTGTATTTTAATCTATGTACCTACCTACCTATGTATCTTTGTATCCGCAAACGAAGTTGCGATATAACTGCCAATATTTAATTTATTAATAAAAAAAATCATAAGTTAAAATATTTATAAATAATATGGTCTCATTTTTTGTACGGTTTATTTTTATGTACAGACGCCAGCAGGTCAAGTTACCCGAAACTGCTAAATTTTCCCAATCAACCTTGAATCTTATGCTGTAGGAATAAAGTAGAAAATCTATTAAATAAATTTGACAGATTGTAGTAGCTTGATGTGCTGGCGTCTGTACAATGATATTGAGAAGTCTATAGTTAGTCTTGCAAAAACTCTAAAATGGCTCGACCGATTTGATTTTTTTTTTGTTTTGTTCACCTTAATACTGGGATGGTTTAAGAAAATGTAAAATTAGGAAAATACCAAAGAATCGAAAATCAAAAATATCGAAATTTTGTCTCACGTGGAATGAAGTACTTACACCGGGTCATCTAGTTGGAAATAAAATGTAGAATGGTTTATTTCTAATAATGTAACTAGGTACAGGCGAAATTAATAACCTGCACTTACATCATTCTTTAAGTGTAAAGTGTAAATAAATACCTTAAAAAAAATCACAATTACCAACGGCACATCTCAAGGTGTGTTACTATCGCCAACTAATGTAGGTACCTACCTATTCCATATTTATCAATTTTATTAAAAGTCACTAGTCTTGAACGTCTAATTTAAAGTTACGAGCCCCCTCCACTTTTTTTACACAATCAGTACGTAACAAGCAGTGGACGGGCGCGAAATTATAATTAAGATTGTCGATACGTACTTATGTTAAACAATGACAAAGTCTTGTACCCTACGTTTATTATAAATATTTATTAATTATTATGTATTTCCTGATGATGCCAGTCATCAGTACAAAAATTGGGCTAATATTACACCGAGACACGATAGCGGAGCAACCACTACCACACTGTCTATGGCAAAAATAATACATAAAATATATATTCTTTAAATTTGTTAGCCCCAAAATTCAGCATCGCTAATAGCATTTGCTGACCTGTGTCAGCAAATGCTATTAGCGATGCTGAATTTTGCTGAATGTCACCTGCACACGTGAGGACCTAATGGCTGCCCATTAGGTCCTCACGTGTGCAGGTGACATATGCGGCACAAAATGGAAGGCGGGCCATTGTCTGTGGAGAGACGCTGCATACGCACCGCACCGGAGATCTGGGGGGTCTAATCTCTAATTCCGTCATCAAAGATACGGGCCCGTCTGAAAGTAATCGATCCAACAATATTTTTTTCTAACGGGCAAGAACACATCGGGAGTAGAGACAACTTCAATTCAATCTTAGTTTGAGCTCCGAACTATAATTGTCAAAAAATAATAGGCCACTTGGTTGCGCTAACATCCATAGATTTTGTTGGTAGCCCGATCTAGTTACACAGCCATGTCATAGCGTCCCGGTATAATACTGGCCTTAGGGTACTTGCATAAAGCAGTGGGTTCTCCGGTACAGATCGCTGCAGGTTGATCTACAGAAAGAAACGGTTACGACGCAACCATGGTCGCACCGCCTAAAAATGTATGCTTGGTTGCGCAACTGGGCCTCAAGTCTGCTATTACAATAGTGTCAGAATGGTCGATCATTAATTTCATAATTGTTGATTTTGACAAGTTTGGTAATCTACTATTATAATGGCGTCATTATGACTTACCAAGGGTCGGCCACTGACACTACATTGAAAGAAATTGCATTTATTGGTAATCTCGTACATAATGACAAATGAATGACATTTCTACTAATGGGTTTTATAATAATGACGACAATGCCATTATAAGTATACACAATTCTGTTACGAGAACATTGACCGACCATTATGAATTTAGCAGATTACGAACTTTTAGCAAAATGACAATGGGATCGTGTTGGAATTACTGAATTTATAAAAATAGCAGACTTGGGGCCCTGATCGAACGCCTGGTGAGTTACCCACCCTCTAAAGCTGTGTATATTTTGCTGGCAACGAAACCATGGTTGCGCCACCATGGTGTCCTAGTGAGCTATATATGCCTTAGACATGGTACATTGAGATCATTATTAACTACTAAAGTACTTTCTACATAAGTCCATCATGAATCCTAAAATATTTGGAGCCGTGATTGTGATTGCCATATATTTGCAGTACTCTGTTATCGAAATCAGTAACAACGTTAACTTTGCACTTCCTCGAGTTTCTTGAAGAGCAGTACCATTTTATTTGTGTATCTTTTCTTGATAAATAACTCTTGTTATAGGTGTAACTCCGGTAAACCAATTTTGGCTCACCACGGGTTGATTTGACCACAAATGCTGGAAAATCAAGTTTTTTTTTTAATTATATGGGTTTTTATGGTTAAATGTAGCACACTGAAAATGTGAGGTTTCACTTAAACAACCATTTAAGTAGTTCTCTTTTTGTTTCCTTTATTTTTTTTGGTTTATATTTTAAAGGGAATAACAGAATTTGAATACGTATTTAAGGTATTTGTAGATTTTTTTGTTTTACTTGTGCCTGCTGTTTTCTCCACTTGGCTCGCTGTTGTAAGACTTCTTTCTCAGTCAATTCTGAAACCTTTTTGTATCTTGATTTCGTCAATTCTCTGTTTTTTCTTCTCATATTTTCGTAATCTTCAGGGCGTTCTTTTTTTAGCCTTTCTCTATATCTCCTAACTCTTTCCGCCGCACTCAGTGGCTTTTTAAAGCCTACAAGTTCTTTTATATCCTTGATGAATATTTTAGCACCTAAAATAAACATAATCAATAAATAAATAAATATAATCAATAGAACTTGTTTAGTGGGTAGGTAATTTGTATACTTACTGACTTTCATGATTAAACTGCACGGCGAGCAGTCCGGTTAAGAAAAATAAAGATTAAGTAGACTTATTGCAATTCAGATATTTAATCATTTTTTTAACATAAACAACAGTATTCTAAAACATTTTGGTTAATTATAATCACAGTTATTCATATCACCATTGCGATACTTTATCTAAATATACTTTTAACACAACAATTAAAGCACACATTTAAAAACATTAACTAAAATTACCAAGTTTGTTTCTGGCAAGGAAATGGACGAAATCCGTCTTATAAAAAGGACAAAAAACAAACAATCTACGTATGAACCGAATCACTAAAGCGTGGTAATAACGGTCATTTCCCTTTCCATAATATTTCTCTGTAGGAACCTAAACAATAAACTACTTAAGGTTTTTCGTTATTGGGACATGTTGAAGATTACGATAGATATTGATTCTGGACGTTATTAATTTCAGTTTTTGAAATAAAGAACGCTAGAAAATGTAGGTGGGTGGGTCAATGGCCGCTATTGCCACGCTAAAACTATTCGGGTATGTATAGTAGGTACCTATTAAAAATACATCAATGAGATCTTTCCACGTTATTAACACGTGCCAAAGTTATGTAGGTACAGTACTTAATCGCATTAAAACAATGAAACGTTTAACGAGCAGCCCTAGCCCCTAGCACAACACTTTATAATTACATTTTCAATATTGACACATTACAAAATTTTACGTTTAGGCTAAAAACATACAAAAAAAAAGTTAGTAGGTAGTATTGGAATCAAAGGTATAAAGTTATTCGGGCAATCCTCAATAAAGTTATTCCCCAACATATGAACCTACTAACGGTAATCGGATAGGTGGTTTTTTTATAAAAAGCACAAGGGGAATGCCCCTACATGCAACACGTCATATATTCAAATATTTCTTAAATTGTTCTATAAGTATCGTCGACCACTTATTGGTAGACTAGTTACAATGATATTTCAAAAACAAAACCTCGTAACTGAAACCCTGCTAATCTATCTTCTCAATAAATTCATCGTCATCTTCGTCCGAATCAGTTGCTTTGCTCAACTGTTTTTTCGACAGCCTCTGGTATTTACCCTTTTCATTCACGTAGAACACAGGAGGAGGGTGAGTATGTTTACCCTTCAGTACACGAAACTTTCCTGTGTTACTAAGGGTAACTTGAGCTTTACACTTCCTAGAACATCGTGAGGAACAAGCCCAAGTAACTCTGTGTTTGCTTTTACAATTCCTAGCGAACGTGTACTTTTCGTAAACCAGTAATTCATTGCCCTTTTTCGACGCTATAAAATGTATTTCTGGAACAATGCAATTAATTTTCATTGCTTAATTCTATTTCTGGATGGAATCAAAAGTTGAATAAAAGGCTTTTATTTAAAACATTGTTATACAATTTATTAAAGAATTAATTTAAAAACCAACAGCATTATCCGAAGTTTGGAGAATAGAATAACATCAAATATAATCTATATCGGTAGGAAGTTTAATTTTAGGGGGAGGATGAGTATGGTGATCGTTATATTTCGTTACCCTGAAAGGTTGTTTGTCTTCATTCGTTGAGACGTTTGCTTTACAGCCCTTCTTATGGTGACTGGAACACGTCCAGTAATTACCGTATTTCTTATAGTTCCGCCAGGAGTAAGTATAGCCGCGGAAAAACAGCATACCTTGGCCTCTTCGGTTTCTTGAAGGTATGATCAAAGCATCTATAAAATTAAAAATATACTTAACGTGACGGTTGGCTATTATGAGATACCCTGAACTTATATTATCTTCTGAATCTGAAGTGTTATGAAGATATGTCTGTGAACTGTGTGATCTCCAAAATAACAACTTCCAAATTATCCTCTGTTCTAAGAACCGTATACTCTCAGAGATATCTATTATCTCTTATTCACCATCTTCGCGTTTCCGCAGCTATATTAGGGAAAATTACAATTTCACGGAGAGTGAATACTCCTGATTACCACAACTCAGTAGGGCAAAATTGATAACCTAAGATTAGCCTACCTAGTATCAGATTTCTAGCCTTCAATACTCAATCATTTATTGCATTCCACAATGTGCTTAGGTGGTGCTTCTGGCCGCCCTTATTACTACTACTACTGTTGCATTGTAACATTTTTGTCTGTCAACCAGAATGTATATTCCGTCCTCCTATTCTAGGCTTGTGAGGTGACAATTAGGGAAGACCCATCTTCATTGTAGATCTAAAGACGAGGGCAGTAGACCTTAAGCCAGTGAGACATTTTTACCTTTTTTAGCTTAAAATGGATAATTATACACCGTGGTATTTTAATCGTCTTACAACGGCAGCCCACTTCATGTACCATCTAACTCTCTATCTAACGACTACTCATCATTCATGCATGTTTTTTTTTTAACATTTGAATACTTACTTAAATAAATTTTAATTAATATTATTCAATATGACGCATGATGTAGTTTGAAACACCCTGTTATGAGCGCGGTGCGAGCCTTCAAACGAGTGTTTCAAATTACGTCATGCGTCATAAAAATAATTTTTATTTATTCAAATGTTAATAAAAAAACATTAATTAATGATTAGTAGTCATTGGATACATGAAGTGGGCTGCCGTTGAAAGACTTTTAAAATTCCACGGTGGATAATGCTTTCTCCATGTGCGTACTTATATGCATAATATAAACTACCTTGACGTCTTGTGGTATAAAATTAGGAATAGTTACCTATATATGAAGAATTTAGGGTTAAATAAAAGAGCCTGTTAGTTTAAAATCTTTTAATGGCACAATTCGTTTCTCAAATCTGCTCTAAATGTCTAAATTATAATATTGTAGGTACAGCTACATTACATACATTGCACAATTTTCACATACCTTAGTAGAAGATCACTCTAAAACGACAAATATTATAATAACACACTTTAAAAAAAACTAGTTTTTTTTAAATCTAATAGAATTAACTCTCGTTTATTGCATTATTACAGTCTCAATAACGAGATGTCTTACATACGTTTGAGATACATGCATATTATGTACTACTTAATATAGGTACTTGCTTTTTATATGTACTTACTGGCTGTACAAGTGTACATACTTACCTACTTTCAAATAATAATATAATGTGAAACAATCATAAATTAAATAAATCAAACAAAAATAAATCTTACAGCTGCCAATACTAAAATTACCATCGAGATCATATTATTTTGTCATAAACCGTAATTGCGTACACCCAACACAAATGGATCATGCTACCTTTTATTACACATAATAACAAAACAATCATACAATTCAAAACTAGACAAGATAGCAGAGAGCAAAGATAAACACGAACATGGTAGGAATAGGAACAGTTTCAATAAAAAATATCACAAGTTTTGAATGGCAGATAAAAAAAACAACACTACAGATAGAATATTTAATAAAATAAATTAAGGCAGAATTGCATTCCGTGCACTAATCCTAGGCCTCCCTCTTTTCCTGGAGTGCTTATGAATTATGCCAATCGGAGTTTGGATGATCACCGGCTCAGGATGGTTGTGGATGCCTCGGATTTGCGTAATATTGTGAGAGCCGTCAGTCGTGAGGATACAGGGGCACTGAGTTCTTCCGTACATGACACAGTACCAAGTCGTGATGCCGACCCTATTGGCTTTGCATTGCTGACGGTATAAAAGGCCGTTTAAGAATATCAGCTGAGCGCCACGAGCTGTTCTCACGTATTTAGCTGTAAATACTTAACAAATTAATACCAATATTCATTCTTATAAAAACTTTACAGTTTCTTTCCAACGGGACTAAAAGTCGGGAATCCACTAAGCAATTATTGGATGTTGCGGAACATAACGCACAACGAAGATTAGCAACATTGTATGTGCAACAACAAGGCGTTTGTTATAAAATTGGTTCGTGTTGGCAACGTCGCGCTGTTGTGACACGTCCCCAAACCAGTCGGAGGTAACTTGTTGCGCGTCAGTTCTTGCCTTTAGTAGATACCCGGCTTTAGAGCAGGTCACTAGCTAAAACTCATAGTAAGTCAACACTCTCAACCACCTTCTCAAGTAATCAGTTCCAAATTCGGCGTTTGAGAGTGGTGACATGATTCTAGGTCAAGTTCTAATTATGGGAAAAACTACATTAATACTTCTCTCATAACTACTGTTGCACCTTGACTATGGTTAGTTTATAAATATTATTTTAGCCCACACACTGCTACAATGAGTGCTGGGGCTTTAATGGCCTCTCTACAGGGTCAAATTGAATTAGCTAGCGAAACTCCACATACGTACCCATCACGTATGTGGAGTTTCGCTAGCTAATTTAATTTCTTCTAAACATGACAAAAAAAAATATAGCAGTTTTTTTTTGGGGTCAACGACCGATTTTGTTTAACCTTGTTTAGATATTGATACCCATCACGGCTGTAAATTTTGCACAAAACATATTTTTAAATAGATATTTCCACTTCACTGCGGTTGATGACCGTAAAAAAAAATCTACAAATTATATTTATTTTTTATTTTTTGTGTTTAGATATCGATACCCACCACGGCTGCGGAGTTTCGCTGGCTAATTTAATTTGACCCTGTATACTGGTTGTGATACTTTTTTTATTTTGTATAAAACCTAATGTCGATTTTTTATCATTGGTAAATGAGCCCGTGACGAGGTTACACGCACATTTTATTACCTTTGATAAAGTCATTTTTTAATCAGCTACAATAATAATAATATTGTATTGATTAATTAACCTCGCTTACATTGACGATTGTCTGATATACTTATATGATATTCATAAAACATAGCAAGTAGTGCAGCAGGAATTTGTCTTTTGATAAGTATTCTTTTCGCAAAAAAAAACCCTCTACTTATACAACATAAATATTTTTTTTTTTTTGTAATTTAATATTTTAGACTTTTAATTCCTTGTAAATAATAGATTTTTAACTTAACAAGGCTATACAAATAATTGAAAATGAGTTTCTTGATGAATATCTAGTCACTACTAAAAAAAGTTGCTGCATTAAGCACCAAAATAAAGTACACAGGTTAAGTTTTATACTTAATTTTTATTCAAAACAAGTAAGTAAAGGATTAAATAAAATTTTACATGCATAAATTAAAGACGAAAACCTATAATAATAACATGTGGTGTAGGTATTTCGAACAACTTTAATTGTATTCAATTATTTTGTGCTTGTTTTTTGTATTTTCAGAGTACAAAACGAATAAAACCTACATCTTAAATCAAAGACCGAGTTAAAAAAAAACAGAAAATTAAGTAGGTACTTTGTTGCCTAAGTAATTTTAAAACAGGAATAATAGATTACTGTTGGGCAAACGCCCTTAATGCAGAAATATAATAAAGGACTTACCAATTCCACTCTGATTCCGCTTTTTGAAGCATGCAACACTTACCTGAAAATAAATAAACATTTTTAATTACATTCATCAGGTGTTTATAAAGTGCATCCGCAGATGTAGCTCGCGAAATTCAAATTTTCTTAAGTTTTTGCTATTTGCAGGTCAATGTCAGGTTGTATCTTGATCAAAATATGATTCGTGTCTTTATCAGCGGGCCGAGCACGGGCGTGCCATGACAATTTGTACTAGCATTTTATGACAAAACAGTTATATCACTCAAACTGTGATAAAATGTGTGACTCAAGTCATGTCACAGTAGGCCATGCTCTCCCGCGCAGGCCGCTGATATGTATTTACAGAGTTATAATTTAAGAAATCATGACTTTGGGGAGCAAATCTAACTTAGAGGGATGTACTTATTAATGATTCTAATGAAAAAAAAATGTCTTAAGTTCTCATTACCAAATGTACCTACCCTAAGTGGGTCTAAATTTAAAACTTAATGGCAAGAAACTAGATGCTATTACGGAAACTTTATTTTTAGGAATTATTCTAGATTCCAAATTGCAATAGGGTGGGCCCACATTACAGCTCTATCAGGTAGATCACACACAACAAAGTTATGTTGAGTTAAGTTGAGCTGCATAATATGCAGTACGAAGGAAGAAGGTATAATAGTTGACTCATACCTATGGCTATAGCCACAGCTGGGTTAGTATAATTTGCTTATTTCCACAGTATTGTCTTATGGCGTTCTGCTGTGGAGATCGGCAGCTGACATAGAAGATTCAATTTTCATTTTACTAGAGGGCAATCCGCGCGATCTATAGAATGGGTCCTCGTGAGTCCCTTCGAAACAAATTCAATGAAATTGATGTACTAACTCTGCCATCTCTTTATATCTTAGAAAGTATAAATTTATATGTTCGCAAGAAGCAAATTATTTCTTATAAACAGTATCCATTTTTATAACAAGTTGCCAAAGTCTGTTACAGAACTTAGCGATGGAAAATTCAAAACCCACATCAAACATGTCCTTATCAAAAAAGTATATTATAAGATTAAAGACTATGTTGAAGACAAGGAAGTTGGGCATTAATTATTTCTGCACACATGTGCAGTGAAGCCACATAGCTTCCGTGGTACCTTATTAACAGCAAAACTATGTAAATGTCTATTAACTGCTCCCAAATAACAATGTTTATTTTTATTTAATTTTTTTACATACTTCCTTGACATACTTGAATCTTTTCTTTATTTGACATTATATACCTACCTACAATTTAATTTCAACAAGGGTTTTACTTTTATTATTTTAATAATATTTTTAGTTTCAGGAATGGATTTTGTCAACCCAAGTTTTTATTTTTATATAAATTGGTTTCTATTGTTCAATTACAAATGGGAAAATAAATTCACTGTGTACCCCTAAGACGACTCACTGACCATTTCTTCAAATAGTTAAATTTTTATCAATGCGCCACCTAGGAACAAATGAAATCAACCATGTTTCAGATTGTCAAAAGTACACACTTCTTTTTATGGGGTACTGTGTAAAATGTTATGATAAATACCATTCAATATTCTTCAATGAGAGGAAATTTAAAACATGCATTAAATGCACACTATGTAGACAAGCATATTATAAGTTGGATGATAATATTGTAGTTTTTTATGCGAACAGACAGCTGTGCTGCTGGGGAGTTTGTTGCGCCACTTCTTCTTCCCAGCTAAAGCACTAGGAAGTGGTGAAGGGTGGGCGTTTTTGGGGGACTGTCTCATGGAATTTTTGACGTTCGATAAGTGCTGATTCTCAGCCTAGTTTGAATAAATGACTTTTGATTTTGTAGATAAAAATGCTTGGCTTAATGCTGGTCCTGCTTCACAACCACTTGGACTCACTTCTTAAAATTTTAATATTTGGAAAAGATACCTACTTCCCCTTTTTTTTGTTGTGATATTACAATCTTATCGTTTATTTTTATGTGTAAGTAATCAAGTTTAAGTTGTTGAATACTTCAGTGATTAATGATTTTCCTTACGCTAGTAAAATTTTATTAATCTTAGAAATATATAGCCAGCTAAAGAAAAAATACTTTTAATTTTTTTAAATATGGGTACCATGGAGCCGTTTATTATGTTATGAAGTATGTTAACTTAAAAAAGAGTGGCAGTTGAGAGTATGTCTTTGCCATTTAAATGTCTCCCTGATGGTGGCATTGTGTTTTTGGATCATTCGGTTCCCTACAAAATGGTTGAGCTGGATTGTACTGATCCACGCGTCATGTTCGTGAACAGGCACCGTCAGTTGATACTGGTCATCTCATATCTCGCCAGGGTTTATTTGTAATCTTTTGAAAATTATATTTTGAATTGTTTTTAAATAATTTATTTTTTTACATTGTTCTCACATAAATAAGTGACAAGAATAATGTACCCAGGATTTTGTAATATCTTGATTTAAAAGAGTGTCCTTGGAGTTTCTTGCCTGTTCTTCTCCATAGAGATCTACATTTTGGAATGGGCAAATAGCTTCAACTTTCTGACTAACTGACCGACTCTTTGACAATGCAAAAGTGCCTGTAATTGGTTTAATTGAAATAAATGCTTTGAGTTTGAATGGAGACAGCACTGCCGCTGAAATTTATGATGACCTTCTGACAAAAATATGGCAAATGATGCATTCTAACTTTATAGTCTTTATCTTTTTTAGTCTGTATATTAATAGGAATGACTATTACCCAGGCTTAGGTAATAATAATGGAGCTTAATGCTTAAAATAACAATGTTTATTTCTTGCACAATCTAGTTACTACTAGATTGTGGCAAGAAATAAACATTGTGTGGTTTGTCACTTTTTGGAGGGCTTTTTCACTTATACATCCTTTTGATACTTGTACAGATTTAATGAATGCATTTATACTTTAAACTGATAAAACGTATTTTATTTAAGAATTACATTACGTTGTACAATATGTTGAAATATAGAAACATGTACCTGTTATCAATTTCTCGCCGAAAATGTTTACACTCACAAGTCTCACAACGCACTTAATTCACTTTAAACGAATAAATTGACCACACTGCACACTTACACTTTATTCATATTTCTTGTAAAATTACATGAAAGCTAACATAAACTTAACAATAACAAGGAAATTTAAAAAAGTGTGATCAACAAATTTGTCCAATTATGATTTTTATGTAACGGTAATTCACAGAAATAATCACTTTTAAGCATGTACCTTACCACTGAATTTGATTCACTTACGTACACAAACATTTTGTATTCGTAAAACAACATCAAAATAAAACAGAAAACTAATTCAAAAACAAAATAAACAAGGAATCTTTTAGGTTATGTCGAAGCGTCGAAGAAATGTCAAACGTGAAACGTCACTGGTTCAAGAAAGAAGTGAGCGGCGGAGGCGGCAAGGCGGCAAGGAAAGTGAAATTAATTAACAATCAGATACTAGGTTAGAAGGTTATATATTAATAAAAGGTTCCAACGAATTGAGAACCTCCTCCTTTTTTTTAAGTCGGTTAAAAAGAGAAAATAAAATTACGAATATCGACTAATACTAAGATTATCTGAAAGCCAGAAAAGGGGTCACTGACTCGTAATTTTTACTAAGGCAACAGCTCTGCATTTGAAAAAAAAAAAAAATCTGCTGCTCCATAAATTTATGTTCGCAAAGATAACTCGAAAAAAAATAAGGAACAACAGATTTTTTTCCGCAATTTATGTGTTAGTTCCTAAGAAAAGTTGTTCATAATGCTACGGCTACATTGTCGCGATAACGCGAATTACACTTTGCGCTCTCTGTTGTACAGCGAGACGTCGCGCGTCGGTCTTTGTGCTAGGGAGAGCGCGCGAAGTGGTGTTAGAGTTATCGCAAAAACGTAGCCGAGCTGTAGCATAATGTAATGTACTATCGCGGACATTTGCGATCGACCGTTTATCTAACAATTAATTACTTTGAAATATGGAAGGTGCGTATACGTATACTACGGTATTTACGTGATGGTTTTTATACCAGTATTTACTTGCATTTTCGCCAACCAGGGGGTCTACTCCGAATCGTTAAACCGAAGTATCGGCCGAATTTTTGGTCGTTTTATAGCTTCCATAGTTTCCTTTTTTGACTTTGAATCCTTACCCGACTTAATTAAAGTCACATTTTTGACTTTGTCTTTTCTCTTTGACAGTCGTTTTTGTTTTTCTTTCGCCGTAGTCAGCCTTAGTTAGCCGTAGTAAAGCAACGGCTGAACATTCGGCCCATACTTCGGTTTAACGCTTCGGAGTAGACCCCCAGTTGCCAACCCGAAATACTCGCAAGACTTCAAAGTACTAAACTATCCACGCTTCGTCGACGCTCGACGCGATTCCGCTTCTTATTCATAATTTACAGGCTACATTGTCGCAATAACGCGAACTCCACTTCGAGTGCTCTCCCTCGCATACCGGTCGACGTCTCGCTGTACAACCGAGAACGCACGAAATGTAGATCGCGTTATCGCGACAGTGTAGCCGTAGCATTACGGATCAATGTTTACTTTAAATGTTTCGAAGTATTTTTGATGTGTAACATCTTTCCTCTCGCTTTCTGTTGGATTGATTTCGTGAAAAGGGACATAAGTGTGTAACAGGAAGTGACAGCTTGAGCATGGAATAAGTAAGTACTTTTTAATACCATGGGATTAGTAAGTGCTTTACAATAGCATAGAATTAGTAAGATTTATATAGATTGTAAGTAGTCAAATTTCGACCAATAGAAGATCAATAGGCGACCACTAGTAATGAATGATTATTCGAATAAATATTTCAGTAGGTATTTATCTTTTTATATTTTGATGTTACTTTCTGTCGCTGCTCAGTTGCTTATTACCAAGGTGAGATGTTACACATCATGCGACTACTGTAAGACAAGCTAAGACCAGATTCGGTATCTAGAATAGTCAATTGATTAATATGGATTAAAAAATATTCAAAAACTGGCACATTTTTTTTATCAGACATTTGAAGTTGAAACTCTGAAAAAGCTTGATTTGAGAAAACTATAGGAACTTATAGATAATTGAGCATTAATTAATACCTAATCAATTAAAACCGCGAAATGCAATTTTTTCACCTGTCTTTACAAAACTGCGTATAACTCGGAAACAAAATACCGAGAACTGGACCCTCTTTGCTTGGACGGCCAGTTATGATTATAATACATCGCTCTCGCTCGATCGTATTTTTCACTGTTTAGACTCGCTTGGAAAGTAAACATAATATAAGGAAGTAAAAATGCTCCCGGGGACCAACATCGTATTCGTGAAAAAAAAAATTCGTCGTTATGACATTACAATTTAGTCGTGTAGGTATTGCAGCTTTGTATGGGTCGACTGATTTTTTTTTCACGATTAGATACGATGTTGGTCCCCCGATGAAGTTGTTCAGTTTGATGGTTTGTACAACAACATCCTTAATTTTCACCACATCATATACGGACACACTGTCTAAATCTAAAAATCGTTTATTGGCATTACAGCAAAAAAGAAAAATACACCTTTTATCTATAAAAACAAAACAATTATAGATAAGTAAGTAAATAAAAATCGATCAACCAAATTATCTATTAGTAGCAATGACGTATTATATAAAGACACGTTATCAACCAACATCTCGGCGCTTAAAAACGGCGAAAATACTAGATAACTACCTACTTATACGCGTAAAGAAAGGGAAAGAAAATATGACACCGTACGGCGGGATGCCCGTTGCTAGAGGGAGATAATAATAGTGTCCCAACCTCCCCTAACGTCACGTGACTACTAACTTCATGCGCCGGCCGCCATTAGACGCAGCGTCGTACAAAATAAAATAAAATAATGTAGTTTTGTAAACTTACGCGTGAAATGACACCTTTTTGTCTTTAACTTTTGGGGTATAATTTGTACATCCTCTGAAAACACACGACGGCATTGAATATATTCTTTATGTTTTGTTTTGCACAGGTTTTCACACACGATATAAATAAAAAACAAACATAGCGTCGCGCGACAGGTTAGTGCGTGACTGAGCGCAATGTGGCCAATTGGCTTCATTTCATGTTGCCATTTTAGAGTGCGGACAACGTATCTATAGTTTTATACATCATTGATTAGTAGTAGTATTATTGGTAGTCACTTTATTTCTATTTCTACCACGAGATCTGACTGAGCCAGAGCGATGTAAAACTTCATAGACTTACTCAATGACCGCGTAAGCGTTACTCTTTCTCAAATGCGCTCAATGTCATGCTTCATATTGGTAGGTAACACGGAGCAATTTCCTATGTTATTATTGTACTCCATATGTATTTGTATGAAAAATATTATTTAAAAAAATACAAAATCTTGACATTACCTTCTCTTTATATATTAGAAAATGCAATAGTTCTTAAGATCCAACTCTCACCTCTTTTCTCGCATGGCGGATCGATTTCCTCGTAATAGACGTGACAATAGCCAAATTTGCCTGCATCATTATAGAAGCGCACTTATGAGGAAAAGTGTCTTTTGCATGGCTCCAAAAATTTATAATAAACTACCTAAAAGCTGGAAGCAGTTAAATGACGTTGCGTTCAAAAAGAAAGTCAAAAATTTTCTAGCAGATAAAGCTTATTATAATTTAAATGAATTTTTAGATGATAGATTTTGATTATGTTTTACTAATTTATAATGATCTCTATATTATCATGACATTTTAAAATTAGACTCGGAGTGACATTATTCTTAATTTTATTAATATTCATATTCATATTCATTTATTGCATTTCATGTTGTTTACAGGTTGTTACATTATGATAGTTCCAAACAATGAACCCTGCTAGGGCACAGCAATGTATAGGCGACAGGTTTTAATTAATTTAACATGCTATCATTATTCATTATTAATACAATTTGTTGATATAGATTAATTTAAAAATTATTAATTATTATTATACATTATGTCATTCTTACAAACTAAATAAATAAATTATCATTTTCTGACTGATGTCTTGTAGAGTACCTAGTTATGTATGAGTAATGTGTTCGAGTCGATAGTAATTTATTTATTTCTCAGTTAAAAATTCTTTTAGGCTATAATATGATTTTAAGTTTAAGTAGTTTTGTAGGTCATTTTTGAATTTGTTGTCGTACTCTGTATCCTTAACTGAATTCGGGGGTTTATTATAGAATTTAACGCACATGGCCAGAGGCCCAGAACGAAACATAGCTAGTCTTGAAGTTGGTACCGCTAATTCGTTTAGATATCGGTTTCTAAGACTGCGTTGCTGTGGGCGTTGCTGTTTTGCTAGCGGAAAAAGCGATGGGTATTTTCTCACAAATTTACTAGCTTCTAGGATATAAATACCTGTTAGCGTAAGAATTTTATGTTCTATAAAGTATTGTTTGCAACTTTCCGTACGTTCTATATTTACTAGGATTCGAACGCATTTTTTTTGTAAAATAAATAGTCGCTCTATATCTACACTATTTCCCCACAATATAATTCCATAGTTTAGCCACGAATATGCGTATGCGTAGTAGGCTGAAAGAGCTGTTTTGAGGTCGGTTGCTTTTTTTAGTTCTCTTAAGGCGTATGTAAAGCTAGTCAATTTATTTGATAGGGTTTGTATATGACCTTTCCAGTTTATATTTGTATCGACAGTCAGGCCTAGCAGTGAAAAGTCGTTTACACATTGTAATTTTGTATTATTATATGAGAAGTCGATATCTACCTTTTCTTTCTGATATGGTCCATTCAGCTGGATTGCATCAGCTTCGTCTTCGAGAAATTTATTTCTAAATTATGGTCCTTCAACCATGCCACTATATTAGTAAGAATGTCATATAAGATTTCATTTAGGGTCCCGTTATTATCATAAGGAAAAATTATTGAAATGTCGTCAGCAAATAGGACGCTGTATGAATTTATTTCTTTAGGGAGGTTATTTATATATATTAGGAACAATAGGCACCCCAAAACACTACCTTGAGGAATTGACATGGTTACTTTTGCTCTATCAGATTTAACACGCGTTATCTGGCCAGTCTGTGCATCTTTATAATCTACTTCTACATATTGTTCCCGGTTTTCTAAGTAAGAGCAAATAGTTGCATGCCATTGTTAAGGCAAACGTGATGATCTGTTTTTTCTTTACTTTTTACATCTCTTGCATGCTGACATTTGTGTTGTATGTATTGTACTCATGTTTAGCAAATAAATGATTATCGTATCTTATCTTATCTATGAACTTACGGATCAATTTTAATGCTCAAAATTTTTTTTTTAAAGTATTTCGAGCCTTTAGGCGCTGGTGTCTAAAGGTGGACATATTTGGAAGCCCTAGTAGGTACTCAATTTTGCAAGTACGACCACGAAATAATTTTGGCGAATCACAGGGAATTCCCAAAACAATATTACATACACACGCTACTAGGCAGCATACCCTTTTGAGGCTTTTGTTCTATTGTTCAAAAGTAAACCCGGGTCGGAAGGATAAAAACTTAAAAACAGTCACTTGCTCACTTCAGATGTCGCTAGTGTCGCTACTATCCAACGTCTAAGAATTTGGCAGCTAGCTGTCGCTATCCATACATTTTTTGTAAAATTACAAGCGATTTCTTTTACGCATATGTAAATAATAACTAGGGCCCGTTGCGCAACGGTTGACTGCAAAAATATATGGACCCATGTATTTGCCAAAGATGTTAAAAGACGAAAACTGGAAAAAAGCCCTCGAAAAAAAAAAACGGAATCCCGATAAATCGGCTAAATACGTGCTACCTATCCTTTTAAATAAATGTTTCTTTTTCTGTTCTCTCCTGTCCTGCTTTTCCGACAAACGAAAGAAGATACGAAAAAAATCATACCAGTTAGTTAGTAGATAAATCTCACAAGCCAACGCTGGTCCTGGCACAGGGGAGTTCACATCAGGCGGCGGCTGAACTGGCGGCACGTGGGGTTGCGACAATTGTCAATAGGACTTGGCAATTGGGACTCGAGGTGGCCTTGCACAAGTCCGAGGCCATGTGTTTTTATGGTCCTCGGAACGCGCCACTGTCGGGTTCCCAAATAACGGCAGGAGGGGTTCAGATCGGCGTCGAGTCGACGATGAAGTACCTGGGACTCGTCCTCGACAGCCGGTGGAACTTCGTGGAGCATTTTCGACGTTTGGCTCCCAGACTGGAGCGGGCCGGGGCTGCCTTAAAGCGGCTCCTGCCCAATCTAGGGGGTCCAAACGCCTCCTGCCGGAGGCTCTACGCGGGGATCGTGCGGTCCATGGCCCTTTACGGGGCACCGGTGTGGGCGCGTTCCATAAAGCTGCGACCAGCCCAGCGGTTGAACGCGTCCCAAAGGGTCATGGCCATCAGGCTGGTCCGAGGATACCGCACGGTCTCCCGTGAGGCGGCGAGCCTCCTTGCCGGACTACCGCCATGGGATCTGGAGGCAAAAGTCCTCGCGCACGTCTGGGAGTGGCGCGAGGAGGTGAAACGCCAGGGTGAAACTCCGCTGCGGCACAGCGGACAGAGCTCCGGCGGGATCTTATGGCGGCATGGAGAGTGCGATTGTCGCAACCCAGTGCTGGGCACGCCACAATTGTGGCGATAAGTCCCCTCTTTGAGGAGTGGCTAGAGAGGCGCCACGGCGTCCTCACCTTCCGCCTGACGCAGGTCCTCACCGGACACGGTTGTTTCGGGAGGTTCCTGTTCAGGATAAAGCGGGAGGAAACGCCCGGGTGTCACCACTGTGTGGATCGCCCGGAGGACACGGTGGAGCATACGGTGGAGGTCTGCCCAGCTTGGGCGGAGCACCGCCGTGTCCTAACGGAGGCGATCGGCGGCGGCGATCTCTCGCGTCCGGCCCTGGTTCAGGCCATGGTTCGGATCGAGAGTGCATGGGAGGCCGTCACCTCCTTCTGCGAAGCAGTAATGCTTGCGAAGGAGGAGGCGGAACGCGTGAGGGAGAGGCACGGTTCGCGCCCTCGCGCCCCTAGTCGCCGCAGGAGACGCCCCGGGCGTCGGGAGTCCCAAGCCGATTTCCGGCCACCGTAGGCGCGGGCCCGCGGACGGTGAGCGATGGGTAGCTCACCGTCCGATAAGGACCAGGCCCGGGTCGACGGCGCGTCGTATTCCACGCGCGCCTCAAAGAGTTGTCAGCACCAACTGACGGGGTCCGATAGGGCCAATGCCTGCCAGGGTTGCGAGTTTGTCCGAAAGGGATATCGTGGCCCTGGCACACAGGCAAATGAAGGAATACGGGTGGGTTTTAGTCAGTAAAAGTCTGACACGCCCTTCCCGCTCAGCCCAGAGCGGGAGAAGTTATTTGATAATTTCCCACCCAAAAAAAAGTACCAATATGGTATCGAATAGAATTTGTATTTTCGGAAATAAAAATTAACCGGTCTCAAGATTTGGTTCAGGGCTCGGAAACCGGTTAATTTTCTATGTAACCTTAACCGATAAGGTTTTCGAACATATTTTGTTTTAATTATTCAATATTTAGGTTATTATGGTTGACGTTAAGAATGCCTTTTACTCTGTCAACGCACTTTGTTGGCTGAAGTAAAAAAGGAATTACCCGAAATTTATGGTTTTATGTTGCAATGTTACATAGAACAAATTATTTTATACAATATTTTAAATACATTACTACAATACATTTGATTGTAAGTACCTAGGTACCCTTCTAAATTATTATTTAAAAGGACATTGTTTTGGAATCTGCATTAGGATGTCAACACGGTGACTCTCTTGGGCCAATATTCAGTTTGGCTATTCATCCGACTATACAGAAACTAAATTCAAAATTTAACGTGTGGTATTTTCAGATGATGGAACGCTAGGAGATGAAGTAGACACCGTTTTGAAAGAATTTCCCAAACAGCAATTTAAATCTATTGGCCTGGACCTTAGTCCATCAAAGTGTGAAGTTTACCTTTCTGACGTTACCGACAGACAATTGACCCTAGAGAAATTTAATGCAATAGCTCCACAAATCGAAATTTTAGAAAAGAGTTCACTGCACCTCTTAAGTTCCCCAATTTTAGAAGACAGCTTTTCTCCTTTCATTGACGAAAAAATCGAAAACTTCAACGAAATTTTGGACAAACTCTCCAAAATTAATTTAATTTCGGCATTCACCCTGATTATATATCTTCTACGCTCTTCCCTCCCCTTTATGGAAGCAGTCACACCTCTTGGGCCAAATTTACCAAATTATTCGCAGCACACTAACTTCCATTTTATATGTTGGCTTGGACGACCGAGCGTGGTTGCAAGCCACACTACCCATCCGTTTTGGTGTCCTCGGTGTCCGTAAAATTACCAATATTAGCTTACTGTTACTGTCCTCTGTCCACAGCACTGAAAATTGACCAAGAATTTTTTATCTCCCTCCCTGGTTGACTCTGAAGTGCCGTGCTTGAGCGACGCGGTGAACGCCTGGAAATTGGCTTGTTCGGATACAGATCGGCCCGTGAACCCATCTTCCCAGAGGCAGTGGGATGAGCCGCTGTGCAGGTTGCCACGGAATAATCTTATTAACACGTCCACCAATATTGCTGAGCGTGCCCGCTTGCTGGCTGTGGGTGAGTGGGAGTTGGGCCTCAGGCTTCAGGCGCTACCGTCACCAGACATAGGCACTATGCTGGGTGACACTACCTTCCGGCTCGCTACTTGTCTGCGTCTGGGTCTGGGTGCTCCTTGCGTAGCTCCGCATCGCTGCCATTGCGGTGAAGGTGTCGACTGCCTCGGACACCATGGCCTATCCTACAGTAAAGCGCAGGCCGGATAGCACGGCATGCCAGCATCAATGACATCATCCTTCGTGCTCTTGTCACCGCCGCGGTGCCCGCTGTTTTAGAACCTAATGGCTTGGCACGCGACGATGGGAAGAGACCAGACGGAATGACTATAATGCCTTGGAAGGTAGGTAGGCCTTTGGTGTAGGATCCAAAGTGTGTGAGCTGTCCTGGGGCGGCTGCTGCAGGTGCGGAAAACCTCAAACGGCGCAAATACTTCAATCTTACTGGGACTTATATGTTCGAGCCGTTTGGGGTTGAAACACTAGGGCCATGGGGTCCGAGTGCCGAATTAGTTTTTCGAGACATCGCCAAGCGGTTGGTCGACTCCTCATGTGACCAGAGGGCTGGCCTATTTTTTAGCCAAGGAATCAGCGTTGCAATACATACGTGGCAATGCTGCCAGCCTTTTGGGCATTTTTCCTGTCGATAGCGATGCGGAAGAATTTTTTGATGATATTGATCATTTCCCCTCCTTTTTTATATACTTGTACATATTATAATTTTTGTTTTAAGTCTGTTTAGTTTTTAAATTATGTTAATTTAAAATTTAATTAACTTAATTATGTACTTATGTACATTAGTAGTTAAAAAATGAATGCTGAACTTAATGTGATGAAGCAATCTCTTAATCAAGCTAATATCGATTGTATCAAAAATAATTTGTGTCTTCGGAAAAAAAAAATTACTGGTTTCAAGCGGGGCCCCTGATAACTGTGTAACAAGAATACCTAGTACCTACCTGTCCAATAAAAGTATGTCCAACAATATTGACGACATATATTCTATGACTTTACCAAAAGGCCATTTTCATTATCTTCAAAGAATAAATAATTTTTTATTTAGGTTTTTATACCTATAATACTATCCAACCTCAGCAGCCAACAAAGTACTTACCTCGAATATGAAGTGTTGAAATGGAACGCGCCCGGGGCGCCATAGTTCATTCGTAAACATTTTGCTACTGTCAAATGTCAAAACAAATAATAGTAGAATGTTTATTTTTAACGCGATTTTGCTGTTTTACGAAACCCCGAAACATATTTTGCACCGCGAATAATATATTTTGGGCAATAAAAATACTGTATGTGCGTAAACGAGTTATAAACTTTGTTTGTCAGTGATTCTAACCTCAAATTGTTTTGGGTTATTTAAAGGTAATTGTGAATTAAATCGAAATCAAGTGAGTTAAGTGATAGTGTCGTTTTCAAGCAGTGATGATAGTGATATTGTGATGTGTCGGTGGAAACCGGAGGTTGCTGGAGGCGGTAAGTACGTAGTAATAGGATATTGAAGTTGTCAAAAAACTCCTTCCATCTACCCATCTTTTAAATTATCAGTTTGGTATAGATCTAGTTTAAAAGAACAGTATTTACAATGATTCCAGACTTACATGAAGGTTTAATATATGAAGAAGTGCTTAAGTTCTAGTTACAGTGCCTAGGAATAAAAGAATTATCTTTGGATTGACACAATTTACTTTTAGCTTGAAGATGGAAGTTACTGCCTGTTTACGGCATAGTACCTTTGTGTATATGTCTATTTCACTAGGCAGTCTGCTAGTATTTGGTCATAGACCTTTAATTTTGCAAGATTTTACAATAATTTTTGCTGCGGTAAACAAGTTGTTTTGTTTTATTGCTTGCTATGTTTATATAGGATTTTTTAGTAACAGCAAGTTTAAAGGTAAGTGAGACAAGTATTTATGATTCAAAGAAACGTACTTTTGTAAGGAGTCGAGAATATATCATATTTAATTTATTTTTAGTTAAATGCTTATTGAGCAAACTGTTTACTTACTAATGTTTAAATAAATATTTATATGTCAAGTATTTTGACTGAATATTTTATTTGGTGCAGTACTAAATCCTTTTCCCATTCCATAAAACCTTATCAATTACGTCAGCAACACTACAATCAATGCAATGTAAAATAATGTTTTTCTACGTGATTGTACAGTAACTATTATCGCATTAACTAGCATAACCTGTTGCATGTAAATGGAGCTGAATTATACAAAAAAAAAATATATTGTTTAAAAGCCGATTTTGCAAGTGAGTTGTCTGTATCTATCTGTCTTTACTCCCGTTCCTATATTGAAGATTATTAAAAAGAATACTTGCTTGATGCTGCCTCTCCACCGGAGTGGAGCGAGGCTGCGGAGCAGAGAAACGGAGAAATATTAACCACTAGTATTGCAAGTGGACAATGCTTGGATGTGAATGTTGAATCCTATTGGTTAATATTTCTCAGTATCTCCGCTCTGCAGCCTCGCTCCGCTCCGGTGGACAGGCTGCCTTACTCAGCGACACTGCTACGCTACGCTGTTCTACAACATAACATTACACCTGAATTGCCAAAAGAGTTAAGTAGAGGTGTACCTATAGTACACCCCACATTTCGCTAGTAATGTTTCAGTCCCATATAATAGGGGACAAGGTGAGCCCATTGCCATTTACCACTATTATTTTCTTTGCACAATTCTTCCTTCTATTTACAGCAGATAATGAGTTATCTGACGAAAAACATACTAATACCCAGAATAATACTTGTACACAGTCTTGATAAAATATTGTCAAAACCAAAGAGGTTGTGGTAAATTTAAATTATTTCAAGGCGGTGTTAAAATGCACGTTAAGTCTGGTCCCAGCTATTATTTGTAGATCGTTGACAGTGGTTGCGGGTTGTCAGAAACCTGAAAGTCTGACAACCAGTTTTACCAAGGGGTATTGTGTTACCCAGTAACTGCGTTGTGGAGGTCAGATAAGCAGTAGATCCATGTAAAATACTGGTATTCAGCTGCATCCGGTTAGACTGGAAGCCGACCCCAACATAGTTTTTGGGAAAAGGCTTAGGCAGATGATGATGGTGTTAAAATGGTTTGACTTCATCATTATCGTCACATGTAGTGAAGAAACACAAGCTTATAGTTGTCACAAAATAATAGGCCCGTTATGACGTTTACCTTGAATTGATTTATCGTGAGTATGGAGTACCGAGTCGTATCGAGTATCGACTAGTTACGTCACGATAGTCCATCGCGACGTTACTAGTGAAGTAACCATACGACTCGGTACTCGATACTCACGATAAATCGATTCAAGTTAAACGTCAAAACGGGCCTATTATTTTGTGACAACTATAGTCATGTTTTTAATCATTTCTGACTTAAAATAATCTTTTGTTTTTTTTTTTGTCCTAAACCATCATTTTGATTTGTTTATATTACATTTGATAAGGTAATTTAGTACCGAAAGGACTATCGTATAGATTAGTCTATGCCTCTATGGGACTATCTCTTGTGTGAGAGTTGGCGGCATACGATAACCTCGCAAGGTCAATACGACCGCGACGCTGTGGTGGCCGTTCGTTAGGTATGATTTTTCTTCTATATTTTTTTTATGCTGACGCAACCTGCTTCTACGAACCCAGCATTATACCAGTCAATTTGTAGGTATAGTGAAACTGAAAACTAATTAAAAGTTACTAAACACGATATTTTTTTATTCCAGTTGTTGTTTTCTACCCAACTGAAAAAGGTGCGTATTTTGCAGAATTTCCATGACGCTGGCAGAATAGTCGACACCGGCTCAGTTGCCAAGAAAGAAGAAAAAAAAAAAAAAAAAATAATTTAATTTCAAAGCAACGGCTAAGTTAATGGTGACATTACAGGGTTCAACCAAATTCATTTGCTTTGTTTTCTTTATAATGCCACGCTTTTGTAACATTGACCTTTTTGCTGTGATTTCAAAACCACTTTCCTTTCCTACAAGACTCATCTGTACGGTGCTTTTTAGGGTTCCGTACCCAAAGGGTAAAACGGGAACCCTATTACTAAGGCTCCGCCGTCTGTCTGTCTGTCTGACTGTCTGTCTAACTTTTTAGACCTTTGTATCCTGCAGCGTATGAATTAAATATTCTGTGAATATTGCAAGCGTCTACCTGTTGCCATTATCAATAAAGAGTAAAAACGAGAAAAAAAATCACGTTTGTTGTATGGGAGCCCCCTTAAATATTTATTTTATTCTGTTATTTAGTATTTGTTGTTATAGCGGCAACGGAAATACATCTGTGAAAATTTCAAATGTCTACCTATCACGGTTCATGAGATACAGCCCGGTGACGGACAGACAGACAGACGGCGGAGCCTTAGTAATAGGGTTCCCGTTTTACCCTTTGGGTACGGAACCCTAAAAAATCTAATCTTTTCTCTTTATAATATTAGTAAAGATACAGATGAGTTAGGATTTCCTCAATACTGTCCCAGTAAAAAAAAACCGGCCAAGTGCATGTCGGACCACGCACAAAGAAGGGTTCCGTAGTTGGGATGAATTTATCCCAAAAACAAACTTAGCATTGTAGTTGAAAAACATGCTCTCCCATACATCGATATACTTTACGGTCAATTCTCCAACTGCAAATTTAAGTTGGTCGACTATTACTCGTTAACTTGTGAAGCCTACTTAGCTGTGATAGTTTTCCTTTTAATTTCGTTATATATACTATTGCCATGAATTTTTTCACATATCCAAAACCAACCATTTAGCCGGCAGGGGGGGGGGGACACTTGACTCTAACAAAAAATAGGACTTTAAAGCTTAATATTACGCAAACGGATCCCTTAATTGAAAAATGATTTTGACAAACCCTCAATATTTTTGAACGGCCTATCCAACGATACCCCACACTATGAAATAGACGAGAAAAAAAAATACCATCCCCATTTCACGTGTAAGGGAGGTACCCTAAAAAAAAATGTTTTTCATAATTTTATTTTACCATTTTTTCGGCATGATTAATATGTATACCCATGCCAAATTACAGCTTTCTAAGACTAAGCGTCTCTGAGCTAAGCTGGGGACAGACGGACGGACGGACAGACAGACAGACAGACAGACAGACAGACAGACAGATAGACAGACAGACAGACGGACATGGCGAAACTATAAGGGTTCCTTGTTTACTACGGAACCCTAAAAATACTCAGTATATCGGTCTTATAACATTTTGCCATCGTCATTTTTATTTCCATTTTCTTCCAGTTCGACCAACATTTGTCAATTACCGTCACGGGATTGTAATGCTACTAGACGGCTACACGTACAGCAAATCCACCAGACTGAACTGGTACTGTTCCCGAAGAGTTTCCTGCGGCTGCAAAGCGAAGATTAAGCTGACGGCCGACGAGAAGTACGTTGAGAGGCTGGTGTATACGCACGACCATCTGAGAGAAAACTATGTAGTATCTAATAGTGGCAACTTGATCAAGCTGAATTAGGGTTTAGGATAACTAGACTGCAGGCCTACCGCTTAAAGGCTTCTACAAACCAACGCGACTCGCGACGCGACGCAAAGGCACCGCTCGTCGCGCGACACGCGGGGCCTTTGTGTCGCGCCAGTATGTAGAAGCCTTTAGGCGATACTAAAATAAATTGGGGACTTTTTCGTAACGATTTATTTCACTATTACAGCATGTATGGATTTAATTTATGGATATATTAATACTCTGACTGAAGGAAAACGTAACTGGTTCAATTTCCTCGATAGAATTTAATTCCGAAAAGACCTCTACTTTTTTATATTTTTTTCTGTAATTCCTAAATCCTAAGTAATTTCATTGCGAAATTGCATTCAAAATGAGCGTATTAGGCAATTAAAAACTGGCTTAACATATTTTTGAATAAATTGAAATAACATTAATTTCTAGTAATTTAAATAAAATATTTAAATTGTATCGTATTTATTTTTCTGATGACTGACATTTGCTCTAATTAACTACAAGTCGATTTTTATACTAACGTCATCACCTTATTATGTAAGTACCCACTCCAGGAGTACAGGGGATAAGGTCTATTCACATACTCAGGATTTCTCGTCTTATCGTGTTCGAGTTATTAATTTGAATTAATTGTACGTAAATTAATTTATTCCATGGTTAAACTTTTAATAGAATACACAATAACGATTTTAAAGAAAAAAATATCCTAAAAAAAAAACAATATTAGTAATACTTGAGCGCCAATAGCGTGCTGAAATTCAGGTGATACGCGCGAGTCGTAGGTACCCAACCCCTGCATGTGACAGCCAGGCAGCAAATTGTTAGAGCGGGTGAATTTGCTGCGAGTAAATCGCTGCGAGCAAACTAGCTTCGTGTGACAGAGGCTTAATAATCCTGTTTAACTTTTGCTCTTCTTAACGTCAAGCATTTTCCATGATGTTTTGTTGTAAGTAATATTTGTCGCTGATTTAATTAATTTTCCAGAGTTTCAATATACATTCATACCAACCTGTCGTGGCAGAAAAGGCAATCTTTTGTTACTGCTAAATGGCTACACATACTCTCGAAAGCATCAAAGAAATCTGTTCTATTGTTCGAAAAAGCAATCAAGTGACAATTGTCAGGCTAAAGTGAAGCTGGCTGAAAGTGGCGCTATAGTGAGTGGCAACTACAGTCACACGCATCCTCCTCCTGAGTACTATAAGACATCGTCTGGAGCATACGTTAAACTTTCCGAATAAAAAACGAATGCCAACTGTCTACTCCGAAGATAAATCCGAATTAGGTATCGGCCGTTTCCTGACTACGCCTGACGATGCCTGACTACGGCGAAAGAATACAAAACGACGGTAAAAGAGATAAGTCAAAGTCATAAACGTGATTTGAAGTCCGGTAAAGTTTGATTTGAGACAAAGTCAAATAAGGATACTTTGGAAGTCAAGAAACGGCCGAATATTCGGCCGATACTACGGATTAGCTCTTCGGAGTAGGTGCCTGGTTTCTGAGGATCCCTCTCTCTCTCCGACAAATCCCAACAGCTTTTGTTTCGCCACGGTATTTCCATGGTTTCGTCTCCATAACATGTTATTAATTAGAATTACTTATGTACATAGCTTAGAGTTATAATATGTTGAAGCTATACTGTATAATTTTATAAAATAAAGTCGCTTTTCGTATTTGTGTGCCCGCCTTATTCTTCTAAACTCTGTAACGGATTTTGATGCGGTTTGCACCATCATATAAACAATTTGTTCCGGAATCTATAGGTGTATAATAAATTAATATTCAAATTATAAATCACAATAAAAAAAATTACCTGATATTTTATCCAGACAAAAAATCATGTGAAGTAGGGGAAGTAGGTGAGGGAGGGGAGAATGTTAGTAGGCAATAAATAATTAAAATATAAATTGTATTTAACGTTACGTTATTTTTGTCTGATGATCCTCTATTCTATGAGAATTTATTCCGGAATCGATAATATAATATTACTATTAAACTTAACATATCTACCTACTTATAAAGAAATCTCGATGTTTGGTCAACACATAAAAACCGTGCGAAAAAGAGCTTTGCACGGTTTTTAAAAGTGTACAATGAAGATTTAAAACATATATTGTATTTAACGTTACGTTATTTTTGTCTAATGATCCTCTATACTCTATTCTATGAGAATTTATTCCGGAATCAATAATATATTACTATTAAACTTAACATCATAAAGAAATCTGGATGTTTGTGTTTGGTCAACACATAAAAACCGTGCGAAACAGAGCTTTGCACGGTTTTTAAAACTATACAATAAAGATTTAAAATGTAAATTATATTTAATGTTATATTATTTTTTTCTGATGATCCTGTATTCAACTTCAAGGAGCTGGTTTGAGTTACGTTAATATTTAGTATAATTTTTTGATTATTTCGTTAATTTTGCAGAGTTTCAATACGAATTTATACCAACGAATCGAGGCAAAATCAACTGTTTGTTACTCCTAAACGGCTACACATACTCTCGAGATCAACAAAGCAATCGCTACTATTGTTCAAAAAAGCAATCAAGTGTTAATTGCCGGGCTAAGGTGAAACTGGGGGCTAATGGTGCTATAGTGAGTGGTGATTACAAGCACACGCATCCTCCACCTCAGTTCTTTAAGACATCTTCTGGAGAATACGTTAAAGTTTCAGAATAAAATACATATTGTTTATAATATATAGTATCTGAGGTCCCCGACTCGGACACTCAAGTCCCAACGACTTTTTTTTCGACAAACTGTATTTCCATGGTTTTTCTTCTTTTCCACTTGACAGTCCGTGAAAGAAAGACTAACTAATCTCAACAATTCAGTTCACTATAACCATGGCCAGTAGTGTGGTATTGCTCACACACAGGCATTCCGTACTTTGTTAGAATGACATAGAAATAGACGTTTTACTTCATTCTTTTTCACATTATTGACATAACGGAGAAATGTGGGAGCCGTACCGCGAATTTTTAAAACGGCTACTACGACCATGGACTGCAGAGAGTAGTTTGACTTTGGCATCAGATGTGACCATGGACTGACAAGTGGATAATATTTTTTTTTATAATTATGTAAGCCATTGTTATCTTTTAATAGAATACACAATAAAGATTTTATATACAAATGAATTACTTCTTTCTAAAGCCTTGGTCACATGGGGCGAATGGTCGCTGCGAATGCAATCGCCGCCTGCAAATTCGCTTTGTGTGACAAGCTACCGGCTGCAACAAAAAACAGTCGCCGCGAATGGAATTCAGCATGTTCACTTTTTATCACCGCGAGCGCACTGTTCGTCGATCCAATAATGCGTAAAATATTTTAGCATGGGTTCAGTACATGATTCTGGCCTCCACTGCGTTGAAAGTTTTCGCCGGTCATTAAAAAAAAACAGCTGTTCCATACATTTTGCCCGCGTAGGTATTGCACTGTTGTATCAAACAGCAGATTTTTGTTTAGCCTTAGACTAATACTATAATACCTTAAACTTTCTCCCCCTTATTACAAAACAAGGTTTATCTTCAGACTCAGGTTTAAAACATGGAGCCATTATTGAATTACGAACTTTATTCCGACTATGGTAAAGTTCCTAAACACAAAACTGACAACTTAGTACCAAACTAAGTTTTCAGTTTTGTATAAAGAACGGTATTTCAATCACTGTTACGTTCTCATTACAAAAACTAGCTCCATGGTTTAAGACATGTCAAAATATAAATCTTGTTTTGTATTATGGCGGTCTGAGTCACTAATGCTAAGTATTCTATTTATTATTTTAATCATAAATTGTGAATGTGAGGAATGTTTTTGGTAATTATATTACAGACAGATTTCTTGATTGTTTGGCAGTTGGAGTACTTCTTGTGGCCTACCCAGATGTGTCCATTATTTTGGAAATGTTCGTCGGGTGGTTGGGCTCCTACCGCCTTATTACAAACCAAGATTTATATTTTGACATGGCTTAAAGCCAATGGAGCCAGTTTTTGTAATAAGAACGTAACTGTTATTGAAATACCGTTCTTTATACAAAACTGAAAACTTAGTTCGGTATTAAGTTGTCAGTTTTGTGTTTAGGAACTTTACCATAGTCGGAATAAAGTTCGAAATTCAATAATGGCTCCATGTTTTAAACCTGGGTCTGAAGATAAACCTTGTTTTGTAATAAGGGGGCTAGAGTTTAGAGTTGAGCTACATGATGACTGACTCATGCATGCCAACTGTCAGAACAGGTTCACTCAAATCTAAAGAAAGAGAGAAAGAATAGAGTTTATTTGGACACAGTTCATGAAACACAAAATACAAACAATAAAAAAATGTATTGTTCTTTCCTCAAGAAAGACTATGTCAGATTTGTACCTTCCTGTTTCATGTTAAAAATAAACAATTTAAGAACCTTAGCATACCACCCACCACATTACACCTTTAACCTTAGAACTTGTATTGTTTGAATACGAGGCTTTTGGCTGTGCAATTGATGTATTTTTTTTTGTAATGTGCGTATTGTTTGTGCAGAATAAACAATTTTTCATTTATTTTTTTTCTTTTTTCTATGATCTGGTAGCACCGAAAATTTAGTCAGATTTTTTAATACCGATCTTGCCTTGAGATCTAGTTTGAGGAAGCAAAGAAGATTAGTTTGAATAGTGAAGAGGGAGCGATTGAGGCTGTAGGTATAGTGTTGATATTAAAGCCTTATTTACATAAAATATGTGTCTTTATTGTCAACAATATTTATTTATTTATTTATTTACACTTATATTTGATTTTATAGATACCCAATGCAACAATGTAGTTATAATTTCCACACTCAGAGCCGTCACTCATAAACCAATCAGACAACACCCCCAACAAAACCTGCCGATTATAGTGGATGGTTAACTAAGTCCCAAGTAGCGACTCTGAGTACGGCACAAGTCACCCAGAAGACAATATATTAAGTGTCACCCTCTGGAAAATATATAATAATATGCAATATATATATCTTTAATTTTACAGGAATTCAATACGAGTGGATTCCTACTCCAAAGGGCAAAAATTTATTACTGCTGAACAAATATACGTATTCACAACACCATTCCAGTAATAGTTTTTATTGTTCGCGTAAAAATGCGGGGTGTAAAGCTGCGGTGAAACTTGATAAGTATGGAAATGTCGAAAAAGTCAAAAGTGTCCATTTGCACGAACCGCCACGCTACGTGAAAATGAATTCAGGAGACTATATTAAAATTTAAAGATTAGCCATTATTGTGAAACCATCGAAAAACTTATATGTTTTAAGAATTCGTGCAAAAAAATGGAAAAAAAAAATATATACGTTGAGTCGTGACACATTTTCTACTTATTAAAAATCTTAAATTCTAACCTAACTTGCTGGTTGTAGAAGAACGAAATTTCGGTCACGAGTACGTTTATATAACGGAAGGTAGAACTAAGGATGGATTTTCTAAAATTCATCCGCTAAAAGGGTTCAATTGGGGATGAAAGTTTGTATAGTTCATCATTTTTCGGAAATCCCATCGGTGTAAATAATAAACTCACAACTGTCAAAGACCGTTGAAGATAAAGATAATGTTTTAAGTAATTAGCTAGGTGTTTAAGGTTTAATAAATAATATATTATTAAATATCATTCTTGTTGTATTAACTTTCCTTCTTACCAGAGACTAAAGCGAAGTGTGCGCTTATTAAAAAAAAAAACCTTAAACTAATAATCGTCTATGGGTCATGAAACCCTGGTACAGTAGTATCATAGCGTTGTGTGATATGGTGTTTAAAGGTACCGTTTCCTGGCAGAGAGCGTTTTTTGACACCGTAAAGTCAAACCCTGCTGCCATTATTTTCATGACAGCTGTCAGTGCGGCCGTTATGTGGCGGCCACCGCTCTTCTATGAAGCCGTAGGAAAAAGACACAAATTAACAATTAAGAGCAAGTTTGTCCAGAAAACTCCATTCGAGCTTTAACTTATCCTTGCGAGGTACAATGGTAATGTGTTTGTATTTGCGGCATTTAAGTTATGCATTATTTTATGAGTAATATTTTCATTTCCACACTTTACAGGACTTCAATGTGAATGGATTCCTACTTCAAAGGGCAAAAGTTTATTACTGCTGAACAAATATACGTACTCTCATCATTCCAGTAATAATTATCGTTGTTCGCGAAAAGATGCTGGATGTAAAGCTGCGGTGAAATTTGATAAGTATGGAAATGTTGAAAAAGTCAAAGGTGTACACTTGCACGACCCGCCACACTACGTGAAAACGGCTTCTGGAGACTATATCAAAGTTTAAGATTTTGCCATAATTAGGAAGTCATCGAAAAACTGCTATCTTTTTAGAATCCCTACTAAATAAATGGCTGAAAATATACGTTGAGTTGTGACTAATAATAAACTTCTGTCAAAACTTCCCCAACAACAAAACTCAAAGATAAAAAATGTTTTTTTTTTAAGTTGATTAGCTAGGTGTTTAAGGTTTAATTAATAGTATATTACCTATATAATTGGATATCATTTTTGTTGTTTTATACTGATATTATTTATTTATTTATTTTCTTCTTACATCTACCATTACAGAGTAACCTAATGCGGTAAATGCGCTTATCCTTACTTAATTATCCTAAATACTAACAATAATGTTCCTACCTATAACAAATTACAAACAATGCATTCCTTGTGAATATAAATAATAATAATAATATAATAAAAATAAAATTAATATATATTTATATTATATATATATATATATTTTTTTTTAAATATATTTAGAATGTTCCTTCTTGCTAGGGACTATAGCAACGGGTGCGCTTGTACCTATATTTTTTTAATATTGCCCAGTAGTTAAGGCCGCGACTCTAATGCACGAGGTTGTGGGTGCAAAACCAGGCAAGTACCAGTGTAGGCTGGTCCGAGGATACCGCACGGTCTCCCGTGAGGCGGCGAGTCTCCTTGCCGGACTACCGCCATGGGATCTGGAGGCAAAAGTCCTCGCGCACGTCTGGGAGTGGCGCGAGGAGGCGAAACGCCGGGGTGAAACTCCGCTGCCGCGAGAAATCACGGTACAGCGGACAGAGCTCCGGCGGGATCTTATGGCGGCATGGAGAGTGCGATTGTCGCAACCCAGCGCTGGGCACGCCACAATTGTGGCGATAAGTCCCCTCTTTGAGGAGTGGCTAGAGAGGCGCCACGGCGTCCTCACCTTCCGCCTGACGCAGGTCCTCACCGGACATGGTTGTTTCGGGAGGTTCCTGTTCAGGATAAAGCGGGAGGAAACGCCTGGGTGTCACCACTGTGTGGATCGCCCGGAGGACACGGTGGAGCATACGGTGGAGGTCTGCCCTGCTTGGGCGGAGCACCGCCGTGTCCTCACGGAGACGGTCGGCGGCGGCGATCTCTCGCGTCCGGCCCTGGTTCAGGCCATGGTTCGAAGCGAGAGTGCATGGGAGCCGTCACCTCCTTCTGCGAAGCAGTAATGCTTGCGAAGGAGGAGGCGGAACGCGTGAGGGAGAGGCAAGGTTTGCGCCCTCGCGCCCCTAGTCGCCGCAGGAGACGCCCCGGGCGTCGGGAGTCGCAAGCCGATTTCCGGCCACCGTAGGCGCGGGCTTGCGGACGGTGAGCCATCCGATAAGGACTAGGCCCGGGTCGACGGCGCGTCGTATTCCACGCTTGCCTCAAAGAGTTGTCAGCACCAACTGACGGGGTCCGATAGGGCCAATGCCTGCCAGGGTTGCGAGTTTGTCCGAAAGGGATATCGTGGCCCTGGCACACAGGCAAATGAAGGAATACGGGTGGGTTTTAGTCAATAAAAGTCTGACACGCCCTCCCGCTCCGCCCAGAGCGGGAGAAGTTATTTGATAATTTCCCACCCAAAAAAAAAAAAACAAAAGGCAAGTACCAGTGTGACTTTTTCAATTCATGGTACCTAAAAGGAGTTCTAGAGACTATTAAAATTTAAGATTAAGCCACTGATGTATTAAAAGCGGTAGATATGGGACTTAGTAACAGCGCCTGGTCCTATCAAACTAAGTGAGGGCCCGTAGTTAGCACTCAGCCGCGCACGGGATATCGTTGATCAAACAGCTCCATAATTACAGTTTTTTTGTGATAAATGCGCGTCAAAATGACTTCTTGTGCAGCTAAACAGTGTTTTAATAATACAAGGAAGAAAAATAACACACACGGGCTTACTTACCACTCGTAAGTACAGCCAAAAATGCTAATTTGTTAAAAGTTATAATAAAATTTAATGTTTGCTTCGCTATGTTTGTGAGAGCGAGATAGATATTAAAAAACCGGCCAAGTGCGAGTCGGACGGTTCCGTACCATTATCTATAAAAATTTCAAAAAAACATGTTTGTTGTATGGGAGCCCCCCTTAAATATTTGTTTTATTTTAATTTAATTATTTATTTTTAAAGTCAATATACAGGGTGTCCAAGAACCTGGCGTCCAACTGGATTCCCACGATGCCCCAAGTTCTAACAGTACTCAGAAAAATATTTTAAAAAATCCACCCCATGTACTTACAGAATTATACTGATTTCAAAAAAAAAGGGGAAATGAGCACCCTGTGACATACTTTTGAATGCTGTGACTGCTAATGCTGATAATTTCGATATTTCTTGGAGGTTTTGTAATCTAGGGTATTGCTGTGTCTAAATAGAATGTAAAAATAATGTACTTATTGTACCATTTTAAAATAAAATATTATTTTAACTAAAGGTGATATGGAAAACTATTGAATTTCGCAACTTTGACCGACTGTAGTGTAAAAAAAATGTACCAAAATAGTATGGCAAGTGACGTCAAATTTTGACGCGTTTATTCCTCTTTTTAAAAAGGTATAATACTTACACATTAATTTGAAAAAAAAAATTTTTGATAATATTTTTACTCAACAACCCAATTTTTACGATGTCTTACAGAATTCTTAGAAAGAAAAATTTACGACGAATTGAATCTAACCTCTAAAGAATTACTATTGTATGCTCATAAAAATAACAACAGGCCTCTCAAAAAACAGGTTAGACCGTAAGGGACGGTATGTGCATGCATCTCACCATAGTGATTCGTTATTACAACAGGAGGGAGCAAGACAGAAACTATCTTTGCGATTTGCTGGTTCTTCTTTATGGTACCCCATTATTCAGGTAAGAGTGAGGGAGAAAAAGGTTAGAGGTGCGAGTGAGATAGATAGTGACACTATCTGGGATCGTGCTATTTAGGATAACAGTACGGTCAGTACGCGTCACTGCCTCCTGCCGTTACTACGCACCTCTCTCTTATTGTTACCATTGATCACGTACTACGATTTAAAGCTTTGTTTATTGGACTCGATTACTCTTTGTGCTCTGGACTTTGAAACGAACTCTTTACGACGACCTTTGCCTGTGTTTGGACAGTTTGTGTTTTGTGTGTGCTACCATGGCGACCTACACTCCGCAAGAATACGCAAATATGCACTACATTTATGGAGAATGTAGAGGTAATGGACGAGCTGCAGCGAGACTTTACAGAGAAAGGTATCCGAGGGCTACGCGATATCCCGACCATCGAGTTTTCATTAATGTGCACAGATCACTATGTGACGGGCGGTTCCCCAATCAAGTAGCTGGTGAAGGACGACCCGTAAATGACTTCATACGCGATGAAGTTTTAGAGGCGGTGTCGGCAAATCCAAGCATCTCTGTGCGAGGAATAGAAGCTGATACGGGGATACCGAAGAGCACAGCACACAGTATTCTCCAAAAAGAAGAATATCATCCGTACCACGTACAGCGAGTGCAAAGTCTTTTACCTCGAGACTATCCGAGCCGAGTCGCGTTTTGTGAAACAATCCTGCAAAAACATCGAGAAGACGAAAACTTTATCGACAAAATTTTGTGGTCAGATGAATCAACATTTAAGAAGGATGGCTACATGAACCTACACAACTTGTACGAGTGGCATGTGGAAAATCCGCACTTGATGCGAGAAGATAGATCCCAGTACCGGTTCAAAGTGAACATGTGGACCGGTATTCTCTGTGGGAATATTATTGGTCCATTTGAGATGCCCGAGAATTTGACTGGCGAATCATATTTAAATTTTCTTCAAAATGATTTGCCAAACTTACTAGAAGAGACCCCACCAGATATGTGGTTCCAACACGACGGCTGTCCAGCACATTTTCGCGTATCCGTTAGAGAGTTTTTGGACGAGCAATACCCGAACAGGTGGATTGGGCGATCAGGAACAATCCCGTGGCCAGCCCGCTCACCTGACTTAAATCCGCTGGATTTTTTTTTTCTGGGGAACTATGAAGGAGCTCGTTTATGCGAAGCCCATTAATGACATCGCTGACCTTCGTGAGAAGATAACACAAGCAGTGCAGGTGATACGTCAAAAAAGTTACTCGCGAAACATAAAGCGGTCCTTTTTAAGGAGAGTGAGAGCTTGTATTGCCGCGGGTGGTCAACATTTTGAACATTTATTGTAATAAAATATCTTTAAACTAACATTCTTTGCTTTTATTCTACTGGGAACCCATCTACCTGTGTGTATTTCCTTCTTGCTCACTCTTGGAACCGAAGTAAATAATAGTAGTAACATAACAGTTTCTAAGATAAGAAAGGGTCCGACAGTTACCGTTAGTAGGTAGGCACTTCGTAAAAATTGGGTTGTTGAGTAAAAATATTATCAAAAATTTTTTTTTTCAAATTAATGTGTAAGTATTATACCTTTTTAAAAAGAGGAATAAACGCGTCAAAATTTGACGTCACTTGCCATACTATTTTGGTACATTTTTTTTACACTACAGTCGGTCAAAGTTGCGAAATTCAATAGTTTTCCATATCACCTTTAGTTAAAATAATATTTTATTTTAAAATGGTACAATAAGTACATTATTTTTACATTCTATTTAGACACAGCAATACCCTAGATTACAAAACCTCCAAGAAATATCGAAATTATCAGAATTAGCAGTCACAGCATTCAAAAGTATGTCACAGGGTGCTCATTTCCCCTTTTTTTTTGAAATCAGTATAATTCTGTAAGTACATGGGGTGGATTTTTTAAAATATTTTTCTGAGTACTGTTAGAACTTGGGGCATCGTGGGAATCCAGTTGGACGCCAGGTTCTTGGACACCCTGTATATCTACATATTCTGTGAATATTTCAAGCGTCTCCCTGTTGCCGTTATCAATATAGAGCAAAAACGAGCAAAAATTCACGTTTGTTGTATGGGAGCCCCCTTAAATATTTATTTTATTCAATTTTTTTGTATTTGTTGTTATAGCGGCAACAGAAATACATCATCTGTGAAAATTTCAACTGTCTAGTTATCACGGTTCATGAGATACAGCCTGGTGACAGACGGACAGACAGACAGACAGACGGCGGAGCCTTAGTAATAGAGTTCCCGTTTTACCCTTTGGGTACGGAACCCTAAAAACATGCGTGAGAGACACGATACGTACATAATGCACGAGTTGCGAGACTTATTGGCGACGAGTACTACGCGCTTTCGCTCGCACGACAGCGCCGTCTCCTATTCTCTGTTCTGGTCTATCGGTAACTGTAGGTTCGCGACTGTGATCACACTGATCACATATGTGTGAGTTTTGGTGCATGTAGTCGTGCGCCGAGCCCAGGTTTACTGATTGCGATGTTAGCGCGTAACATAACTTCCTCCTTTGAATATATCAATGGATTAAGCCATTATTATGAAATCATCGAATAAATTCTATCTTTTATGAATTCCTGCTAGAGAAATGGCAAATAAATATACGTTGAGTCGTGACTCATTTTCTAATTAAGGTGAATCCGCTGCCATAGCCCTCGTCCGGGTGTCACCACTGTGTGGATCGCCCGGAGGACACGGTGGAGCATACGGTGGAGGTCTGCCCATCTTGGGCGGAGCACCGCCGTGTCCTCACGACATCGATCTCTCTCGTCCGGCCCTGGGTCAGGCCATGGTTCGGAGCGAGAGTGCATGGGAGGCCGTCACCTCCTTCTGCGAAGCAGTAATGCTTACGAAGGAGGAGGCGGAACGCGTGAGGGAGTGGCAAGGTTCGCACCCTCGCGCCCCTAGTCGCCGCAGGAGATGCCCCGGGCGTCGGGAGTCGCAAGCCGATTTCCGGCCATCGTAGGCGCGGGCATGCGGACGGTGAGCGATGGGTAGCTCACCGCCCGATAAGGACCAGGCCCGGGTCGACGGCGCGTCGTATTTCACGCGCGCCTCAAAGAGCTGTCAGCACCAACTGACGGGGTCCGATAGGGCCAATGCCTGCCAGGGTTGCGAGTTTGTCCGAAAGGCATATCGCGGCTCTGGCACACAGGCAAATGAAGGAATACGGGTGGGTTTTAGTCAGTAAAAGTCTGACACGCCCTCCCGCTCAGCCCAGAGCGGGAGAAGTTATTTGATAATTTCCCACCCAAAGAAAAAAAAAAAAGTTATAGCCCTCGTAAATCAAATTTTCCTCTACTTACCTACCTAGCTACCTACCTACACAACCTACCTACCCTACCTACCTACCCTACTTACCAACCCTACCTACCTACCTACCTACCCTACCTACCTACCCTACCTGCCTACCTACCCTACCTACCTACCCTACCTACCTACCCTACCTACCCTACCCTACCTACCTACCCTACCTACCTACCCTACCTACCTACCCTACCTACCTACCCTACCTACCTACCCTACCTACCTACCCTACCTACCTACCTACCCTACCTACGTACCCTAGTAAAAAGTATGAAAATAAAAAGTAAAAAAAAAAAATAGTATCCTTTGTCCGTCTGCTGGTTCTAAGCTACCTCCCCACCAATTTTCAGCCAAATAGGTCCTGCCGTTCTTGAGTTATAAAAGGTGTAACTAACAACTTTCTTTTATTTAAATAGATTTGCAGGTCAGTGTCGGGTTGTACCCAAGTAGCGTTGCAAGCTGTATTTAAGTTCGTTTTTATACTAGCAGCTGTATATTCAGGATGTATAAAGGCTATATAAACGCTTATACAGTCCTTATAAGTAAAACACTACAGATATCACCACAGCTGCGGATAACTGACTTCTATAAAAAAAAAAAACTTAAATTCAGTTACTGACAGACAACGCACAACCTAAATCGCTGGGTCTAGAAGCAAGAAATTTTGCTCAAGACATTTTTGAAAAGCAAAGCAAGCAATAAGGAACACCTAAGCTACGTAATTTTCTGTTCCTTTCTTTTTGTCTGTTTCTATGTATGTACATAAACTGTCAAATTAATAAATAAAAATAAATAAATTATCCACCAAAGGGGTTAAATAGGGGATGACAGTTTGTTTAGAAGTTTTATTTCTGCCGATGGAAAGTGCCATCCCCGGCATCGACTTTTTGTTCGGTGAACCGGAACGCATGATCGCGCTGATAGAGAGCGCCCCGACATGGGAGGCCGTTACCTCCTTCTGTGAAGCAGTAATGCTAGCGAAGGAGGAGGCGGAACGCGTGAGGGAGAGGCAAGGTTCGCGCCCTCGCGCCCCTAGTCGCGCAGGAGACGCCCCGGGTGTCGGGAGTCGCAAGCCGATTTCCGGCCACCGCAGGTGCGGGCTTGCGCCCTGAACAAAAAGTGACATAAAGCCGCGACGGCCGCGTATTCACGCGACGATCTCTTTCTATTTGTTTTTTTTATACAGGGTGTTTGGCAGAACGTTGAACATACGAAAATGGTGGGTAGGTGGGGTCATCTGCTACTTACTCAGCCCTAATTTATTTGGCCCTGGCCGACTGGGTATTTAAAAAAAAAAAAAAAAAGTTTTTTTCTTGTTTCACCACTTTCCTAACTTTAAAGTGTATTTTTTTTATTAAAAATGGGCAATAAAACAGGCAATTTTTTTTTTTTTTAATCTTTGATGTTGGCAGATTCTTATAAAATTATTGCTTTGTTCAGATGTTAGCTAGAAAAAAAGTTATGAGTCCTCAAACTTACAGAAAGATGTAAAAAATACTTGAATGTTAATTTCAACTTGCATTTAAAAAAAAACAAAAAATGATTGAGGAGTTCCAATTCTAGCAAAACATCCCTAGTGTGTGAGCTTTCTAATGGTATGTAATTTGCTTTTATAAAAAAAAAAACTTTAAGAGTTATTTCATAATTTTATCAAGTAGGAAATTTTTGACTAAACTCTACCTTTACGGAAAGTTAAATGTTTTGCGAAATTTAATACTGCAAAGTTGGTAAAAATTATGGATCGACGGCTTGCCAGTAGCAGTGGTGCAAATTGACATTCACTATTCCCTTGAGATGGTTACACAAAGCAGGTAGAAATTTTGTTTCACTCTTGCGCAGTCATAGCGTATTTTTGCTCTCTTTCGCTCTCGTGGCACCGTGACGCGTCAGAATGAATTCTTGACGAAACTCTACCTTTACGGAAAGTTAAATGTTTTGCGAAATTGAATACTGCAAAGTTGGTAAAAATTAAATGATCGATTGAAATTATGCTGTACCAGTTAGGTGCGTTAATGAAACAATTAAATAATTTTAAATAATTTATTTAAATAATAAATCATATTAGATGTTCAAATTGACGCCCTTCATTCGCAATACAGGTGCGGCATCTACGTCTGATTTCTACAGTTGTTGTGCGCAGCAGCATCTCCTGTCGCATAACTTCGAAAGCAGCATTAATTCGATTTATCAAATCTTCCCGACTTTCTACTTCTGTAGTGTAAACTAGTTCCTTTGCCCTTCCCCACACGTGAAAATCGAGCGGAGTGAGGTCGGGCGATCGCGGAGGCCAGGGAATTGGTCCTCCCCTGCCAATCCACGAATTTGGGAAACAATTATCCAAATGCTCACGTACAACTAGACTAAAGTGAGCTGGGCAACCATCGTGTTGAAAGACAATAGGCCTGTTTATGTCTACTTGGAACACTTCTTCCACTAATGGTGGTAAATCATTTATCAAAAAATCCAAGTAGTTGTTCGCGTTGATGTTGTCGGGCAAATAATGAGGCCCTATTAGCTTATCGCCAATCACTCCTGCCCAGACATTCACACTGAATCTCCTCTGGAAGCCTCTTTGTCTCTTCACGTGTGGGTTTTGATTTTTAAGTGCCCAATGGTGAAGATTGTGATAATTGACAATCCCTTCTTTGTCAAATTTGGACTCGTCTGTCCACAAAATACTTTTTAAAAAGTTAACGTCGTCCACATCGGTATGCAGCAAATGGCGACAAAATTGCACACGTCTCCCAAAATCACTGTCATCGAGACCTAGAACAAACAAAACATGTCTAAGAATTGATTTCAATACTGAATCTTTTCTTCCGCCGAGTTCAAACTCTACAATTATCCAAATTTTTCATCTTCAATTTTTAAGTACACTAATTGGCTTTATGGCTTAGCCATAAAGACGTAAGACCAAATTCACAAAAGGGCGTGCGACTTTCCAATTTTGTTCTAAAAAGGACCCATAAGTGCTGGCAAGTTTACCTACGCTGACCACCTGCGCAAACCGAATCCGAAATCCGAATCCTGTAAGCGCTGGCCGCCTGATTGTTACGTGAATGCGGCCGAATAGGAATAGTTTATTGAATTTAATTTGAAATTAGAATTGAATGCGCTAAAAACAACATGAGGCAAAACAACTAATAAAGAAAGTGACGAAATCAAGGTTAAATGGAACGATCAATTGAACTGTCTCATAATTTACTACATTCCACAAAATCGTATCAGATGCAGTGCATAAACGGCTTAATCTTACCTTGCACTGGAGTGTAGTGAAAAGCATGTCTACCATCTTGCCGGAGAACAGACCACACTTTCCATATGCTTAAGCCAAGTATTGAAGCTATCTGTCTAATGCTTTTGGTAGGATCCGCGTCAAACTCGGCAAGAACTTGTTCGTCAATGGTAGCATCGGGTCGTGCTGCGTTCACTCGTGGTTCTTGTAAGTTCAGGTTACCGGTTTGTCGTAAACGTCGGTAAGTACTCGCAAACGTCTGATGACTGGGTACTCGGCGGTTGGGATAACGCTCTTGATAAATTCTTCGCGCTTCACGCGAATTTGTATTAGCGCTTCCATACGCTAACAACATGTCCGCGTATTCCTCACTGGTAAAAGCAGCCATTTCTTTACCAATAACAACAGGTAACAGTAATAACAAAAAACTTAACAAACTTAAACTTAAACTTAACTAGTGATAACAATAAAAGAAAACGAAGTGAACAAAAACAAACGTAAGCGTAACGGGCACGTGAGATCGCAGAGGCAGTTAAGTCTCGACTGAATAAAAGAAAAGAATTCATTCTGAGGCGTCACGGTGCCACGAGAGCGAAAGAGAGCAAAAATACGCTATGACTGCGCAAGAGTGAAACAAAATTTCTACCTGCTTTGTGTAACCATCTCAAGGGAATAGTGAATGTCAATTTGCACCACTGCTACTGGCAAGCCGTCGATCCATAATTTTTACCAACTTTGCAGTATTAAATTTCGCAAAACATTTAACTTTCCGTAAAGGTAGAGTTTCGTCAAAAATTTCCTGCTTGATAAAATTATGAAATAACTCTTAAATTAAAGTTTTTTTTTTATAAAAGCAAATTACATACCATTAGAAAGCTCACACACTAGGGATGTTTTGCTAGAATTGGAACTCCTCAATCATTTTTTGTTTTTTTTTAAATGCAAGTTGAAATTAACATTCAAGTATTTTTTACATCTTTCTGTAAGTTTGAGGACTCATAACTTTTTTTCTAGCTAACATCTGAACAAAGCAATAATTTTATAAGAATCTGCCAACATCAAAGATTAAAAAAAAAAAATTGCCTGTTTTATTGCCCATTTTTAATAAAAAAAATACACTTTAAAGTTAGGAAAGTGGTGAAACAAGAAAAAAACTTTTTTTTTTTTTTTTTAAATACCCAGTCGGCCAGGGCCAAATAAATTAGGGCTGAGTAAGTAGCAGATGACCCCACCTACCCACCATTTTCGTATGTTCAACGTTCTGCCAAACACCCTGTATAAGTAATCTTTTCATTATTTGACATTATCTTTAAAGCTACAATTTTAATTTCAACTAGGTATTTATTAGTTGCTTTTGTGGACAGGATATATTTTTTTTTTTACAGTTTTAAGGCTCCTACAGACTGATGCGATATCGCGGGCACAACAGGGGTCGCCTATCGTGCCATATCGTGCCAGTCTGTACGAGCCTTTAATGGCAGTCATGTCATTTGCTTTAATAAAAATAGGTTTTTATTCTTATTATTTTAATCATATCTTAGGTATAAAGATTATTTTATATTTTGTGAATTTTTCACATCAGCTTTGATAGAGTTGTAACGGCAATCATGTGATTTGGTTTAAATAGGTTTTTGTTTTTATTATTTTAATAATAACTTAGATTATTTTATATTTTGTGGATGTGAGAACGTTGTAGGCTTAATAGACTGTAGATTTGTAGACCATTTTATATTTTGTTAAGTATAGACGGCTACACATCAAGCTATACATTTCCAGTATAAGCTGATCTCGCATTGTATAGGATTTCCGTACAATGAGAGGTCAGCGTATACTGGAATTTTTTAGCTTGATGTGTAGCCGTGTGTACCTACCTGGTACTTGTTGGCATGCCTACACTGTCCTCCCATACCTATTAACACTGTAATTTAAAAACATTGTAAACATAATTTTTATTAAAAGAGTAAGCCGTGTAGTTTCTTGCCGGCTCTTCTCCATTGGAAACTACCAATTGGAATCGTGCACCTAGCTTCTGACGTTTCCTAAGTGCCCATGTAGGTCTAAATAAAATAAAATATTTTGATTGACCCACTTGTAAATAATGAACTCACAACTATCAAAGAAGGTCGACGTCATCACGTCAACGCCGGCTGTCGCTGAAAACCAGCGCTGGGGCTCTGTCTCGCATAGGGTCGCAGCATTATGCTGAGCGGTAGCCGTTTTGCGTGGATGTGACGCACATTTTCCACCTACTTGTGCTTTTTGTATTAATAAATTCTTTGCGTCATGTTTACCGCAAATAAACTTATTTTTCTTTCTTTCTTTCTAAGGTAATGTTCTTTAAGATAATAATAAATAATTGGATATCATTCTTGTTTTATAATTCTGATATACTCGTATTTAACTATCCTTCTTACCAGAGACAATAACAACGTGTGCGCTAATTTTTTTTTTTATTATTCATTAGATTTAACTTAGTTCCCAAATTGGTACAGTGGTCAAGAATGGGTTAATAATTGTCTATGGGTCATGAAACCCCGGTAAAAGTTTACTGGGCAAACTTGGTCTTAATTATTAACTTGTGTTGAAAATGAATAAATTAAGACCAAGTTTGCCCACAAGACTGTATTGGAGCTTTAACTTTTCACATCCATGCGAGATACAATAGTAGTAATGTATTTGTAATTGTGGCATTTAAGTAATATTTTTATGTCCATACTTTTACAGGACTTGAATATGAGTGGATTCCTACTCCGAAGGGCAAAAACTTACTACTGCTAAACAAATATACATATTCACAACACCATTCTAGTAATAGTTATAACTGTTCGAGGAAAATGAAGGGATGTAAAGCAGCGGTGAAACTTGATAAGTATGGAAATATCGAAAAAGTCAAAGGTGTACACTTGCACGAACCGCCATGCTACTTGAAAATGGCTTCTGGAAACTATGTTAAAATTTAAGCGTAATCATATTAATGAAATCATCGAAAAACTGCTCTTAAGAAATCCTTCAAAAGAAATGGCTGAAAATATACGTTGAGTCAATGATATTATATTAGACAGTTATGTTATACACTCACAAAACAACAGAAAAAAGTGTTCCGCGCAGCAGCGGCAGCACACCCCCCACTTTTCATTCATTTTACATTTCACTACAAGTAAAATACGTCCCAATTGGGACGTTTTCGAGTCTTCACGATGGCGCGCTCACAACATATCTGTTTAATATGATATCATTGCGTTGAGTCGTGTCGTGACTCATAACTAATAAAGTCACAACTGCCGTCGAAAATTATAAATCTTAGCCCAACGACAAACCTCAAAGTATTAATTTGATTTTTTTTAAATTAAGTGTTTAGCTTAGTGGTTAAGGTTTAATAAATAATATATAATTGGATATATCAGTCTAGTTGTATTATACTGATCAATATATTTAAATTAAGTAATCAGCTAAGTGTTTAAGGTTTAATAGATAATTGGATATCAGTCTTGTTGTATTATACTGATATATTTAAATGAAGTAATCAGCTAAGTGTTTAAGGTTTGATAAATAATATATAATTGGATATCAGTCTTGTATTAAACTGATATATTTTGAACTTTCCTTCATACCAGAGACTATAATAAACGTGTGCATCATTTTATTGAATGCTAGCTGTTAACTCGGCGCGTTGCTGCCGTAGAAGAAATAATTGTGCAACTATCGTATGCGACTATGCCTTATACTTTCGCGCAGGTGCAAGCAATAAGTTGACCAAAATTTAAAGCAGCACATAAATAAATACGAAACAACAAACATTGATTTTTATTATTTATTCGAATATACATTAGACTTAAACAAATAATCGTCTATGGGTCATGAAACCCTGGTAATGTAGTATCATTTAACCATGTGTGTTTAAAGGTAGGGTGTTTAGAATACCAGTGGCCGCCACATAGCGTCTGCGATTTACCGGCGAATACACACAAACGTTATAATTTATGAAAATATGTTGGTGTTTTCCTAGGGAGCGGTTCTTGACATCGTAAAGTCAAACCCCACTGCCATCATTTTCATGACAGCTGTCACTGTGGCCATTATGTGCTCTTCTAGAAAACCATAGGTTAAGGACAGAAATTAACGTTAAAGAGCAAGTTTGTCCAGGAAACTCGATTGGAGCCTAACTTATCACATCCATTCCAGGTACAATGGTAATATCGGATTAATATGTAAATGCATATTTTTATTTGAGACTGTTTTTTATCTTAATACTGTTGTTTCCATCATAAATTATGATACATATTTTGATCCAGAAAATTTAATTTTTATTTTCAGTATTTTAAACATATTTTATATAAAAAACATATAATAATCCACATTTTCAAAATTTTACGTTAGACGGATATTTAACGTTCGCGCCAAAACCAAGCGCGGTCACTTTCCTCCACTTCCGGCCCCCGCGCTGCCCTCGCAATCATACATAGATTGGCTGAGATTCAGTTCAAAAAGGCTGACAGTTTAATATATTTTTAAAGCACCTAATAGGATATTAATATAAAAAAAAAGATGTATCCCGATATTCCTTTGCCACCAGAGCCAGTGCTGACACATGGGTAACACAACAGTTGAATTCTACACACAGCATTTTGATGAAATCAAATCAATTTATTTGCGAATTAAGAGATTAGGCTCTAGCAGCCTAATCTCTTAATTCGCAAATAAATTGATTTAAATGAAAAAAAAATTGAAAAAAAGATTTTAATCTCAAAAGAACTTCTCCAAAATGAGACAACGCAACGGTTTACATAAAAAGCAATTATTGCTTTTTATCGCATCAGATAAAGGCACTTGAAAATTCTTCCACTTCATTATATGACAACTTAAGAGCCCTCTTACATTTCGACTTAGGTTTTTATTTTTTTTATATATTTACACCATATTTATATTATATTTACACAACAGTAGTATCGATATGTCAAAGAGCGTGAAATCGATTGACATAAGTCCGTCCTCGACAAGCATTCGTGCGATATTGAGCGCACTGTGAAATATATAGTACTTTTGTTTTATTTATTGTAATTTTATCTTATTATATAGACAAACGAAAACGAATGAAATGTATTCATTGTAGATCGAAGTTTTTGATAAAATTGTGTTTATTTGGAATATAATGGACGCTGAATCAAGACATTTATTGCTTAAATTTGGCTTTCTTTATGATTTTTCCGTGAAAATTCAAGGAATTTAAAGAAATTCTAGAACTCCAATAAACAAGTAAAACATTTAAGTTATCTTTTAGTAATTTTAGCTTGTATAAGGTTTGAATGAAACAATGTGAATTTGAGCGTCAAACTTCCATCGCCGACGGTTTTTCTTGCCAACTGAGTTCGTAAAATATTTATAGTAAATTAAACGAAAAGAAAAATTTAAATGTGCAACTCCAACTTACAAGAAAGAGAATGGCACTATCGTTATTCATAATCAAATAATTTAAGTATCTACTGCTGCTGAAAATGACAGCGTCAAAAATCATGAATTTGCGTAAAAAATGTAATAGGACTCTTAAAGATTATTAATGCAATCGAAATGAAAATTTCTTAAGCAGAAGGCCCCATTGCTGTAGTGGCGAAACAAAAATTAAGTTCGTACTGGAAAACATAAAAGATTTGATACGCTAAAAAAACTAACAGCGTGATGTGAGAGATTACTACGTAGATGGTAAACTAAAACTGGACGTACCCTACTCACTTACTGAATTATGTAAATTTAAGCATGTTTGAATCATATCCTGTGATGTTGAAAGATCAATTAGCCAGTACAAGTCATTACTTCGTCCGAACAGTATGGCTTTGAACTTAGAAATTTAAAAAAAAATGTGATTATTTACTGTAATTCAAATAATATATATATAAAAAAAAAATATTCAAGTATAAACTAAAGTAAAATTATGATTTAGATTGTAAACTAACCTCTTAAAATGATCTTCCAACAAAAATATCTGTTTTACTGATCAACGTACGTTGATAAAATTAATAACAATGACGTATCATATTTAAATACAAAACTTGGTTCCAATCGGGGAAATTTTTTATACTAACTGTAATGTAGACCTGCCTGAACTAGATTTATGAAAAACCTGTGTTTAATTATACGGAAGCTGAGTAATTTTGTACTTCTTCCACCTTATTACAAAACAAGATTTATATTTTGACATGGCTTAAACCATGGAGCCAGTTTTTGTAATAAGAACGTAACAGTGATCGAAATACCGTTCTTTATTCAAAATTGAAAACTTAGTTCGGTACTAAGTTGTCAGTTTGTGTTTAGGAACTTTGCCGTAGTCGGAATATAGTTCGAAATTCAATAACGGTTCCATTTTTTAAACCTGGTTCTGAAGATAAACCTTGTTTTGTAATAAGGGGGCTTGAGTTTAATTATGAAAAGTGTTTTTTATATTGTAATTTTTGTAATGATACGGAAGCAATAAATATGTACACTTTGATTGTTCATAACTAAAAGTGTTTTTTTTTTAGTGTTGCTATTTTTCACTACATATTTATCTCATATTTTAGATTTTTCAGTCCTTATGAAATGTACATATTTTATAATTTTTAATACATATTTATCCGAGCTCTAGGTAATATTTTTATTTCTGCACTTTTACAGGACTTCAATGTGAGTGGATTCCTACTCTAAAAGGGAATAAATTATTACTGCTGAACAAATATACGTATTCACAGCTCCGTTCCAGTAATAGTTATCGCTGTTCGCGAAAAGATGCTGGATGTAAAGCTGCAGTGAAACTTGATAAGTATGGAAATGTCGAACAAGTCAGAGGTGTACACTCGCACGATCCGCCGCTGTACATGAAAACAAGTTCTGGAGACTATATTAAAATTTAATGTTTAGCCATTATTATGAAATCACCGAAAAACTTCTATGTTTTATGAATTCCTGCTGAAGAAATGGCAAAAATATACGTTGAGCAGTGACTTATCTTCTACTACATAAAAATCTGGGGGCACGGTAGTGCCCCGCCAAGACGAGCTAAAAACAAAAAGCAGGGGGGGGGGCACTACTTACCTTTTCTTGGCCTGGATAATGCTAGAGAGTTCAAATTCTCAGGATATGATGTTGTTAGCAGACTTATAAAAAACAGTTAAGTTTAACATCTATTTTGTCACTGATTCAGTCAGTGACTCACTCACTCATCAAAACCTCTGGGCACTCCTAGAAGTCAAAAAATAATTTTGTAACTTTCACCTTCCAACCCCCTTAAAGGGAGGTCTGTGTTTCTTACGGTTAGGTACCCTACAAAAAGAAATGAATTCCCACCAAAAGCATTTCATGTAAAGTAGGTTGCCAAGACTCACATAACGCTGTCACGCCTGTCACTGCTAAAAAGTTATGAGACCAAATGTGGAGCCAAGCCCCTACAAACCTTATATCTTGGTCAAAATGTATTGCTTGGCCGTTTCATTGAACTATTGCATGACACAACATTGAAGAACCATTGAAGACCAGTGACTTAATTTCTTAGCCAATAGGAGTGTGCGACGGCCGCGAAACGGCCAAGGCGTACATTTTGACCATGATGTAAGTTTTGTAGAATTAGGCCTTGTAGTGTTAGGGGCTTGGCTCAACTTTACATTTGATATTTTTTTAACAGTTAAAGCGTTATGTGAGTCGTGGCAACCTACTTTACATGAAATGTTTTTGGTGCGATCTTAAATTCACGTACTGACAGATAACAACGCACAACCTAAATTGGTGGGTATAAGGAATTTTGATTTTGATGATTTAGAAAATTCGTCCACAAAAGAGGAGGTTAAATAGGGGAGGACAGTTTGTATAGAAGTACATAATAGTTGCCGATGAGAAACACCCACCATCGGGGAAAAAATATAAACAAAAAAAATATTAAACACAACTACCTAAGGAAGATATTTTTTTTTTAAATTAAGTAGCTAGTAGGTGTTTAAGGTTTCATAACTAATATACATATAATTAGATATCATGATTGTTGTATTATACTGATTTATTTAGGACTTTCTTTCTTAGGGGTCGTCCATTAATCACGTGATGTTTTTTAGCAACTTTTTAACCTCTCCCCCCTTCCCCCCCTTTTTTTTTTGGGTGGGAAATTATCAAATAAGTTCTCCCGCTCTGGCCGGAGCGGGAGGGCGTGTCAGACTTTAACTAACTAAAACCCACCCGTATTCCTTCCCCCCTTCCCCCTGGTGATATGCAGTGAGGTTTTAGATTAGCCTCCGACCACTTACCCAAAATCAGGTGCATTTTTTTGGTACAAAGTATCTTAGAAATGTCAGAATATTTTATCTTTACATACAGGTAAGTATATTCTAATTTACACCTGTAGTTTAGCGAGTCAAGGTCACGCGCCGCTTTTCGGTTTAGAAAACGCGCGTTCAACGGAAAAAACAAATACACGTAGTGATATTTCGTGTATAATTTCGAATGGGTCGAGCCTCTCGTGATTAATGGACGATCCCCTACCAGAGACTATTAAGGCTTCTACATACTAGCGCGACTTGTCGCGCGACGCGACACGGCACAAAGGCCCCGAGTGTCGCGGGACGAGCGGTGCCTTTGTGTCGCGTCGCGTCGCGCGACAAGTCGCCCCGGTATGTAGAAGCCTTTATAACGTGTGAGCTTATTTTTTTTAAATATTATAGTATCTATTCATTAGACTTAAACTAATAATCGTCTATGGGTCATGAAACCCTGGTAACGTAGTATAATTAAGTGTTCTCGGCTATGGTGTTTTGAAGCCACCAATAAATGAATAATGAAGACCAATTATGTGCAGAAAAATCGATAAGAGCCTTAAATTCCATGCATGCGAGATACAATGGTAATGTGTTTGTAATTGCGGCATTTAAGTTATTCATTATTTAATAGTTTGTCTTCGTATTTTTACAGAATTTCAATACGAGTGGATTCCTACTTCAAAGGGCAAAAGATTATTACTGCTGAATAAATACACGTATTCACAAAACCATTCCAGTAATAATTATCGTTGTTCGCGAAAACATGCTGGTTGTGAAGCTTCGGTGAAACTTGATAGGTCTGGAAATGTTGAAAAAGTTAAAGGTGTACACTCCCACGAACCGCCACGGTATATGAAAATGAGTTCTGGAAATTATATTAAAATTTAGTAACCATGTTAATAATGAAATCATCGAAAAAATGCTCTCTTTTAAGAATTCATATTAACTAAATGGTGAAAAATAAGCGTTGAGGTTGTGACTCGAAAATAATAAACTCACAACTGCCGTCGATTTTTTTTTTTTTTTTTTAATTAATTTGCTAACATATTAAGGTTAATAAATAAATAATATATAATTGGATATCATTATTGTGTATTATACTGATTTATTTAACTTTCCATATAGCGGCGTTTGCGCTTATTTATTTTTTTATATTATACATTAGATACACTTAAATTAATAATCGTCTAAGGATCATGAATCCTGGTACCTAATGTAGTATCATTTACCGTTGTCGGTTAAGGTGTTATAAGGACACAATAATGAATTATGACCAATTTTGTTCAGAAAACTACTGGAGCCTTAACTGTCTGTGTAACATCCATGCGAGATTTACAAATAGTAGTGTGTTTCTAATTGTGGCATTTAAGTTATGCATTATTTAATGAGTAAGTAATAGTTTGCCTTCGCATTTTTGCAGAACATCCATATGAGTGGATTCCTACTTCAAAGGGAAAAAGATTATTACTGCTGAAGAAATATACGTATTCACAAAATTATTGCAGTAATAGCTATCGCTGTTCGCAAAAAAATGCTGGATGTAAAGCTGCGGTGAATCTTGATGTTGATGGAAATGTAAAAAAAGTCAGTGGTGTACATTTGCACGATCCGCCATGCTACGTGAAAACGGCTTCTGGACACTATATTAAAATTTAATACAGGGTGTAAGGGACAGCCCTCCGTAAATTAACAGTGTGCATTCAGCTCCTTGTTTTGAATCATATTCCACGGAAAATGTTCTCAGGAAAATTATATTTTTTTTTATCGTAATTTCAGTTACTATTCCTTTATTTCAATGTAAATTACATTCTCTGTACGCAGTACTCCATTAATGTAAATAACACAGCTAAAATAAAATAAAACAGCAATGGATTTTGAAATTCTCCAACTAACGACGCCTGAAATCAGCGAGCGCGGCCGTCCACCCCGCCGCTACAAATCACGTTCACTGGATTCCCATAACGTTCCTGAAATAATTTCATGTACCGGTCATCTTAGTACGATATACTGAATTCACCCCATCAGTCTGCGGAGGGCTGTCCCTTACATCCTGTATACAGTATGTAACAAAAACCCTGTTGTTCCTTTTAGGGACGTATACATTTACCTACAAGCACAACATTGGTGGAATTATAATTAAAAAAAAAAAGTATTGTCTAGTCGAGAAGTCAAAATCATGGAATGAAAGAGGTTAGAAATCAGTTCAACATTACAAATATTAATAATTAAATATTTATTTTAATTATTTTTGTTGAACAGTTTTTATAAATGACTTGCCTTTAATTACTTTGACTTTAATTACGTATGTATACCGATTCTCAAAACGTAGGTAGAAGGAACAACAGGGTTTTTGGTACATATTGTATAGCCATAATTAAGAAATCATCGAAAAACTGTTATGTTATTAGTATCCCTGCAAAAAAAAATGGCCCAAAATATACGTTGAGTTGCAACTCAAAAATGATAAACTTCTGTCAAAGACCGTCTGTGCGAAAGGTATAAATCTTAGCCCCAACAACAAAACTCAAAGATAAGATGTTTTTTTTTAATAAATAAGCTAGGTGTTAAAAGTTTAATTAATAATATAATTGTATAATATTTTTGTTGTATTAAGGTTCGTACAGACTGGTGCGATATCGCGGGCGCGACAGGCACCGACAAAGAAAATGTGCTACTAGTGTCGCGACGCGCCCGTGATATCGCACCAGTCTGTACGAGCTTTTATACTGATATATTTAGAACTTTCCTTCTTGCTAGAGACTATAACAATGTGTGCGCATTCGCTTATTTTTTTTTAAATATTGCACAGTGGTTATGAGCGTTTACACCTTACGGCATTTCATACAAACTTTCAAGCCTTTGTTTGTTTAAATGAGTGAACCGATTTTAATGAAACTTCATATACACAAGCAGGATACAAAGGTCTAAAGTTTGTAAAGAAAATGTTCAAAATGTCTTATTTAAAAACAGATAACTGGAAATCTATGTTTCTATAGAAAATTTAAAACTGGTCTAATTTGGCTGTACTTAACACTATTTTTCGAAAATGTTCTTTACTAACTTTTTAGACCTTTGTATCCTGCTTATGCGTTTGAAGTCTCATTAAAATTGGTTCAGTTATTTAAAAAAACAAAGGCTTGAAAGTTTGTATGAAATGCTGTAAGGTGTAAACGCTCTTAAGGCCTCGACTCTCAGTTCTCTAGGTTGTGGGTCCAAATCCAGGCAAGTACCAATGTGACTTTTTCAATTCCTATGAACTTTCTCCGCCTTATTACAAAACAAGATTTATATTTTGACATGGCTTAAACCATGCAGCCAGTTTTTGTAATAAGAACGTAACAGTGATTGAAATACCGTTCTTTATACAAAACTGAAAACTTAGTTCGGTACTAAGTTGTCAGTTTTGTGTTTAGGAACTTTACCATAGACGGAATAAGGTTCGAAGTTCAATAAAGGCTACATGTTTTAAGCCTGGGTCTGAAGATAAACCTTGTTTTGTAATAAGGGGGTTAGAGTTTATCATTACTTACGTTTGGAAATTACTGGCATTGGCGAACGAAAAACGGTGAAGAAACCTGAAGTTTATAGTCAACTAGCTGCGCCCCGCGGTTTCACCCGCGTAAGTCTCGATCTCGTGCGAATATCGGGATAAAAATTAGCCTATATGTTAATCTAGGGTCTCATCTACCTCCATACAAAATTTTATCAAAATTGGTCCAGCCGTTTGAGCGTGAAGAAGTAACAAACACACACACACACTCACAAACTTTCGCCTTTATAATATTAGTGTGATATAAGTTTATAATCGCCAACCTGTCTTGAGCAAGCGTGGTGGTCAATGCTCGTGCCTTCTGTGTATGAGAAGAGGCTTTTGCCCAGCAGTGGGATATTAATAGGCTGGTATTATTATATAATTAATGTTATATAGGTATATAACATTAATAATACAAGGTGGGCCAAAAGAAGGCATCCGATGTTGTTTGGCTCTCTTATTTTTTCTAAATGAAAAACTTCGATTCTGTTTTTTGATTATGTTTATTTGAACCTTTAGAATTTTATTGGTCAAGTCGAGAAGATTATATCGGCCAAATGGGCGCCGTCACAACTGATTGCCATACGGGCTCGTTTTATGGCATTTTTCATCACCTCGGCGAGAGCTTCGGGCGACAGATTCTCGCACTCGTGTCGAATGTTGTTCTTGAGGGCTTCCAGAGTCTCGGGCTTGTTCACGTAAACACGGGACTTCAAAAACCCCACAAAAAAAAGTCTGGAACCCTTAAATCGGGCGATCTTGCGGGCTAGTGCAAATCGCCAAAACGAGAGTTGAGGCGACCCGGGAACGCTGCCTTCAGAATACCGGTTGTGGCTCACGCAGTGTGTGCCGTTGCTCCGTCCTGTTGGAACCACATGTCCCTCAGTCCTAATTCGTCCAATTGCGGCAGAAAAAACTCGGTCAACATGGTCCTATAGCGCGCACTGTCCACTGTTGTCGTTTGGCCAGTGGCATTCTCGAAAAAAAATGGCGCGATGACTCCTCCAGCGTGAACAGCGCACCATACAGTCACTTTGAGCGGGTGTAATGGCTCCTCGTGCATCCCTCGTGGATTTTGGTGACCCAGAAGCGATAGTTTTGCTTGTTCACGTACCCGCTGAGGTGGAAATGAGCCTCATCGCTCATTATGATTTTGGTCGAAAAATCGTCCACTTCTTCCTCGAGATTGAGGATGGCATGGGTGTAGGTTACGCGCGTTTGGCGGTCGGCAGGCACCAGCCGATGCACGGATTGGACTTTGTGCGGGAACATGCGCAAGTCTTTGACCAAAATTCGTCTTAGGGACGTCCGGCGGATGGCTAATTGCGTGGAACGGCGTCTGGTCGATGTTTCCGGCGACAGCTCGACATCCTCGGCAACAGCGGCGATATTCTCGGCACAAAGGGCGCTCCGGGGCTGGCCACTGTTGGTAACGTGTCGTGTGGTCCCATACTCTTCAAGGTTGGTGGCCACACGGCAGTGTTTTTTGCAGTCGGTGTCGGACGGCCGGGGAATCGGCGACGGAATTCGCGCTGCGCCAACACCACAGACGAATTGTTACGCAAAAAAATAGTCACGATTATTCCGCGTTCTTGGGAGTGTATCGCTCCATGGCTTGTTCACTTGTATTCTGCATCTGTCTAGTCCACAAATGTCAAAACAGATTTGACATTGGCGGCCATTTGCAAAAATGAGAGCATCTTCCAATAGGGTGATTTCTTTTGGCCCACCTTGTATAATAATTCTAGCTGAGCTACCAGTCTCATGTAGGTACATCAGACTAAAACTTCCGCTGGAAACCTTGAGGGCCCAGACAAAGTAACATTTGATTAGCGATAACGCTAGTAGAAAAGCCACAAAATGTATGGGGTTGACATAAGCTGAAATGTCAATGAATAGAAATGAGCTAGACAATGTTATCATCATTCGATTCCATGAAACGAGTCGACAGCGTCGCACGATAACTTTCATAGAGATCTAAGTGGCACTTTTTGACAAGCGTTATCGCTAGTTTTCGATTCGTATGAAGGAATTCGAATCGAAAACTGGCGATAGCGCATGTCAAAAAGTAAACTTACGTTAGCGATTGTAGAAATATAATCGCTTCGAAGCGAATGCCATTTGTCTAGGCCCTCTGTTACTGTAGGTATCATTTAGCGTTCTCGGCTTTGGTGTTTTAAAAACACAGATGAATAATTTAAGACCAATTATGTCCAGAAAACTCGATTGGACCCTGAACTAATTGCGTAACACAGTTTGAATCACAATCTGAATGATTTGAAGTATATTGCTAATCCATTGCTTCATATGTTCGAAAAAATTGTCTGCTCAACAACGTAAATGTTGTGGAACTGTCAAAATGAAACGAATTGCTCCTGATAGTGTGTTAAGCAATTACCTACACCACTGTTCACATCACTGCGAATTACAATGAATTCCAGTGTTAGTAATTGTGGCATTAAAGTTGTTCATTATTTGATGAGTATGTAATATTTTTTTCTCAAACATGCTTGGTAATTCGAGTATTCTTTTGACAACCTTCTTCGAGATAAATCGAAAATGCTGTACTGGTCAAATACATGCGAGCAGGCGGCCCACAATGTTAGTATGGAAATCCATATCTGTCGTGTTTAGCGGCCAAATAAATTACTATGAAAACTCATATCCGTCGTGTAATTTAAAAATGGAACGAACTTTTTACTGCCATACATGGCAACCAAGGAGGTAACTTATCTAAGGTTTTGTCTAAATTTCGAACTGGTTTGCAAATAAAGCTGTTCAAAGTAAAAAAGAAACAAATGAACATAATTTGGCGCGTGAAAAATTATCGTTGTTCGTCATTGAATCTGGAATTTATAAAATAATTTACTTAGTTTGAATTTCCGCCCATTATTTGAGAAAAGCACTATACAAGCCTTGGCCGCAACCAGGCATTGGTGGACTCACATTTTCACGTTCGTCCATCAATTCCCCTATTGCATGCAGGCTGCTGCAGTAATGTACTATATCTCAGCACTTTTACAGGACTTGAATATGAGAAGATTCCCACTCCAATGGGCAAACATTTATTGATGCTGGACCAATTTACTTATTCTCAACTCCGTTCAAGCAACATGTATTACTGTTCGAGTAAAATGAAGGGATGTAAAGCCTCGGTCAAACTTGATAAGTATGGAAATATCGAAAAAGTCAAAGGTGTACACTTGCACGAACCGCCACGCTACTTGAAAACGGCTTCTGGAGACTATGTTAAAATGTAAGAGTAATCATAATAATTAAATCGGCGAACAAATGCTATCTTTTAGAAGTCCCTACTAAAAAAAAATGCCAGAAAAATATACGTTGTGACTCAAAAATAATAAACTCACACAAACTGCTGTCAAAGACCGTCTGTGCGAAAACTACAAATCCTATCCTGATATGTATTTTTTTTTGTATTTGAAATAAATTTTATTAGGTGTATAAACAATTGAGTATCATTAGTATTGTATTATTTACTGATATATTTAACCTGTGAGAAGGCGCGCTATGAGCAATTTGCTTTCGCAAAAATTTATTGTAAGTTTTTTTCGTGATGATGTCGTCATAGCGTCTCAAGCGCCTAGGTACCTTACTAACTATTCACCTCCTCTCCTTAGACGCAAATCACGCGTCGCTCAGTACAGCTGCAGTGACCACACAGGGAAGCGCTTGTGGAGGCCATGTACCATAGCGCGGTAACTTGCTTCTTGCGCGCCCTTCCGTGTAAGTAGGGAATTTTTTAGAATAAAAAATAAACATTGCATTGTTCTTGTGTATGACTTTATTAATTTGTATAATATTGTTTTGTTAAGTGATTTGTACCGATTTCTAGAGTTACTGCAGAGCCTAGGCGAAGCGGATTCTGTGCACTATGTCCTAGACGTAAAAATAGACGGTCGAAAAAAGCGTGCACTTCGTGTAAGCAATTACTTTGCACCGAGCACGTCACGTATATGTGTTCAACGTGTTTCGAAAGGCACACTCGTCCTGAATTCATAGAAAAGTGATATTTTAAGTTTTGGTTACGTTTGATTTTTAGTGATTTTTTTCGAATATTTCCAACATTTTTGCACTAAAATTTGTTGATTTTTTGAGGTTGTTTGACGCAAATAGCGTCAGAACTTGCATTTATGTTTTAAATTTTTAATTAAAACTCTTATTTTTTTACTAAATGTTGTTTTATTCATTTAAAATAATGTTTAGCCAATAAATAATGTAGAAAGTGGAGTCGTGTGAGAAATCTCTATTGGAGCCTTTACCCAATGAAGCAAACATGATTAATGGTTGACAGCAAAGTTATGCATTATTTTATGAGTTATTTAATATTTTTATCTCCGCACTTTCACAGGGCTTGAATATGAGTGGATTCCTACCCCAAAGGGCAACCGTATATTGATGCTGAACAAATTTACATATTCGCAGCACTGTTTAAGCAACACCTATTACTGTTCGAGTAGAATGAAGGGATGTAAAGCCTCGGTGAAACTTGATAAATTTGGAAAAGTCGAAAAAGTCAAAAGTGCACACTTGCACGAACCGCCACGCTACTTGAAGATAGCTTCGGGAGAGTATATTAAAATTTAAGAGCACAAACATAATAATAACATCGGCTAAAAACTGCTATCTTTTAATAATTTCTACAAAAAAAGCCAGAAAAATTATAAACTTACAATGAATGTGTTTAAACTACAAATCTTAGCCTAACAACAAAACTCGGAAAATATGTATTTTATAATTAATTTTATTGGGTTTAATAAATAATTGGATATCATTCTTGTTGTATTACTGAGATATTTACAACACCCATCTCCGCCACCGGAAACTACAGCGAGTATTTTTTATAAATGTATGAATTCCACGCACCGTGGGAAGCCAGCTTTACTCTTCGTCCCAAGCGAGACACGATTGTATTGTGTTTGTATTTGCAGCAAATTTAGGCATTATTTTAGGGAAATATTTAATTGATGCTCTTCAAACTTATTGACATTCGAATCCGGTGCCCTACGCTTTTTTATAAATAAATGACCCTCTTTTTAACTTTTAGTAACTAAGCTAGGGCACCCCGACTAAAAGGGGTTAGGTTAGGTTAGTATTGTGATCAGGAGTAGGCAGTGACCTGTCGCTGCCGGCTGTGTCGACTCGATGGTTGGCAGCGAGGAGTTCTGGGACGCGGTGGTATCATTCTGCGAAAAGGTCATGTCGTAGATGGAGGCTGCGGAAAGGGAGCGGGAGATCTCTTCCGCTGATCCAGCCCGCCGCAGGCGTATCGGGCGTCGACAGAGGGCAGATAATGCCCTCTTCCGGTCAAATAGGTCCAGGGGCGGCGGACTCGGGGACGCGCCCCCCCCTATAATACAAGACCCGAGGTGGCGACGCGTAATGTTCTACGCGCGCCCGTTTTTAGGGCCTGCGCACACCACGTTTTTTAAACGCGCCGTCGACGTGCGTTTGTAGCGATACGGACGCAATTCAGACGCAGCCTGTAGACCTTCTGTAGGATAAAAGCGCGCCGTCGACGCACGTTCTTAAAACGCGCGTCAACGGCGCGTTTAATAAATGTGGTGTGCACAGGCCCTTAGACGTCGCGGTTGTGGTCAAACACCTCACCCCCTTCAGACTTGGCCCACAAAGGTGGGCTGGCACCAGCCGGGGATCGCGGATGTCGCACATGATCCCATGATCCCCGGTACAAGCGTGGAAAGGGAACACCGGGGTGGTTTTTAGTCAGTATGAGTCTGACAGACACCTTCGCCCGCCCCTGGGCGGAGGACGTCAATGAGGATTTTACAACATGGGTACAAAAAAGACTGGTGACTAATCGCGACATCCAAGTTGGCCGCAGTTACTTGGCTATTTATCATTTTTTAGACAAGAAAATGGGAATTATTTGAGGCTCACAAAAAGAGGCACATTTATTATATTAGAGTGTCCATTCATATTTTTAAGAAATCAAAATGGGTAATATTTGGAGTTCGATTAAATACGTGCCATTATTATATGAGTAATAGTTTTATGTCTGCACTTTCACAGGGCTTGAATATGAGTGGATTCCTACCCCAAAGGGCAACCGTTTGTTAATGTTGAACAATTTTACGTATTCACAACACAATTCCAGTAACAATTGCTACTGTTCGAGAAGATTAGCTGGATGTAAAGCCTCGGTGAAACTGGATAAGTTTGGAAATGTCGAGAAAGTCAAAGGTGCACACTTGCACGAACCGCCACGCTACGTAAAAACGGCTTCTGGAGAATATATTAAACTTTATTCTTAGACTTACCAATAGAGTCATCGAGAAAATGCGACCTTTGAAGAATTCTTACGTAAAAAATTACACAAAATACACTTCGTGTATTCCACGTCTTTCTACATCGTTCGTTCTCACAATAAAATGCTGTAACTTAAGTAAATAATTTCAGCATGAATGGTGTAACCAATATTTTGTAACAATATTCTGATCTTTTAAAGAGTGAGCGTGGAGTTTCTTGCCCGTTCTTCTCTATAGGTACCTACTAAGCTTTGGTTATCTTTATGGGTAACTAGCTTAATTTTACTAACTGACCGACTACTTGACAATTCAAACGTGACTGTAATTAGTATTTTTTTCGTTTTTTTGAAGTAAATGCTTTGAGTTTGGGTTGGAACTCAAATTAATAATAGTTCGGTTCTAGTGCGTAAACCCTCAATTATAGTAGGTACTACGGCTACTTAGGACCGTAATTTCATGGATTCTGATCGGATGCAGTGCGCAAACGATCGTAGCCCAACAACAAAACCTTTGGTATTTTAAATTAAAATAATTATAAGCTAGGTTTTACTTTCAATAAATAATTTGATGTCATTCTTGTTGTTTTATTTCCTGATTATTGAGAACTATCTAGCTCACCAGACTACTAGTATTTCTGGAGTTGTCGATTCACTCATGAATAAATTAACTTCGAGCGAATCGTCTAAGTACAGTATTAATCATATTATTTAAAAGTGTCGATTCGCCCATTTCGGGCGAGTGCAAATCGACCAATACGCCACGGTTCCGTATTAGTAAAAGTCTAGTATTAGATAGTCCATTCAACCTAGTAATAAGTCGTATATTACTCGCTTCATAAAATTATTCGAACACAACCGAATCGAATGCGTAGAACCTTTCTAATGCATAAGAAGGTTGATCCTTAATAACGAAACCAAATAAAAGTACTTACCTATATGCATACCTAGTGAAAACATACATAATGTGCATGGCAAAAAATGTATTATAAATGCGTAAAATCGCTCCGGAGTTCTTACCCTTGACAGCTTTAGGCCGTGTCCTAACCAAAGTGATTGTCAAGCGAACACGCGAAATGAGTGACATAATATGAACGCAACGATCGCGTGTTCGCGCGACCGATGGCTTTGATGAGGACACGGGGTAAGTCTGGAGCTAAAAATTCTTAACTTCTTGCAACAATAAAACTTTCTAAGTATGTCAAATCCAAATTTTCTCACTTTCACAGGCTTTGAGTATAAGTTCATTCCCACTCAAAAGGGCAAAAATCTACTAATGTTGAACGACTATACATTTTCACAAGACCACTATAGTACCACCTACTACTGTTCGAAGAAAAGCACGGGATGCAGAGCTACCGTCAAGCTGAACAAATCTGGGACTATCAGAGAGGCGAACACCTTGCATACTCATGAACCGCCAAGATATATGCAATTGGCTACCGGAGAGTACGTCAGAGTAGGATAGAATTACAAAAAATATGTATTATACATCATGTAAAAAAAACTCTTTCCGATCCGAATAGGGCACATAAGTACTGCATTCGCATTAACAAAAAGTAAGAAAAAATGTTATTACTACCGAAAATGAAAAACCTTATTGCTATTTAAAATTCACGTTTTTTGTACGAAAATTATGCAAATTTTCAACACAGCTCATAAGTTATGACTTGTAATGCCCCGCTACATGACGACGGCCTCCCGCGCCCCATGTATAACCAGGTAAATTTCCGCATTTTAAAAAAAGGGCGGTGTTTTTTTTTCATAGTTACCACTATAAAGTCTTAGCACGATACCTAACAGCGCCCTCACGGATCGGACAGGGTTTTCGTTACATGTCGTACAGAGATGCTTCGACTAAACGCTGTCGCAGACAGGCGCGACGCGACACTAGTAGTACAATTTTATGAAAACTTATAAAAAGTGTCGCGCTCACGATATCGCGCCAGTCTGTACGAGCCTTAGCCCTGTGGCCTAACCAAAATGACTGTCGCGCGAACACACGATCTTCGCGTTCTTTTTGTTCGTCGAACCCGAACGCGTTGTCGCGACATCAAATCAACCTTCCGGTTTTCCAAACAATTAAGTGACATCCATGCGCGACATTCGCAGATTCGCGCAAGTGATCGCTTTAATTAGGAGGAGGGGTAATTGTATTACGAATCAGTCGTGACCTCAAACTGTAATATAATGTGAATATTTTTTTATGGTAAGAGTTGATGATTCGATTTCAATACGATACATGTAAGCATTCCTTTTCTCAATTATTGAACTATTGGCTGTTTAAACGTAGGTATTTTAACATAGTGCACAATTTATTTATTTTCTAAAATATATACGTCCTGTAGCTCAAATTATGTTCAAGAAATGTTTCATTTTAGATTTTGGTAGTGATATGATGTTTTTTTTTAATTTTAGATAAGTATTTGACAAGCATGCGTAAGTGTTTCTGTAAGACGTGGGGGAGAGTAAAATATCAGCTGAAAGAACGATTGCGTTTGTTTTATCTACGATTCCGGTTTATTGGTCGACTTGCACGAATTTACTCGCCCGCACCGGGTGAATCGACACTTTTAAATAAAATATTTTTTTCTATAGGCGATTCGCACGAAGTTAATTTATTTGTGGGCGAATCAACAACTCCAAAAATACATTTAAGGCAATTATTATTAAGCAAACAAAATATTTTGTTTTATATTTACTCATTAAACATTTGCTGGATAATATATAAACTTGTACAAAACTAATTGGTAAAAGTAGTATCAGTCTAGTGTCCCTTTGTCATAACTTTATTGCATAAAATTCAAAATAATTATGCCAATTGCCTAATGCGTATTTGATGATTCGCCCACGAATAAATTAACTTCGTGCGAATCACCTACAGAAATAAATATTGCTTAAAAGTGTCGATTCGCCTATTTCGGGAGAGTAGATTCCTGCGAATCGACCAATAAGCCACGATTGCGTATTAGTAAAAGCCTAGTATTAGATAGTCCATTTAATCTAGTAATAAGGATAGCAATAATGTAAGAATCTATTATGTTATGGTGATGGGTGGTTTCTATTGACCAATTCTATTTTGATCTACCTCCTATTTCCCTGAAACTTTATTTTTGATATTTATAGTAACTGTTATGGCAACCTCCCCCCCACCGGGGCCCTTTGAGGAGGCCCATGTCCAGCAGTGGACGTCTTTCGGCTGAAATGATGACATAGTAACTGAAGCATTTGTATTTAGGTGACATAGTACAATCGATTTCGTTATGGTGGTATGTACACATTGTACATATGGTACACCCAAACTAATCACTTGGATGATAGACACCAAATTGAATCATTCCACCAATTTGGTCGAACCGTGGATTATTTATTGTATTAATTTTCCTACCTAGTCTGTCCTAAATGTAAATCGAAAAACGTCTAATTATTATTTATTTGTAAAATAAAACATGAAGTATCTCCTTCTGAACTGCAACAATTTTTTTTTACTGAGTGATTTTAAAATAACTCAACAAAACGAAATGAGATGTTTGTAAAACAGTTTTCCAACGTTGAATAAATTATAACTAATAGTTTATTAATTAATTATTTGTCTTACTGTATTTATTTGACAGTTTTTTTAAAATGTCATCATGTACCTACTTTTATGAAAATCCATGAATTAGATAATAAAATGGATATAAAGGATTTTCTCTTTTCTATTATTAAGTAAATTAAGTCAATTGTTTATGCTGGCGTGGTTTTAATTTTGCTTTAACATATAAACACATAAAATCACGCCCGTATACCTTAAAAGGATGGGCAGAGGTGTACGTTTAGTAAGTACATCTCTGCCCAACACCGGTGTTTGTTTGTTTTGGTGTATTTTGCTTAAATTATTCGTATTTTCTTTTACGTTTCAGCTCGTGCAGCAGAATTCATAGAAACTTTGACAGGGGCCAAGCTATTGATGGTCAACGGCTACACATTTTCACGAAAAAACCGATTTAAAAGTTGTTACTATTGCTCAAAAAAAGCAAGCAGCTGTAAAAGTAGGGTTAGATTAAGCAAAGAAGGAAAAATCGTTTATATAACTGAGAAACATAATCATCCACCCCCTGTATACCAGATCGTTGATGGGGGCCGATACTTCAAAGTTTCAAAATAACTTCTTTCATTGCATTCCATTTTTCAAGAAACACTAATCATTTCCTAGTATACAGTATTAGTTTTAGTATATATGCGAAACCCGAAACATGTGTCTAGTATTTTTATGTAAAGAATCTACGTACAAAATTTCAAAACTGTATCATGAAAAATCACAAAGTTATAAGGTTGATCAGTTACCAGGTTGTCCGTACAAAAACATGCTAACAGCGCGCCCGCGGCGCTAGGGTCGTCTTGCGCTCATTGATAATAATTTGGCAGTAGGCAACTTACCGTACGGCGATTGTATTGTAAGTAATTAAATGGTGATAACATTTTCCATCACACTTAAATATTTTTGGGACAAAATATAACATGGTGTAAAAATTTTTGAAATCGGTTCAGTTCCTTATTCTGAACAAACTATATTCAGGTTTCGCATATACTGAAAATAAGGTTCGAAGGGGTCAAAGTAGCCATATTCTTTAAAAGTAACAAGCATCTATTTCCGGCATTAAATTATACGAGGATGTGAACTACTGCCATGAGATCAAAATATCAGTCTATTGTGTACTGGTAGCTGTAACACTGCTTTGCTTAAAAAAAACATTATTGGTATGCCACAATATTTAACAAATTGCCAAATTGTATTAAGGATCAGCCCTTAATAAAATTCAAGAAAATCTTGTCGTCCTTGCGGACAGAGAAATGTTATTACTCTGTTACCGATTTTATAAATGATGAATTGTAATATTTTCTTCACTTTATCTCATTTATTATGTAAATAGTTTTAGACTTAGCTGATCCATGATCTCATTTTGAATTTAAGTACCTAAAGTCAACGCCATGAGACGAGATAAATTTCATACTTTGGGATTTAAAACTTTAACTGAAATTGCGTATGGTTCAGTTTCCATTGCAACTAAAATTATTTTATGACGTTTAGCGATAAATTCTTCATTCATAAATCAACTTAGATATCTTGAGTTTAAAGTTGATAGTTGTATAATTTGCAATTTTATGTATTTATAGCTTCTCATGACGGTTATAGTTTCTAAATTATCTGTAAGTAAACCACTATATTTTTGTATGCCAACAGGTAGAATGTACTGGGAATATATCTGAAACTAACACCGTAATACCTGCATTCTATGCAAATAAAGAAATTATTTTTTATATTTATTTTTATTTTCCCGTTATGAAAGTCATGAGAATTAAGTACCAACATTGTAATGAAAGAAAATATGAAGACAAGTTATTTTACTTCTTTCCCGTTAAGGCTCCCGCAGACAGGCGCAACGCGACTCTAGTAGAATAATTTCTATGAAAACTACATGGAATTTGTTCTACCTGAATCGCGTCGCACCACCGCGTTACGCCTGTCTGCGGAAGCATTTATGAGAGTAAAAAGACTTAACTACATTGTATTATTAAAAAATATGAAAAATTACTTCATCTATGTGTGACCGGCGAGATACGTCAGTATTATATGAATAACAATTTAATTATCTTACAAAAACCTTTTTTTTCTGAGGCTATTACGGAAGAGTGGTAGGTAACTACACTACTCTATACACTTGTAATTAATCATCAAATCATTGGTAAATTTAAATGTGAGATTTACGGAGTGACCTCACTTATCGACGTGGAATCGGCTTGAGCCGATCCCGTATAACCACTCTTGTTTGTCGTATTAAGATTGACGCGGTGTGGAGTCGCGTCGTCCGAACCGAAACGTGCCGAATGCCGTCTTCATCGCCTTAATTGCAAGGACATAAAGCTCTTTTTGACCGGCTCAAGCCGATTCCGCGTCGATACCGGTGTTCACTCCCTTATCGCGATAAGCAGCCTTTAATAAATAAAACATTTTTATTTTCAGTTTGCGTGAAATACAAATTTATAGAAACAAACAAGGGAAACCGGTTGTTGATGGTCAATGGGTACACATTTTGGCAAAACAACAAATCTAAACTAAATTTCTATTGTTCAAAAAAGTCGTATAGTTTTTGTAAAAGTAGCGTCCGCCTTAATGCAGTCGGAGATATAGTTAATTTGAGAGAGGAACACAATCATCAAAGGCCTTTGTTTAAGATACTGATAGACGGGAAATACATGAAAATAAAGGGATAATGTTGCAAGGATTTAGAAACATACTCCGTTATTTATAAACGTTGCTTAAAGTTGTGGCGGCATTCTCATCGCCACATGCGACCTACGCACACACTCACGTCACGCAAAATCCTGCATCGCGTAAGCAGAGTTTACCGCGCGACTGGCATATATACAACGTCCCGACATCAACCGTCGGGCAGTTGCCCACCAGACACGACACCCGGTCGGAGGATCCTCCCTTTTCTATGGAGGATGAGTGAACTTTACACCCTGTTCCTTCATACCTCTATAAAGTTAAGAGACGTTTAAACGTCAAATAAAAAACAGATTTTTAATTATTTATGTTGATGTTCTTTTTATCAATTCATCCCGAGTACAGAACCCTTCATTGTGCGTACAGTGAAGAGTTTGGTACTTGGGATGAATTTATCCAAAGAACAAACTTAACATTGTAGTTGAAAAACATGTTCTTCCATACATTCTAATTGCAAATGTAAGTTTGTACGCACACTATTGAGAGATTTACCATGTTAATTTATGAACATAGACTTCTTATAGGTTTTCCTGTAATCTATAAAGTACAGAACTATTTATTGTATTTTTTTTTTTAATGTTGGCTCAGTTGTTTCGGAGATATGGTCAATTCATAAATTTTCTTAAATAACTTAAAAAATATTTATTTTATGTTACACGTCCGTGTTTGGGCCACGACTACCAAACTTCAACTTAATCGGTCCATTCGATTCGGAACAAATTGGCTGTGACAGCCGATGATCACACAAGTGATCCTGTAAGGGTTCCGTTTTTTTAATTCGGACGTACGGAACCTTAAAAATGTATGGTTAATCAAACGCTAATCATAACTGAACTTTGTTTAAGCATCGTTTATAAATATGGGGAATAAAGATAAGTTAAGCCAGGGATATATTGACGGGAGTATTCCGATCCCAATTCAAACACTTAAAGAAAATGGAACTTTAATATACCTTTGTGGCCTAATTATCCAATAAAATATTATATACCTACATTGTGGGTACTTGCTTTTGCATGTTCTAAGTTAAATTTTAAATATAAAGGAAAGGTTGATCGTATGTTCCTGCCTAACAAAGATCATTAGGCTGGTGCAGCCGCCCGCGCAGGTGTGCAAGAGTGATCCATCAACAATAAGAAAGAAAAGAAAGAAGAAAGAAAAATAATTTTAATTGTCACAGAAAAAACGTGCGTACGAAAACATAATATGTAATAAACTCGAAGGTTACACAAAACAGATCTAAGTACTATCACAAACAACAACAACAAACAACAGTCATGACGTGCAGCTTCCGACTATTTGTCGGAAGCTGCACGTCATGACTGTGACAAGAAGGCTTGCACTCAGCATGATGCTATGGGGGACCCACAACACAGCGCTGATTAAAGAAAATGTTCTTTACTAACTTTTTAGACCTTTATATCCTGCTTATGCGTATGAAGTTTCATTAAAATCGTTTCAGTCATTTCGAAAAACAAGGGCTTGAAAGTTTGTATGAAATGCCGTAAGGTGTAAACGCTCTTAAGTTATCACAAAGCACGGAGACAGCTCAGCGGCCGCTGCTAGAGCCGTTGCTGTCAACACTTTCCATACAAACCAAGCGTGTCAGTGGGCTCACCGTTTACTCTTACAAATTGACAACGCATGTGACAGCCGAATTTGCGCTCAACGCTTGCGCAGGCAGGAATATGATTGGTTCTGACGTCTCTGGTTGCAGCCTGATTACGTGCTTTGTGACTGTTGTAAATTAAGTATTTTGTTTAACGGTGTGTGTATTAATAATAATCTTTATTGAAGTGAAAACTTCTTTAAGGCTCCTACAGACTAGTGCAAAACCGCGGGCGCGACGCGACCCTAGTAGCACAATTTCTTTGTCCTTGAGCCTGTCGCGCCCGCGATATATCGCAAGTCTGTACGAGCCTTTAGGCGCGTTAAGCAATTTTTGGTAGGGTTAAAATGTATGGGTTCGTGCCAGTGACATGCCCGCGCCGACATACTGTAGAAAGAAAAAGAAAGAAAGGAAGAAAATTTGTTCATTTTGCACAAACAAAACGCACATTACAATGAAATAAGTAACATAAATTGCACATAAACATAGTAGCCAAAAGCCTCATATTCAACAATAAAAAGTTTGACAATCTTGTCCATTGCTAGATGTCAGGGCCAGGGACCAAATGATAAATGATAAATGATTTTATTTCTGTAAGTAGGTTTGTACAAACACTTTTACACGTCAATCATATTTTAAAAACTAGATGAGGTCGACGTTTCCTATCTGACTACTCTGAGAAGAAAGGCCGAAACAAACTCAGAGGTCATAGTCTCTTTTAAAGTCCAGACATAATCTTGGTCAGATCATGTGAAGACCATGTAGATTGGTGTCTGAAATGGTCTTTTGAGGAAAGAACCACACAGGTTGAGTGGACCTGACCAGTCAGTGCACGCATTTGTCAGTAATCGTGCAGCTCTACTCAGAATATAAGGAGCTCAACGATGCGACTATCAATACCAAAGATAGGCCATTTGGGTAGGCCACTTATATGACTCAAACTGCCAGACCATGATTAACACTAACTGAGAATAAAAGAAAGGGAAAAAAAAATATTATGCAATAACCCACATAGTCTTCACATTCACAATAATTAAAATAATATAATACTTTACAAGTAAATATTCCTGTCATTGTGTATAAAATAATAATTAAATGTCACTGTTTATAAAATAATAAAGTTAGCAAAAACAAAAAAAAAAAAACAATAAAAATAAACTACCTCAATATGTACAAAAATTGGAGCAGCTCAATCCCAAGCCTTTTTGTCCTCAATATAATCTTTAACAGTATAAAAGGCTTTCTGGCACAACTTACGTTTAATGAATGATTTGAATTTATTAAGGCTTAGATCAAGGCAAAGACAATGTATTTGTAAGTGAAGTTAAATTGACCATGTGGAAAGTTTTATTTGTAAATACTGTGAATTGTTGAAATTGTGTTTTAGATAATCATTATTTTATTGAACTGAAAACTTCTAACTAAGTTTTCAGTTCTGTCGGCAGTCCCCATGACTGCCTGTGTTTTTTTTCTAAATTATTTGTGTAAAGGCTCGTACAGATTGGAGCAATATCGCAGGCATTGCGACTTTTATAGCGCCTGTCTATACGAGCCTTAATACTTTAAGCACAAAAATGTACAGAGGTGGTCTTGCTATAGGCATTTTCTATCAGTCAACCTTTGGGTGATGCAGAGACAAACACAGGTAGGTGTACCTATACTCCATTTGAAATAAGATTAGACATTTAAATAAACCTTTTTTACAGTCCGTTCAACCGATTTTGACTTCTATTGCGTTGGTGGCATGACAAATGGCAGCTGTAATAAACAGTGGGTATTGTAACCACGTTTTTGCTTTTAATGCCATCCTTATGCCTACGGGATAGAAGTCAAAATCGATTGAATGGACTGTAAACAAGTTTATTTATAATGTCTAATCATATTTCAAACGGAGTATACGCGTAGTTAATTAAATTAATTTATTGTTTTAAATTCTACTTGAATCTGCCTAGTGTTGAGACGCTCCTCTCAAATTATATTTATTATTATGTTATATTTATTATAAAATAAAACATGTATTTTTTCTACTATAATATTGTTTACCGGGTCGTATTGGTGCCGTGTGGCGCCGGACGTAAAGAATAGTACCATCCTATTTCTTCCCGTGGGTGTCGTAAAAGGCGACGAACTTACTAGAGAATGGGCAGCAGCGTTCTCTATGAATTTTAACACCATACTGCGATCGCCAACCCGCCTGCCAAGCGTGACGATTATAACAAACCCTCCCTTTGGGGGAGGCCTATTGTCCAGCAGTGGACATCTTTCGGTTGAAATGATGAATATTGTTTAAAGTGTATAATTAGAAATCGTTACTAAAATAAATGTTATAAAGTTATAATTTTGTTGCAAGTACTTACTTAAAACCTTTTTTTTTTTTTTTTGGTGTGAAATTATCAAATATCCCACTGGGGAGGAGGGGGCGGAGCGGGAGAGCGTGTCAGACTTTTACTGACAAAAACCCACCCGTATTCCTTCCGTTGCCTGTGTGCCAGGGCCACGATATCCCGTTAGGCGCGTGTGGAACACAATGCGCCGTCGACCCGGGCCTGGTCCTTATCGGAAGGCGGGCTACCCATCGCTCACCGTCCGCAAGCCCAAAAAGTTGGGTTTCAAGCAACATGTCAAGCGATTTTGAACCATATATATACGGTGCACTTATTACTGTCACATTGACTTTTCTTGCGCCACAACTGTCCTGAAAATAGTATATGTCTAGAACTGGAAATTTTATTAAAAGTTTAAACAGGTTTTCGGCAAAGAACCTACCTACCAATTCGTGAATAATATTGCGCCAATTTTGTTTTAGAAGCAAAAAAAAAACGAAACGTGCCTATGACATCAGCAGAACGTGTAAGAAAACACAGAGATAGGTTAAAACTGGATCCAGAAAAATTCATCTTATTTAAAAAAAAACACTCAGACTACGTAAAGTCAAAAAGAAAAAAAATTAAAGAACTTACAGAAGAAGAAAAAGAAAAACAGCGAAAAATATGGCGAAATCAGAAACGTAATAAAAAAAAAAGATGAAAGAGAGAGATAAAGATCATCAACATCATTCTCCTGCCCTAAAGGCAAGTACAGACTCGCGCAAAATCGCGGGTGCAACAGGCAGCGACAAAGAAATTGTGCTAGTAGTGTCGTGTCGCGCCTGCGATATCGCACTAGTCTTTACGAACCCTTATACCCTTTAAATAAATAAATACCATTTATTATTTATTAAATTATTTATGGTCGGTGCAACATGTATTTTTCATCCATACGTATCTATTAGTCGTCATCTCGCTAATCACCCCCCTTTCTACCCCTTTCATCTTTCACACAGTCCATCCATCGTTTCTTTGGTCTTCCCCTACTCTTAAAGCCATAAAAAGATAACCATTGAAAAAAATTACGGATTATCACATATTCACTATCATCACTACATAGTATAAACAAAGTAGCTTCCCGCTTCCTGTCTGTCCCTATGTATGCTTAGATCGTTAGAACTACGCAACGGATTTTGATGCGGTTTTTTTAATAGATAGAGTGATTCAAGAGGAATGCCAGCAGCAGATAGTTAAGTAATAAGTATTCTCGACCTCGTAATAGCTTAACCACTTTTGGCAACAATTCCCAGTAAATAAACTTCTACATATTGTTGCAAGAGTGAGCAGGTATCTTCTGGGTTTGCTCGTTCCATCGTAGCCAGGCGAGATCGAGGTCAGGCCCATTTCGAAAAAATCATTATATAGTTATAGTAGTTTTAGTAGTCAAAAACATCAAACTATGCCGCTAATTCCTAGGTAGTTTGATACGGAGCGGGTTCCACCATCGCATTAAGTTCATGGTTATTTACCTTAGTGCCTGGTCTTACTGAGGGTTCATTCTTCAAGTCGAAGTTTCCACTACGAAAGCGATTAAACCAAAAACGCACGGTGCGTTCATTAGCCGTATCCTCTCCAAATTGCATTGATATTGCGAGCTCTATATGCTGCCTTAGTTCCACGTCGGAACTCGTATTCAAATATTACTCTAATATTCAATCTTTACTTTAAAGTGGGTGATAGACGTACGAACTTAAAGTATGCGGTTTTTGAGTTCGCAAACTTACTCGGCTCGACGTTGGTGACACACGTGAAGCTTGCTCACACTGTATCGCGATGTCGTCGACAGAGAAAGCTTTGTGTTATTTAGGAATTATATCATATCACTTTTTAAAAACCAGTAAAAGAAGACGAAGTCGGCGAGTGTGGGTGAAGCTCTAGCTTACAACAAGAGAGCAAATCAAATCACTCATTTTTTTAAGCAAAATAACCAAAAATTACATAAATGAAGCATAAAATGTTAAATATCACAACTCACAAGCGGTGCGCACCCACAGAATATCAAAACAAAATGGCGGCTCGCAACTCGCGGCAATGACAGACTTACGAGCCAAGGCGGGCTACGAGCATAATTTCATACATGTTGGATCGCCAACGAAATTACTCGGCGGCGGCGGTTTGAAAGTACGCGTACTTAGGGTGACACACGAGCGAAAAAGGTCGCCGAGCCACAAGTACGCGTACTTGCTCGCACGTCTATCACCCCCACTTATAAGCTGAATGAAAAAACAATTGAAAGTCAAACAATCGAATGTTGTAACGTGTTTAAAATTAAGAATGTGAGTGATAGTTATCGTGTGAACAAACCTTTCACTCTGGAATCTCACACCATGCAGGTTTAATTTTAATTCAAAGTGGCGGAAAACTGGCGCTTAACGGCGATTTCATATTTAAACCCCTATTATAAGTCTGAAATCGCCAACCCGTCTTGAACAAGCTTGGTGATCAATGCTCGTGGCTTCTCTTTATGAGAAGAGTCTTTGCCCAGCAGTGGGACAGTAATAGGCTGATATTATTTATATTATAGTTTTAGAAGGGTCAAAAGGGTGTTGACTGAATCAGTAATGTTACTCCGAAATGCTACTGTTTGTAGAAATGTTCAGCCAGCTCTGGTATTAAAAAAAAAAATTATAACTTAAATAATAAATGTTCCTCAACTTTTTATATTAAACATAAAATGTTAATACATTGCTTTTCGTTAATAATGTAATAAACAAACATTTAGTTTTTGTGACTTTCTTTACTTCTTACCCGACTGGCGTGAAGAGCAAAAGGGTGGTTAAGTTTTTAGGTAATTTAGACATTTAGGTCTTGAACTAGGTTCTTCTTAATTCTTACTAGGTTCTTCTTACTTCATCATTTTCTACGAAAAACTTTAAATCCTTTTAAACTTTAAAAATTTGTCAACAAACAAAAGCCCGTTTTTGACATTAAGTGGGTAGTAGTAGCATCTTCTTTTGATAAAACATAATCAAATACAAGATCTGTAATTTTAATACACAAATTAAATAAAAAACTAATTTTAGATGACATGGAGCCAAGATCCAGCTTATGTGAAGCAAAGGACAAACAGACTACATCCTGTGAAGTTAAAGAAAATACTGCACATTGCGAAGTAAGAGAAAATGATGCACATTTAAAAGACCATCATCCCACAAGGATGAATAAACATTTGGCTAGAATAATTCCGAATAAATCTGGACGTATTCAAAGTAGATCGTGCCAAGTTTGCGATCAATTAAGTAAAAAAGCAGCAAGCACTATCTTTACATGTTTCGAATGCCCTGGTTCACCCGCTATATGCCTTATTTGTTTTCTTAAACGACACTGATTTTAAAATAGGTACAAACAAAACTTCTGTAACATATACAGGGTTACCTGAAATCGCGAAAAAAAAATCGGCTCTTCCCTACATTTTTACGAATTATTCGAACATAAATGTAGGGAACAGCTGGGTTTTTTTTCGCGATTTCAGTTTTGGTCCCATAGTAAAAGTTGTTCATAATGATGAGTACAATGACCCCTTAAGAGGTTATTGACGATTTAAAAATAAGCCTGTATAAAAATATTTCCTCTGGTAAGCAAAAACAGAAAAGACTAAAATAAATCATACAAAATTACATCATGCCTTTCATTTTTTGAATACTGCTGAAGCTGAAACACATACTTAGTCCTTGTCCACGGGTACCTACAGGGCATCTTCGGGTAATAAAATATGGAAAAAAGGTGCATTATCAAAATTAAGCTAGATTGTAGTAAAAAGGCGGAAAAGTCTTTTAACATGAAAAAAATCCTTAAGAGCGCAGCACAAATTAATATGTTACTTACTTTCAGATGTTACAAACTACAAGTTTATACAGACGATTCGCGGGAAAACCTTGTTGATGGTCAACGGATACACGTACACAGAAAACAATCGAGCCAAGAACACTTACTACTGTTCCAGAAAGTATAAAAGCTGCAAGTCCAGCGTAAAATTAGATGACAACGGCAGGATGACAAGTGTGAGAATGGAACACAATCACTCTCCGCCGATCTACCGGTCAACCCACAATGGACTCTATGTCAAATTCAGCACTGATCAGAATCCTTCGTTGTATAGTTATAGTCGAACACCTTACCGCTTTTGAAAACAGCTTCAAGACGTAATATAGTCATGTGCACAGGTCCTTAGTGTGGTAAACGAAATTTATGGTCGACTATACCAAACTGGCCTTGCGATAGTTTTTATTTTTAATTATACTAGTGAATTCCTGAAAATTTTGTAAAATTAAAAAAAAAACAAAACTATATTTGTAACTTCAGTTATCTTTGTTTTAAAGTCAAAATAATAGCATGTGCCTATCCTATGCAAGGTCTTAGAATATAAAATGGGTATACTACATTTTCTTGGTAGCGCTTAAATATAAATAATTATAAAATGTAACCTGTAATAATTTATACCTTTTAAGCTTTGGTTTCCTAGTAAAGCGGTTCCGTCATAATTATTATAATGGCCATCATGAAAGTTCTGTCATTTTCTTTCCATTAGTATTTGACATTAAGGTGCAAAAAACGCTCTGTATGGCTTATTGGTCGATTCACACGAAACGAGCGAATCGATCCTTTTAAATAATATTAGGCGAATCGACAGCTACAGAAATACGTATTAGGCAATTGGCACACAAAATATTTTATTTTATATGTATCTACTCATAAACATTTTTTGTTGATTAAAATACTACTAACTTGTAGTTTGTTCTAGTGTACTTTTTTTGCATAAAATACAAAATGTGCCAATTGCCTAACACCTACATATTTCTGGAGTGGCGATTCGCCCACAAATAAATTAACATCGTACGAATCGCCTACGTAAAAAATCATGTATTAATTAAAAATGTCGATTCACCACATGAAACAGGTGAATCGAAATTTTTAGTTCGTGCGAATCGATCAATAAGCCATACAGAGCGTTTTTTGACACCTTAATGTCAAATACTGGTGAAAATGACAGAATTTTCATGATGACCGTTATAATAATGTAAATTTGTGCGAATCAAACAATAAGCCCTCTGTATTTGGAGAGCCGTTATTGTGTGACGGAACACCGCTTAGGAAACCATAGCTTTACCTTCTATCGTTTTAATAAATGGAACCTAAAACAAAAATATCGAACATAATATTAAGTAAGAGTAACTTTTATTTAAGCATCCATAATTAGATTAATTTTTCACATTTTTTTTAATAATTATAATTAATAATTTGTACTCTCGTTAAGTAATTATTGTGATTTACTGTTATTTAGAAGAATATTAATGGCAATTATTATTATAGGTAAATTACTAAAATATTTAAGGTATCTATTGATATTTAACTATACAGATGCAAGAAAATTATTATGAACGCATGCATTAAAGTACATATGTTTTTTAAATTAAGAAAATATACTTTGGTACAATACTTGCTCACAACTGGTGTTTTGTGATACAATGTTTTTTTCATTAGTACCAACGATACACTTATTGCTGGAATGTTCTATTTTCACTTGGAAAATATTTTTTGTGAACCGTAAATGTGTTTTTCTGAAAAATAAATTTATTTATTATTATTTAATCAAATATGGGATAAGTTCATTGTTGTGTGAGGTGGTACGGGGACTAATAGTTTACATAGTTTTCTTCACGAATCAACTGATCGATTGACCGTGCACTCGCATAGGCCATGAACAACTAGGTACACATGTAACTGGCACAAAAGTATGCAAGTAACTTTACACTGTGACATACATCAATCAATCAATTTATTTATTTATCAAGTAACCAAGACTCATTTGTTAGGTAGTAAAAAACTTATCCTACGTTAGTAATTAAGGTAATTTTATCACATCTTAAACTAAGTATACTATAGACAGCGGCAGGAGTCATAGGAGTCACAGACAGTCCGTTGTGCAAGGCCTGCATGGAGGATGACGAGACAGCAGCGCATCTGCTACTATACTGCCCAGTGGTCGCCACATACAGGGCAAAGTACTTCGGTAACCCAGGTACCCTCTGTGAGATTGTCAGTAACATCAAGGCGAGCTGGCGTTCCTTGAGGAGCTGGGGTGGATCGAATAATCGATTTTCCCACCCGTACGCATATTGACGTGGAGTTGCGGACACCAGCCCGTATTACCTATTATAGACAGCGGCAGTACTGTACGACGCTTCGCTGCAGTCCAGCCTACTCGAAAATAGAGACAGGATACTGTTGTTGCTGCCCCACACCACACGCACCAGGGACGCACAGCGCTTACGCATTGTGGCAAAGAAACAATCCACATGTGCGCGTGCGAACATCCCTGATGCGCTGCAGTAGCGGGGCAGCCTCAACAGCACCCTGAACGCGTTGTTGTATTGCACGCGGAGGGCATTTTACGACTTTTGAGTATATCTAGGCCACACGCTACTCATGTAAAACGTAGTGCAGTACGCTCTGAAAAGAGTAATTTTAACGCTTACTGAACAACGAGCAAACCTGCGAGCCAGCATGTTTGCTCTAACCGACAAGGCCCTCCGCGCCCGTTCAACGTCGTCATCGTCCCTGAGATCATGACAACACATACCCGTGACATACCCGTTGGTAAAATTAAAGTTTTGTATCTAAATTCTTTATTATTGTTTAAAAAAAAACTTTTTTAAAGATTTTTTTTGAGATATTACCTTTTAAGTTTCACTGGTGTTCAAATAGTTCCTTAATAATTATGTAGTACTTATTTAAGAAGTGGATAACGTCGTGAATTTGTGAGCTACACATATATATTCTCGTTTATTATTTTATTATTAGTGTAACTGTTTGTTTTCTCGAATACAATAAATAAATAAATACCCATGTTATGTATCCAGTCAGAAGTATTTATAGCACACTGACATGCAACCTACTTGCATACTTTTGTGCAAGTTACTGGCATGTGTTACTGACTACTGACTTTAAAGGCAAAGCTCGTGTCTCGTTGCGAGAAGCCCAATATATCGTTTTTGGTAGTTATATTATTATTGTACAGGTTGGTTAAACAAGGGACATACAGCGTGTATCACAAATGTGTGGTAATATTTTAAGCTGTGGACATCGTTATCGCGTAAAAATTATCAGATAACTCATACATTTGGTAGAAGATATGGAAGTTTTGTATGGGACATGTCATTATTTTTAGGCTTAATAGACTGTAGATCTGTAGACCATTTTCTATTTTGTTAAGTACCTAGTACTTTTGACGGGCCTACGCTGTTCTCTCATACCATTAACACTGTAATTTGAAAACATTGTAAAAGCCAATTTTTTTTAAAAGAGTACCTAACCATGGAGTTTCTTGCCTGCAAGAGCAGGCAAGAAACTCCATGGTTATAATAGGTACTCAGAAGCTAGGTGCCCATGTAGGTTTGTGTGAAATAAAAATATTTTTGATTTGATTGATTTGATTTTCGCGATTACCATGTTGGTCCCATGGAGAAAGTTGTTCAATTTGATGGTCTGTACCGCATCCTTAAATATGATCACACATTTTTGATACACGGTGTATATTATAATTCTGTGTTCGACAGGCGATCCAAATTATGTGAAAAAAATAGGACCTTAGGTAATGTTTGACCTAGACCTTTTTGTTGAGTTAATAATAAATATTACTCAACAAAAATGTAAGCATCATGCGGCCGTTAATATGGCAAATTTAATTTTATAAAGAGCTCGTGGCTAAGTAATCCACAGCCGCACGGGTCGATCCATCAGATTAAGTTACGCTTGCTGGGGTTGTTCCGTGGATGGGTGACCATCTTTACATACCGAGAATCCTCTGTGCTTCGGAAACCACGTTAAGCCGTTGGTCCCGGCTCTCATTCGCGGATTTTTGACAGTCGTTACGGGTCGTCAGAAGCCCGATCTGACAACCAGTCTTACCAATTACTGGGTATCGTATTACTGGGTTGTGGAGGTCAGACCACTCGTAAAATACTGGTCGCTCCACGTAAAATACTGGTATTCAGTTGGACTGGAAGCAGAAAAAGGCTAGGCAGTCAGACTGTCACTCGGGTGTTACCGACAGAAACGATGGTTTACAAAAGATTTCCTGAATTTATAAACGGCCGCTTATAGCACGCGTCAAACTCTATGGCAGCCCTGAAGTTGCGCAGTACCCCACCCCTCACCCCGCTGACACATGAATTTGACACTGCACAGCGAATCAGGGATTGAAAAGGTTCCTAAACTACCGATATAATACCGGTATTTAGTGATTCCGTTACTAGAATCCGAACCGGAACAAGAACCTAAATTTTAACCTTTAAGAACCATTATTTCACCGGTTCTTCTTCAATTTGGGTCTGAACGAGTTCATACTATGCAGCTCAACGCAGCACGATAGCTCTGTTGGCAAATTTGTATTTAATTGTCAATATGTTTTTTGGGCATGTCCTACCAAGTTCCTAAGGTATTTCTGTAACATTTGATGCTTTTCTTTTAAAAGCTTTTTTTCGATTTGTAAAAGACTTTATTAGGTTTACCACACCATGGCCATAATATTTCATCTCACTCTCTTTAAAAAAAGATAATTGTAGTGGAGTAGGATATCTCCAAAAGAATCAATTTTTATTTTAATACGATTTTAGTAACACACATTTAACATAATAACAACCTAATAACCGGTATATTGGAACCATTATTTGGAACCGGTACTTTGGAACCAGAACCAAACCGGAATTTGAACCGGAACCGTACCGAAAAGAAGAACCTTTTTAAGAACCGAAATGAGGAACCGGAACCCAAATTCGTACCGGTTTTCAATCCCTGCAGCGAATAGCTTTATGTTTCGAGAAATCTAACCCTTACCGCCTTATTACAAAACAAGATTTATATTTTGACATGGCTTAAACCATGGAGCCAGTTTTTGTAATAAGAACGTAACTGTGATTGAAATACCGTTCTTTATACAAACCTGAAAACTTAGTTCGGTACTAAGTTGTCAGTTTTGTGTTTAGGAACTTTACCATAGTCGGAATAAAGTTCGAAATTCAATAATGGCTCCATGTTTTAAACCTGGGTCTGAAGATAAACCTTGTTTTGTAATAAGGGGGATAAAGTTTGCATCGGGCAGTACCTACTGATACCCAGTGCGAATGCTGTTCTCCTGACTAAACCATATGTTGGAGTGTCCAAGGTGTCCAACCTGCACCTTTGAGGACCTAAAAAGCTCTACTGATGCCGCGATTGCGTGGCGACTCGAAAAGAAGAAGACCTACTGTAGGTACTTACTTCGTCTTTTAGTAGATTATGTCAATTGTTTAACCAGTCATATACAGGGTTATGTTTAAAATGTCAAAAACCTCTTAAGGGGTCATTGTACTCATCATTATGAACACTACTACTAACAACTATGAGACGAAACCTGAAATCGCGAAAAAAAAATCAGCTGTTCCCTACATTTTAACGAATTATTCGAACATAAATGTAGGGACCAGCTGGTTTTTTTTTCGCGATTTCAGTTTTGGTTCCATAGTAAAAATAACCCTGTATACTGTATATTCATGATGTTTAATTATGTAGCTAAAAGCATTTTATAATGAATATAATGTTAGTTAAAATATATTGGATATTAATATTTAATTGTTTTTTTTTTGCGATTATCATCGCCAGCCTGCCTGACAAAGATTATGTCTGGACTTTAAAGGAGACTGTACAAAGATTATGTCTGGACTATAAAGGACACTGGACAAAGATTATGTCTGGACTTTAAAGGAGATGTCTAAGTTTTTTTCAGTCTTTCTTAGAGTAGTAAATAGGATGTTTCCTATCTAACTACTCAAAGAAAGACCGCAAAAAACTTAAATCTAATTAAAGCATAAGTTATAAAAACACCTAAAACATAAGTTTTGGGTATTTTTTGAACCAATTTACAGAAATCATCATTCTCCTCACCTTATCCCAATTAATTTGGGGTCTGCGCAACATGTCCCTTTCGTCCATACTTCTCTATTACAGAAATAAATGTAATTTTTAGTGTAGACTAGTCCACACAGGCCTTTTCAAACGCACGCCATTTAACCCGATTCTCAGCTCCTCTCATCCAACTGCTACCAGAACCAGACACCCGATACATTGTATAGATTCAAGTTTTATATGCGAACCGACAGCTGTGCTGCTGGGGAGTTTGTTGCGCCACTTCTTGCCAGCTAAAGCACTAGGAAGTGGTGTAGGGTGGGCGTTTTTAGGGGACTGTCTCATGTAATTTTTTGACGTTCGAATAGTGCTGATTCTCAGCCTAGTTTGAATAAATGACTTTTGATTTTGTAGAATAAATGCTAGTCCCAATCTTAAACTGGGATACATACATATTATACTGAGCAGCTATTTATATTTAGACTTTTACAGAATCTAAATTGATATCAACAAAACGGTGACACGCAAATATGGTTTGGTATGCTTGTGTTTAAAAAATATACTTATTCCAAAAGAATAATATTAGAAATAATGTCTGATCGCAAACACTTTTGGTTCAAGCAAATATTTTATAAATATGGGAAGATATGATGTAATCAAAGGTACCGTTCGTCAACGTAAATTTATGTGTGTTCCTATTACATGTAATAATTTTGCTCAATTGATCTACAACAAGAAACCAAGTATACGAACTTATATTTGTGGCTAAGCTCAAGGACACGTGTTGCAATTTAATCTAATATAATTTACTCTTCCAGATACATACAAAATGATCCCAACGAACAGGGGCAAGCATTTACTGATGTATCGTGGATTCACCTTCTCACAGCAGCATCGGACCTTAAACTACTACTGTTCCAAGAAAGATGCTGGTTGCAAAGCTCGAATCAAACTGGACAAGAGTGGGAATATACTGCCATCTTCGATTCCCATACACGGCCATCAACCACCAAAGTACATGATCTTGTCAAAAGGAGAATATGTTAAATTGTCATGTTAAATTGTCTTAGGTGTATTTTTAACCCCCGACGAAAAAGGAGGGGTGTTATAAGTTTGACCGCTATGTGTGTGTGTGTGAGTGTGTCTGTCTGTGGCACCGTAGCTCTTAAACGGATGAACCGATGTGTATTTTTTATTTTTCTGGCTTTTCTTGTTTGGTTAACAAACAAACAAGAAAAGCCAGAAAATTGTTTAGTTTATTATTATAATCATTGATTTATGTTAACGGTACATTAACATAAATCACGAGTTTTCGCATACTTAAATCAAATGTTAAGTTAGGTAAAGCTAGGTTTTCCTAGAAGAGCGGTGGCCGCCACATAGCGTCCGCAATGTACAGGCGAATGACGTCACTGGAACGTTATTTATGAAAGTTGTGTTTTCCTAGCGAACGTTTTTTTGACACCGTAAAGTTAAAACCCGCTGTCATCATTTTCATGACAGCCGTCACTTCGGCCATTTTATGGCGGCCACCGCTTTTTAGGAAACCATATCTTTTGTCCTTGCAGAAAAAATATCCTGCACGAATTACACTAAAATCTGCTTCAACTAACAATTAAGTAAAACACATGAACCCAATCAGAATCCAATTACGCCATTTTGTTTACCAAACAAGTCAAGAAAAATATACGGGTGAAATGCAGAAAACTTGTAACTTTTGAATTTGTTTGTGTCCTATGGTTTTAAAATGCATTGAGTTAATAGCATGTTTAAATAATGCGCAACAAATATTTATTTTGAATATTATACCTTATAACCAACATCGTAAACATTTATTTATAATTTCGTAATATAGCAAAAAAAATCCTAATAGGTTTTGAAAAATGGGTTAAAATAATTTCCATACATTTTATTAGTGTTCTTTTCATTTCGTTACACATTACATTATTCATTATTTTTTTTCTGATGAACTTAACTTTAATTTTTATTTTAACAGTTCCTTCATATCAATAAATATTATATTATTGATGTGGTTCTCATAATACACCTTTTTTATTATATTTATTTACTCCAAATGTATTGTCTCTAAAAATAAATGTTTCGTTACACAGGATTCGTTATGGGATTTTAAAGACGTACGTTAAGTTTTAGAACGAATCCGTATTTTTATTTAAATTGGCCTCATTACCTTCGAATGTTCTTTGACACATGTCAAACTGCAGTCATTTTGTTACGGCGGAGAAAGTGTGTGTTTCGGTGAGTATTCAATTTGCTTGTATATTTTATCAAGGCGATTAACGGTAATAAATCAATATGTTTTATTTATGCTTTAAAACTATGTTTTCTGTAAAGGAAACTATTCACATGTTTCCAAAGATATTGTAATCCGCTGTAATATTAGTTGTTTTTCAAAACCTATGAGATATAAACATTTTTAGGTTAGAAATTCTCATATGTTCTTATTAATTTCGTTATTATTTCGTTACGTAACGAAACTGAGAATATGTAAAGCTGCGTTTACATACAATTAATACTGAATCAATCTATTTCTAAAATAAAAAATATATTGCAGAGGTGGCGCCACTATCAAATGCAGAACGGCAAAGAAAGTACCGTGAGCGTCTAAAAGGAAACCCAATAAAATATGAAGAATTAAGAAAAAAAAATCTCGAAAGAGTTAAAGCCCGAACAAGAAAAATAAAAGATTTAAGTGATAAAAGAAAACAAGAAATGAGAAAAAAATGGAGAGAATATTCGGCTACATATTATAAAAAAAAGATGACCGGTTGATACAAATGACAGAGAAGAAGAAACGAGCCATCCTGATCCGTACGTACTGTATGTAGGTCTGCTGTAGCGTTTAAGGCCTAATAATTGTAACGATAGTTTAAAATGTAAGTGTTTTTTTTAAGAAGTCCATTCAGTATGTCCAGCTCTCTGATAATGTAATTCAGGACCCGTATATTAACTTTTTTGTTTTGACCTTCACAATCCAGCTACTGGGTAACACGAGATCCCTTGGTAAGACTGGTAGTCAGAATTTTGGGCTTCTGACTACCCGCAACGACAAAGATCTACGAATGACAGCCGGCTATCTAAAGCTATCTAAAGAACATCAGTAAACTCAACATTTTATGTAGATCGACACGACAGTTCAAGTATAGTTTTTAACCGACTTCTTTCGTATTAATTTACGCAGTCAAGATTAACTACTTAGTAATAATAATTATAGATACGAAATTTAAGAACCTTTTTTGAAGTATTATGTTGGGGAAAAAGTCTTTTCGCATTATAGTATGTATGAACTTGTAATAAAAATCTCTTTGGCTATACTATTTGTATCTGGCTGGTTTTGGTATCATTGAAAGTTTAAATTTTAAAGAACATAATTCCAAATTCAAATTAGGAAAATGTGTGATTTTGAGTGCATCTAATGAAGAAATTCGATACATTTTAAAATTTTACTACAAAAAAGGTAAAGATGCAACACAAGCCGCGAAAAAAAATTGCGATGTTTATGGACCTAGTGCAGTGTCTGTGAGAGTAGCACAAATTTGGTTTAAGCGTTTTCAATCCGGAAATTTTGAACTCAAAGATGCACGTCGCTCTGGTCGCCCTATTACGGATAAAATGGATGCCATTTTTGAAAAAGTGGAGCAAGATGTTAGCAAAACTACACAGACGTGGTGGGTAGATACCCACCACGTCTGTGTAGTTTTGCTAACAGTAGTTACGACGTAGCTGAAGAACTGGGAATTGACCACAAAACAGCATTGGCACATTTGAAAAAAAACTGGGTACACAAAAAAGCTCGATATTTGGGTACCTCACGAGCTCACTGAAAGAAACCTAATGAACCGTACTCATTTGTGATTCCTTATTACGACTTAATGAAACCGAACCATTTTTGAAGAAGCTGATAACTGGTGATGAAAAGTGGATCACGTACGACAAGAACGTGTGAAAAAGGTCGTGGTCAAAGGCCGGTCAGGCTTCACAGACTGTGGCGAAACCCGGGTTAACTCGCAACAAGGTGATGCTGTGTGTGTTGTGGGATTGGAAGGGCATTATTCATTATGAGCTGTAACCACCAGGCAGGACCATCGATTCTGAACTCTACTGCGAACAACTGTTGAGATTAAAGCAAGAAGTTGAGAGAAAGCGGCCGGAATTAATCAACAGAAGGGGTGTGGTTTTTCATCATGATAACGCTAGACCTCACACATCTTTAGCCACTCAGCAAAAGTTAAGAGAGTTTGGCTGGGAGGTGTTAATGCATCCGCCGTATAGTCCTGACCTTGCATCTTCAGATTTCCACCTGTTTCGGTCTCTTCAGAATTCTTTAGGCAGTGTCAGGTTAACATCACGAGAGGACTGCCAAAACCAATTGTCGCGGTATTTTGATCAGAAGTCCCAAAAATTTCTATAGCAATGGGATCATGTCCATACCTACAAGATGGCAAAAAGTTATCGAACAAAATGGTAATAAGTTTAGTTAAATGTAAATAAACTATATTAAAAAATGTTTTGAATTTTCTTAAAAAAATGCGAAGAAACTTTTTCCCCAACCTATTATTATACTGGATGTTAAAGAAATTGCGTACCATAGCTTAGGGGTAAGTTCAGTATCGAAAAAGGTACACAGGAAAGAAAACAAAAATCAAAATATAAACTTTTAAAATATGTATATTGCAAGATCAGCCTAATTTAGTGCCTAGGTACTAACTTAGTAATTAAAGCATTTTAACAAATGAAACAATTTTAATTCTAAACGATTGCTATTTTAAGTTAGTAGGTACTAAATTAGGTCGGATTTTTGCTTCCTGAATTACCTTACAAATGTGTTCCTTTACCTTGCAAACATATGCTTTTGTACGAAAATCACACATACTTTGAAAAACAAAATTCTCCTTTCTTCTTCTGTTCCAAATACACGATCGGTTGTCGAGCCCGGGTGCGTTTCAGGACGAATGGATCCCTGAAGTCATAGAGAGTTACCATAGACATGCCCCCCTCCGAAGTATTTGTATAAGGCTAGTTGTTAAGTACTTTTGAAATCTTGGACAATACATTTGAATTTGTTTAAAATGTCTGATATTTTTTTACAAAACTAATAAAATGATTGATTTGAAGTAGAAATGAAAAGTATGACTGAAATTCAGTGAATCCTTTTTAAGTTATACCTAACACAATTCAATTTGGCTGCTTCGTGATGCTTCATCCAAATTGGACGGCAAAAGCTAATCCAAAAGTGAACTGCTAAACGTATTCGCCTATTTATTATTAAAAAAATAACAATCCTTTTTTTTCTCCTGCTTGAATGAATGAATGAATGAATGAAATGCACCGACCCCAGCGTGGTTAAACCAGACTCGATTGAACCCAAAGATTCACACTCATGAGCCTCATGTTTCATGGGACTACAGAGACCATTGCATATCAAAGAGTAGACCGGAGCGCCCGATAGTGGTAGGGAAGGCGTGCCTTTGGGATATGGAAGGATTATTAGAGCCGTACCGGATATGTAACCTTGAGCAAGCATTGGAATAATGGAGAGACGATTGAAGGTATACACTCTTTTCTTGCTAACACTTTATTCCGCACAACTGCACTATTTCACAACCAAACGACGACTCGCTCAGTACTACATTTTACTATTTAAAATGACTTTTCCACCACTCAGAAATAACGATAACATCATAACCGTTATTTTTGTATTGCCAAAGTAAAATAATACATTCAGTTACCATAATGAAAATACATTTAAAAGTTTGTTACAACATTAATAATTTGTACTTTGACAGTGTTGCAACAGTGCGGTATTAAAATAATACAAGTTTTTAAATTAAATCAATGAAATCACGACAGACGCGTGATATTTATCTATGTTTCTAAAACAGGGAGGCTCCTACTATTATAAACTCTGACATCATTTTATTACCACAGATTACAAATATGAATTCGTGAAGTCACAAAAGGGCAATACTTTGATTCTTATCGGAGGTTACACCTTTACAAAGACCTCCCGAGATACTACTTGGGTTTGTTCCACGAAGAAACCGGGCTGCAAAGCAAGACTCAAGCTGGATCGCACGCAAAACATTATCAGCCTTAATAACGAACATCCCCATCCACGTAGAAAATATTGTAGTATCAATGGAGAGTACGTTCGTTTGTAATTTAAATTAAAGGATATATTTTATGGTTTGTTGAAATATTATATTATATTGTTATGGAATTTGAAAAATAAATATGTATATTTAAAAAGTTGTATTTTGAAACCACTATTCAACCGTCACGAACAGAAAAATTTCGTTACCAAATCCGATACGTAACGATCTAATTGTGGTGTAAAAGTGACTATAGGTACTAATCCCAGCATTTATTTGTATGTACAGATTATAAATATGATTTTACGAGATCACAAAAGGGCAAGCAGTTGGTTCTCATCGGAGGGTACACCTTCTCAAAAGTTAAAGGGCGTACTTGGTACTGTTCTACGGGGTCTTCAGGCTGCAAAGCGAAACTCAAGATGGACGACGATCAAAAAATTATCAGCCTTAATAACGAACATACACATCCACCAAAAAAATTTTGTTATATTAATGGGGAATATATTGTTGTGTAAATGTAGGTGTACATTTTTTTACCTAGGTATTAGTTGTATAGTAAAACGTTAATATTAAATAAGTAAATCGAAGTATAGGTAATAACATTAATAATAATCTCTGGTCTGATTTAATCATGCCGTTCTATTTTTTTTCGATTTTTTTTCTATTCGTAGTGATATCAATGAATGATATATGTTATGGTCCAAGTAATAAATAGGGCCATTTTTCATAATGCCCGCGCATTATGCATAATGACAAGCTACTTAGGGCGAAATAATTAATTATAATTTGAACTTCCTTATTTATCACATTGCCTCGTCATTAAAAATATTGCCGTGTGGTCTTTGGGCAATCTGATAATACACAGGTATTTTGCTGAATTTACCAACAATAGAGGGGATCAAGCGCTCGGCCGCCGCTGCCGCGGCACGCTCGCTTCGCTCGATGGTCACTGTTCTAACCTGCCCGGGCATTTTTTATAATGTTCTAATAATCACTTGGTCCATGACATATATTGGACCAAGGGGCCATTTGGGCCATTGTAGCCTGCAATAAATGTTTTATTATATTTATTATACATATATTTGGTCATAATATTCCCACTACAAATGTTTATGTATTTTTTAATGGTACAGATTTAAAATATGAATTCACGAAGTCACAGAGGGGCAAGCGGTTGATTCTCATCGGAGGGTACACCTTTACAAACATCTGTCGTGGACGTACTTGGGTTTGCTCTACGAGGAATCCGATGTGCAGAGCGGAATTCAAGTTGGATGGCTATGATAAAATCATTGGCCTTAATAACGAACACCCTCATCCACCTAAAAAATATTGTGTTATTAATGGGAAACATGTTCGTGTATAAAAACCTGATACTAATTTATGTGTTGTGTTTTAATTATTAAATAGTTTTGAAAAATAAAAGCATTTTTTTTACTTTTTTGTTACCTTAATTCTAAACTCTTACGTTTGATGGAGCGAGAAAAAAAAAAAAGGACTTACTGTTTGGATAAAGCTCTGTTGTTAATTATTAAGCTCAGAGTTTTTTTTCGGTATCAAATCAGTTTATAGATATAATTTTTATTTAAAAAATCCTTACTACTAATCTCAACATATATTTGATTGATAGATTGCAAATATGAGATCGTTACATCAAGGAGAGGCAGGGAGTTGATTCTCATCGGAGGGTACACCTTTACAAGAAACCGGTCAGGTCGTACTTGGCACTGTTCTTTGAGGTATCCAGGCTGCAAAGCGAAACTCATGATAGATGACGATCAAAACATCATCAGCCTTTATAATGACCATCCACATCCACCTAAAAAATATTGTATTGTAGATGGGAAACATTTTCTTGTGTAAATTAAATGTACATTTTTTATGTGTTCAATGTACATTTTTTATGTGTTCAATGTATATAAACTATATGTGTGATAAAATTTTAATATACATATGGAAAATTAAAAACATTTAAAAACACTAACAGTTATTAAATTCTGCTCAAAAAGTTTTCAGGGCCAATTCACATCAGCAAACATGCCGGTAGCACACCTCCGCCACGAAACCATAGCAGCTGCAGCACTAGCTCGCGTCATGTTCCGCTACTCGAATCGGATGCGAGTAGCGGAACATGACGCGAGCCAGTTGAATTGAACTACTGCGGTTTCGCTGAGTATGATTTCATGGCGGAGGGTCGCTAAAGGGCAAAATATTGCCCTTTATTAAGAACTCTCAAAATAATACTTGGGTTTGTTCTCCAAAGAAACCGCGCTGCAAAGAGAGACTCAGACTGGATCGCAGACAAAACATCTTCAGCCTTAATAACTAACACTTAAAAATATTGTGTTATAAATGCGAACCATGTTCGAGCGTAAATAAAATTTACTTATGTAGGTACCTACCTACAGGTATTCAATTATAAAAAAAGGATACAATTTTTTTTTTCGGTATTCAGGGTAGCAATTCTCGACTTACAAATTTCCGGTCTGAATCCGATTCGTAACGATCTAGTTTCGATGTAAAACTGCACCCTAACCGCCTTATTACAAAACAAGATTTATATTTTGACATGGCTTAAACCATGGAGCCAGTTTTTGTAATAAGAACGTACCAGTGATTGAAATACCGTTCTTTATACAAAACTGAAAACTTAGTTCGGTACTAATACTAAGTTGTTAGTTTTGTGTTTAGGAACTTTACCATAGTCGGAATAAAGTTCGAAATTCAATAATGGCTCCATGTTTTAAACCTGGGTCTGAAGATCAACCTTGTTTTGTAATAAGGGGGTAATTGTTTAAAACTTTGAATCACAATCCGAAGGATTTTGAAAGAAATTCCTAATTCATTGCTTCATACGTTTGAAAATGTCATCTGCTCAACAACTTTAATAACGAATTGAATATTGTTGAGCTGATCCCAGCTATACTGTTGATTTCACGACACTATTATTTTAACGAAACTGGTAACACAAGTACTGCAACAAGTTTCATGAAATTAGTTTCATTATGCATGACACTAATTTCGTAATGTAAATTCGGCTTAAGTGTGTTATGCTATTACCCCGCTAGACATACTAAAAATCTTTGTTTTTCCACGCAGTTGACAAATATGAGATCGTAAAGTCACGACAGGGCAAGCAGTTGATTCTTGTTGGAGGACACACCTTCTCAAAGGTCAGTCAAGGGTCTTATACATCCACTTGGGTCTGCTCTACGAAGAATCCGAAGTGCAAGGCGAAACTCAAGATGGATCTAGAACAAAATATTGTCAGCATTTATAACAAACATCCTCACCCACCAAGATATTGTAAGATAGCTGGAAAGAATGTTCTTATGTAAACGATATTGTATCTAATTATTAAATGATGTAGTGAGTGAGAGTCTAATGAAATAAATAGTATTCTAAAGCGTAGTGGTTTTTCGTGTTGGTGTGTTCCCTTTGTTCTTCCAAACAACGCCATACATTTTGGAGCGGTTTTCACCGTCACCTATGAATGAATGAATGAATGAAGAAGATTAACTCCGTAAGAGGGTTGAAACTACGCTACGACTACGTTGAAGACAATGAAGTTTGGCATTAATTCCTTCTGCACATGTGGCTTCCCTGGTACCTCATTAACGGCAAAAATATGTAAATGTCTAATAACTGCTCCCAAGTTACGATGTTTATTTTAATTATATTTTATTTTTTACATACTTCCTTGACACAATCTTTTTTTTTACTTGACAAGTTATACCTACAATTTTAATTTAAACAAGGCTTATTATTTTAATAATATTTAATATCGTTTTTTTTAATGTTTTGTTAATGTGAGAACGTTGTAGGCTTAATAGACTAGATTTTTTGACTATTTTGTATTGTTTAGTACCTATATTATTTGTTTAGTACCTAGTACTTTTCACGGGCCTACACTGTCCTCTCATACCTATTAACGCTGTTGTTTGTAAACATTGTAAAACCAATTATTTTTTAAAAGAGTAACCACGGAGTTCTTGCCGGTTCTTCTCCATAGGAAACGACCAATTGGAACCGTGCACCTAGTTCTGACGTTTCACAGGTGCCCATGTAGACTTATGTGAAATAAAATATTTTGATTTTGAAACGTATTTTCTTTCTTTCTTTTCTAAACAGTGAATTTTGAGGCGTGGATAAAAAAATTCGGAAAAAAAATCTGAACCGAATCCTATTCGTAACCTCGACCTTTGATGTAAATATTGTTCTTGTCGCAATTTTAAAAAACCGTTATTTATTCGCACAGATTACGAATATGAGTTTGTAAACTCACAAAAAGGCAAGCAGTTGATTCTCGTCGGAGGATACACCTTCTCAAAGAAAGGTCCAGTTTCGTCTACTTGGGTCTGTTCCACGAGGAATCCGAAGTGCAAAGCGAAACTCAAGGTAGATAGAGATCAAAATATCATCAGTCTGTATAACGAACATCCTCACCCGCCAAGATATTGTAAGATTGATGGAATTAATTATCGCATATAAATAAAATAAATAAGGAATTTGAAAAACACAAGGATTAAAAAAATACAAACAATTACGGTTTTTTTCTGAATCAGACCCGATTCGTATCCATCGAATTTTTGTGTCAAGATATGTTTACCATCAAGACTGATAGCGAATATGAGATGGTAAAGTCACAAAAGGGCAAGCAGTTCATTCTCGTCGGAGGATACACCTCAAAATTCGGCCACTTGGGTCTGCTTTACAAAGAATCCGAAGTGCAAGGCAAAACTCAAGATGGATCTTGAACAAAATGTCGTCAGCATTTATAACGAACATCCTCACCCATCAAGATATTGTAAGATAGGTGGGAAGAATGTTCTAAAGTAAATTGTATGTACCTAATGAGTGCATGACTAGCTTTCGCCCGCGGCATCGCCCGCATGGGAATGTACTACCGGGATTAAAAGAACCCTATGTGTTAAACCAGATTATAAACTATCTGTGTGCCAAATTTCAACTAAATCCGATCAGCCGTTTTTGCGCCAATCCGGAACATACATTCACCCAAACAGACAAACGGACAAACATTCTAAAAACTATATTTTCAGCATCAAACTCGGTCCCACACCTCGTAGAAATTTATTTTTTCTTTAAAAAAATATTCAATGTTCAGTTTTGACTTCGTCACTATTTTATTACGTAAAGATTCAGTAAATAGATGCATAAATAATAGACCTAAACTGAAGTGTCTTTTTGTGTTTGTGACGACCTAATTTTGATGTAAAAATTATTATTGTCACAATTTAAAAATCTGTTACTTATTCGCACAGATTACGAATATGAGTTTGTAAAGTCACAAAAAGGCAAGCAGTTGATTCTCATCGGAGGATACACCTTCTCAAGGAAATGTCAAACTTCGTCTACTTGGGACTGTTCTTCGAGGAATCCGAAATGCAAGGCGAAACTCAAGATCGATCGACATCAAAATATCATCAGTCTGTATAACGAACATCCTCACCCGTCAAGATATTGTAAGATTGATGGAATGAATTATCGCATGTAAGTAAATCAAATAAATAAGGAATTTAAAAAATTCAAGGGTTTAAAAAATAAAGAATTACTTACGAATATCAGGGTAAAAATTCTCGATCAAGAACTTTTCGGAATCGGATCCGATTCGTAACCATATATTTATTTTGTAAAATTATATCACAATAAAAAATACACATAATCTGTTTGTTATTCTCACTGATTATGAATATGAGATCGTAAATTCACAAAAGAACAAGCAGTTGATTCTCGTCGGAGGATGCTCTACGAAGAATACGAATTGCAATGCGAAACTCTAGACGGGTCTAGAACAAAATATCTTCAACATTTATAACGAACATCCTCAACCACCAAGATATTGTAAGATATGTGAGAAGAATGTTCTTATTTAAACTATATGTACCTAGTTGTTAAATGCTGTAGTAAATCTAATGTAATAAATAGTATACCTAAAACGAAGTGGCTTTTCGGTTTTTGTGAGTTCCCTTAGTTATTCTAAACTACACTATAGATTTTGAAACGATTTTGGCCATCATTTAGAAACTTAACTCCGGTAGAGGATCAAAAGAGTGTATATTGACAGTAAATTTCTCGCAGAAAATTATCAGGACCGAATCCTATTCATACTTTGATGTAAAATTGCTACTGTCACAATTAAACAAATCTGTTATTTATTCACACAGATTACAGATATGAGTTAGTACCGTCACAAAAGGGCAAGCCTTCTTCTTGTCGGAGGATACACCTTCTCAAGGAAAGGTCAAGCTACTTGGGTCTGTTCTACGAGGAAACCGAAATGCATGGCGAAACTCAAGCTGGATCGAGATCAAAACATCATCAGCCTTTATAACGAGTATCCTCACCCGTCAAGATATTGTAAGCTTGATGGAATTAATTTTCGTACATAAATCAAATCTACAAAAGTATTTAATAATGTAGTAAATCCTAATATAAATAAAGGTTAAAATAAAAAAAGTGTATTTGATATTTTGGTCCCGAATCCGATTCGTAATTAAAAGATCTTATTTTTGTGTAAAAATGGCTATCACAATTTAAAAAATATCTAATTTTTTCGTACAGATTTCAAATATGAGTTTGTAAAATCACAAATGGGCAAGCAGTTGATTCTCGTCGGAGGATACACCTTCACAAGGAACGCTTCGCATACTTGGGTGTGTTCTACGAGGAATCCGAATTGCAAGGCGAAACTCAAACTCGATCGAGATCAAAATATCATCAGCCTTTGTAACAAACATCCTCATCCGCCAAGATATTGTAAGATAGGTGGAAAGAATTTTCGTATGTAGGTAAATCAAATCTATACATAATAAAATAGTAACGACGTCAAAAACTGTACATTGAATATTATTGAAAAATTAAGTAATTGCTACGAAGTGTGGGAACGAGTCTAATGCCGAAAGTAGTTTTTATTAGAATTTTAGTCCGTTAGATTGTATATCTGTTTGTCTGGATGTATGTTCCGGGTTGGTACAAAATTTTGCATACAGATAGTTTACAAGGGTCTACTCCGAAGCGATAATCCTAAGTATCGGCCGAATGTTCGGCCTTTTTATAACTTCCATAGTGACTGTAGCGGCATCAACATCGTACATACGAACTACGCGTCACACTGACGTCACGCAAAAATCCTGCATCGCGCAATTAGAGTTTACCGCGCGACTAGCATATATACAACGTCCCAACATCAACCGTCGGGCAGTTGCCCACCAGACACGACACCCGTCTGGTCGGAGGAATCCTCCCTTTACTATAGAGTATGAGTGAACTTTACACCCTGTTCCTCATACCTCTAAACTGGTGCCCCCGACGTGATGAGCGTCAGCGCAGCCTTCGTGCAACTACTTCAGCGTGACGTCATCATCATCATCATCACTTCCTCAAGCTTTCGAGCGGCGAGTCACACAGCCAGCCAGCACCCGACCCGACTTCAAGTCACATTTTTGACTTTGGCTTATCTCATTGACTGTCGTTTCTTTTTTATTTTTCGCCGTTTTCAGCCATAGTTAGCCGTAGTCAAGAAACGGCCGAACATTCGACCGATACTTCGGAATTATGTTCGGAGTAGACACCCTGGATTAAGAGAAAGGGTTCTTTTAATCCCGGTAGTACGTCCCTGTGGGATATTTACCGACATCCACACGGGCGAAGCCGCGGGCAAACGCTAGTAAACAATAAATTTGAAAAATGTAAGGGTTCAAAAAACAAAGAACTACGAATGCCAGGGTAAAAATTCTCGACCAATCCTTTTTCGGAACCGGATCCGATTCGTAACCGTCAAATTGTTACCTATGTTAAATAATATTACAATTAAAAAAATATAAGTATATATAAAAATATACACATGTCATGTTTATTATTCGCACAGATTACGAATATGAGTTTGTGAAGTCACAAATGGGCAAGCAGTTGATTCTCGTCGGAGGATACACCTTCTCGAAGGCCGGTCGAGGCTCCTATACCTCCACTTGGGTCTGCTCTACGAGGATACCGACGTGCAAGGCGAAACTCAAGGTGGATCAAGATCTAAAAATCATCAGCCTATATAACGAACATCCTCACCCGCCAAGATATTGTAAGATCGGTGGAATTAATGTTCGTATATAAATTTTAAATTACAATTTTGCACGCCTCATAAGCGAAGCGTTGAGGTTGTGCTCTACTCTCGACATTAAAAAAAAAACCAGTCAAGAGCGAGTCGGACTCACGCACCGAGGGTTCCGTACGTATACATAATGTTGATGATTTCTGAAAAACTGTGCTATTTAGAGACATAGTTTTATTTTCCCTGTAATCTTTACATACACTTCTATCACATAGAATAATTTCAGATTTTTAACTATACAAACTTCGGAGATAAGGGGGGGAAACGGTATTTTTTTCCACTTTTGATCAAAAGTCGGAAACTATGCGACCTAAAAATAAATGTTTGAGAATGTGCAAACAGCGTTCTTTCATATGATACCCCACATGCCCTAGTAGCCCCACTTCAAATTTTTAAGACCCCCTTTCAGTCCCTTTTTCAAAAAAGATATATTTTTTTAAATTTCTTTCTTGTTTGCAAAATAGTTGGGCAAACGTCATCTAAAACTATTCTAAATTTCAAGTTGATAGCATAAGTAGTTCTTGAGATATCCAGGAGTGACAGACAGACAGACAGACTTAGTCTCACCATAAGGGTTTCTTTTTACCATTTTGATACGGAACCCTAAAAACGACGTGAACGTTATGAGGCGTGCACTTTTGGATTTTGAAAATTTTTATAGGATATTTGACCTAATAACAATTCTGGTTCATTAGTGTCCCCCGCATGTACCCATTGTAGTATTACGTAGTTTATTGATTAGAATAATTGTGTTTAATTAAAGTATGTTTATGGATCCAAAATAGATCATATAAACAGAACAATAGGGTTAAATTAATGGTTAGGACTTAAAATAAAATCTATTACCGAATTATCTGGTTTTTCCAATTATCTCATTTTACTGTATACTATCCTAACTTATAATATTATAAATGAGAAAGTGAGTTTGTTTGTTTGTTTCGCTTTCACTAAAACGCCTGATTGGATTTGGATGAAACTTGGCATTGACCAGGGTCAGGACATAAGATCATTTTTATCCCCATATTCCCACGGGATCAAGACAAGTGTGTGAAACGGCGCAGTTAGTTATTCTATAGATTAGTTGCCTGAGGTTGACTGCAAAATATTCATTCAACTTCAAAATTAGTACAAGTACGTACCTACCTACTATCTAGTCTCAACTTAACGGCGCAGTTAGTTATTCTATAGATTAGTTGCCTGAGGTTGACTGCAAAATATTCATTCAACTTCAAAATTAGTACAAGTACGTACCTACCTACTATCTAGTCTCAACTTAACGGCGCAGTTAGTTATTCTATAGATTAGTTGCCTGAGGTTGACTGCAAAATATTCATTCAACTTCAAAATTAGTACAAGTACGTACCTACCTACTATCTAGTCTCAACTTAAAATCCAAAAAACAAATCGTTCAATATTCTCATTCTCAGTCCAAATTAATATTGGACCTTTAGATTGGCTACCGGCCTAACTTTTTATTTGAAAAATTTGGAAAAGGCATCAGCCATTGGGAAAGCGTACAAAATTTAAGCCCGATTTAGGCGGAAGTTTTACGTTTTATACTGCGCTTTAAAGGCTTCTACAAACCGGCGCGACACAAAAGCCCCGCGTGTCGCGCGACGAGCGGTGCCTTTGTGTCGCGTCGTGAGTCGCGCTGGTCTGTAGAAGCCTTTAATGGTGACATTAATTTAACACGCGTATACGGTTTTGCGTTTTCGTTTTATTAAGATATTTAATAAAACGTTATCAATTAATTTATTTACAATTGACTAAAAAAGCATCTTGGAGCAACCTGCGGGCTAATTGCGTAACAGACTATCCGTAGGAATCGGTTTAAATTTGACAGTTCAACAACATTCATTGCGTTATGTACGTTGTTGAGCAGACAAATTTTCTAACAATGGATTAGCAATATCCTTCAACATCATTCCGATTCCGATTCAAACTGTGTTACGCAATTAGGGTGCTGTACGTAAAGAACTGTAGCGCAGAGGTCATAAATACATAAACCACATGAATGTTATGTGGTTAATATTATATTATTATGCCGTGTAATGATTTTGTGAATGATTCCGCGAAAAAGACGTGTGGAAAATTATCAAATAACTTCTCCCGCTATGGGCTGAGCGGGAGGGCGTGTCAGACTTTTACTGACTAAAACCCACCCGGACAAACTCGCAACCCTGGCAGGCATTGGTCCTAACGGACCCCGTCAGTTGGTGCTGAGATCTCTTTGAGGCGCGCGTGAAACACAACGCGCCGTCGACCCGGGCCTGGTCCATATCGGACGGCGAGCTACCCATCGCTCACCGTCCGCAAGCCCGCACCTACGGTGGCCGGAAGTCGGGTTGCGACTCCCGACGCCCGGGGCGTCTCCTGCGGCGACTAGGGGCGCGAGGGCGCAAACCTTGCCTCTCCCTCACGCGTGCCGCCTCTTCCTTCGCGAGCATTACTGCTTCACAGAAGGAGGTGACGGCCTCCCATGCACTCTCGCTCCGAACTATGGCCTCAACCAGGACCGGACGCGAGACGCCTACCTATTGTTTTATTTATTTATTTTTGTGTAATTAGGATAGTAATTAGGTTAAGGTACTGCGATAAAGACGCTTTGATTTATTTTCATTCGTTTTCTACGTAAAATAAAAGCGTCCTTGTCGCAGAAGATGTACCTATATATCTTCTGCGACAAGGACGCCATTAATTTATATTATTAGTGCTTGTGTAAACCTGAGATCGTGAATTCGAGGTGTCTACGCGGAGAACATTGACGCATTGATTAATTACGCCTTCGAATAACGAACGCGTTTGAGAAATTGAGGGAAATGGTTTTAAATGAAAATTTGTTTTCAAAAGCCGGATAATATAAAACGCTGTTTAGCCCTTTGTATCTTGCCAACGCGATGGTCACAATGAAAACTTACTTTAAAATAAAGACAATTTCTCGGTTTCTTTGATATTATGCCGTTAAAGTTGAAAGCCAGCTAGTAAGTAGCGCCATGAATGAATATTTTGCACAGAGTGATCCCAATTTTTTTAAATTTTATAATTTAGGTTGTATAAAAATTTAAATTTTTCAATTCATGAATTCTTTTATTTATATATTTTTTATGATTACTGGCCACTAGCCCTACCCGTGTGTTAAATTAATTTCGTCATTGTAGCGGCACGTTGTATGTTGCAAATGGAAATAAAAATTATAAGTTTTACGTTTCTTTTACAGAGTATCAGATAGTGAGATCGCAACGAGGAAGAGATTTGATACTTTTTCAAGGATACACATTTGCCAGAGCCACTCCCTCCAGGTGGACCTGTTCAACGCATTATCCGGATTGCAAAGCAACTCTGAGACTGTATAAAGACGGCAAAATCCGTGACGTCACAGATCATATACATCCTGTCAGGAAATATGTAATAACAAGTCAAGGACAATATGTTAGGCTTTAAGAGAAGGTATTGGAAATAATGTGAGCAGTGGTGGCCCAGTCGTAACGGTTAACCCTGACTCATTTCATCACCGCAGCAGCTGCTCTCATAACGGCGAAGGAAAACACCGTGAGGAAACCGGCATGTCCTAGAACAAAACATTCGAATTCATGTGACATCTACCATCCCGCGCTGGGCCCGCGTGGTGGATGACGGCCAATGACGTACTCGTATTATAAATAGACGCGTCATACACGAACAATAGTGCACTCAAAAACAGCGTAAGCCATGATTGTAGCTACATACTTGCATACAATCATACAGCGCGTGAAGAAAAGGAAAGACCTATAGGTACCCATATCGGTTGTTAGAAAGAGATGAACATACACATTTAGTTACGTCACTAGCTGCTGCATGTTCATTGGCGCGTACGTAATAATAATAATTATTATTATTGTAAATGTCAGGCAGTTGCCTGGCATTTACTTTGCCATTATTGAGCTCAGGTAACGCATCTAAAGGTAATATCATTGATGACGGCCCACTCGCTATCACAGAGAGGAAGCTTGTGTGTGTGTCCCAGCAGTGGGACCACTATAGGCTCATTATGCTTAGGCATGCTGTACCCCAAGTGTAAATTTGCAAGTGAGTAAACGTAACTAGCGCGTTTGCGTTAAGATTTTTATTATCACCCTTATATTCTTAGCATTATGATCTATCGGTCAAATTTTACGTGGAAATAGTTACGTTTACTCTCTTCCAAACTTACACTTGGGGTACTGATTGTAAATAATATCGGAATTTTGTTTGGCGTTCAACAAAATGTAAACAGCTTTGTGTGGGTAGGGATCTCACCTGGCGTCCGATTGGTTGCGCAATCAATCATGTATTTTGTCGACAACGCAACCATGTTTGCGCCACCAAGGTGATCTAGTAAAATATATTATTATTTATTTCTACATTTTTCGTAATTGCACCTATCACTGTTTGCAAATGTATGTCTGCATTTATGTGTTCACTGTAGAAAATGCCTATGGCAGTAAGTCCACCTCTGTACATTTGTGTGCCTAAAGTATTAAATAAATATAGCTCTACTAGTCAACGTCTGGGTTGAAGGGAAGAATAATTTAATATTAATCTTCAGCCAGCCCAAACCCACGGCGCGCGGCGGCGGCGGCGGCGGCGCATAGCACTGAGGTGGCAGTTCGCACGGCGACAGAGACCGGAAACCGAGACGCAAAACAGAGACAGGAGACCGAGATCCATGTCTCGGTCTCCGCTGGTGTACTGTGGACCGAGACCGAGACCATAATCTAAAGTCTTCAGTCGTTGGAGTCAGCTGTATTGTTGTAAGTTATAAATCCACATTGTTAATGGAAAGCCAAGTTATCAAGTTACTATTGGAGGAAGAAGGAAACGATGATTTGCTTTTATATTATTAAGTACTATAAAAGTAAACAAAGATTGCCTATCAAAAAATTATATCCAACTAAAGGCCAAGAAGGATCGTCTTCACTATTGGTTAAGAACCATTTGTTGTTTAATAACAATATGTCCAGGACAAGTTCAGGACGTATTTTCGGCTTTTCGAGAGAGACGCGCGACACTACTGGTCCGGGGCAGCGACCGTCTCGCTGTCTCCTGTCTCTGTCTCGCTTGCGAACTGTCTCTTATACATTGCCTAACGTCCAGTGACGGTCGCGGTCTTCGGTCGCGGTTTCCTGTCTCGGTCGCTTGTCTCTGTCGCGGCGCTAACCGCCACCTTAAAAGAAGATGTAATGCCTATTACGGTATTTACAAGGCAGATGTGGGTGGAAACGCCGTTGAAGGACATGTACTGACCTTATGGGTGATGTTCTTCAGAAAAGTTGGTGCGTACTCGCAACCGGCGTCCGTGTATGATCGTATCAACGTGAACGAAGCAAAAGGAGTTTGTAGCAGTTTGTTCTGTAGTTTCTGCCTATCCCCATGGGAAAAGGGCGTGAGTTTATGTATGTGTATACTCATTGAACATTCAACTTCGTGTGTGCATCTACCTACAAAGTTGTCGTTCATTCTAGCTAAGGCATCATATTTAGTTGATTTAAGTACGTTGAGTTTATGCTAGTCTGAACATCGAACGAATTAGGACTTATCGTTTATTATTATATTAGGTTATATCTAACTTATTCTAAAAAAACTTTTTGTCTATTTTATGTACGTTTTAGGCATTTATCATTTAAATATTCGTTTACACTGTAATAAATAACATTTACATAATAATAGCTTTTTAATTTAATAGTGAAAATATGGAGTTTTTTTCTTTTCTTATTGATTCGGGTAACTTATTATATATTTTTATTGACATAACTAGAGGGCTTGTTGAATGTATGTTTAAGCGGGATGTTGGCAAATTGTCGTACGTAGACGTTTTCCCAAAAATTTCGTAAAATGTTAAGGTGTGGTCTGCACTAAGTTGTAAGACCTATAAAAAGAGAACTCAATTTACGTTGTGGAGTTTTAGGCTTTCCTATGTACTACTTATACAAGTCATTCCATATGTAAAATCTGTACACGTATTCCCATTTGTAATGTAATTCACAAAGTCTGCAAAATATTCAGTTTTTAAGAATACACTCTAAAACATTTTTAACGTCTTTTATTCTCCTGCTTTTGAGCTGCTTTTACACTCTCGCTTAGTCCATTTACCTTCATTTAAATGAGATTAGACAATATCTGAATCATCGAACGATTTGGTAACTTAAATTGAAGCCGATATCAGACGCTCAACTCATTGAACATTCATTTTCGTTTCATTCCACGTTTACACGACACTGACAAAATTATATAGGAATTAACGTTCATCCGCTCCTTTCATTTCATTTTTCGATCATTCGGTAGGCGAGTGAAAGAGGGCCAAAATCCAAAATCAATTTAAATTTTTCACTTTTGAATCATTTTGTTTTGAGACTTTTCACTTCAAGTGAAAGATCTCGAATGACAGGCGAAATTGAACAAAAAATAAAGCGTCTGATACCGACTTAATTAACCGCTCGAATGCGTAGCAAAATAACAAACATGGCCGCTCAAGTGTCTATAACAAATAACAAGATGGCGTCCGAGTGCAAGGTCAGATTACGTAATCGCTGTGGGTGGTCCCCGAGCGCCAGATATTTGTAAACTAGGTCCCAAACAGCACTTTACGGCATTTAAAAAAAAAAACACCTTAAAGTGCTGTTGGGAACTACAGTTCCCAAAAAAATAACACCGTAAAGTGACATACGGGAACCAGAGTTCCCAACCTGCACTTTACTGTGTTTTATTTTGGGAACTGTAGTTGCCAACTGCACTTTACGGTGTATTTTTTTTGGGAACTGTAGTTCCCAACTGCATTCGAGCGGAGTTTCATATGAGGTACTGAAGTACAAAATAAAAACAATTGACTTCTTATTGTCGTAGATTATATGGGTTACGAACTAGTGACGTCACGTCGAGGGAACTGCCAAATTCGCGTCGGAGGATACACGTTTTCCAGGAAGTATAGAAACCACTGGGCTTGTTCTACGAGAAGACCTGACTGTAAGGCCAGACTGAAGCTCAACATTCACGGACAAATCACCAGAATTTACAATTACCACACTCATTCTTAAGAAATTGATGTCCTTAGTTCATGACATACTCTGGAAAGAGGTAACTCCTTTTTAAACTACCGGGTGAAGGTTCTCTTAATATTTTCTTTCTCAAACATTCTACTAGCCCAATCAAGTAAGCTAAACGGTATAGGGGAAACTGACACGAGAGAAAGCTGAAGAACAGATTAGAAAAATTGTTAGGTCCAAAAAACATGTATTTGCGATTTTTGACCTTGACAATTGTAAGAAACTTGATAATACAGGGTCAAATTAAATTATCTAGCGAAGCTCCGCAGACGTGATGGGTATCGATATCGAAACACGAAAAAATGATTTGACATTTTTTTGGGGTCAACGACCCCTGGCTGGAAGTCTGAAAGTACGAGTTGAGAAACTGTTTTTTTATTTTGTTGTATACAGGGTGTTTGGTGCATCGTGTGCCAAATTAAAATGGTCGACTGAAGGGGTCATCCGCTAGCCTTTCAGACCCCTTAACACCCCTCATGCTCTGTGGATTTTTTTTTATCGACTTTTTATTGTTTTCCAAAAAAAAGACCCAAATTTTACATTCAAATACAGATTTAAAAAAAAATATAAGGCGTAGACTCTGAATTTTAATTTTATTTCGATGTGTATTGTTTATGAATACTTTTAAATACAAAATTAGTGATATTAGTCACCTAGTTTTTTTTTTAATTCACTCGCAAAGGTAAAACTTAAATTAAAGCTGTACATGTTACAGCTATTTATAAGGCTACAAAAAAAAAACCAAAAGCGACCGGGATCTTCCAACTCCCTCATTAATTCTCCAGTCTATCCTCTTTCTAATGATGTGCCACATGCCATAAAAGTATTTTAACAACTTTGTGAATTCGCTAAAATTGTGAATCAAGTCCTTCGATCAATAATAGACTAGATTAAGGATCAGGAACAAAACTAAGTCGCTCAAGTGGCCACGTTTGCACACACGTAAACATTTACAATTCTTAGAAAAAAGTTGAATCGTATTAACAACTTCAGTTTATTATAAACCTTAATGCTTAAACATAAAGTTTAATTACCATTGCAAAATATATTTATTTAAGTCCTTTCATCGGAGAAAGTTTATAAGCAATAAATTTAAAATGTCGCTTGAAAATAAAAAGTCATCAGTATAAAAATATTTATTCTAAAATGAAACTTAAGTTTAAAGTAATTAGGTTCAAAACATTTTGTTTACAATTTCGTGCTTATTCTATTGTGGAACTAGAAATAGTTCTTGGTATTACATTTCAATGCTCAGAACACAGTAAGTATTGAAAGACGTAGAGTTGCAGAATATATTTTGTTTTAGGTTCATTTTCTATGGTGGCAATTATTTTTGACCGATTCAAAAAAGTAGTAGATACTATTTTACATTGCCGCTATTACAACAAATAGGTATAAAAAAAGTAAAAATAATAATAAAGGGAGTCAAGAAACGCGTTTTCGGCGTATTCTTTATACAAAAGTATTTAAAATAGTAGTGTAATGTTTAATTACCTTTAAACAGATTCAGCTTGTTATAAAGCTGTCTTTTAGAAGTAATTTTTATTTGAGCAGTTTCTTTTTTACAAATATAATGTAATCTTAAATCAATGATTTTTTCTATAATCGAGTTTAATTAAGCTTATTTTATGGTTGTGTTCGTTTCCCCCAGAAAACACATCCTTTTCAATATATGCGTTTAAAACATTTACACATATAAAGTTTTTATCATACTTTTTTTGCATTGATTTGCCACCACTCATGCGAAGACAGTTCCGTATAACACGTTCGGTTTTCATGCATATGTCAAACACGTCATTTGAAGCACAATATAAACCACCCATGTCTCTTACATCTATTAATTTATGGAACCATAATTTTTCTTTAGCCCACAAATTCATTTTACAGTCCTCACAATTAATTTTCTTAACAAGGCTACTGACTACAAAACCAGAAATGTAACCTACTATTTGTGGAACAATATCTGAAGTTGGATTATAATCTAGTTTTTCAATCATTTCAGTGCAATTTGTCTGATATTTATCAAAACTCTGTTATATGGATCTATTGTTTAAAATTTCTGCAGAACTTAAATTTTTCTCCTCGGTTTCTTCAAAACGGTAACCTATTGACAAGTTATTAATTTTGTTTAGTGATGATGATCCGGATAAAATTGGTATGTTCTCTATAGGTATACAATTTCCGGTAAATTTAGAGCCCAGTTCTAAATGAGACAGCAGTTTTTTAAAACTGGCTTTAAATTGTCTAGTGTTGGGATTATTATTATGTCCATTTTGACTCCGTATGTTCCCAAAAAATAGCTCGACATGGTCTTGGCTGAGTTTATATGTTAATAAAAAAGAAAGATTGTCAGTTGCAACTAAAGTTTTATACAAATAAGTCAGACTGTTGATGCACACTAATAGTCCTAATAATCCAGTACTATTCTGTGTTTTGATTAGGGGCACTTTTTTGGTTGAAAATACTGTTCTTATATCGGTACCGACTTTAAGAGTTCTTTTATTTGTAACATTAATTGCTAATGATAATAAGTAATCTTTAATTTGGTACAAGAATGACAATATTTTTTGTGAATTACCCTTATTCAAAGGGTGTTTGAATCCAAAGTCCTTAAGGTTTCTAGTATTTAGGGTATCAAAAAGATCATTAAGTATTTTAATAAATTCTACTGTGCTTTCTGATTCTCTAAATGCGGGAATTTTTAAGGTTTTATTACAAAAGTCTATAGCTTTGGCAACGCTTCTACTAAGAAGTTGCGTGGCTAATTTCACGTTCATTATTTGATTTTTAAAATGGACATGTCGATGTGAAAGTTTATTCGCCAAGTGTAATCAGTTTTCTTCTTGCAGGTTATATAATTCCGATAAATATTGCCATCTAATTGATTTTTCACCGGTAGTATATATTACTTTCTTAGATTCGAAGGTGTTCCGCATCAGTTTTAACATATGACACGCGTCTAAAAATACTACAACATTATAATCAGCACTGGGGTGTTTGAAATCAGTTTTTAAGTTTTTTAAATCATCCAACACGCAACCCAATGTTTTCATCGTTGCAATATTGCTTTTGCAGCCATCGAACGTCACAGAACGAATTTGCACACCGATTTTATTGCATTTTTCTAATGCCATCTTTATTAAATTCGCCTTCATATCTGCTTTAATACTGTCAATAAAAAAATAAGCTAATGGTAGTTTCCAGGAATCATTGATTGCAACTAACATAAAAACATAAGCTTGGGTGGCCATTTGGCTACTGTCGTCGCTACCTAAACCCATATCTACTAGGCCCTCATAGATTTTACCTGTCCATATCTTTTGCCTCTTAATAGACATTTCATCAGCAACTAAAGCACATAAAATATTTTTATCACTAGATTTTACTTTCTCCTCAAGCCTATTTAACGTTTCGGTGCAAAATCCAGGTTCCGCATTTACACTTCGATACCATTCATATAATGTGTGGGGGTGGGGTTGTATGTACATGTATTAAACATTTTACGTACATATTTGTATGCAGATGGCGAGTAAAAATGCAGCGTTAAAGCAAATTTTCTCGCACCTGGAGGATATTTTATGAACGGCCTCGTACGACTTTTTTTATTTTTAATGTACATTCCATTGAATAATTCTGCAACTTCAACATTTTTTGCCAAATCGAAAAATATTGAATCATCAATGGATTGTTTCTTTTGAAGCAAATTAATTATGTTTTTTAAAGAACTATTTTTTCTTAGTTAGTCGGTTATTTACTTTTTTTAAATTATGTATTTTCTTAGATTTAGTGTCTATAATTCTGCGATATGTCGTCAATTTGTTTTTTAAGTACCCTTTTTTTGGAGTGTCACAAACAGATATTAAATCTGATAATGACGCATCAGGAGCTTCAGGAGACTTAAAACCATCTGCATCAGCCCGAGGCACGTCATGCAGCCCTGAAGTATCTTTAAAACTTAAAGTTGCTGAAGATGTGGCCTATAAAGAAACAAACACAGTTTATTGAGAACATTTGAAAAATAACTATTTAATTAACTAATTTTCTTCTGTTAAGATTTTTACAAAATTTACCTGATCTTTCGTCAATTGTAAAGATATAGCTGATTGCACTTTTATTGGTCCGTGAATCTAAAAAAAAAGTCATAATCAACTTATTATTTTATCAAAACGTTATCTTACACCAACTATTTTAATACTTTATGATAATTACCTGCAATTTGGGAACCGCTGTTTTTAGTAATCTACGCCTTTGCGTGTTTCCAGTTATGTCGAATCCGTCAAAATGAATCGAACATATTCTAGAATTTTTACAAGGGTTGTATATTTCTTCTCCTCTTTCTTTCGCGACAATAGATACCCATTCTGCACAACGAAATGGGTCACTAGGAAATCTACAAATAAAAATACCATCACAAAATAACAACACTACTCCATGCATTCCCTGTTCAAGAACAGTCGATGTTCGATACAATAGTTGGTGCGTCGTAACAAACATTGGCCAAACAATTATAATATTAGCTAATTGAATAAAATTTACAATTTAATTCTGTTTTTACTTTATGAAAAACACTTACTGATTTAAACTTACCGAAAAAAAGATATTCCTTCCAAAACCTTGGTGTTACGGTGGTTATTTACACAGTTTTTGAACGCGCACTGCGGCATTTTGACGTCTTAATGTTGGCTATGATTGGACCATACTAATTTGAAATAAGACCACAAACGTATTCGTGGTCTTATTTTTCGGGCCGTTTTTGAAGCGCTTATCGGGAATCTAGTCTATTATTGATCGAAGATCAAGTCACATAAAACTACATTCCAAATTCTAATGAAAAAATATTTATTGCGGAACTGTTACTTGAGAAAGAGGTAAAATTTGTTTTCTCACTCTTTCACAGTAAAATCTATCTTCTATCTCTTTCTTGCATACCTTAAATCGGTTTGAACAAATCGCGCCGCCCGACCCGCCATTTTTTTAGTCGAGACATGACTGCCTCTGCTACCTAACGTGTGTGCTAGTTCACCATACTCCGCGATTCTTTTATTACTTTGTTATCGTTAAGTTTTGCTGGTTCTTGTTACATTTGTTTAATTTTTGTTGTTATTGTTAAACTTTGAGTTTTTTGTTATTGCAATGGCGACATTCTCTAACGAAGAATATGCGGACATCATGATGGCTTACGGAGCCGCTAATGGCGTCGCTCGTGCAGCGCAACGACTTTACCAGGAACGCTTTCCTGGTAGACGATTACCTGGCCGCAGAGTCTTCCAAGACACATACCGACGCATACGCGAGACTGGCAGTGTTACTTTTAATGAACCAAGGGGCCATATTGTGCGACATAATGTTGAAGTAGACGAGAGAATACTGGCACTTTTTGAGGCAGACCCTACAAGAAGCATTAGAAATGTGGCATCACATCTTGATATTACAATATGGAAAGTGTGGAAAGTACTTCGTCAAAACAAAAAGCATCCATTCCACTACACTCCGGTGCAAGGTACGTAATTTTAAACTAACTTTAAACCCGTGCAAGCTTTGTTTGACCTTGCCTTTGTTTAGCAGGTAATGGGTATGGTATGGCGTCACTTCCAGGTAGTGAATCTATTAGCACGAACAGCGGGTCCTTTCTTGTGCAATTACTTATTGCCCAAGAGAAATTTAAAAGAGTTTTTTGTTTGTTGCAGGTCTTGAGGGTGGCGACTTTGAGAGACGAGTGGCTTTTTGTCGGTTTCTTTTACACACGGATGTGGATGATCCTGATTTTTTAAAAAGAATACTGTGGACGGATGAATCCAAATTTACCAAGGATGGGATCCTCAATTTACACAATTTGCACCACTGGACAACGAAAACGCAAAACCCACGTGTTAAAAGACAGAAATCTTCTCAAAGAAGGTTTAGTGTAAACGTTTGGGCAGGAGTGATTGGGAATCAGGTAATTGGACCGCATTACCTGCCCGATAATCTCAATGGCGAAGACTACCTGGAATTCCTACAAAATGACCTGCCCGAATTAGTGACCGATGTGCCCGTATTTAATGAACGTGTGCCCATTGTATTTCAAAATGACGGCTGTACCCGTGCATTGGCGATTGACTGTGAGGGAATATCTGGACAATGTGTTCCCCAATGCATGGATTGGACGCGATGGCCCTATTCCATGGCCGCCACGGTCCCCAGATCTAACTCCGTTAGACTTTTATGTCTGGGGACGTGCCAAAGAGTTGGTATATGCCACGGAGGTTCCAACTAGGAAGGTATTAGTCCAACGCATAGAAGCGGCATTCAATACTATTAAGGAGGAAATACGACTTCGTACAACAACTGTTGAAATACGAAACAGGTGTCGGGCCTGCATTCGCAACAGAGGCCAACAATTTGAGCAAGATTTGTAACAATGATTAAATAAATGTTAAAAATGCAATTTTGTTTTTTTATTTCAAGTAAATCCCACGAAAGATACAGATATGAGACACGAATTTACCTAACCATAAGAATGAGATAGCAGATTTATAGGTTTGACAGGTATCATTTAAGAGATTTTTTTTTAAATCATAATTTTGAATATTAGCCTTAGGTGACTCGATTCACAATTCTAGCGAATTCACAAAGTTGTTAAAATACTTTTATGGCATGTGGCACATCATTAGAAAGAGGATAGACTGTAGAATTAATGAGGGAGTTGGAAGATCCCGGTCGCTTTTGATTTTTTTTTTGTAGCCTTATAAACAGCTGTAACATGTACAGCTTTAATTTAAGTTTTACCTTTGCGAGTGAATTAAAAAAGAACTAGGTGACTAGGTCACTAAATTTGTATTTAAAAGTATTCTTAAACAATACACATCGAAATAAAAATAAAATTCAGAGTCTACGCCTTATATTTTTTTTTAAATCTGTATTTGAATGTAAAATTTGGGTCTTTTTTTTGGAAAAAAATAAAAAGTCGATAAAAAAAAATCCACAGAGCATGAGGGGTGTTAAAGGGTCTAAAAGGCTAGCGGATGACTCCTTCAGTCGACCATTTCAATTTGGCACACGATGCACCAAACACCCTGTATAGTTGTCTGTGAAGTTTTCCCAAAAAAAAACTGATATTTCATGTCACTACCGGCGGTTGATGACCCCAAAAAAACTCATAATTTTTAAAAAACTCATAATTTTTATTTATTTTTGTTTTTGTTTTACTATGTTTAGTTATCGATACCCATCACGTCTGCAGAGTTTCGCTAGCTATACAGGGTCCAATTAAATTTAATTGGACCCTGTATATGTGGCCCTATATCACTAGGACACCAGTGGCGGCGCAACCAGTCGCGCTACGAACCAAATGTATACAGCTCTATGGAGAGTACCTGATCAGGTTCCGCTTGGTTGTTCAACCTACCATACATTTGTGACAGCGCGGCCATGATTGCGACACTATGATGTCCTAGTGGGATATAAGCCTTAAGACAGTGTTTAAAAGGAAAAAAAACGAGCGAGCCGTAAATTAGTCGCATATAGAAAGAAAGAAAATACGTTTATTTGCGGTAAACATGACGCAAAAAAGAACTTTAAGGCGCGGTGTTACCTCAATATTCACAAAAACTGGTTTTTTGGATAGTCGAGTATGACGTAACGCAATGAAAATATCCGACGCAAAAAATACAGTGGACAGAAAAGGGTTTATAGAAAAAATTTTACCAAATAGAATAGTAAAATATAGTTTGATATTCGCAATAAAAAATTGTGAAGTTATTTCACAAAAATAAACTTTGGCGTCGAATATCTCTGTACTTTCAGCGAAAACAATTTTTTTTTAGGATTCTAATTGCATTAGCTTTGTTTTAAAACTTTAACCGGACAATTATTTAATATAATGTGTATATTCCGAATAATCTAAATAAAACCCGTAAAATAAATGCCAATTCGCAGCTTAGTCACATCGTCAACACAATTGTTTATTCAATTTTCAACCTTATTTCAAGCGGTTGTGTGGGTGCAGTTGCAGCGTTTAAAATCGTAGTCAATCCGCGCCTTAACACAAAAATAAGAAAAGGACGACGACGGATGACGTGTAACATCTGACATCTCACCTTGGCAATAAGCAACTGAGCAGCGGCAGAAATTAACATCAAAATTTCATCATCATCATTATCATTCCAGCCGAAAGACGTCCACTGCTGGACATAGGCCTCCCCCAAAAAGGGGGGGGCCATAATCGCCACGCTTGGAAGGCGGGTTGGCGATCGCAGTATTGTTTTAAAAAAATGCATAGAGAACGCTGCTGCCCATTCTCTAGTAAGTCCCTTAGTCGCCTTTTACGACACCCACGGGAAGAAATGGGATGGTGCTATTCTTTACGTCCGGCACCAAACGGAACTTTAAAACATCAAAATTTAAAACGCTAAATACTGAAATATTTAATAATTATTCATTACTAGTGGTCGCCCTCTGGTCAAAAAATCAAAATCAAAATATTTTATTTCACATAAACCTAAGTACATGGGCACATTTGAAACGTCGGAAGCTAGGTGCACGGTTCCAATTGGTCGGAGAAGAGCCGGCAAGAAACTCCACTGCAGAAATTAGACCCCTTCTACTTAAAAAAGAAGTTTTACTTTAAAAAAAGCTGCGGTCTGGTGAGTGTATACTGTATAAACAGCCAGTGTGAATTAAAAAATATACCTATTAAGCGGGACGGCCTGCGGCGGCGGCGCGGTGTATTCCATGTTTGAAATTTATCTCGCCCGATCATACTTTTCGTAACGCTCTCGTCACGCATTCACCAGCTTACTTCCCAAGTCAAGCGTGCGTAAAGAAGTTTTACTTTAACAATTCAGCTTACTATCTCTCATTCATTGGTTATATGCTTACTCAACTGGACTACCTACGTCTAATTTAAGAAATAGTGATATTATTCTATCTTTTCTCTTATATTGAGCTCGTGGCTAAGTATAACAGCCACACGGGTCGATCCATCAGGTTAAGCTACGCTTGCCGGGGTTGGTCCGTGGATGGTGTAGTGTATCTATTTAATAGATATGTAAACACTGTCTCACACACACAAGTGTCAGGTAGCTGTCACTTATGTAAACTGTCACTCGGAGGAGAATGGCGGGAAGGCAGACGTGAAGCGTACCGAGAACGAGCAGCTTGGATGTGCTGGTGAGCCTGTGAGTAAACGTGCTTACAGTCCTGCTATAGAAATACAGATACTACAGATGGGTTACCATCTTTACATACCGAGGCTCCTCCGTGCCTCGGAAAACACGTTAAGCCATTGGTCCCGGCTGTCACTCGTGGATCTTTGACAGTCGTTAGCGGTCGTCAGAAGCCCGAAAGTCTGACAACCAGTCTTTCTATAGGGTATCGTATTACCCAGTTATTGGGTTGTGGAGGTCAGATAGGCAGTCGCTCCATGTGAAATACTGGTATTCAGCTACCTCCACTTAGACTGGGAGCTGATCACAACATAGTTGGGAAAAGGCAGATTGATTGATTCTATCTTTTCTCTTCCAGGTGTTCAGTATAAATGTGTTCTATCTCAAAGCGGAAAGAATCTCATACTAATAGAGGGTTATGCGTTCAAAAGAACTAGCACATATGCTTGGAGTTGGTGTTATGGAAACCCCTATTGCAAAGCGAAATTATGACTTAGCCTGAATGGTGTCCTTGAAACTATTAAGACGCTGACAAATAACTAAACCGCGGTCCCTGTCAGACTGCATACAAAATAAAGAAAAGCGCGATGACACAACGCTTGTAATTTATTGCAAAATATGAAGGAGTTATCTATTTACTCAAAACTGAGCTGAGTAATCAAAAATAAAAAAACAACCAAGTCCTGCATACAAATAAGACGTTCTTGTTAATTAAATACCAACCGTACGTGTTGATATTTAATACATATATTTTGTATTGAAACTCAAAGTAAAGGGTTAGTTTACCGTTAATTTGTATCGAGTTTTTTTTTCTAAACGTGTTTTGGCAACAACCAAGTTCTGAGAAATATGTTCAAGAATAAGATCATATTTTTTCCGATAACTATATAGATTTGGCAATTTTTTTGTTTAAAACAGCCTACTTTTATCATTTGCTTCTTGTCAGCGCCTTAATCATAAATCAATGTCTGCATCGCAATTTTTTTTTTTTAAGTTGAGACTAAAGGTTATTGAAATGTGTAATGAGAATGACGTAATAAATCATTGTTCTATTAATACCAGCCTGTAATTGTCCCTCTCCATAACAAAGACCTTTGATACGGCGAAGGATCAAATATTCACCTTTTGTTCTCCTCTATAGGTATGCCATAAAATATGGTTTTTTTTTCATTAAGAGCGTTTATATCTTACAGCATTTCATACAAACTTTCAAGCCTTTGTTTTTCGAAATTGCTGCACCGATTTTAATGAAACTTCATACGCATAAGCAGGATACAAATGTCTCAAAAGTTAGTAAAGAACATTTTCGAAAAATAGTGTTACATATTTTAAATTTTCCATAGAAACAGAGATTTCCAGTTATCTGTTTTTAAATAAGACATTTCGAAAATATTCTTTACTAACTTTTTAGACCTTTGTATCTTGCATAAGTGTATGAAGTTTCATTAAAATCGGTTCAGTCATTTCGAAAAACAAGGGCTTGAAAGTTTGTATGAAATGCCGTACGTCGTAAACGATCATAAGGCCTATCATTTTCCTCTTTGAGTTGAACATATAATGAAGAAACAAGGCAGTGCAAAATGCATTACAGTTTCTATAACGTACAGACAGCTGTTGATCCGGCGGGATAATTGCGGTAAACACTATCAGAAGGGACGGGTTTCTTTTTGACAGTCCAACGACTTTCATTGCGTTATGTTGTTGAACAGACAAATTTTTTGAACATATAAAGCAATGGATTTGCATATACTTCAAAATCATTCTAATTGTATTTATTTATTAGGTTCTAAGTTTTATTATTTTAATCATATTTTATATTGTATTTTTGTTAATGTGAGGACTTTGTAGGCTTAATAGACTGTAGATCTGTAGACCATTTTCTATTTTGTTAAGTACCTGGTACTCTTGACGGGCCTACGCTGTCCTCTCATACCTGTTAACAGTGTAATTTGAAAATAATTGTAAAAGCCAATATTTTTTAAAAGAGTAACCGTGGTGTCTTGCCGGCTCTTCTCCATAGGAAACGACCAATTGGAACCGTGCACCTAGCTTCTGACGTTTCATAAGTGCCCATGTAGGCTTATGTGAAATAAAAATATTTTTGATTTTTATTTAATTATTTTTTTTTTACTTTTAAAAAACGTGATACGTGAACGTGATTGTGATTCAAACTGTTACGCAACTAGAGTGCAGGTCTGGATGTGTACATTTAAGATTTACGTACCTACTACAGTACGTACTAAGTTAAAGGCTCTCTGGATACAGGGAAATTCCTAGATACTAGTAGCAATCTTCAATAAATGATGCCTAGTATTGTTGGGGTACCTACTTGTGTAACTATCCGAGGGTAATCCCTAATTGAGTCCCAATTGTATGAACACTAGGCGTCTTCGGCGTGCTAATACTCGTAGCAATCAATATTGAGCCAAAACTGAGCTACGATTTCAGCGAAATCAGTAGCGTTCATCAGTACTACACTACAGGTTAGAAACTATACGCGGTTATTTTTAATTCACTGTTAACCTTTCAGGAGGTGAAAGTACTCATGCATATGAGCAATTTTTACTATGGGACCAACTACGAAATAGCAAAAAAAAAAAACTTCTGTTTCATCGGGTAAATATTTTTTTTTTTATGAATCAGCAGATTTTTTTTTCGATGTTTCAGAGTTGGTCTCATAGTGAAAGTTGCTCATAATCATGAGTACTTTCACCCAGGGCTCGGAAACCGGTCAATTTTCTATGTAACCTTAACCGTATTATAAAGGTTTTCGAACATATTTTGTTATTTTTTTAATATTTGCTGAACTCAATGGGATGAAGCAATCTTTGAAGCTAATATCAATTGTATCAAAAAGAATTTCTGCTTTCACCTGCCGAGAGGTTAAAAGTGAATTAAAAATCACCTTGTATATTATTTGTTTGTTTTTTATTTATATGATTCTCCACATGAGCAGGATCTGCTTGCTTAGACCAATCTGGGTTCGGAGTCTGTTTAACACTTCCAGGTTAGCCAAGGCAACTCTCACTCCAGGTGGGAGATGTTCAGCAGGTCAGTAGGCTAATGATGTATATATGTGGACTTTGAATAAGCCTTTGTGAATAGAATAGAATTGTCTAATTCAAATATCAGTTGTTTCAGGTCCTCACTATGATTGGGTGAGATCACGAAAACGCAAGGATTTAATTCTAGTGGGGGGTCACACGTTTAGTAAATCAGGTGTATACTCTTGGACCTGTTCTACTAGAAATCCTAAATGTAAAGCTAAACTTACTCTAAACCTGAATGGCGAGATTACTAAAATATACAATGAACATTGCCATCCGTCTAGGAGCTTCATGAAAGCTCCAGATGGACAATATATACTATTGTAATTTGTTAAATGAAAGAATAAAGACTTATTAAATCAAAATCGTCAATTCTTTTCTCTTTTTTTCGTGCTCTTTGTCCAAGTTATAGGATGATTCAGATGAGTATCAGGAATAATTTTATACACGTAAAAAAAGTGTGCGGTCGGGGAAACCCCGTTTGGAATGGAGTTACTTACGCGATACTCTCACGCACACATACACTAGTATATAATAGAAAGAGACAGAGAGATATAGAAAGTTGCATGGAGCGCATAGCGCTTAACGCTTTTTCCTTACGTGACGATTTCTACATTTTCTACCAATAAACTCCAACCGCAAGCCGCATTAGGGCCGGCGCTCACTGCAGGCATGGCACAGCATGGCACGGCAGATTGTGCCGTGGCATCCCATGGTATCCCGTGGCATGCCGTGGCATTCTGCTGAAAGCCCAGCCACTCTGCTAGCTTAGCAATCACAATTCCTCGACACAAAGTGACCCATACGTCTCGCGAGATGCAATGGCGTGCCGCGACAACCCGTGGAATGAAACGGCATGACTCGTCATGCCGCAGCATCCCGCGGCACGTCGCGGCATCGTGGTATCGAAATAAAGTAACATGAACTCTATACTCATTGAAATAAGATTCAAAATAACTTGATTATTAATAAAATCCTTTGCCATGCCATCCCATCCCGTACCATGCCGGCAGTGAGCTTAAGAGCTTAAGGAACTTAATTCTAAAAAACGTAGGTATTGGTAAACTGTACTTGCTACATGGATCTAAATGAACACTGCTTGTCATGGAAGATGTCAAATACTTGTCAAAAGAAATGTACAAGAGAACTGAAGCTGTATAAGAATCTTTGGCCCGTGGCAAAAATCTGAATTAGCGTTGCCATCTGTTTTTTTCAATACTGTCACAAAACAATTATACTAATGTTCACCAACAGCGCCCTACTGTCAATGTCATTCATGCACCAAAATATCCTTGTAGCTATCTAATATTAAATGTACCTTTATTTCGCCATGTTCATTAAGATCTATGTCAGACTGTAAACTGTTAATTTGATATTTCCCAATTCAAATTCCAAGAAAAAAAAACAATATTAAAACAGACTTTAAAAAAATTAAAACTAACTTGAACTTATTTATTCACTAAAACAATACATTAATTATAAATTTATAATACATACATTCCAACTTGGGCCTATAACGAATTTGAACGCATATGTCCGTTGGGGGGGGTAACCACTTAATGGAACTGTGTGTACCAGGGTTGGAAAAAAAACAGTTTTTTTTACATTTTATAAAACAAATAGTTCCAAATGTTTTAAACAGGTGTTTTTTTTTCCTAACTTAGTTATCATCTATTTTAATTGATTAAGCCTGATATAATTCACTTTTATACTATTTTAAAAACTGCATGACAAAAATTTATCTTAATTCAATACATCCTGTATGTTCCGACGTTCATTTTTAGTAGGGAAATCACCTAAACTTCTCTTAAAATAAGGGGAATACCCAAAACATATTAAATGATCACGAATTACGGGGAAGTTCTGGGAATTCCCCGGGGGACTTTCTTTTTAATTTTTTAGGGGTACCGATGGAGTGTATAAATAGAGCGGACTTTCTTTCTCATTTTTCATTTCACTTTCGACAGTTGTTATCAACGGTTGTGTGATAGATAAAGATAACACCTCTACCTCATTCAAAATAATAAAAATGTCAAGTTCAGGGCGTAAAAAGCATCCAATTTGGGAACAATTCATATCGATCCCTCAAGAAAATACTACAATGAAGACCAGATTATTTTATAAAAATTGTTTAAAGTTGATAAAATAAAAGAAATAAGGAAAAAAATAAGTATTCATTTATTTTTGCAATTATAATTTTGTTTAAACCCTTTTTTTATAACGTTTTAATTTTCAAACACCTAATAAAAAACGATGTTTTATTTTAAACTGTTTTAAACACTGTTTAAAACACATGTTTTAAACATGCCAACCCTGGTGTATACCAACCGGACATGTCGGCTTTGTCACGGCTAAAACTGCCATTTGAATTTACGTAGACTATTTTAGTTTTTTGAAATGGCAACTGCATCCTTTACATTCATCGAACGCCATTTAAAAAAAGCCAAGTATATATATAATACTATATATATACTACATATATATAATAAATGTAGGTAAATGTTTTCGTCAGGATATAATTTTGAATATAAAATGGGAAGAGAACGTCACGTCGCCGTCGGTTTTGCGACATTTTGCCCCGTGACCTACAGGCTGACCAGCAAAGTCGCAAATCTGACACAATAAGGCTAAAACATTATGTAGGGCTTTGTAGTCCAGTCACTTTAATTAGTGTGACAATGAGCTATAAACTTGTAAACTTGTTTACTTCATTATTTTATTATCTCCTTGAAATAAGTAAGTATTGTTAAACGAGTATTTAATTTAAAAAAAATAAAAGATATAATGCATTAAATACTAAATTATTACTTAAGGTTTTTTAATAATATAATATATTTATTTTGAGAACTGTTTAATGTATAAAAATGGTTAAAAACGAAATTTGTAGAGAATTTTATGCACTACAACTTTTATTATCATGCAAATATCATTGAATGCGAAGCGAGATATTCACAATATAATAAGTAAACCGATTTATGTGACCTTTGACCTTGAATATTTTAAGACGCGGACACGAGATCTTATGAGACTTTTGAGACAAATTGAATGCCAAAATAAAGGTTTTTTACAAGTTTATAGCTTATTATCTTGCATTCCTAGGTTGGCCCCTTTTTTTCGTTTAAGTGACTGTAGTATTTACATTTTTAGGTTTCACTATGCCAGTACCCGGCGCAGAAAGATCTCGGAGGTATAGAGAAAAATTGAAACGAGAAAATCCTGAACAGTTTGAGGCCCAACGACTGAAAAATTTGCAAAGAATAAAATCTATGAAGAAAAAAATTTCACAAATGACACAAGAAGAAGCTGAGAAGAGGAGGAAAGCTTGGCGCGAAGACAAACGAGCTAGCCGACAGAAACAAAGAAACAGTGATAGATAATTTATATACGCGGCGGCCAAAAGTACTTAAGTCAATTTTTGCTTAAAATTGTATTGTAAAAAGTCACAGCACCCATGTTTTGTATTATCCGTCGGCTGGCATAAGCACGTAAGTCACAGTCACTTCATTCAGTCGCAATAGTCGACTGAACCATATAACGTAAGTCGTATCACTTAAGTTGACTCAAGTTTTTTTTTCCGGCATGGCAACTCTTAAACCGACTGACGTAAGTAACTTGGTAACATGGATCCGTTTTTGTTTTTGATAATATTTTCTATTATCTACCCTCACTTTACCCTCTTTTTTGAAGTGCTGATAAAAAGTTGACGTAAGTTGTGGGTAAAGTAAAATTAAATACGTATTTCTTCATTAGTGTTTCGGTGTAACGGTCTTAGTGGTGCTGTGCATCAACTGTATTCATAATGGATTCAAGAGCCAGAAAGTTGGTAAATCTTGCCTTAAATAATGATAATAAAGGTAAGTTTTGAAGTTTTCCTGGAATTTTTATGCAATATGCAAAATAAATGTTTTAGAGTTTTTGTAGACATAATTACAACCCATAACAACAAAAAATTGTCATTTCCCTTTTTTTTACAGGTGATGAAGACCCATGCACTAATCAGCAGCCAAGTACATCTGGAACTCTCTCTCTCTCTTCTGGTAACGATTCTGTTGCTGATCGTACGTACTCTCCAGACAGTCCTAGTTTGCTTACCCAACATGAAGATGTGATGGAAACCACTGTTTATGATGCATCAGTAGATGTACAGATAGTACCAAAAAATGAAATACCTGAAAGTATTGAAGGTACGTCATTATTACAACAAAACAAATCTGTGACCTGTAGAAGAAGGAAGCAAGATATCAAAATAAAAAGAAATTTAGGCCAATCCTATGTGGCAGGTTTTGGGAAAACTATTGACAAACGTCAAATGAAGGAATTACCTAATTGTCGAAATAAGTGCCGTCAAAAAATAAGTGACGAGCAACGAGCTGTAATTCACAAAGAGGTTTGGAATCTCGGGTCTTGTGATTTAAGGGCAGCGTTCATTTCATCTTTGATTACTATTCAAGAGAAAAAAACCACGCGTCGTCGGGTCAAAGATCTTAGTTTACAAAAAAATAGACAGTGGACTTATAAGTATCATTTTAACGTCAATAGTGAAAAAATATCCGTGTGTCAAGGTTGCTTTCTAAAAACCCTATCAATAAGTGATAATTTTGTAAAACTAATCGCTTTAAAGAAACGTAGCAGTTCGAGTGGAATTATACAAATAGACAAACGTGGAAAGAATACACCATATAACAAACATTCCGAACAAAAATTCAAGAGGTGATTAATTATATCAATTTGTTCCGCTATAGGTATGAATGTCATTACACTAACTAGATGTAAAAGCTCCCGAAAATATTTACCATCGCATTTGACAATATCAAAAATGTGTTCTCTTTATTCAGTTTTCAATTTCATAAATTAAATTTAAGTTTAAAAAACCATGCGACATATTTAAAAATTTAAATCAAACATTGCTACGGACGAGATCACAAATTTAGCACTTGAAGAGGTACGCGACTCTCATCTGCTAGCAGCTGATATGGTGTACAATGAGAAGCAGTGTGATAAAAATATCGCAGTTACAAATAATATAATCACATGCCTGAGTTTTAACTTACAGCAATGCTTGCCAACCCCAGTCTTACAACCATCTATAGCCTTTTATAAAAGACAACTTTGGACCTTCAATCTTACAATACATGATAACGCAACTGGAATGTCAACGCACCACAATGTGGCACGAGGGGTTTTCGGGTCGAGGTGCTTAATGAAGTTAATACATCACAAGTTTATGATACCTGGTCATACACTTATGGAAACCTCCGTATGTGTATTGCCAGGTATCATAAACTTGTGTTGGCTTAGACCATGCAATTATTGAAAAAAAAAAACGAAATACAAATTTATCACCCACACACGGATGCAGTTAGTTAGATAAATACGACAAAATTATTCCTTTGATTTCGCTAGTTTATTGGATGGTCCTTTAGTAGCCCGAAAAAAAGACGATGACGGAAATATTTTCAAGTGGCATGATGCGAAGTGGCTGAGTAATGACTCTGAGTACGTTGTCATAAAATACAAAACATCTCTTTCTAGAGATGAATTACTAAAAACTATTATCTTCAAACGGAACACGCGACGAGATACAGAATTCAATTTGATGCAGATTACTGACAAGCCAGGCCAGAAAAAAACGTGATATAATATCACTTTTATTTTTAATACCAGAATGTGTTCATAATTTTTATCAGAATTTAGTAACCACTGACGATACCAAGATGTTGATCCAGATATACCAGATTCATAAATATTAGATTTTAATTATTAAGCATAATTATAAATCAAAATAATGCGTTTCTCAATCATCTCATCAATTATGCATGTTTTACTCGTAATATTATAAAATGATATAAACAAGCCAAGTAATTATAGTACGGTAATAAACACTTAAATCGCAATTTTTTGACGTTCAAAGAAACTTAAGTCAATTATTTCAGTAAATAATAATTATAGCCTAAATATCCATGTACTGATATGTAACTAGTTCATAATGTATAATAATAAAAACAAAAACCGTTAGTAGTACATTTTTTTCATATCAATCGAATAAAACCTTCTCCTGAAAAAACTTGCATGCAAAAAGATTTGACTTAAGTGCTTACGGCTTCCGAGTCTAGATTATTTTTTATAGCTAGATTCTTTTAGAATTTTATTCAATAGATTAGCACGACATGTCCCGAAGTTTTAAATGTTTTAAATCAAATAGAGCCAATCAACAGTTTTTATATACAGTGTGAGTCTTCATAATGTGCACATATCGAAATGAGGGAAACTTAGCTTAATTTTATCGACGGAAAAAATAGTTTAAAAAAATCTAAAAATTTAATTTAATTTTTATAGCATTTTTTAAATTTTGTTCGCTGCTGTGACCCCTGTGTAAACAAATCGGTATAACTTTTAAACTAAACAATCTGTCACGATGAAACAAACTCAGTAATGACTGGAAATAATAGGGCGTCTTCGTAAAATAAAAACTAACGAAAAACTCGCCCTCAATTGGGTATTAGGGTGATTTTATAACAAACATCTGATATTTTTTCATAAATTTTTATAATAATTGTAAAATTTCTCAGTAAAAGTCCTGATTACCTACCCTTTTTTATTACTTTAAATTATTTTCCATCGTATCAGCTTTCCAAAAGTAAAAATACCATGTTTATAACTCAATCACAACGTTTCCTATCAACTGTTAAAGAAAGGCCTTGCACTCGACTACGTACTTTACTTTAGCAGGTAGAGACCCTTTTTTGTAAAAAAAAATTGTTTAATATTTTTTTAAATATTTTTTCCGTCGATAAAATTAAGCTTAGTTTCACTCTTTTCGATATGTGCACATTATGAAGACTCACACTGTATTATGTAAGTACCTCGTATTGACTGGAGGTAAAGCAATTTTTTTAATAAAATAAATGTTATTTGGACCTGGAATGTTAAAAGATTTAATTGTAACGTGCTGGTGTAACTTGCAAATCATCATAGTAGTCCCCAAGTTAAATCTTTTTGAATATAAATAAAGACATACAAAACAATTTTGTTTCATTGACATGGAACAATTTTTTCCAACTTAATCGGGTGCGACTGGCACCGACAAAGAAATTGTGCTACTAGTGTCGCGTCGCGCCCGCAATATCACACCCGTCTGTACGAGCCTTAACGTTACAATGATAAAGATAGGTAAAATCTGAAAAGTTTTTTTTTAAACGTTTCCTCACACTTGGAATTGCTCCTGAATTGTGGGTGTGTTTACAAACATTTAAACTCACATACGCAAACAACTTCTTGTAGGTCATACAAATATTTGTTCCGTGCGGGAATCGAACCCGCGACACGCAGCGCAGCAGTCAATCGCTTAACCACTGCGCCAACCGTTCCGTAAAAGGTTAGAAGAGTGTTAGGTTTTTATGAATCAGGAGTTTGTTTTCTTTCGCTTCATACCTGAATTTTGCTTTCAGATATAAGGTATGAAATAACAAAATCCCAAAGAGGAAAGGACTTAATTCTAGTCAACGGGTTTACGTATACAAAGATGAGTTTAAATTATTGGGGGTGTTCTTCTAACAAGTCAGAATGCAGAGCTAAAATCAAGAGAAGTTCCTCCGGTGCCCTAGAATTTGTCAACAATGAACATTGCCATCCACCTCGACAGTTTTTTAAAAATAATAATGGCCACATTGTATTACAAAAGCGAAGTAAATTTAGACCACAGCCGTTCCTCGACTAGGCTGGAGAAGACTTTGATCAGATGGAATATCAATATTTATCATGGAGCGATTGCTATCTGAGTTCAGTTCCATTACCTTTACTGGGAAATACTGATGGTCGTAAGTCAGTTCTGTTCTGATTATCTGTGCCATCATAGTCATGCATGTGACACCCGGGACTGACGAGTCTCTACAAGGCACCAAAGGATCTCGACGTGTCTGAAAATGCAACACAGCTGAATTTCGGAGACCAATTTTATCGTGTGGCTGGTATCTAGCCAAAAGAAGCAATCCTTATAAATTAAATTATTAATATTAAAATTAGATCTAGTAATTTATTTAAATTATAAGTAGTAAGTAAAGCGTAAGCTGTGGTATATTAATATTTATTGTAATCAATCGGTTTCGACTCAGATCTCAATAAAAGTTTGTATCCTCGAAGTAGTTTGTCATCCTCTCTCTTTGATGTTTACAGTGAACGCTGCCCTCCCAATTTGTATGTCGAAACAAGCCTGCTAAAACTTTTTTCTCATTTAATTTGTACCTGGACATGGTTACAAAGGTAAATATTAATAAGGAATACAAGAAGTGCTCTCCGGGTCCCTATATTATATAGGGTTATTTTTAAAACGTCAATAACCTCTTAAGGGCCAAAAAAATCAGCTGTTCCCTACATTTTAACGAATTATTGGAACATAAATGTAGGGAACATGTGCCGGACGGGCGTGATCGCTGGACGCGGGGTAGGTGTAGGGAGGGTGTAATGCCTATCCAGGGTGTTATCCCGGTGTGTGTGCAGGCCTCCCAGTCCAGACGGCGCTGACGTCCTGCACCTATAGTTCCAGATATCTTCGGGCAGCCTGCTATCTTCAAGAGTTTGTTTTCTCAACACCTGATTACCGTTTTTATCTCAACATAGTAAGGATTTGCGTTTGGTCAACCCTTAGGTTATATATTACCTGATTAAAACACCATAGTTTTGTTGCACCCTCAGGAAGCAATTTTGGGACTCTCGGGAACACACTGAAGCTATTTAAAAACGTAAAATATTCCTTGCCGATGACTACGAATTTCAATTTTCTTATGTTTGGTTAAGTACGAGCCTACTTTACCGTAACGAGAGCCGCTAATTACTTCCTGATTCAACGTTATTTTATTAGCATTGTCATTATGTACATGTTACATGATTACATAATATCACATGATACAAACGCATATATAAGGCATGTGATATATCGTTAGAATCCCTGTAAAATTCCCCATGACCTGATGTATCTATATCTACTATACTTGTTTTAACTGAAGAAAATTTTCAGTGGAAACAGGCAAAAATATTATTATTATTTTAAATTGGTTTTCTAATCGTTTTTCTCGGAAACTATTAGACCGATTTCTATTTTGATTACAGATACCACAGACCAGCATATAGACCTACAACAATCTAATATTTAGAACGTTACAAGTATATTTTTCAGGACTAGGTCTTGATCTAGGTTACCTGGACACACCAAAAAAACTATAACATATAACTATATAGCCCACCTAATTGAGGTTGAAATGGTCTTACTTACGGTTTTACATACTAAACACGTTAAACTGTGGTTTCTTTACAAACACTATAGCTATTTCTATGTGAATTTAAGTTAATATTCAAATTTCCCTATATAACTACATATGTGACGTTTCGTCGTAAACCCAAACACTATAACTATTTCTATGTGTATAAAAATAGCTACATCTATATAACTACATATGTGACGTTTCGTCGCAAACCCAATCTATCTAAACTATTTCTATATGAATTTAAGTTAACAACTTCCCTGTCCCCGGTACAACGCATTTTATGAATACCCCACGCCCACTGTATTTTTCTTCTGATGAGTTCGCTTAAGAGCCAAAAATCGCGAAATTTTGTTTTATTTCCTTAAAGGTTAGTGTTTTTGGTATACGTCCACGTATCATTAAAGTAATATCACGACACGTTCATGACAAGTAATCTGCCCAATATTGTATAGAAAAATGAGTCACATGTGACTCATGAACTTATCTTAGTACACTCTCGTGAGTCATTAGTGACTCATTGGACAGGGAAGTTGTATGCAAATTCCCAATATAGGTACAACTACATAATTATCTCGCGAACAGAACAGCTGGTTTTTTTTGCGATTTCAATTTTGGTCCCATAGTAAAAGTTGTTCATAATTATGAGTACAATGACCCCTTAAGAGGTTATTGACGTTTTAAAAATAACCCTGTATAAACCGTAATTAATCTAGGTTACACAAGACATTTGGAATAAGTTCCGTAGCAAATATATATTCTACTTTCAGGTAGGGGGTATGAAATTACAAAATCACAGAGAGGAAAGAACCTGATTCTCATTGACGGATACACGTATGCTCAAATGAGTCCTCACGGTTGGGGCTGCTCAACCCACAAGCCGCAATGCAGGGCTAAGCTGAGAGTTGACCCTGACGCTAGCCATCTCGCATACGTCATCAACAAACACTGCCATCCACCAAGGCAGTTTTTTAAAAATGATACAGGAGAAGTCGTTATGAAAACTAGGAAAAAAGTTTACAGTTATTGGTAGGGGACAAAAAGTTATGTATTCCATTAGATAGTTATTGCATGTCTTTTTATTTATTATGTTCTCAAGATTTGTTTAAATGTACATAATGTTTCTTAACCAGTATTATCTCCTTGTACTTGATAGATCATGTAAGTTTTATAAAAGTTAAGTCTGGCCACACATTTGCGTAAAGTCGCTTGCGGTATTATATATATCTTTTGCTGATACGATAACTGTACACTTCATTTTTAATTGCTTAGGTGACCGTACCGTCTGTACGGTCACTTATGCAATCAAGGTATCTTGAGCAAAATTTCAGTCGATTTGCACCTACAAATCGACTGAAATGTTGCTCAAAATACCTACTGTTTGTTTGCGCTGCGAAATATCAGCTGCTAAAGTGACGAAGTCGATTGCAGAGGCGTCTAAATAGACGCTAAATCCAACTCCAGAAACTAGGACTGACGCCGAATTGTTTCGTGTGCCCTCTACAAAATCAAATATATGATGGCTGCTCATGCCAGTAGCACTTATGCGGCCTGGCTTACGTATTAATTATTGTCGTTAGCTGTATGTGTATTCGAATAAAATGTTAATCACAGCGGTAGATATTATTATTACAATTTGTGAAAATGGTATGCTATTTATATTAAGCACTCATTAGACTAGTTTGAGCTAAAATGAAATTAAATGTACGTAACGTAAGAATTAACTACTTAAATGGTTATTAATTTTTTGACGCCATATTTTAGTTTGTGAATAGTTCTGGTTAGGATATAATTTTGTTATTTTTTAATTAGGTATAAATTGTTTCAAGACAAGTACATATTATTTTAATTCTTCATTATAATAATATTTTTTTTTAAATAATCCTTAAATGGTTTTATTTCAATAGTCTCATAAAAACTGAATGAGAAGAGTACAAATTAAAAGATAAAACTACAGATTGCGAGAAGAATCAACGATCTAAGAATCAACAATAAGGTGCTAAAATAATTTTCTCATCTAATAATATTTCTGCAACTAAACAGTACCTAATCAATCTAGAAAATAACTTAAAATCTAACACTCAATCATCGTTTACAGGTTTTAACTATGAAGTGATAACGTCACAAAGAGGAAAGGACCTAATTTTGATAGATGGCTACACATTTACAAAACTGCGGCTGAAATACTGGATATGCTCTTCGAGAGCCCATGACTGCAAGGCGAAACTCCGGCTCAACTCTGAAGGTTACATCTTGGACTGTTACAATGTCCATAGCCATCCGCCTAGAGCGTTCTTTCAAACGAAGAACGGAAAACGGATTCGGACATACCAAAGACGAAATGTATATTAGTTGTAATAAGAGTAGAGGAACATTAAGACGCAGATATATGCCAGTGACCTTGAGTGGTTAGCTTGCGTGTTCTGGTACTGAGCTCACGCAACGCGTCGTACGTTCAGCCAGTAATAGAACTCGCCCGTCAAGGAGCGCTGTCCCCAATTTGACGCATTATTAATTTATTATACACAAAACAAAAGGTATTTTAATAAAACGCGTATACTTAAAGATCAATAATTAAATTATCTTTAAATTGGTGAAGGTTCAGAAAAATATGCTTGGTAGATTTTGCGCCATTCTCAGTTTTTTATCCGCGTTAGACATAACTTTACAAATTAATTTCACTATGTAATATAAACGTAATCTAAAATATTCACATATTGAAAAAATGCTCTAATTTATCATATATTTTTTTCAAATCATTAACACTACTCGTTTAGACGTGATCTGAAGTATCAAATCATTAAAAGTCTGTTATCGTCCCCTTAATGAAACAACAGATGCATTGTGTGAAGGATTATATGGGCAGAAAGGGGGTAAAATAGTGAGATGACGACAGGTACAGATGTATGGAAGAAGACCACATGGTGCATAGACCCCAAATAAATTGGGGTAAGGACAATGCGGCAGCGGCGAGGTGTCAATTTTTGTAGTAGAGAAGCCGAAACGAAGCCGATTTTAACTTACTTTCATAACAGTAAAGTAAAAATTAATTAATTTACTTAAAAGTAAGTCTTTCGTTCTGTACTGTAACTGAATTTATCACCATCTATCGTCAAGTAGCAGAACCAAAAAGACGCATCACTAGGTACATAGACAAAACTTTCTTGTTTGTTATTTCAACTCAAAGCTAATAAAATAGGCGTTTTTGATGTTTGAATGTTATGGTGAATTAAATACCCGTAGTGTAACTATATTTTTTGGCAGTAGACACTATTGACTGTGTCATTTTTCAATAGCGGTAGAATTGTTGATGCGAACTTCCGAAGGGAAGCCGGTAGGAATCGTGTTATATCACCATATAACACGATTCCTACCGGCTTCCCTTCTTGTGCTTTCGCCACTACAATGGGGTAATGTTGATGGAAGGGACGACTTAGTATTAAGTTTGTTAAAATATTTTGTAAATATCCAAGTATCGGTTGGTATTGGAGAGAGCTGTAAAAATAACGTAATTTGTGTATTTATTTGTCGTCTTTGAGAGGTTATCACTATCAACTAATTATCCGGATGAAAACCGGCAAAGTGTTTGATGCATCTTGAGTTTTTAATTTAGTAACGCAAAGATCTTTTGAATGAACGCTTTCCTAACTTGTGCGGGGTAACATGTCAATCTTGTGCAATAGATATATATGAACTAATATTATACTAATAAATTATGAATTATATTACACTACATTATTGTTAATCGTTTTCTTCACACACCTTTATAATAAAAAAAAGCTTCAAAGGAAATCAAGCAGCCCTTCGGTGGTTTAGCAGCGAACCTTTACTTGCTGAAATTATGGTGATGATTACGACCTATTGAAAAGAAACAGCGGCGAGTGATACAGCAGATCTGTAAAGCGCTTCTTTACCTTTTAGCACAAATTAACAATTCCTTTAACCATCACTCTAAAACAATCAAAGAAAACACAATAAGTAGTGTAACATATTAAAGCACATGTCAAAAGATCCCTAATTAACAATCAAATCAAAAATGGCAATGTCCAAATTAATATTTTATTCATTTGACAGGCTCCGTCGAGCACCCAGACTCCTATAGAACCATTAAATCGCAAAGAGGTAAAGATCTCATCGTTTATGGAGATTATACATTTGCCAAGACTTCGACGAGTAAATTTTCATGGGTTTGCTCTACCAGGGCACGGGAGTGCAGAGCTAGGATCAAATTAGATGTATACGGGAACATTATCAGCGTCAATAATGAACATACTCATCCTCCAAACATGATACTAAAAGATGGAGAGTACACGAGGATGTTTAGATTAAGAAATTAATTTCGTTTATGTCGGTCTTTATCTCACCTATCCTAATTTATTTGAGGTCGGCGTAATATGTATTCATCTCTATCTGCTGTTATCTCAGGATTTATTCCTTTTCTAGCAATATCATCGTCCACACAATCTTTCCATAATTCTCCACGTCTTCTTCTTTTCTAACACCTAGTCTAAATTAATTTAACTCAATACTTTTCTCGTGATGTGGTGTCACTCACATCGTCCCTCGCATGACTAAAAGTCCTATCTCATTTTTTAGCTGATTTGGGTTAGGACACCTACATTTTTCTATTCGTGATTCTTTACATTTTTACAAGCTGTCGTTTCTCTATGTAATAGAATATTCTATTTATTAGTACAACAACGGTTACGGAAAAATGTAAAGAATCACAAATAGAAAAATGTAGTTGTCCTAATTCAAATCAGCTAAAAAATGAGATAGGACTTTTAGTCATGCGAGCGACGACATAATTCAGCCTTAGTTCTGATTATGTAGCTACGTTTATTTAAATGTATATATGTTAATACAAAGTGTAAATATGTATTATAAATAAAAAGTGATTAAAAATATATGGAGTTTCAATTTATTTCGCTCTATGTGCTTCCACCACCGTACCAATAGTATTTGTCTGGATGTTCTTCACACTGCTATAAGATTCTGAGAATACGAGATATGTTAAGTATTCATGCATGGAAGAAAAATATTCATATTAAGCCATCATGTTTTATAAACTTAATATCCAAGGTATTTTTTATTTGACAGATCTTTCCACCTTGCTTCAAAGTGAGCCCTATTTGTTTATTAAATCACAAAGGGGCAAAGATCTCATCATGTTTGAAAAGCATACGTACTCCAGTCATAAGAAGTCAGAAATAAGCAGTACGTGGCGTTGCTCAACAAGGCCGAAAGGCTGCAAAGCGACGATCAAGTTGGACACACAAGGGAACCTTATCAGTGCCAGTAAACACACTCATCCTCCAAATGTAAGAGTTGTAGGGAAGAAAAGAAGGAGAAGGAAGCCACGGAGATCACATGAAGAAGATTGAAGAAGACTCGGTAGGTGATTAAAAATTACCCTTTTTACCCCTTTACCGTTAGCGAAATAAAAAAGCGTTTATTGGCATTACAGCAAAAAATGCACCATAAAAACTATAAATAACAGAAAACAATTATTATAATGCCAAAAGGGCCTCAGCTCAGCATAATGTCAGATGACAACACAAGGTGTACCACCTGACGCTGATTTTCAGCTGCAACCCACGAGTGCCGTACGCTAGAATAATAAACACATAGAGAACACGTCCGTTAATTAATTAAGAGAATAAATTAAAGGTGATAATATAAAAAAGCTCAAACAAAATAATATAAAATGTTGTGACTTACAAGTGTGTGTGTGTGTGTGTGTTGTGTTTAATGTAAAACTAAAATAAATACCCAATATCTGTGTATTAACTATATTAACAAATTATAAATAGAAAGTATCTTAAATGGAAAATCGTGTGATTGCATTGTTCTTCTAAACTACGAAACGGATTTTGATGCAGTCTTTGGCGGCATCTACATCGCCACATGCGAATTAAGGCTTCTACTGACCAGCGCGACTCGCGACGCGACACAAAGGCACCGCTCGTCGCGCGACACGCGGGGCCTTTGTGTCGCGTCGCGTGTCGCGCCAGTATGTAGAAGCCTTTACATCACCTTGACGTCACGCAAAATCCTGCATCGCGCAAGCAGTGTTTACCGCGCGACTAGCATATTTACAAACAACGTCCCGACATCAACCGTCGGGCAGTTCCCCACCAGACACAATACCCGTCTTGTCGGAGGATCCTCCCTTTTCTATGGGAGTGAACTTTACACTCTGCTCCTCATACCTCTTTTAGAAGATAATAATAACTCTTTTTAATGCTGTCTGAATAGCACAACAATATGAAAATATAAAAGACATTGAAATCACAATTCCGTTTTATTTGTATACTTAGGTATGATGTCAGGTATCTAGCCGGATACCAAATATAATACTAACAGAAGTGCCCGGATAGCCCTTATGATAGTTTCGTTATCTAAACATCACTAATCCGAGAATTTTTAATTGACAGAATTATTAATTCCGCCTTCGGATTTACCATATACCATAGTCCCATCCCAAAGAGGGAAAAATCTCATCTTGTATAGAAATTATACATTTACGAAGACTACAGGAAGGAATTCGTGGGTCTGTTCAGTACGGGGTAAATGTAAGGCAAGACTAATTTTGGACGATTATGGATACATTATCCGAGACCGGCACGAACATTGTCATCCTCCTAAAAAATACCATAACCAATATACTTACTGACTTTTGATAATATATTTTTTGTAGGGGATTATTGAACTGATATATTCTAAATATAATTAAAAAAAAATGTAAATAAACATACCTATGCTAAATAATAAAATATATTATGAAAATTGTCATGTGTAAGCTATTTCTGTGATTGTTTTGTCCCGTAGCAGATCTCTGTAATAGATTTTAGTACTTTGTAGCAAAGTGACCACAAGAAAAGCTGCCTGAGTGTCAAACTTACCAGGATTTTTCTATAAATACTAGGTACTGATCTATATAATATTAATTTGAATCAAAGGAAAGTTTATAAGTTCAATCAAAGTAAACGTTAGGGGCGCGCGCTGAACACTACGCGCCGCCACTTCGGATCCTGTATGCCTGTATGCCCCTAGTTCGCCGTCCCTGGACCCATTTAGGGGGGCTGGAAGAGGGCATTGTCTTCCCTCTGCCGACGCACGGGGCGCCTGCTGTCGGCCGAATGAGCGGAAGAGATCTCCGGTCCCTTTCCGCACCGCGCCCCAGGACTCCTCGCTGCCGACCATCGACTCGACCTCGGCCGGCAGCGACAGGACGCAGCGATAGGTCGCTGCCAGCTCCTGAGATGAGGGCACGGCGTGGCTCCTCCCAAGCAGCACACTCTGCCAGCGTATGCCGCGCCGTGTCCTCCCGACAGATATGATCCAGTCTGTTCCAACTTGCTGTCCTCCCACCCAGGGACGCAAAAATCCGAAGTTCCTACCCTACAGGGGGTGCCGTTAGCGTGCAGTCGCTTAGTAATGTAAGAAATTCGCCCCTGGTTGGAGGCTTTGAGTTATCTTAAGGTAGCCACAGGATTGGCTGGTTAAGTAGTCACGACCTCTCAAGGTCAACTGCGAGGTGCCAAACAAAAGAAGCCTAATATTGGTTAGTATCCAGCTATAATCCAGTGAATCAACATCTCTACGTGTTTCGTCCGCCACCTGTTGGTTCACTTTCCCGCCGCGCCACAAATAGAAGCCAATCAAGTTGTTATGTTTACCGTTAGTGTTAATATAATGTATAGTGCGTAAGTTTGCAAATGTATCTAAAACAGTATATTATGTGAATAATAATTGTGTGCCTGTTCGAGAAACAAGTGTTTTTACCCCATACCAAGTGGCTTCAATTCACTCCTTCGTCAACGCAACATCATCACCCCCTACATCACTTGACTCCCGCATCATCCTCAACAGAATAAAAATCATCTCGTTTTATTTTCTCTTTAAAATATCATTCCTGCGGTGGTTTGCTTCCTCAGAAAAGGTCGGTCAGGTTAAAAAAAAATGAATATACATGATTATTTAATGCTTCCGCGACCTACTGAAGTTCAAACTAATTGTTCAAAATCGTACCTCTGAATCCCGAAAACCATAATAAAGTTATCTATTATTCATCTACTCTTGTGCCGTGTGGTGCCGGATGTAAAGAATAGCACCATCCTTTATCTTTCCGTGGGTGTCGTAAAAGGCGACTAAGGGACTTACTAGAGAATGTGCAGCAGCGTTTTCTATGCATTTTAACACCAGTCTGCGATCGCCAACCCGCCTGCAAAGCGTGGCGATTATGGCAAACCCCCCATTGGGTGAGGCCTATGTCCAATAGTGGAAGTATTTCGGCTGAAATGATGATGAATGATGATGATTATCTACTATTTACTTGTTAAACCTCGGATTAATAATTGTTTTATTTTGGCAGAATTTTCCATCCAGCATTCGCAACTACCGTATCCGATGATTAAATCGCAAAGAGGCAAAGATCTCATTCTGGTTGACAATTATACATACGGAAGAGTGGCGACCAACGGTCTCGTTTGGGTGTGTTCATCAAAACTTCGAGGTTGTAAAGCAAGGCTTAGACTGGATGAATCAGGAAACATTACTGAAATCATTAATGACCATTCTCATCCACCTAGAAAATACATGAAATTAAAAAATGGGCAGTACATAAGGGTCTAATTTAGGTATGCCATATTATGTGTATGGTGATTCTCTTTTATGTTAATACGATTCAATTTGGTTGCTTCATCCAAATTGACTTATGTAATCTAGACAAAATCATATTATGCTGATTCCATTACAAAAATTATCTTTACCTACGATGGAACGGAGAACGTGTATGTGTTTTTATGCCGTTACATTCCGTGAGAACCTAACTCATACACTGATTTATTTTACCCTTTTTATTATATAGAATCAATTATATTTTCTTGAATTATAAAGTCAAAAGTGCCTTTGGCCTAATTGAAATAAATGATTTGACTTTGATGAAGAAAAAAGTGTACCGTGTGAGGACGTTTCCGCTGTTTCATTATGCTGAACGATGGCCGTTTTGCGTGGATTTGACGCATATTTCCTCCCAACTTGTTCTTTCATGTTTGTGTTCTTTGCATTGTTTACCGCAAATAATCGTATTTTCATTATTTTAAAGAAGTAAAAGTTTATTTTATAAATTGCACGTGAAATTGTAAAATATATAGATATATAAGATACATACCTAAATAAAATTTTAAGCAATTGGTTTTAGTTTTGCTCACATTTTGATTTTACAGTCGGGCATTAAAAAAATACTTAAAGCGATCTGCCCATTGTCTCACGCTGTGTAAATTTCCATGAAGTTTTCATAGAAATTGTTTCACTATAGTGGCGTTGCGTCTGTCTGCGGGAGCCTTAGACTTTCTTCATTTGTATGTTTTCTAATTTAAATGAATTCATACGGTGTATATAATAGAGAGTACGTATTATATTGAAAAATGAATTATCTAACTGCACCTGACTTCTAAATTTATTTGTAAATGTTTTTTTTTACAGTCGATGTGAAATTCATAAACTTGAGCGAGACTAAAAGATTGCTGATGGCCGGAAAGTACACGTTCGCTCAGGCTAATCCGAAGCACTGGTATTGTTCAAAGAAGCAAAAAGGCTGCAAAGCAAGAATCTTCTTATCACCAGAAGGAAATGAAGTGGTTTTCATAGATAATGAACATAATCATAGTCCGCCATTCTATAAGAAGATACACGAATATTATGTGAAAATTAGTGGTTGAATGCAAAGATTTAAATCGCTAGATTTGCCCTCACCGTTGCCACCTAGCCACGCGGATACGTGTCCATACTGACAAGAGTGAGTTCACACATCTATGTAAATAAAAAAAACCGGTCAAGAGCGAGTCGGACTCACGCACCGAGGGTTCCGTACGTATATATGATGTTGATGATTTCTGAAAGACTGTGCTATTTAGAGACATCGTTTTATTTTTCCTGTAATCTTTACATACACTTCTATCACATAGAATAATTTCAGATTTTTATCTATGCAAACTTCGGAGATAACTTTTTTTTACATTTTTCATCAAAAGTCGGAAACTACGCTGCCTAAAAAAATTAAAAAAAAAGTTTGAAAATGTGCAAACAGCGTTCTTTCATATGATACCCCACATGCCTAGTAGCCCCACTTCAAATTTTTAAGACCCCCTTTCAGTCCCTTTTGCAAAAAAGATTTATTTAATTTAATTTATTTCTTGTTTGCAAAATAGTTGGGCAAACGTCATCTAATGCTATTCTAAATTTCAAGTTGATAGCATTATTAGTTCTTGAGATATCCAGGTGTGACAGACAGACAGACTTAGTCTCATCATAAGGGTTCCTTTTTACCATTTTGGTACGGAACCCTAAAAACCGGCCAAGTACATGTCGGACTGGATGTCAGTAGATAGGCAAAGAGCATATTACTAAGGGAAAAATAAATCTTTTTTACGAAAAAAAAAAATAACGACTTTAAAAATAAAAACCGGCCATGTGCGTGGCGGACCACGCACAATGAAGGGTTCCGTAGTTGGGATGAATTTATCCCAAAAACAAACTTAACATTGTAGTTGAAAAACATGTTCCCATACATTCCACCTGCAAATGTAAGTTGGTCGACTATTACTCGGTAACTTGTGAAGCCTACTTAGCTGTGATAGTTTTCCTTTTAATTTCGTTATATATGTATAATACTATTGCTATGAATTTTTTCACATATCCAAAACCAACCATTTAGCTGGCACACACACACACACTTGACTCTAACAAAAAATAGCACTTTAAAGGTTAATATTATGCAAACGGATCCCTTAATTAAAAAATGGTTTACACAAACCCACAATATTTTTAAACGGCCTATCAAACTATATCCCGCACTATGGAATAGACGAGAAAAAAAAATATCATCCCCACTTTGCGTGCAAGGGAAGTACCCCAAAAAAAAATTGTTTTTTGGTTTTATTTTACGACTTTTTTGGCGTGATTAATATCTATACCCATGCCAAATTACAGCTTTCTAGAACTAAGCATCTCTGAGCTAAGCTGGGGACAGACGGACGGACGGACAGACAGACGGACATGGCGAAACTATATGGGTTCCTTGTTAACTACGGAACCCTAAAAATGAAATGCTGTTCGTTGGTAAGCGCATCACTTAAGAACTCCTGGACCGATTTGGTTAATTTCCTTTTTTAAATGTTTGATACAGTCCGAATAACGTTTTTAAGGAAATTAAAAAATTTAAAAGTTGCCCAGAAAATTGGAAAATTCTTGAAAACTGTAAATGGGGCTTTTTGTATTTTGATTTTTTTTTTATTTGGTCAAGAGAACGATTGTGGGGTCAGCTTGTTATTAAATACCGTTTCCATTACAATAAAGGCTTCTACATACCGGGGCGACTTGTCGCGCGACGCGACGCGACACAAAGGCACCGCTCGTCCCGCGACACGCGGGGTCTTTGTGCCGTGTCGCGCTGGTATGTAAAAGCCTTAAAGTCAAGCCACGTGTCATTGTGTGTCAGAGGTATGAAAACGAAACAGAAACACGACTATCTGACTTATGATTTATGATTTTACGCGATTTATTTATTAATTAGGTAAGTGTGAATGTCTTTATTTATCTAAAGTTGTAATGACCTGTTTACCTAACTAACATATTTTTTTTATGTAATCTTTTGGCATGCTACCTTAATTGTAATTGCTTGTTTATGTTAATACTGTATGCGATATATTGGCAAAACATATTGCACATGTTTTAGACAATATAACCATCTGTAACCATAACTATGTTTAACAAAATAATGATTGATTTACGCGGTAGAGCGAATCTAACGATTTAAATCTTTGTTTGAATGTGTTATTTTGCATCTCAGGGATCTTTATTCTCGTTGCTATAAGTTTGCTGTCAGATGTAAAAATAACTGTAGCGCTGTGCGCTATTGTTTCCAGTATTTTTTTACATTCTGTCACAAAAATTACATTAACTCGCATTTGAAATAAGATTAGACATTTAAATAAACCTTTTTTACAGTCCGTTCAACCGATTGTGACTTCTATTGCGTTGGTGGCATGACAAATGGTAGCTGTAATAAACAGTTGTTATTGAAACCACGTTTTTCCTATAAATGCCATCCTTATACCTACGGAATAGAAGTCGAAATCGGTTGAACGGACTGTAAAAAAGTTTGTTTAAATTTCTAATCTTATTTCAAATGGAGTATAGGTATTTAAATTATTTTAAATAAATGTAAAGAACAAGTATCTTTTCGTTTGATTTAATTATGTATAAAGAATAGGTAATTAAGTTTATACTCCCGTAGTCCTGACAAGTTTCTGACTCAACCGGAACCCATTATTATTAGTTGGCTTGATTGAAATCATACAATAAAGTAGTACCTATTCGATGTTACTTTTATTTGGGTTAAATCAGCTTTTGACAAGCTATTGAGGAAGAGCCGCAGACCAGGAGACCTAATCAGCTTCTGGACAACCAACGACGGCCGCCATGGCCCACGCACAATGGTCCACATTAAGGACTAAGTGTGGAAACCAAACACTCCAACATAGAACATAGCTATTGCGGATTCCCGTTCAGTAGATAGGCAAAGAGCATATTACTAAGGGAAAAATAAATCTTTTTTACGAAAAAAAAAAAAAACGACTAAAAATAAAAACCGGCCATGTGCGTGGCGGACCACGCACAATGAAGGGTTCCGTAGTTGGGATGAATTTATCCCAAGAACAAACTTAACATTGTAATTGAAAAACATGTTCCCATACATTCCAACTGCAAATGTAGGTTGATCGAATATTTTTTTTTAGATTTTAATTTACCAATTTGTCGGCGTGATTAATATGTATATCCATTCCAAATTAAAGCTTTCTAGTACTAAGAGTCTCTGAGCTAAGCCGCGGTCAGACAGACAAACACGGAAAAGACAAAAATGGAACAATAAATTTAAGCAGTTTCAGAAGTCGGTGGCTTTAGTGTGATTACGGTATTGCCACCGTGTATATAGATTACGCTAGTGAAATAATGATTAAAATCGATTCTTTCGTTTTTGAGCAAAACCGCGAACATAAAAACGGGTCGAATACAGAACCTCCTTTTTTGAAGTTAGTACCCTTTTCCTTGATATATCTTAAAATTCTTTTTACGCAGACATCCCCGGCTGTTCTGCTCCATCGAAACCTTCGACAAGTTCCACTTACCCAGCTGGGGAACTGTTGCAAATTCAACGGCTGGCTGATGATGAGGAGAATGCAGATGATATTGATTCGGAAGAAGAATTTCTCGACGAAGACACTGGGTAAGTGGTATTGTGTGGCGTCTGCATAACCGACATTTACGCGGATGAAGTCGAGGGCAAAAGCTAGTAACCCTTAAATGGTTCGTCACATTCGTTGTTTTTCGCGTAAGCATGTAAGAATTACTAAACGGTTGATGTTGCTTTTACAGTAACATGAACCGTGAAAGTGACTCTCAAGATATTACTGATGGAGACAGCGATTCGGATGAAGATTCGGTGGAAGAACAGGGGGACGAAGAGTGGACCCTACACGAACGCGCACGTCGTCCTCCAGTGTTTACTTCCCAGGAGGAGGTACGGGTAGAAAATGACCAAGTGTCTGCATACGACTTTTTTAAATTAATGTTTACGGACAATATTTTAAAAACTATTGTGGATTCCACAAACAAATGCGCACAGCAAATTTTGTCTGAAGCGACTGCGCCTCAAGCCAGAATTCGCAGATGGAAAAAATTAACCAATGAAAAGCTATTGACATTTTTGGGCATATTGTTCCACATGGGACACGTAAAAGTAAATAGGTTCTCGGAGTACTGGAGAAAACATTATTTGTTCGATTTATTTCCAAGCAAATTTATGTCTAAAACTACATTTCTACTAATATTTAGATGCTTACGGTTTGGCCAGCATAATTTAGATACCTTGATTGCCTATTTTAATAATAGAATGCAGGAATTATATATTCCCGGCGAGGAACTATATATAGACGAATCCATAATTTTAAGCCGTGGACGTAGCGGAATCCGCCACTATATAAAAGACAAGCGCCACAAATATGGCACCAAACTCTACATGCTGGCCACACCGAGTGGCCTTTCCCTGAAAGTTCATGTTAATAAGGGTAAACGCGACCAAGACGTTGGAGGGAAAGGCCACACAGAGAAGGTGGTGGGAACACTTTTAGAAAACTATTTGGGCACAGGGCGCCATGTGTACTTGAACAATTATTTTAATAGTGTTGGACTCTCAGAGTTCCTGTTGCGTAATAAAACAAATGTTACTGGAACTCTCAGAGCCAAACGCAAAGGAAACCCAAAAGTGATTGCAACCAAATTACTGAAAGGTGGTAGTATCTTTAGGTACAATCGTAAAGGTGTTTGTGTTTGCAAGTGGCGTGACCACCGTGACGTCTTGACTATCAGCACCATTCATTCGCCAGAGCTCAAGCCTGTGACCAACAAGACAGGCCAAATATTATTAAAGCCAGAAATCGTTTTTAAATATAATCAATTCATGAGTCGTGTTGATAGGCAAGACCAAATGTTGGCTTACTACACTTGTGAACACAAAAGTATGCGTTGGTACAAGAAAGGAGGCATTCACATCTTCCAAATGATGATGCTGAATGCCTATTGCTTGTACCAAACCAAAATTAAAACAAAAATAGATTTCTACAAATTTAGGGAAGAAGTAATAACAAAGTTACTACCACCACCTGTTCAAAATGAAAGTGAACAAGAACATGCAAAAGGAACCATACATTTGCCTGTTCACTTACCCAGAGATCAGAACCGCTTTACAAAAAGAAGAAGGTGCAAACACTGTTGGGACACCACAAAAAAAAGGGTAAATACTTTATGTTATTGTCCCGCATGCCCCAATCAACCCGGTCTGTGCCTGGAATGTTTTCGGGCATATCATAAATATTAGGATAAGATAACATAAATATTAGGATAAGTTTTATTTACAGTACTTTTTGTTGCATAATCATAGACTTGATTGCGTATACTTTGTAGTTCGACAAATTTGTGGGTCGACGTCATCACGTCAACGCCGGCTGTCGCTGAAAACCAGCGCTGGGGCTCTGTCTAGTATAGGATCGCAGCATTATGCTGAGCGGTGGCAGTTTTGCGTGAATGTGACGCATATTTCCCCCCCTACTTGCTCTTTTGGTATTTGTGTTCTTACTTTGCGTCATGTTTACCGCAAATAAACGTATTTTTTTTTCTTTCTCTCTTATTTTATTTGAAACAAATCTCCCGTACCTAGTTCATTTATCTACATAACTATTATACAAAAGCGAAATTAATTCTGTCTGCTTGTCACCTCAACACAACTAAACCACTAAACAGATTGTAGGTAATGAAGTTTGAAAAAGCCCAGGCCCAGTGCCTGCTATGGCTGATGGCCTGAAGGACATCTTCCACAATTTCTTGTCTTCAACCGACATCTACGCGAAAAAAGTCACAGGCAAATGCTAATAGTAAAAAAAACGACCATACATTATAAACAATTTTTTTTATTTTTAAAGTTCATTAGTGAGCTCTATAAAAGTTAAATTTCCAATTTTGTAAAATTGGAAATTGAACTTCTATAGAATTCCCTATTTCTTATTGCCGGCGGCCAGTCTTGCCTCGACGGCGGCCACTCTGGCCTAAGCGGCGGCCACTGCAGCGCGCCAGCGCTCCGACAAGGCCGCCAGCTCGGCCCTGTCCAACCGTCGCCGCTCCTCGAACAGCTCTTGCAGGCTGAGGCGCCGGTAGAGGCGCAGCCGCTCTTCTACCAGCGCCCGATCCGGCCGAAGCTCCTCACTTTGTGAGTGGCGCGGTTGGTACGGTGTACTGGTGATGCTGTAACTCCGAAAATTATTAGGTAGGTACCTTAATTGATTAGACATCCCAACTGTACACATAAGGTACATTCATCCGCAAATCAGTGGTAGAACTAGCATTACGAAAATTACCCTTACTCACAGAAAAAAATGCGAGCATACATACATACATTTACTCTTAGTTGGCATTAAAATGTTTGGAATCATTATTTATTTATTCACTATAAACAAGATAGCATATTTGCCTGAACCAATTAATTTTATTTATATCGGCAATGTGACATGTACAGAATAATCACCGGTCTTTGTTACATCATACATGCTTTGTTTGATTTTACTTCTTCACTTTTTAAATCATATAATAATTTTAGTTGATGGTAACAAGCAACTTGTTAGCATTATATTATTCTTAAACTGACCAACATTTGAGTTAAATTAAATAACTACCCGTAATTAAACTAATTAATTACTTAGTAGACAGAACTATGATAATTTAACAAAGTTCTCCTAGCTTCAGAAGTCAAGATCTTGTTAGGCTCGTATGGAGTCAAGATGCGTGCGACACTTTTTTTTTAGTGCTGGTAGGACTTAGAGGCCCTGTCAATGTCAAGTTGTAACCACTGATGTGCGGTTAACGATTTAAAACTTGTGTAGGTACTTACGAGGTGAACTAAGAGCATAATTAAATATTTACAGATACACCGACGTTTATAAATCTGCAAGGCAATAAGAGATTGCTGATGGTCAACGGTTACACTTTTGGTCAGTACTCACCAAGGTACTATTATTGTTCAAAAAAAGCTAAGGGGTGCAAAGCCAGCGTTGTCCTGAACCGTGATGGATCTCAAATTGTGGCGGTTAAAAATGAACATAACCATGAACCGCCTGTATATGGACAAATAGAAAAAGGTGTCTATATTAAATTTAGCGGATGAAGACTACTATACAAAATAATAATTATTAAGTATTTAAGTTTTTTTAAGCGGTGTGTAAGTAGTTTTAGTCAAGCATGACCCTATTTGTATCACTTATCTTTTATTAATCTAGTCGGTATTGGGATATAATAGCGCTGTTAAATATGTTAAATAAATGTAAGTAATTAGAAATGAAGTTTTTCATTGTATTTATATTGTTACCTTATCACCAACGTAAGACCGGTGAAGATAAACGCTCCGTTGTCCAGTGAAAAAACGGACCTGTATTTTGGTACAAGCGGGGTCAAGAGATGTGGACTTGTCGACCTGTAGGTCACGAACGAAGCAGTTCCTCATCATCATCATTTCATCCGAAAGACGTCCATTGCTGTACATGGTCCTCCCCCAAGCCGGCGCATACCTGCGGCGTTAACAAGGTCATCGGTCCACCTTGTGGGAAGCCTCCCAACACTTCGTCTTCCGGTAGGTACGCGGTCGCCACTCCAGAACCTTTCGGCTCCATTGGCCATCTTTTCTACCAGCAATGTGCCTTGCCCACTGCCACGTTAGTTTGGCAATTCTTCGGGCTATGTCGGTTGCCTTGGTTAACGAAACAGTTATATTGAGGAATATAATAAATCTCATGTACTTAAATGAAAATCTAACCTAATATTTTTTTTATTTCAGGTCATGTAACGTTTATGGACGTACTGGGCAACAAAAAGTTAATAATGTTCAACAACTTCACGTTTAAAAAGTTCAAACCGCGGAACTACAAATGTTCCAAAAAAAATATGGGTTGCAAAGCCAGGGTTATCCTGAACCGTGATGAATCTCGAATAGAGGCGATCATAAATGAACATAACCATAAACTGCCTGTATGTGGCCAAATAGAAAAAGGTATTTAGAGTGTTACATTTAATTTTTATTTATTTAACAGGTTACACACATAAAACCAATGATATTAAATTAAACAGATATGTTATGAGCGCGCAATCGTGAAGACTCGAAAACGTCCTAATTGGGACGTTTTTGTTAGTCTGTGATGCCAACATTCGGTGATTGGTGGCAATACAACAATACTAGCTGTCTCTTTTTTCTTGTTGTTATTATCAAGCCATTATTTTTACTTGTAGTGAAATATAAAATTAATGAACAGTGGGTATGTGTGCTGCCGCTGCTGCGCGGAACACTTTTTCGGTTGTTTTGTGAGTGTATAACATATCTGTTTATCATAATATCATTGCATAAAACAGAGATGAAGAAAAAAATCTCCCTACTGGGAGATTTTATAAGAAATTTGATCGTATAGAGATGATATATAAGTTGGACAAGCGTCCAGCGTTCGTCACATGTCCTTCTATTTGTAATCTTAAGACCACCGCAAGTACGGTGAAAGTAAACTGTCCAATGTCCGGTGAAACGAACTTGCATAAGCGGACTCAGAAGAGGTTGACTCGTCGACCGCTCAAATGCGGACGAAAAACTTATTTTGAGAAATATAATAAAGCTTTGGCTAAACGAAGCGAACCTGAGCGGGATGCGGGACGAAATTCGCTCGCACCGATTGTGTCAACTAACTTGTAGGAAGTCACACATTCGCGCCAGTTTAAGACGCAGATATATGCCAGTGACTCAGAGCTCAGTACAGAACACGCAAGCTTACTACTCAAGGTTAGCTTGCGTGTTCTGTACTAAGCTCACGCAACGCGTCGTGCGTTCTGCCAGTAATAGGACTCGCCCATCAAGGAGCGCTGTCCCCAATTTGACGCATTATAAATTTATTATACACAAAACAAAAGGTATTTTAATAAAACGTGTATACTAAAAGATCAGTAATTAAATTATTTTTAAATTGGTGAAGGTTTCAGAAAAATACGCGTGGTAGATTTTGCGCCATTCTCAGTTTTTTATCTGCGTTAGACATAACTTTACAAATTAATTTCACTATGTAATATAAACATAATCTAAAATATTCACATATTAAGTTATTGAGAAAATGCTCTAATTTAACATATTTTTTTAACATATTGAAGAAATAGTTTACCTCGTATAATTTAATATTCCATTGTCAGATTTATGTATTCGGTACATAAAAGACGCCTGCGACTTTCTCATGACTGCGTACAAGTCATCTACCCTGTTTTCGGCAAACATGCCGGAAGCACTACACCGCCACGGCAAACCCCGTATGCATCTGAATGCGTTATTATATTGAACACGCAGCGTGTTGTAAGCACGCTGCGTGTATTTGTACCGAAGGCCACAGGTGTAAAGATTCCGGCAGTGTGCAAATTAAACTGGCGTGAATCTCGCGTGACTTATTAATCATTAAAATAACCGACTCCCGCAGTCGTGACCCGCGTCCCGCTTTGGATCCGCCACTGTGTACCTTGAAGAGCTCGCCCAATATTTTTTATTTCAGGTCCAACGAAGTTTATAAACGTAGAGGGCAACAGACAGTTATTAATGGTCAAAAGATTCACGTTTAGACGGTTGAAACCACGGTACTATTATTGTTCAAAACAAAATATGGGGTGCAAAGCCAGCGTTATCCTGAACTATGATGAATCTCGGATTGTGATGATCAAAAATGAACATATCCATGAACCGCCTGTATATGGACAAGCAGAAAATGGTATCTATTTTAAGTTAAGCGGATAAAGACCACTAAAATATAATAATGTAAGATTTTTTAAGTGGTTGGTGTGTGGGAGTCTTGTATGACCCTGTTTGGATCACTTATTTTCATTAATATAGAGTCGGGACCGGGATATAGCGCTGTAGAATGTTTTAAATAAATTTTTGTATTCTAAATTTAGTTTTTAATTGTTATTCAATCCAAATAAAACACATTTTTTTAGACTTTTGAAGTTACGAGCTCAGACAAGTCAACATGATGACCGTAGGCCATTCCCCGACGGTAGATAGATGACAATTTTATTTGCTTTTTTTTTATTGAGGAATATAATAAACCTGAAAAGCAATGACTTAAATATTCTTTCATTTCAGGTCGTGCGAAGTTTATAACTATACCGGGCAACAAACAATTATTAATGTTCAATAATTACACATTTGGTCAGTCCAAACCACGGTACTATTATTGTTCCAAAAAAGCTAAGGGGTGCAAAGCTAGCATTATTCTGAACCGTGACGAATCTCGGATTGTTATGTTAAAAAATGAACATGACCATGATCCGCCTGTATATGAAGAAGTAGAAAGTGGTCTCTATGTTAAAGTTTAAAGATAATGACCGAAATACGTAATATGGAGCAGATGCGCCTTTTTGTCTTGGTGCAATGTAACTTGTGTGTAAAATTTTGCGGATGAAGACCATTTAAAATAACGTTATTTAAGACTAATGATGAGTGGTACATAGCGTTGTAGCATATTTTAAGTAAATTTTGCTATTCTAAATGTAGTTTTTCATTGTTTTTCAATCCAAACCAAACACATCTTTGAGACTTATGAAGTTCGAGCTTAGACAAGCCAACATGGTGACACTTAGCCTATCCCAGACGGTAGATAACAGAACTAGAGCTATACGATTGCGTACAGGTAACGATTTGCAAGCAAAATGTTTGTGTTGAGGAAAATAATAAACCTAGTTTAAATGAAAAGCAATTTCACCAATTTTTTTGGAATGTTTAGGGTTCCATACCGCATAAGGAAAAAACGGAACCCTTATAGGATCACTCGTGTGTCTGTCTGTCAGTCTGTCACAGCCGACTAGCTCCGAATCTACTGGACCGTATAAGTGGTTTGGTACACATATGAATTTCTGTGACCAACACGGACGTGTAACGTAAATAAATGCATTTTGAATATGACACTTTTGGGGCAAAGACGCGGGCCTGCGGACGGTGAGCGATGGGTAGCTCACCATCCGATAACGACCAGGCCCGGGTCGACGGCGCGTCGTATTCCACGAGCGCCTCAAAGAGTTGTCAGCACCAACTGACGGGGTCCGCTAGGGCCAATGCCTGCCAGGGTTGCGAGTTTGTCCGAAAGTGATATCGTGGCCCTGGCACACAGGCAAATGAAGGAATACGGGTGGGTTTTAGTCAGTAAAAGTCTGACACGCCCTCCCGCTCCGCCCAGAGCGGGAGAAGTTATTTGATAATTTCCCACCCAAAAAAAAAAAAATCGGGAGCAAATTAGAAAATAAAAATAAAAGTTTTGCAAACTGTACCGTGTTAGAAATCAAATGAAAGGCCTAATTGTGAGGGTCTTAAATATATTTTTTTATATAGGTAGATGAAAATTAGCCATTCCTTTGACACCACTTATCTCCGAAATGCCTGAGCCTAACATTTAAAAAACAAATCAGTAAGTAGTTCTTTACTTATAGATTACAGGACACCTATAAGTCTATAGTCTTAAAATAACATGGTACATCATTCAAAATTGTGCGTACAAACTTACATTTGCAGTTGGAATGTATGGGGAACATAACTTTCATCTACAATGTTAAGTTTGTTCTTGGGATAAATTCATCCCAACTAAGGACCCTTTCATTGTGCGTGGTCCAACACTCACTTGGCCGGTTTTTTTTAATCAACCCTCTATAAACATTTTTTTAAAATAAATGTGCATCAACTTTTTAACTTTCTGGTCATTTCTCAAAGTTAGTTGCAGTAACTAAGCTAGGGCACCCCGACCAAATGGGTTAGGTGGGGTTAGAACGGTGACAAAACGCGCGTGAGCCGAGCGAGCGAGCGAAGCGAACGGTACCGCAGTAGTGGCCGGCGACGAAGTTACATTTAAGTTAGTCACGGTTAATTGGCTATTTAGTATTTTGGGACAACCAAATGGGAATTAAATTGACGGCACGGTTGGCGCAGTGGTTAAGCGATTGACTGCTGCGCTGCGTGTTGCGGGTTCGATTCCCGCACGGAACAAATATTTGTATGACCTACAAGTAGTTGTTCCGGGTCTGGCTGTTTGTGTATGTGAGTTTAAATGTAAACGCTCCCACGATTCACTAGAAATTCCTAGTGTTAGGCAACTTTAAAAAAAAAAAACAGGTTCACAGAAAGAGGCAGATTTATTATATTAGAGTGGACATTTCTATTTAAGGACATCAATATCTCACATTATGATAAGCTGAAGCCTTTTTGGCATTATAATAATTAATTTCTGTTTTTATAGGTGTATTTTTTCCTGTAATGCCGTTAAACGCATTTATCATTCATTCTTTAAAATGGGAGTTATTTGGAGTTCCATTAAACTCATCCCTTTTTTATTTCAGTACTAGCGAAATTTATAACCCTAACGGGCAACAAACAGTTATTAATGGTCAACAATTACACGTTCAAACGGTCCAAACCTCGGTACTACTATTGTTCCCAAAATGCTGGTATGGGGTGCAAAGCCAGCGTTGTCCTGAACCATGATGAATCTCGAATTGTGAAGATCAAAAATGAACATTTCCATGAACCACCTGTATATGTACAAGTAGAAAATGGTCTCTATGTTAAAGTTTAAAGATAATGACCGAAATACGGCCGACTGAATTATGGAGCAGATGCGCTTTTTTGTCTTGGTGCAATGTAACTTATCTATCGAAACTTACTTAGTCTGCTTGTTTGTTTATTTGTTAAAATAATAAACCAGTTTTTCTTTCTTGTGTGAGCTAGGAATAGCACCCCTTTTGGGGACATTGGCTTCCAGCTTAGAGATTATTTTTTGTCATGGTATCTGATAGTAAGTATACATAATGTATTACAATGATCGTTTATGAATTTGGAAAATAAAGCTATTGTTGTTTGTTTTCATTTTTTATTTCAATCAAAACCAAACACGTAATTTGAGACTTATGAAACTACGTGCTGAGACAAACCAACACAGATATCACTTGACTTTACTTTGCCATAAACTAAGCGCCTCATACGAATGTGAACTTTATTTGTGTTAAATGAATGTTGATATTCGTACGAAACGCTTGCTCAACTTCGCATAGCCCGAAAATAACAGTAATGAAAATAAGATTCATATTTGTATATTATTATTAAATCTTTATTTACAGACCACAGAGATCCAAAGTGTTAGTAAAGAAAACCTAAAATCTAATGTTAGTATCATAATCCTAATATATAATTATAATGCTAAAGTCCGGAGTCGGGCCTCACACTATCCACGTAGTATATAGTACGCACTTGTAGATGTATGAAGTCCGATCGAGTGACGCAGCATCGGACAATCCCACTTACAGCACAACATGCTCAGGATGCTGTGGGTGATGCGTGAAGGATCGAGGCACACCGTTTTCGGATGATGGCATGAAAGCCGTCAATCCTCGCCTCAGCAAATATCCGCGAAGCGCTACAAAAACACGGCAGCCCCGCCAGCATCCTGAACGCATTATTATACTGTACACGCAGGGCGTTGTACTATATGTCCTTTGCGAATACCTAACCCACAGACTGCAAGTGTAGAATGACTGGCAGTAAGCTCTAAACAGTGTCATTTTGACCTGCTTGCTACATCGTGCAATTCTGCGGATCAGCATATTACATCGGACAGCCAACGCCCTGCGTTCCCTCTCAATGTCCATGTCATCACTCAAGTCATCGGTGTATAAAACGCTTATTATATTCTTCAATACAACTTTTTCGTATGCAATTTCACTGACTGGGAAAGGCAAAGAGCAAGATTCACAGATCACACTTTGACTTTTCTTTGTAAAGTAAAGTAATGCCCGTTTTCAAAAAGAGCCCGTTTAGAAAAAGATGTTTTAAAGAATATAATAAACTTAATGTACCCAATGATGTATTATCTTTAGATGCGTTACCCGCGCTAAATAATGGCCAAAGTAAAAGCAAGGCAATTGCCTGACTTGGAATTAGTCGCGCGCCATCCAGTGACGCGGCTACACGTCACTATCACTCGCAATTCTCAGCAATTATTTGTAAAGAAAATGCCTTCCCGTGTCTATACACGATACACAAATTACATTACTACTGTGAGAGTAAAGAAAAACGTCTCATTTCAAGCGTTACTTACTGTATTTTTTTATTAAAACATTTCAAATGTTTTTTGTTTTGAATTTCCTCTGTTTGCTGCGACCCACGCGTACGCGCCAATGAACATGCAGCAGCTAGTGACGTAACTAAATATGTATGTTCATCTCTTTCTAACAACTGATATCGGTAATAGGTCTTTCCTTTTCTTCACGCACTGTATGATTGTACGCAAGTATGTAGCTACATTCATGGCTTACGCTGTTTTTGAGTGCACTAATGTTCGTCGTCGTATGACGCGTCTATTTATAATACGTCATTGAATGAACCTAATTAAAAAGTAATGACCGAATAATTTTTCATTTCAGGTCATGCTAAGTTTATAGACGTAGGGGGCACCAAAAAGTTATTAATGGTGAACAATTTTACGTTTTCTGAGTACAAACCACGATACTATTACTGTTCGAAAAAATTTAAGGGGTGTAAAGCCAAAATTGTACTGAGCCAAGACAGATCAGAAATTGTGTCGATTGAAAATGAACACGATCATGATCGTCCCGTGTATAAACGAACAGAAAACGGACTTTATATTAAAATATAAAAGAATTGCCTCTTGATCGCGACGATAGGTCGTAGTGTAACAAAACAAAAGTGAGTGGACTGTACATCCCTACCTACCTACCTACTGTATCTATACCTACTAGATACGGGACTTATTAACAGCGCCTGGTCTTATCAAACTACATAAGTGATGGCCCGTAGTTGGCACTCAGTCGCGCACGGGATATCGTTGATCAAACAGCTCCATAATACATTTTTTTTTGTGATAATTACGCATCAAAATGACTTCTTGTGCAGTTAAACACTGTTTTAATAATATAAGGGAGAAAAATAAGACACATGGGATTACTTACCACTCGTAAGTACAGCCAAAAATGGTAATTTGTTGAAATTTGTAATAATATTTAATGTTTGCTTCGCCATGTTTTTGAGAGCGAGATAGATATGTAACATTCGGCCAACATTCGGCAGCTAACGCGATTTCGCTCGCACGACAGCGCCGTCTACTATCTCTGTTCTTGTCTATCGGTAATTGTAGGTTTGCGACTGTGATCACACTGATCACAGATGTGTGAGTTTTGGTGCATGTAGTCGTGCGCCGAGCCCAGGTTTACTGACTGCGATGTTAGCGCGTAATATACCTTCTTCCTTTTAATATATCAAATGAATTGTGAGTGTACCTACTCTAAGTGCACCCCTGCCTACCCTTTGCTGAATACAGACGTGATGTTATGTTATAAAATAATTAGGTATTATCTGTTTAAGGCTGTTGTAATGTGCTGGATATTAAAAGTTACTTTGTAATGGGCTGGATATTAAAAGTTACTTTGTAATGTGTTGGACATTAAAAAGAATTCGTTTGCTATGTGTTTATTTACTGAAGTGTCGACTAATGAATCATTGTAACACACAATTTTTATTTTTAATCTACAAGCCGTGCGCCTGATGGGATTTCCAGTTGGCAAAATGACGATTTTCTTTACAAAGTTTCAGCCAAAATTCATCCCCTAGAGGTGTTAAATAGGTTAACCCCTCTAGGGGATGAATTTTGGCTGTAGTATGTAATATTGGATCTTTTTATTTTCAGACAACTTTACTCAGAAACTAAAACAGACTTCGTTTCAATTTTCAACAGATTTATAAAAGTAATATTGATTGCAGGTCGCGCGCAGTTTATAACTTTGTTGAACAACACAACGCTATTAATGTATAACGATTTCACGTTTTCTCAAAAGCGACCACGCAACTACTATTGTTCGAAAAGGGAAAAGGGGTGTAAAGTAAAAATTGTGCTGAACCAAGACAGATCAAGAATAGTGTCGATTGAAAATGAACATACCCATGCTCCTCCAGTGTTTAAACGGTTACAAGATGGACGTTATATTAAAATAAAGTAGAATTAGACATTCTCTATTAAAATATCTTTGTTCGAAAAGGGAAAAGGGATGTAAAGCAAAAATTGTGCTGAGCCAAGACAGATAAGAAATGGTGTTGATTGCAAGTGAACATGACCATGCTCCTCCTGTATTTAAACGATTACAAAATAGCCGTTATTAATTAGATAAATAAATTAATATTGTGATGTGTTCGATGTTAAAAGTTGTTAAACAAGATGTAATTGAATTACAAAAAATATGTGTGTTCTGAATATTGAGCATTGTGTATGAAACAGAGTGTAACGCAAGCCATGACCTTGTCAGAAAATCAAAAGAAATGATGTAGAATACAATAACTGAATCAAATATTAGATACTAATGTTGTAGGATTCTGATGTGTTGGATGTTAAAAGTTGTTGTGGTTATAAAAGATCTAATTGGAATAGGAAACTAAAAACCTGAGACACCTAAACTACTTTTTAACCGACTTCAAAAAGAAGGAAGTTATATTTATTTGTTTATTTTATTATACACACAGATATGACATACTTATAATTTTGAGTTTAAAGGTATATTATATGTTAGTCTGTTTTTTTTTTAAGAAGCAAAAAAAGGAAATAAATAAAAATGCGTTTATTGGAATTACAGCAAATTCGATATATACCTACGTAATTAATCCACTTTGTGTATCTTGATGTTATAGTACTTTCTGTCACTGTTGTTTACATAGCAAGTAGTGGTTTACAAAATCTAACTAAAAAAACCGGCCAAGTGCAAGTCGGACTCGCGCACGAAGGGTTCAGTACCATTATCTATAAAAATGGTAAAAAAACACGTTTGTGGGAGCCCCCCTTAAATATTTGTTTTATTTTAATTTAATAATTTATTTTTAAAGTCAATATATTATATCTACATATTCTGTGAATATGTCAAGCGTCTACCTGTTGTTATCAATATAGAGCAAAAAAATCACGTTTGTTGTATGGGAGCCCCCTTAAATATTTATTTTATTCTATTTTTTAGTATTTGTTGTTATAGCGGCAACAGAAATACATCATCTGTGAAAATTTCATCTGTCTAGCTATCACGGTTCATGAGATACAGCCTGGTGACAGACGGACAGACGGACAGACAGACAGACAGACAGACGGCGGAGCCTTAGTAATAGGGTTCCCGTTTTACCCTTTTGGTACTGAACCCTAAAAAAGAAAAAGAAAAACTTAAAAAAAAAAAACAACCGACTTCCAACTACAATAATTACAAAGTGAAAAATAACTTTAATTTCGGAATCCAGTGGCAAAAAATTAAAATACAGATCCAAAGACACCGACATCCGAAATTTAAGTTATTTTTCACTCACGGTAGTGTTTTGTTGTTCTAATAAATTGACATGGCAAGAAATGAATCGTTATCATAAATTATTGCAATAGTTTTATATTACGGGGTTTTATATAATATAACATAATATCACTCCTGTATCGAGGGTTAGGCAGATGTAGACGTCCACCTATAATACACCCAGATTTCGCCAGTTATGTTTAAGGGCAAAAGTATAGGCATGAGACAGCTTGCGCCCGCGTTGCGCAGGAGCAGTCGCGATAGCACTTTATCACTGGCGCGGTGCTCGCGAGCCGTTTTTCACGTATTTATTAATTATAAAAAAAAGTGCCATATTATAAATCTATCCAATAATATCCCTGTCAAACCCGATTGGTAAATGAAATGTTACATTTTCATAAAAATTTCGTTACCCCAAGTCTCATACAACTTAAAATACTTTCAAATCTACTTTACTTCTGATTTTTGTTTCCCAGCAAAATGTTAAATAACGTGTTGTTAACTAAAAAAGTCACTAGATCAAACATGTATCTGCACTACATTTTTTTTTACGAATTTAAATATGGTGATTTCTCTGAAAACAACTCTATCTAGAAACGTTATTTTCGGAAAAGGGGCTAAGGGCCCCTTTTCCGAAAATAACGTCGTCCATGTAATAGGGGGCGAGCCTAAACATTTAAGCGTCTCTTAACTTCAGTTTCTTTCAGTTCTTTCGTCTCTTAACGTTTATAAATAAAAGGGAATATGTTCTGAGTGTTCGAATAATAAATATAAATCTTTATATTAATATAATCGAATAAAGCCTGTGTAAGGTAACGCTGTATGTTTGCACTTTATTTGAAACTATACCATACATATTTTATGAAACTAATGATAATACATTACCAAAAATAACTATGACGTAATATTTCGTTTTTGCAGGTCAAGCAAAGTTTATTACTTTAATGAACAACGCAACGCTGTTAATGTTCAACAATTTTACGTTTTCCCAAAAAATACCTCGCTACTACTACTGTTCGCGAATTTTAAGGGGGTGTAAAGCAAAAATTGTGTTGAGCAAAGATAGCACTAAAATGGTGACTATTGAAAATGAACATAACCATGTTCCTCCAGTGTATAAACAATTACCAAATGGATGTTACATTAAAATAAGTTAAGAAATTATTTAAGATTGTGATGTGATGTTGAAAAGTTGCTATACAAGATGTAATTGATATAAACCAAAATCTCTGACACCCCAACCAATTTGTTTTCTAAGTTCTAATGAATTTATATAATGTCAAGTAATTAATTATACAGCGTGTATCAGAAATGTCTGGTCATATTTAAGGGTGTGGTACAAAACATCAAACTGAACAACTTTCTCCATGGGACCCACATCGTACTTTACCATTATCGTAATTCGCACATCTCCCCGATGTGCGAATTGCAATAATTCTTACAAAATTCCCATATAAAATGCACTTACAGTTTTTTCGATTTCCCCAATTTTCTCGGTAACTTTGCAAATGTTTATTTCCGTAAAAACCTGATTCGGACTTTTACGACCATTTTAAAGCAAAAATTTGCCAAATCGGTCCGGCCGTTCTGAAGTGATGCAATTACCAACGAGCAGCATCTCCTTTTTACTAAAGATTATTTTTGTACTGGACCGTACCTGGGAACCTTCTTATTTCGGTTATATTGAAGGTTCCAACCTTATTTGACGTTTTTTTTTTTATAAAATATGTTTTAACTTGACTTTATAGAAAGATGCTGCAGCGGCCAGCAAAGGAGGCATTGATGGACGAACGTGTAAATGTGGGCCGAGGCACACATACGTGAGTCCATCAATGCCTAGTTGCGGCCAAGGCTTGTACCTAATCTTGTATAGTGCTGATGCTAGTGAAATTCAAACTAAGTAAATTATTTATAAATTCCAGATTCCGATCAGACAAACAACGATAATTTTTCACGCGCCAATGTGTTCTGTTTTTTTTAAGCCAGCTTGAAATTTAAATAAAACCTTTGATAAGTTACCTCCTTGTTTGCCATGTTTCGGAGTAAAAGATCGTTCCATTTTTAAATTACATGATAGAGATATGAGTTTACTATGTAATTTATTTGGCCGCTAAACCACGACAGATATGGATTTTCATACAACTTTTGGTGGCCGCTGCTCGCATGTATTTGGCCAGTACAGCAATTTCGATTTATCTCGAAGAAGGTTGTCAAAATAAAAATAATGCTTGAATTTCCAAGAATATTTGAGAAAAATACTCTCACCCTGTTCCACTAAGCTAAATATTTTTCGTGCATTACATTGCTTATGCCCACTACCTTAAACAGCGAATTTTCTCACCAGAAAAGTCGTTTCTCAGTAATTTATTTTTTCATAAAGTTACTTAGTTTGATGTACAGAATGTGGTGATGGGTTACAGCCTGTATAATATTATATGTGTTAAAAGTTGCTCTGTGGTGGTGATGTTACAAGATGTTACTGAAATAACAAAAAAACTCCAACACCCAAATTATTTTTTATTGTAATTAATTGACATGGCGAGTACTTATTTATTTACATAAGTAAGTTATTCTAAAATATATTTGTAATTTTCGGTAAAAACAGCCAATACTAAAAAGTAAACTTTTCAAATCTTTATTACAGCCCCGGTCCCGCCGATTAGGCGTCAACGGGGTCTATACCCGGGGCTTGACTCATTAAGGCGAAGATAACCGACTTTTAATGATTTTATACTGAAGATCACGTCTAAACGAGTAGTGTTAATGATTTGAAAAAAATATGTGTTAAATAAGAGCATTTTCTCAATAACTTAATATGTGAATATTTTAGATTATGTTTATAGTACATAGTGAAATTAATTTGTAAAGTTATGTCTAACGCGGATAGAAAACTGAGAATGGCGCAAAATCTACCAAGCGTATTTTTCTGAAACCTTCACCAATTTAAAGATAATTTAATTATTGATCTTTTAGTATACGCGTTTTATTAAAATACCTTTTGTTTTGTGTACAATAAATTAATAATATGTCAAATTGGGGACAGCGCTCCTTGATGGGCGAGTCCTATTACTGGCTGGACTTACGACGCGTTTTGTGAGCTCAGTACAGAACACGCAAGCTAACCACTCAAGGTCACTGGCATATATCTGCGTCTTAAAGCAAATACATTGTAACTGAATAACGTTGTGTAATTTATAAAAGGTTACCTAAAATTCTTAACTGTGCTGTGTGAGTCACACATTTTATGATATTAATGAGTACATTCAACATTTTTATGAAAATTAATGACGTAATATTTAATTATTGCAGGTCAAGCGAAGTTTATTACTTTGACGAACAACAACAAGTTATTAATTTTCAACAATTACACGTTTGCGCAAAAAAAAACACGCTTCTACTATTGTTCGCAAATAAAAAAGGGGTGTAAAGCAAAAATCGTGCTGAGCCACGATAGATCTGAAATGGTGACGATTGAAAATGAACATGACCACGTTCCTCCAGTGTATAAACAGTTACCAAATGGATGTTACATTAAAATAAGTTGAGAAATTATTTAAGATTGCGATGTGATGTTGTTAAGTGGCTATACAAGATGTAATTGATATAAACCAAAATCTCTGACACCCCAACTAATTTGTTTTCTAAGTTCTAATGAATTTCTATGTCAAGTAATTAATTATACAGCGTGTATCCGAAATGTGTGGTCATATTTAAGGGTGTGGTACAGACCATCAAACTGAACATTTTTCTTCATGGGACCAACATCGTAATCGCGAAAAAGTATCAGCTGTCCCATACATTTGGGTCGAGTTGATGTTTTGATGGGACAACTTTTTCGCGATTACGATGGGATTATTACTAAAAGCTATCTTTTACAGCCAACTTTTGGATTTATTAAAAGGAGTATTTTAAAGATTATCACAAACCTGTCTTGTTTAATTTGTTTTTCTTTTTTGCTTGATTTTGAATTGTTATTTTAATCTTGCTTCCACCCGCAGCTTTGCCCGTGTGTGTTGGTTTAAAAAGCCGGCCAAGTGCGTGCTCACGCACAGTGAAGGGAACCGTAGTAAGAATGAATATTTACTCATGCACAATATCAATTTTATCGACTGCAAAAAATAAGTTTGTATTTATGAGTAATTATCGAAAAAACTTAAACATACCTGGCGAAATGTAGGTGTTCTATAGGTACACTTCTGGCTAGCCCTTCGGGGATTACAGGCGTGATGTGGTTTATGTGTTTATCGAAAAAACTATGAAAAACAAAGTTATTACTGCAGTTGTAACCGAAAATATGTGGTATCTCAAAAACTATTGCCTTAAATAAAAAATCACACTAATACATCGTAATCTTTTTAACTATGAGATCTAACGATACCCCACACGCTTATGTGCATTGAAGTTTTTTTTTCATCCCTTGGTTGCATGTATGGGGAGACACACCCCTAATTGTTGTTTTCCGTTACATCACTACACTATTATTTAGCGGTGCACCTAATAAACCTTCCTTCTAATTTTCATAGATATAGTGCAAATAGTCTTCGAGTAAAAAGGCTGTGTAACATCCGTACGGACAGACGGACTTGGCGAAATCAGGGGTTCTGATTTGGCCATTAGGCAACGGAACTCTAAAAAGTAGCCTTTAAGTTATGTCAGAATAAATTATATTCCAACATTTCTTTGTTAAGTACGAATTTGAAAATTATGATTTTGTAATGGCGATGTTGAAATTACGTTTTTATTTGAATAAACGATATATTTTATAAAAAAATATGTTTTATTTATTCTTATTTTTTCAGCAATGTGTATGAACAACCACAGCTCTTAAATGAGGACACACTCGCTACGGTGGCCAGTACTAAACGGCTGACATGACACATTCCAGAATGTGACTTTCCAGGCATGAGTATAATAAGGGCACCGCGCCCGTATATTACCAGGCCGAATAAATAAAACGCCTATGAAAGGCCTATATAGTATTCATCTCGTAATTATTTCAATCAAATCAATCCACTTATTTTATTTACATGACGACGCGCGCTCTCAGCTCTCCAAGCTGAGTCTCAATTAATTTCTAATCTTCTAAATATGAAATAGTGTTTATCTAAGTGCCATCAACTTATAAAATACTAGCTTCTGCCCGCGACTTCGCCCGCGTGAAATTTCTTGCTCCCGCGACCCACCAGTCGCATCGCATCGGTTTGCCCGCGCTATTACTTCGTTTATTCTTAATGTTCTTTCTCACTTTTTGCTCGGCTCCTAAGAGCCCTAGCATAATGTTATATAGCTTAAAGCTAGAGCTATCAAATACTAAAAAAAAAAAAATCCGACTGAACGTTCCAGAGATAAGCGCGTTCAAACAAAAAAAAAAAGTTACTCCTTAGTTTTATTAGTAGTATAGTTATAGATTGATAGTATAGATTCGCGAAGGTCGATTGTTAAAGCCAACCGGAGAAAACGTCTACAGTACCTACTTATTATTATAATAATAATAATAAAACATTTATTTTCAAGTAAATGGACGCGTAACGTCAGTCAACAAAAACAACAAGTTCCAAGTTCCTAAACAACTACGTTCCTATTAGCAGGTACATGCAGCTGGCTTAAAAAGTAAATCATAGGGCAATCCAGTTTGCTAGCAATGACACCCAGGAGACTGTTGGAGCTGCCACGCACTCTGCGCAACAGGGATGCTGCATGCTTGCGTCTGATACCAGCTAAGCCAGTCTGCGCGTCCGCGAACAAAACCGAGGCACTACAAAAGCGTGGCAGCCCGAACAGCATTCCTGAATGCATTAACAGCTTTTTGAGTGAGACTAGTCCAAAGACTCCAAGAGTAAAACACTTGGCAATAGGACTTACAAAGTGTTATTTTAACCGCACCCGAGCAGCGTGTGAACCTGCGGATCAACATATTACATCTCACTGTTAATGCTCTTCGTTCCCGGTTTACATCTAGATTATCCTTCAAATCTTCCGCTACAATATGCCTTAAATTGAATCAAGACACCACCATTTAATGTGACTCTGCGCCTTTATTAAACTGCTTATTTTCCACAGGCAAAGTGAAGTTCATACAACTATCAGACAACAAGAGACTGTTGATGGCAGATGGTTTTACCTTCGCTCAAACCACACCACGACATTGGTACTGCTCCAAGAAAGGCAAGGGATGTAAGGCAAGAATCTTCCTGAATAAGGATGAAACAGAAGTGGTTTTCTTCAACAACGACCACGAACATGAACCACCAGTGTATAGGAAATTTAATAATGGATATTATGTCAAAATTAGTGGTTAGATAAATTATTGTCATTTAAGTATAAGTTTTTAGTTTACTGGTAGAAACCATTAAGTCATGTCCAGGCTGGTGCGATATCGCGGGCGCGACGCGACTGTAGCAGCACAATTTCTTTGTCGGTGCCTGTCGCGACCGCGATAGCGCACCAGTCTGTACGAGCCTTTGAAATATTACTTACTGCTTTGCTACTTTAGAACAGGGCGGCTGGGATGTGCAAAGGCCTCATGTTATTGTATAAATGAAACGTGTACTAACGTTTAAAATAGATAATTTTATTATATCATATATCATAATTAATTTATTGCAGATAACAAAGATCCATTGGGTTAGTAACACTAGTCTTAACCTATGTTAGTACTTAACTAATAACACAGACTGTGTACAGGTGACAAGTGACCTCACCAACGGACTGTCATGTCTGCCGGCTATAGCGCGTAGAACGCTGTTGGGGCTGCCACGGAGTCTGTTTAGCAACGAGGCCGCTCTCTTGCGCCGTACAGCATTGAAGCAGTCGGTACGTGCCTCAGCGAACATCGATGATGCGCTACAGAACCGAGGCAAACGCAACAGCACTCTAAATGCGTTGATATACTCGATCCGCAGAGCATTGTAGGCCTTTTGGGTGTAGCTGCACCACAGGCTTCCCGAGTACAGTGACACGCAATATGCTTTGAACATAGTCATAGTGTGTGCAGTTACTGGATAAATCAAAATCGTGAAAGTATTTTTCTTTATAGAATTAAACTGTAATATTTTGATATGTGATTTTTATCTTAGTACTATAGTGTCTGCTATACTTAGTATATTTTTTGTATAACTTTAGTGAAGAACTCGGAAGTAAGGAATTAAACCACAAGTATCAAATAATGTTTTTAAGGCTTCAGCAGACTGGTGCGATATCGCGGACGCCACAAGTGTCGCGCTGCCTGTCGCGCCCGCGATATCGCACCATTTTGTAGGAGCCTTTAACGTTTCCATAATTTTATTATTTTAAATAATATTTGTACAAAACCTTCTTTGATATTATCGTCTTTAAATGTCATAAGTAACAATTTTATCCCTTATAGGAAAAAAATATCAGCTGTCCCATAAAAAAGCTCAATACCTACTCGACCCAAATGTGAAGGCTGATTATTTGGTCCCATGGTTTTCGCCATGGAACCAAGTTCGATGGTCTGTACCACTATTTATTTATTATTGTGTACAAAATTGTGACTAAATACTACCGATTAGTGTATGTGCTGTCTTAATTTATTGACATTTTATTATCAACTACATTTATTACTGTTTGGCATGAAATTGTGATATTGACTTTAATATTGTTTTCATTCTGTTGAATGTGACACTCGATTATTTAAGATGTTTTGTAGGCCTTCTGGCGAAACATAGTACTCGTATGGGCCAATATTTTTATGTAAAATCTGTATAATTTTACCCTTTTTTTTAGTTCGGAAATTATCAATTACCTAGTATATATTATAGTAACAATAGTAGTAAAAGTAATAGCAATAGTAGTAATATCAAATAGTATAGTATAATAATTTTACCCTATGTTCACAAAATGAATAAATTAATTTGAATTTGAACCACACCCTTAAATAATTATGACCACATCTTTCTGTATAACTTCATGAGATAGAGATGGTTTACGAAACCATTATGCTCTATAGTCTAAATCCTTCTTATGACATTAAAACACTTTTTAATTCCAGATTTCAAGTTTATACCAAATGGCTTGAAAAACGATTTGTTAATGGTTGGTGGATACACGTTTTCGCAAATGAATGGCGGAAGAAATTGGTACTGCTCGCAGAAGAGAACAGGTTGTAAGGCTAGAATAAAGATGGACACTACAAACGGTTCTATACTTCAAGAGTGTAATCAGCATAATCATGCGCCGCGAAAGTGCCACGTTACTCCAAAAGGAAAATACATATTTTATAAATAAATAATTAAAAAATAAATAAAGTGCCCCATATACATTAATACATTGATCCTAGGATTTCCTGTGTCGGGAGTACCAGGATCTCCCATAACAGTAGGTGGTTGCGCTGATCGATTTGAATTACAGCATTGTCACTTCCTTTCTTTTTAATATTCTTATGTTGGCAAACGTATTAATATTTATTTATTTATTTAAACTTCTCGCACACAATAAGGTACAAAGGCGGACTTAATGCCTTAGGCATTCTCTACCAGTCAACCAAGGGTGGTGAAGAGATAAGATGGCGGGTGCTCTGATGGAGAGAAAATAATAATATTAAAAAATATTAAATGCTAACCTATTTAAATTACTATTAATAAAATAGGTGCTCAAGTACATAAATAGATTATAAACTTATACGAGTAATACATATACATACGTACATATTTACTTTAACATATCCCTATATTATATATATATATATATATAAATATAATACATACAAATTCAAGGAAAGGATGTAAGGTTATGGTAAGGTTGGTTTTGCTACATCCATATCTCCTATCCCATTCCTGCACATTGCCTTTCGTCCGAGTGAGAGCAAGACCAAGCTACTCATCACCATATTTGGAATTAGAAGAAACCAATATGGCGGATTGACTGTCTCCGTACTGCGCCGCGAGAGCAGCTCGTTTGCTCCAATCCGTTCATCAAGTGAAAATTCGTGGAAATCACTTATGTATCGTCGCTCCAGGCCATCATCGCATCAAATAAGGCATTGTGCAGCCCTTTCCTTAAATACAACTGCTGATTTTTACCCAATTTCTCTCCAACAGTCGTTGTACGTCCCTCCACAGTTTTCGTAAAACCAAATACCAAAATTCTATCGAAAATCATCGCTTCGCGCATCCAGTAGGTATATGCATAGTATAAAACGAGAAGCATAACAATAAACATCACTTTAGAATTATGCATCGCCTTTGTACGTATGTTTCTGTTATTTTCTTCTTGTCTGTTTATGTGTGCCTTAGTACATAAATGGTTAAATAAATAAATACAAAATAAATAAAAGAAAACAAACACTTTCGTATTGGGTGTTGTTGCGTTGTGTTGTGTTGTGATGTGAGTTGTGTACTGTGTCGTAATCAACTTTGTCGTAATCAACTTTGTTTTTTTGTGTTGTGTTTGGGTCTATCGGGAGGGATAGACCTATGCCAAAATTGATTAAATAATACACACGAGGTGTACACCCACATTTCGCCAGTTATGTTTAAGTGTTTCTTATTAAATAATATATTATTTCAGATTAAGGTTTTAAGTTTTATCGATTTGGAAGCCAATTTTTTTTTATAAAATAAATATTGTTTCATAATTATTGCTTTTTTATTTTTGTTACATCTAAAGGTACACACACACGGTTCTACCAAATTGATTCACTTTTGATAAAATGCGCAGACATGAAAGCTAAGTACAGGGTACAGCCGATATTGAATGATTCACTGCTATGTTTACACGATTCGATTTGGTAGCTTCAACCGAATTGTCCTGTTGGTTGGTTTTGTTCTTGTGCTTTTTTGTTTTTGCGTCTGTCTAATTGAAATTCAAAGTAACCGTTTTTTTTTTAATAAGCACCTGTTAACACAAATCGTTTGTTTATTTTCAGAATTCATATTTGTACCAAATGCAAATAAAAAGAAGAATATGTTGCTCATGCTGGATGGGTATACTTTCTCACAGAAGAGTAGTCTTCGTATTTGGTACTGCTCCCAAACGAAAAACGGATGCAAAGCCAAGATCCACATAGATGCTGAGGGGAAGACCATTGTGAGGGGATACAGGGTGCATACGCATGCTCCACCGTTGTACCACATAACTCCTAGTGGACAGTATGTATTTATTAGGAACAGAACTAATTTAAATCCTGACGACTAAGATCATAAAGGACATGGATAAAGATTGGCCTAGCACAGACAAAAAGATCATTTAAAAAAAACAACTGGTAATATTTGAAATAAAATAAAAGCTCTCGTTACTTGGCACAACTTTGCAGGAAATATTTTAATTTAAAAGATTATTATTTTGATTCAAGTATTCGGGGAGATATTTATGTTGCCAGTTTTGGAAATATGATGGTAATTGGGACATACTGATTGTAAAAATTGATATGATTTTACGAGTATTTTGAGAATATAAAATATTAAAACAGTATTCAAAACGTATTGAATAATAACTAGACTCTAATGAACATGATATTTAATAACTGATTAATGTTTCAATTTCATTTTTAAATCAATAGATTAGTCCAGTCAAAGTAGGTATGTAATGGCAGCACCTTCTTTATCTTTTATAAAATCATTGTCACTGCCCGTCATTGTCATGTTTTTGTCCTATAATTATGTAATTTATGCTTTCCACATACCTATTACTAGCATAGAGGGAGACATTAAAAGATAAACAATGCAATATTTTATTTTTCTTTTTTCTATACGAAACAATATGTGTGTTAGAAAGAGTACTCTTTAGTACTTATATAACTATGCCATTAAGTTATTTTTTATTGACGTAGACACTAGACGATTCCTAAAATATGACTTATGAATAGTGGTTGTTGAATTGTTGCATCACACTTTTGCATGTTACCTTTTCCATAAAACTAGTGTAAACAATTATTGTCGATGAACCAATAAAAATAAATAAATGACTGGTAACCCCAGGGTCATAATTCATATTTTGGAATCGTCTCTTATAGACCTTTATTTTGACGTGCTAAAAACTTTTTTCACGACTACGAGTACTTATTGGGTTCTAAATTCTTTAAACCTACATTATAATACCGGTAAATCTGCTGGAAGACACTGGATATTGCTCCGCGATCGATAGGGTTTAATTATTTTTTTGAAGTCATCAGATTTGAGAAAGTCCCTTCACAAAGTTTTACGACGAACAAAAATATGCAGGGGTATAGAACGCTATTATAACTTCATGATACATTTTGTTTAATTTGTGTTAATTTCTGGGCCAAGCTTGTGTGTATCCATCTCCTTCAAAGTGGGTTTTCATGTATCCTGCTTTCACATTGTCATGTTGATTGATTATTGTATTAGTTACATAGTATTTTGTAGCTTTAAGTAAGGTTATCGGTTAGATTTGCACCTTTAAACTCTTTGGTTTTTTTTAAATGTAATACTGCATGAACGTAAAAAATACAATTAAGTCTTTGATGTCACTTGTTTAATTATTAATCCTTTGCTATCAAATAATACCTCTTCTCCTAAATTCTTTATACCTTAATATAATACCGGTAAACCTTCCAGATTATATCCTCATTCCGTCTGGGCAGAAGAACCATCTGCTTATGCTTGATGGCTTCACATTCGCTCAGATGCACAGCAAGCGTCACTGGTACTGCTCTAGGAAGAAAGCTGGATGCAAGGCCAGGATCAAGATGCACACGGACTTGGCAACCATAATCGAAGCTGATCGGACCCACACCCACGAACCACCAGAATATTATAAAGCTGAAACTGGAGAATATGTGTTTGTTAGAAAGAATAATCCACGAACGAAAACCTATACACAGAATTGAATGGACAAGTTACAGATATAAATGTTTAAATTTTACATAGGGTGACACAATGGGCGGTCTTATCGCTAAAAGCGATCTTTTACAGACAACCTTTGGATGGATTAAAGAGAGGAGGAGAGACAATACTGCAGTAGCGGTGGTGTACCATTAACATATACAATAAATACATACATACACAAAGCATACACTTTCTCACGTTTAAAAAAAAAAAAAACTTATCTAATAAATATATACATATATACAATAATACACATGAAACAAGAGCAGGGAACTGTGTTATGTAATGATGATGTTTAAGGAGAGAGGAAGTGTTTTTTTACCTGAAGCTTAAAAGTGGACAAAGATTGAGCACGCCTTACCGACACGGGCAAGGCTTTCCATAACCGCACTGCTTGAACTGTAAAAGACTTTTCATAGGAATGCATCGGCATTTCTTAGTCTCAAGTTTTCCGATGACCTCAGATATCTATTATGTGTGTCATGAAGGAACTTGAAACGTTCTTTAAGATAAGAGGGGGTTGTAGGATTGAACAGAATACTGTAGAGCTGAAATAAGATATGAGAATTCCGGCGAAGACGTATGGGTAACCACTTGAGCTATAGGGTGCCTACAATTATAATCATCATCATCATGATCTGTCTAGGCTTTTCCCTACTATGTTGTGGTCGGCTTCCAATGTAAACGGATGCAGCAGAATACCAGTATTTTACATGGAGAAACTACGTAATTGACATGCACAATTGATAGTTACTGGGTAATACGTTACCCTTTGGCTTACCAAGGAGTACCCATCGTATTACCCAGTAACTATGGGGTTCTTTGACAGCTGGGACCATCGGTTTAAGACGCAGATATATGCCATTGACCTTGAGTGGTTAGCTTACGTGTTCTGTACTGAGCTCACGCAACGCGTCGTGCGTTCAGCCAGTAATAGGACTCGCCCGTCAAGGAGCGCTGTCCCCATTTTGACGCATTATTAATTTATTATACACAAAACAAAAGGTATTGTAATAAAATGGGTATACTAAAAGATCAATAACTAAATTATCGTTAAATTGGTGAAGGTTTCAGAAACATACGCTTGGTAGATTTTGCGCCATTCTCAGTTTTTTATCCGCTAACGCGGACTTAACTTTACAAATTAATTTCAATATGTAATATAAACATAATCTAAAATATTCACATATTAAGTTATTGAGAAAATGCTCTAATTTAACATATTTTTTTTTCAAATCATTAACGCTACTCGTTTAGACGTGATCTTCAGTATAAAATCATTAAAAGTCGGTTATCATCGTCTTAACGTGCTTTCCGAGGTACGGAGTGTCTGCATTTGTAATGGATGGACACTCATCTACGGACCGACCTCGGGTAGCGTAGGTTAAACTTCGATCGACCCGTGCGCGTGCAACTGTTATTATTTTGTTTCAAACATGCTTGAAAATTAGAGCTTTATTTTGACAACCTTCTTCAAGATAAATAGAAAATGCTGTACTGGTCAAATACATGCGAGCAGGCGGCCGGCAATGTTAGTATAAGAAACCATAATACCATACCTGTCGTGTTTAGCGGCAAATAAATTACTATGAAAAGTCATATCTGTCGTGTAATTTAAAAATGGAACGAACTTTTTACGTCGGCGCATGACATCCAAGGAGGTAGCTTATCAAAGATTTTATTTAGATTTCGAACTGGCTTGCAAATATAGCTGTTGTGTAAAGTAAAAAAGAAACAAATGTACTTATTGGCGCGTGAAAAATTACCGTTGTTCGTCATTGAATCTGGAATTTATAAAAAAATACTTATTTTGAATTTCCGTGCATTATTTGAGAAAAGCACTATACAATTGGCCTTAACCAGGCTTTGATGGACTCACGTATGAGTGCCTCGGCTTCGCCTCGGCCCACATTTTCACGTTCGTCCATCAATGCCCCTTTTGCAGGTCGCTGCAGTAATTTACTATACATATATACATTTAAGTTGTGTAAATAAATAGAAATAGGTAAAGAGATAAGAGGAATAGATTGAGGAGAAAGGAATAGGTAAGATTTGACATACGACATGGAATCAGGAAATCCGTGAACTCGTCCACTCCCTCCCCAGAGAGGAGGCTTGCAGGGAACACTATAGCCATATGTATGGAATTAAGGTGGTACAAATTACAGTAGTACAATACAGATTTAACGTTGTTTGAGTACCATTAGGTTTCAATAAACCCATTAGATCCATTTAAGGTTTGAGTTTTGAATAGGTTTTTGTAACACACGTAAAATCGCATTTTCTTCCCATTGAAGTACGCAGAAACTATAGAACGCCAACTGCTACGATTCTTAAATACTCCTTTTGCTTCGTAGTTTTTTGTAACATCTTCGGAGTAACATTGTTTTCCTTACTTATTTAATAGACGCGGCGGCCAAAAGTACTTAAGTCAATTATTTTTGCACAAAATTGTAAAAAGTCAGCACCGATGTTTTTGTATTATCCGTCGACTGGAATAAGCACGTAAGTCACCGACACTGTCACTTCATTCAGTCGCAATAGTCGAACTGTACCATAAAACGTAAGTCGTATCAACAAATCAAGCCAGCATGGCAAGTCTGTCATGATAACGCAATTGGAATGTCAACGCACCACATGTGGCACGAAGGTTAATCGGGTCGAGGTGCTTAATAAAGTAAATACATCACAAGTACCTGATCATACACATATGGAGGTTGGCTTTGACCATGCAATTATGGCAAAAAAGAAAAAAACCGAAATACAAATTTTGCACCCACACGATTGGATGCAGTTAGTAATAGTAAGGACGAGTAGCAAAAAATGTACCGTTACAGAATGCGACAAAATGATTTCTTTCATTTCGCTAGTTTATTGAAAGGTAAGGGACCTTTTAGTAGCCCGAAAAAAAATACGATGACAGAAATATTTTCAAATGACATGTGAAGTAACTGAGTTATTACTCTGAGTAGGGCGTCATAATATACAAAACATCTCTTTCAAGAGATGAATTATTTGAAACTAAACTACTACTAAACTAAACTAAACTTCAAACGGAACACGTGACGAGATAAAGAATTTAATTTAATGCAGATTACTGACAAGCCCGTACCAATGAGTGTCGAAAAAAACCGTGATATAATATCACTTTTATATTTAATACCAGAATGTGTTCATAGTTTTTACTAGAATTTAGTAGGAGGTAAGGATATTATTGATCTAGATATACCAGATTCAGTTTTTTTTTTTTTTTAGTAATGAGCGTATATATAATTCAATATTATGCATAGTTTGTTTTAATATTATAAAATGATATAAATAAGCCAAGTTATTATAGTACTGTAATAAACACTTAAGTCGCAATTTTTTAACGTTCAAAGAAACGTTAAGTCAGATATTTCAGTAAATAATAATTATAGCCTAAATATCCATACTCCGATATGTAACAGTTCATAATGTGTAATAAAAAAATAATAAAAACTAAAACCGTAGTACATTTTTTTCTTATCAATCGAATAAAACTTTCTCCTGTAAAATGTTTGCATGCAAAAAGATTTGACTTAAGTTCTATGGCTTCCGAGCCTAGTATATCGACACAGTGCAGTGGCAGGATGTGCGTTGCCTGTCAGTCAGTAACTTGTAGCTGCTTTATAAATATGTGTTTATTATTTAAATCAGGTTAGTGAATACAATATGTTTTTCGGTCTTAAATAATTCGAATAAAAATATTTAATTTATTCGGTATCTACGTAATCCACTGTTTGTAATAACATATTCGTCCCTCCATTTTGAACAGTCTTTACCTTTTTGTAGTTTAGATATTATTTTTTATCAATTAAATTAAATTCCTAAATTATAAATTAAGTAAATCTGGTATAATTAGGAGTAGCAAAAATGTATGGTATATAAAATTTAATAAAGCGGAACTTACTCATTTTTGTCACAAACTGTATACTTTTATTACCATATTCTTTCCATTTTTTCATTCATACCAACAGAGTGATCTCGCTCTAGCTGCCCAGAAAAACATCCTACTATACAACATTATTTTATGTATATGCGAAACCTGAATATAGTTTGTTCAGAATAAGGAACTGAATCGATTTCAATCATTTTTGCACCATGATATAATGTATATTGTCCCAAAAATATTTAGTGTGATGGAAAATGTTATCAGCATTTAATTACTTACAATACAATCGCCGTACGGATAGGTACCTACTGCCAAATTATTATCAATGAGCGCAATACGACCCTGGAGGCGGTAGCGCCGTTAGCATGTTTTTGTACGGACAACCCGGTAACATAACAACCTTATAACTTTGTGATTTTTCATGATACAGTTTAGAATTTTTTTACATAATATATTCTTTATTTAAAAATACTAGACACGTGTTTCGGGCTTCGCATATACTAAAACTAATATTGTATATTGATTACATCAAATAAAAATAGAATGTCGTTTCATTTTGATTTACAAAAATGAAAACTTTGCTTTGTAATTGTTTAAAAATATTTAACAAGTTATTTTTTCAGATAATTTCCCACGTACATAGGTACATCCTAAAAATAAAAACATGAGTCTAACTCTAAAATTATCACCTAAAAAGAGTATATGTTGGAGGTTCCAAAAAATATTTTAAATGTTTCTATTCCAGATTACATCCTAATACCAACTGGTCTGAAGAACAAGATTCTAATGCTTGGAGGGTACACTTTTGCCCAAGTCAACAGCAAGAGACACTGGTACTGTTCTAGAAAGAAGACGGGCTGCAAGGCCAGAATAAAAATGGACGTAGACGAAGTTACAATAGTAGAAGCTTATAACGTGCATACTCATGAACCTCCACAATATCATCTTACAGGAAACGGCGAATATGTGTTTCTTAGAACACGTGGGAACAGTTCTTAAATGAATTCACTAAATCTTGGGTGTCCGTCATGAAAATCTATAATTTTCACCAGTTTTTGACAAAATGGTGTCAAAAAACGCCCTGTAATTAGACAGCCGTTATTGTGTAATCTTTCACCGGTTTCTTAGGAAACCAAAGATATAGAGCTGCTTTTACCGACCGACGACGTTGGAAATCTTTTATCTAATTAAATTGACTTCTTTACAGTTTTGTATAAAATTATTTGGCGTTGGATAAACGAGCCAGAGTGAAATAGTAGTTGAAATATTAGAATATAGTCTCAAACTCCTTTAGATGTAAAAAGAAGAATTAAGTGTCAATAAACGTGACATGTCCCGTCCTAAAAGTCCAAAAAAATATTATATTTGCTGTGTAACCTAATGTGACAGCTCTTATTAACTTCCGTCTCTTTCTTTTTTTTGATGCGAGCATAAGATAGCGTTAGTTTTAAGTTATGTTTTTTTGGTGCAATAGAATTATAGAATCATGGCCAATGTGTAGTATTATTATTATGCATTTATTTGTAACTGTATTCGAGGTGTTCTTTGTTTTTGAAGTGCTGTTTATGATTATTTTGTACAGATCCTATTGTCTAAAAAATCAAATGGTTTATTGTTTGTTGGGTTAGTGTTTTTTTTTTCTAAGTAAATTTATTGACCACTGTATTCTATTTGATAACATGAAGATTAAATTATTGTATCTTGGTTATTCTTTCCTAATTGCTTTTCTTCAATTATCCTTTCTTATTCTTCTTCACGTCTCAATGACGTGGCTGCCTGTATTTATTATTTATATATTCTTTATCAACTCTAAAAAATCTAACCCAAAAAGTGTATAAGTAGAGAGAGTTCCAAAAATATTATAAATGTTTCTATTTCAGACTACATTCTAATACCAAGTGGTCAAAAAAATAAGCTGCTAATGCTTGGAGGATACACTTTTGCCCAAGTCCACAGCAAGAGACGCTGGTATTGTTCTAGAAAGAAGACGGGCTGCAAGGCCAGAATCAAAATGGACGTAGATGAAGTTACAATAGTAGAAGCTTATAACGTGCATACTCATGAACCTCCACAATATCATGTGACAGGAAATGGCGAATATGTGTTTCTTAAAACACGTGGAAAAAGTTCTTAAATTAATTCACTAAAGCTTGGGTTTCCGTCATGAAAATCTCAATCTCAATCTGTAATTTTCACTAGTATTTGACATTATGGTGTCAAAAAACGCCCTGTATTTTACAGCCATTATTGATTATGTGATCTTTCTCCGCTTTCTTAGGAAACCAAAGCTTTAGAGCTGCTTTTACCGACGTCAGAAATCTTTTATTTAATTAAAATTAAAATTTGTGTAGTAAAACAGTCGAAAATTCATAATTATTTGGCGTTGTATAAATAAGCCAGAGTGAAATAGAAGTTGAAAGATTAGAATATACTCAAACTCGTTAAGATGTAAAAAAAAAAATTGCATGTTCCGTCCTAGAAGTTCAAAAAATATTTGATTTGCTGTGTGACCTAATTTGACAGATCTTATTATTATAATCATAATCATAAAGTTTATTTGTAAAACAGGTATACAATAGGTCATACATATAAAATAGCACGCTATGTTTTGTCTTAACACATACAAATATGATAATATGCAAAGTAAATATGCTAAAATGAAAAATAAATAAAAAATGTCATTAATAAAAACAAACATTCCAATAGTCATTAAAAAAAAATACAGATGTGAAAATTTTAAATGTAGCATAACGTCTCTTTCTTTTTTGGTTGCAATATAAGATTTTAAGCATTAGTTTAAGTTATGTTTTGTTGGTGGAGGTGTTCTTTGTTTTTGAAGTACTTTTTATGATGATTTTGTACAGATTCTATTGTCTACTAGGTTGTCAAAAATTGAACCATTTGATATACAAATGGTTCAATTTTTGTTTGGCTTAGAGTTTTTTTTTTTTTTATAAGAAAATTTATTGACATACAGGGTGTTTGGCAGAACGTTGAACATACGAAAATGGTGGGTAGGTGGGGTCATCTGCTACTTACTCAGCCCTAATTTATTTGGCCCTGGCCGACTGGGTATTTAAAAAAAAAAAAAGAAAAGTTTTTTTCTTGTTTCACCACTTTCCTAACTTTAAAGTGTATTTTTTTTATTAAAAATGGGCAATAAAACAGGCAATTTTTTTTTTTAAATCTTTGATGTTGGCAGATTCTTATAAAATTATTGCTTTGTTCAGATGTTAGCTAGAAAAAAAGTTATGAGTCCTCAAACTTACAGAAAGATGTAAAAAATACTTGAATGTTAATTTCAACTTGCATTTAAAAAAAAACAAAAAATGATTGAGGAGTTCCAATTCTAGCAAAACATCCCTAGTGTGTGAGCTTTCTAATGGTATGTAATTTGCTTTTATAAAGTAGGATATAATTTCTAATATCATAATTTTATCAAGTAGGAAATTTTTGACTAAACTCTACCTTTACGGAAAGTTAAATGTTTTGCGAAATTTAATACTGCAAAGTTGGTAAAAATTATGGATCGACGGCTTGCCAGTAGCAGTGGTTCAAATTGACATTCACTATTCCCTTGAGATGGTTACACAAAGCAGGTAGAAATTTTGTTTCACTCTTGCGCAGTCATAGCGTATTTTTGCTCTCTTTCGCTCTCGTGGCACCGTGACGCGTCAGAATGAATTCTTGACGAAACTCTACCTTTACGGAAAGTTAAATGTTTTGCGAAATTTAATACTGCAAAGTTGGTAAAAATTAAATGATCGATTGAAACTATGCTGTACCAGTTAGGTGCGTTAATGAAACAATTAAATAATTTTAAATAATTTATTTAAATAATAAATCATATTAGATGTTCAAATTGACGCCCTTCATTCGCAATACAGGTGCGGCATCTACGTCTGATTTCTACAGTTGTTGTGCGCAGCAGCATCTCCTGTCGCATAACTTCGAAAGCAGCATTAATTCGATTTATCAAATCTTCCCGACTTTCTACTTCTGTAGTGTAAACTAGTTCCTTTGCCCTTCCCCACACGTGAAAATCGAGCGGAGTGAGGTCGGGCGATCGCGGAGGCCAGGGAATTGGTCCTCCCCTGCCAATCCACGAATTTGGGAAACAATTATCCAAATGCTCACGTACAACTAGACTAAAGTGAGCTGGGCAACCATCGTGTTGAAAGACAATAGGCCTGTTTATGTCTACTTGGAACACTTCTTCCACTAATGGTGGTAAATCATTTATCAAAAAATCCAAGTAGTTGTTCGCGTTGATGTTGTCGGGCAAATAATGAGGCCCTATTAGCTTATCGCCAATCACTCCTGCCCAGACATTCACACTGAATCTCCTCTGGAAGCCTCTTTGTCTCTTCACGTGTGGGTTTTGATTTTTAAGTGCCCAATGGTGAAGATTGTGATAATTGACAATCCCTTCTTTGTCAAATTTGGACTCGTCTGTCCACAAAATACTTTTAAAAAAGTTAACGTCGTCCACATCGGTATGCAGCAAATGGCGACAAAATTGCACACGTCTCCCAAAATCACTGTCATCGAGACCTAGAACAAACAAAACATGTCTAAGAATTGATTTCAATACTGAATCTTTTCTTCCTCCGAGTTCAAACTCTACAATTATCCAAATTTTTCATCTTCAATTTTTAAGTACACTAATTGGCTTTATGGCTTAGCCATAAAGACGTAAGACCAAATTCACAAAAGGGCGTGCGACTTTCCAATTTTGTTCTAAAAAGGACCCATAAGTGCTGGCAAGTTTACCTACGCTGACCACCTGCGCAAACCGAATCCGAAATCCGAATCCTGTAAGCGCTGGCTGCCTGATTGTTACGTGAATGCGGCCGAATAGGAATAGTTTATTGAATTTAATTTGAAATTAGAATTGAATGCGCTAAAAACAACATGAGGCAAAACAACTAATAAAGAAAGTGACGAAATCAAGGTTAAATGGAACGATCAATTGAACTGTCTCATAATTTATTACATTCTACAAAATCGTATCAGATGCAGTGCATAAACGGCTTAATCTTACTCTTTTTTTCTAGCTAACATCTGAACAAAGCAATAATTTTATAAGAATCTGCCAACATCAAAGATTAAAAAAAAAAAATTGCCTGTTTTATTGCCCATTTTTAATAAAAAAAATACACTTTAAAGTTAGGAAAGTGGTGAAACAAGAAAAAAACTTTTTTTTTTTTTTTTAAATACCCAGTCGGCCAGGGCCAAATAAATTAGGGCTGAGTAAGTAGCAGATGACCCCACCTACCCACCATTTTCGTATGTTCAACGTTCTGCCAAACACCCTGTATTGGACTGTATTCGTTTTTGATAACAAGAAGTTATATATCTTGTATAAAGTTATTATATCTTGGTTAATCTTACCTAGTTGCTTTTCTTCCACCATCCCTTCTTATTCTTCTTCTCGTCTCGATGACCCAGTACGTAGTGGCCTGTATTTATAATTTAGTTCCTCTACAAAAAAAAACCGTGTCACCAGTTCAACTCTAAAAAAATCTCACCCAAAATGTGTTTATGTAGAGACAGTTCCAAAAAATATTATAAATGTTTCTATTTCAGATTACATTCTAATACTAAGTGGTCAAAAAAATAAGCTGCTAATGCTTGCAGGTTTCACATTGATTCAGGTAAACAGCAAACGCTACTGGTACTGTTCTAAAAAGAAAATCGGCTGCAAAGTGAAAATTAAAATGGACGTAGATGAAGTTAAAATTTTGGAAGCAAATAACGTGCATACTCTTAAACCTCCACAATATCATGTGACAAGAACTGGCGAATTTATGTTTCTTAGAACAAAAGGAAAAGTTCTTAAATTAATTCACTAAGAGCTGATTTTATATGTACACTTATTTGCAAAAAAGGGCGGTTTTAATTTTTTCCGTCTGTAAAAAATACAACTCAAACAGGCTGCATTCATTTGAATATGTTACTGGCATGTTATTGTAGTGTCGTAGAGTATAAAAAGTTCGTTCCAAATTCAAATTCAAGACTGCTTCAACTGCTGTTCAAACTGCATATTGTGGCGCGATTTGATGGAAGGTCTAGATCACTTTTTGATAATTATTACTGAATTATCTCATTTCCTTGACGTTTTCAAGTCTTGGTACCGTTATTTAGCGTTCTTCAAAATAGTTCATAAGTGGTTCGCCTAGTTTCGCTGGAAATTGTGCGATGTGGACTCAAGAGGACTGGGGTAGAGTATTGTTCTCCAATGCAACCAGGATATCACGATATGATGAGGATCGAAGTAGGCGAGTACAACGAAGACCAGGGAAAGGCTTTGCACAGGTGTGTTTTCAAGAAATTGCTCCTTATGGTGAGAGCTCCGTTACGTTTGGGCAGCAATACATTCGTGGACCCATTGGTCTAACGAATTTATTGGTGCCTATAGCAGGCTAAAATAAAAAAAGTACATGAAAACAAAAAAAAGAAGTATCTATATTAGTTATGATAGCAGTTGTTTAAGTTAAGTTTTTTTTATGCAATAGAATCATGGTCAATGTATAGGTAGTTATTATCATATTATTATTCCTTGTTGTAATCAAGGTTTTCTTTATTTTTGAAGTCCTTTTATAATTGATACTTGACTAGAGATAAACTACGATAGCATGGCACGCCCCTCCAAATTACTGTGTCAGTGTGTTTAGTCACAATCTTACGAAAGATTTTGTATGTAGTTGTAAGTATTCGTCTTCGTATTCGTCGAATTTATTCATAGTTTTTGTGCAATCAGTACTCGTAATATCTCAGTTATTACCAGATTTGTTGGTCAACTAATCATAACTAGCCGACCGCGCAAGACAACACACGTGTCGTTTTCATAGAGTACGTCAGTGCGGCGCTATACTAATAATAATGAGCGATTAATGACGCCACTAGTTGAGCAACAATTCCGTGATTTGTTTTTGTTTGCTGGCCGTCTCACGGTACGCACACATGCGTTGTGAGTCTTGGTGGTGCTTTGTAAATACTTTCACAAATACTTTCAAACGTTTTGAATTGTGGAGGGGCGGGCCATATTATCGTAGTTAATCTCTACTGTATCAATTAGTTCAGTTGTTTTGGGCTTAGTGTTTTATTTTCCTTATTCTTCTCTGTATAAATTCTACTTGGCAATACAATTAAATTATTATATCTTGGATATTCCTTCTTAATTGCTTTTCTACCATCTTCCGTTATTAATAAACAATAAGCATAGATAAACTTTATTATTATACGGGTCAAATTTAATTAGCTAGCGAAACTCCGTGGAAGTGTTGGGTATCGATATCTAAATACGATAACCGAAAAAAAGAAAGATTTGATGGTTTTTTTCTGGTGTCAATTACCACTGGCAGTGAAGTTACTGAAGTAGTTAAGTTTTTGTTTTATCGTGTTTAGTTATCGATACCCATCACATCTGTGAAGTTTACACAGAAAGAAAAACTGATTTTGAAACTCATATTTTAAGTAACTAGTCGTTGACCCCAAAAAATACAATGTTTTTTTTTTCTTCTTTTCGTTTTGTCGTATGTAGATATCGATACCCAACACGTCTGCGGAGTTTCGCTAGCTAATTTAATTTGACCCTGTATACAGCAATTTTCAAGATAAATATTTTATTCTTCTATTTTACTAATGAGATAGCTTTCATCTATGTATCATAATAATTTATTTTCTTCTTAAAAACAATGTTTTCTGTTTTAGAGTTACAATATATAAAATTATCTGACAGCAAGTCGGTGGCTATGTACAAGAACTATACGTATTCGTTCAATGATAAAACGAAGCGGTATCTAAGGTGCTCTAGGCGGCAGTCAGCGAGGTGTGGAGCAAAACTGACCCTGGATAAAGATGGGAGGGTGGTGCCAGCTGAGACCAATCACAACCACCCAGCGCCAAGATTTCACGCGACTGGCGATGGACGCTATGTTAGAATCTGAAAGCATATTATACTCTTACATAATATTGTATAAGTACGATAATCCGCACGTCATTGGCAATTAACCCAGTATAAGCTGGCCTGAGCCACTTATTCTAATGAAACTCCGTACTATGCTAGGCCAGCTCAAGGCCAAACTGTTGTCAGATCACTGACGTGCGGCTTACTGTAAATACTATGATTTTAGAGAAAATATTTTAATCAAAATCATGTCATTCATTGGCTGACAATCAGCACTTTTCTAACGTCAAAATTACATAAGACAGTCCCTCAAAAACGCCCGCCCTTTACCACTTCCTAGTGCTTCAGCTGGGAAGAAGAAGTGGCGGAACAAACTCCCCAGCAGCACAGCTGTCTGTTCAGTTAGAAAAACTTGATTCTATACAATAGTAATGTACCGTAATATGCCGTATCCATCTGGAACCCATACTATGGCAAGTACATTGACATGATTGAAAACGTACAACGTAGATTTCTACTGTGAGTGACTGAGACTAGTGCAATGCACTACAGGTGTCACAAAACGTATCTACAGTATAACCAGTTGCTCAGTAAATACAAGCTTTTGACGCTTAGCTATAGACGTAAACAATTAGAAGCAATGACATTGTATAACATTGTTAATGGCAATTTTGACTGTGTAGATTTAAATAATGTAAAGTGCTATGCAGTCCCCAGAACTGTCCCTAGACGGCAGGTGCGAGCAGGCAAACTCGTTGCAGTAGGTACCTGCCGATCTAACACTGGTCTGCGTTCACCAGTTCGGCGAATGGCAGCAACCTACAATGAAGCATTCGAACACATCGACATATTTACATGCTCTTTGAATAGGTTTGGCAGCCTTTTGTATGAGACACTTAAACTCATGGACTAGTTGTTATTGTTTTATTTCAAATTTAATTTCAATTTTGTTTTTTTTTATAATTTTAGTGTAATTATTGTTATGCATGTACAGTTCACCACCTAGTGATTTTAAGGTTTTATTTATTTATGGTAATCTGTGAACAGCGCTGTGGGCTACATTATTACTTAAGTTATTTATGTTTTTCGGTTTTATAATATTGTATAATGTAGCTCTTTGTTGTTCCTAAATAAAATTAAAATAGTATTCAAAATAATTTCCATTACGCAACACAAAACATTGAAATAAACTATTTGCCATATGTCAGCTAGCACACACACTACTATACCAAATATGAACAGACAGCGCTAGCATTATCGACGTAGTCTGCGTGAATGTATCCGAAGCAGACTAAAATTATATGAATCATGTACATAGCACTTATCGCAGTAGTAAACTGCTTTTTGTTTTATCTGATGATTTAAGGTAAACATTTTTTAGTTTCGGAATAAATCGTGTTAGTCTTGTATTGTGTATTTTCATCGCCAATATTATTTCCCATGAACAAAAAACATTGTGATGAGTCCAACTCTAAAATCACTCAAAAAGTGTATTTAAGTAGAGATGGTTCCAAAAAATATTTTAAATTTTTATATTTCTGATTACATTCTAATACCAAGTGGTATACAAAATAAGCTACGAATGCTGGGAGGTTTCACATTCTGAGATCAGCCTAAACTGGTTATGTATAGCTTGATGTCTAGCCGTGTGTACATAGCACCTATCGCAGTAGTAAACTGCTTTATGTTTTACCTGATGATATAAGGGAAAAAGGTTTTAGATTCGTTTTAAGAACTAGGAATAAATCGTGTTTGTCTTGTATTGTGTATTTTCATCGCCAACATTATTTCCCATGTATATCATAAACAAAAAACATTGTGATGTGTCCAACTCTAAAACCACTCAGAAAGTGTATTATGTAGAAATGGTTCCCAAAAATATTTTAAATATTTATATTACAGATTACATTCTAATACCAAGTGGTATAAAAAATAAGCTACTAATGCTGGGAGGTTTCACATTCTGCGAGATGAACAGCAAACGCCACTGGTACTGTTCTAGGAGAAAAATCGGCTGCAAAGCGAAAATTAAAATGGACGTTGATGAAGTTACAATTTTGGAAGCTTTTAACGTGCATACTCATGAGCCTCCACAATATCATGTGACAGGAAATGGCGAATATGTGCTCCTTAGAACGCGTGGGAAAACTTCCTAAATTAATTCACAAAAAGCTGATTTTGTCGGTAAAAGCAGCTCTAACTGTGCTGGTCTGGCTGTTTGTGTACGTGAGTTTAAATGTTTGTAAACGCACCCACGATACAGGAGAAATTCCAAGTGTGGGGCAACGTTTAAAAAAAAAAAAATTAGTGCATTTTTTCAATAATTAGAACTGCTTTTTCCATAAATTTAAATTATTGCTCGGAAGCAATAATTTAAATTATTTGGAAAAAAGCAGTTGAACAATTATATATGTCAAACTCGTTTACATAATATAAAAAGAAGGTAGCGGCAAACGCGGTAAGTTCCGTTTAAGACCAGACCAAATATGGATTTGTATTTTAACGTAAGAAGCCTAGCTCTTATTATCTTTCGTCTCTCTTGCTTTGGTGTATAAGGTAGGAGGAGTTTAAGTTGTTTTGCTGGTGCAATGCCTGGAGGTAATCGCAGAAAGCGATAAGGCCGCCCATTTTATGTTGTGTAGTGTTAATTTTTTTGTTTGTTATGTATTTTCTGGTGTACAATGCAGGATACAGTGTGGTTTTTTAAGATGTGGCAGTAAAGGCAGGTACCTTATCCGTTGTTCCTATAGGAAAACGGTTTTAGGAGACTGTCCTTAACTTTTTGAGAAATTTTAATCTGCATTCACAGATTTTGAAAATAAAGTACAGCCAGCAAGAAAATAACAAAAACTCTTTTTGATGCCTGTTTATTATAAGGATCAAAAAAGTCTATCTGACACCCTGTATATAAATAAATATTTAATCATGGCCAATGTATAGTATTATTATCTTATACTTACGTTCAATTCCTTATTGTATTCAAGGTATTCATTTTTTTTAAAGTTCTTTGATTTTGTACATGACTATTACTTCTAGATTCGAGACAGTGCTCTAGAGCCCAAAAAAGTGAATTAGTTCACTTTTTTGGGCTCTAGAGCACTGTCTTAGGGTTTGAGCACTGTATTCTACTTTGATAACAAGAAAATTAAATTATTATATCTTGGTTATTCTTTCCTCAGATTACATCCTAATACCAAGTGGTCTAAAAAATAAGCTGCTAATGCTTGGAGGTTTCACATTCTGCGTGACGACCAGCAAACGCCACTGGTACTGTTCTAGGAGAAGAATCGGCTGCAAAGCGAAAATTAAAATGGACGTTGATGAAGTTACAATTTTGGAAGCTTTTAACGTGCATACTCATGAGCCTCCACAATATCATGTGACAGGAAATGGCGAATATGTGCTTCTTAGAACACGTGGGGATGGGAAACTTCATACATTACCAGCGTCAGATACCTTTTATCCGTAGAGTAAAATTTTGTTCTGACAGTTTTTGTATGGGCCCATAACCTAATGAAATAAAAACAAGGGCAATTAACTGATAAAACTAATTGATTTAATTAGATTAAGTTACAAGTTATAATCTTAGCGGAATGTTAGCACACAGAACAGTTGACACTAATGACAGATATAGAGACGTCACACGACTATGTGTCAGATGGCTTTAGTAATCTGTGCAGTGAAGGCGTCCATACTTTCATCAAAAATCAGTCCTAAATTGAACATTCGCGTTGGGAAAATCAATTTTAAAAACACTTCATAAGAAATACTTAAAATTCATCAGGCGGGCGCAAAAGATTAGGTGACGACTAGTTTACATGTATAGTACCCGTCAAACATTACGGCGGCTTTAAACTGCACTACTACCCCAGCCCTCACCCCCGCTGAAACTCGCCTCATGTACCGAGCCGCGATAAAGTTTGCATCAGGCTGAACCTATGACGATGGGCCAGAAAAAACTAGTTAAATTGGACTAGAAATTATATTTGTTTTTGTTTTACTTTTCTTCCATTATCTCTATTTCCATTATGTCAATTAAACATTACTATAATGCTGGCTGTATTTTAGTGCCGACTATCGACTCTTTTTTTATATTGTATTGATAGTTTATAAATCATCACTAGACTATAGTACAAAATAGGTCACATGTCCACAATAAATTAAGTTGTATATGAGTTTTTTGGGTTGCTGCAAAAAGTATCTCTGGTTTGTACTGCAATCCATCTACTACGTAGTATATGGAATTTTGTGTAGTAGGTTTCCTTTGGAACGGATACCTTCGCACTGTGGACGCACCTGTTTATCATATACCTACCTACCTACGTCTGTGACTAGAAAATAGGACAGCGCAATTTCATGCAATACTTGCATAATTATTAAATTGATGCCTGTCCTTTAGTTTATATACCTACAACAATTTTCATATTAAAATAGAAATAAATAATTAAAGCAAATTCTCTTTTATTCCATAAAACCCTCATTCGTTAATATCTTCCTACTATATATTATGTTTCGAATATAAATTATTAGTCTAATTAACTTTTTTCGTTTATGGTCAGTAATAAACAATGTGATATCAGCAGTATTGTTCCACTTAGTGCGGAGTATAAGCCACTTCCCTTTTGTGCCATGATTCACTGGCCTGTGCTAGTCTCATTAAGGTCTTCCCCGCGATCTTCCGTAGGTCGTCCACCCACCTGGCTATGGTCAGCAATACTTAGCTATCTCTTCTTTTGTTTTTCGTGTGACTAACCTGGTCTGGTGCCAGAGTTTTTATACCGCTTATGGCCTCTGACCTAGTAATAATTTACATACATTTATCTTCATCATTTATTTTCTATTCCTCTTTTTTTCTAGGTTTAAAAATGATGGTACTGGCCAACGGTAAGACATTGGTTATGTATCAAAAGTACACGTTTTCCTTCTGTGATAGAACAAGACGGTACTTGCGGTGCTCTGGACGGCTCTCCGGATGCCGAGCTAAGCTGAAACTAGACAAAGATGGAGATATGGTGGAAAGTGATACCAACCACAACCATCCAGCACCACAGTACATTCAAATGGGAGGTGGAGAATATGTTAAAATCTAAGAAGATATGAGACATGAAAAGGATGTCACGAACGGAAACGAGGTGTCACTATCGTCGAACAAACTATTTGGTATACAGGCTAAACTATTCATCTGTCCACTTCTTCTACTTAGCGTGTCAATGGCAATCTAATAGTCAGCCCCAACATTTGGCTAATATTTTGGCACCTTCAGTAGCGTCCGTCATCCGACATGATATTAATATTTCCACTAAACTGACGATATTCATTTTTGTTGTGTACGTTATAAATTTCTAACCTTATGGCATAATTAAAAGATTTATGTAAAAATGCTAAGTACTCGGCACATTCATGAAATTGTTTAAAACTAATTGCAAATTAGCTGCCTGTATACTAAATCACTTGTTTGTCTGTAAATTACCTACAGCTTGTATACAAACGATGTTTACATATGCTTTTAAGGTTGTCTTTTTAAATCTTTGAAGCTCGATGTGTAATTTTAACGCTCGGTTATTGTACGTATCTACTTTAGTCTTCATAATAACCTTAATAATCTAATAAGAAATTAAAATTAGTTGTATCTAATTATAAATGTTTAGTAAAGTTGGTGGTGTGCATTTAGTTTTAGTTTTAATGGTGATATCAATCACAGGGTGTATTTTTGCTTCTGTAGTTTGGGAAAATTAATGTAGCTATCCCTAATGTTATAGGTACCTTAATACTACATAATTGTACTATAGAGGCTCCGATGCCTGGGATGGCCTTTCATACGAGTACAGTACCCACTAAAGCACGAGACAAAATTGTAATAAACCAACGCTGCAACGGCGTAATTGCGTAACACACGTACAGTCGCTGACCAGCATTACCTGACCCCTTTTCCATTATGCTTCTTTGCAAGAGGGTCAGGTAATTCTGGTCACCGACTTTACAATGACAATGCCTTTATTTCGACACTTCAACAACATACATTGCGACATTTACGTTGTCGAGCAGACAAATTTTTCAAACATAAGAAGCAATAGATTAGCAGTTTCTTTCTAAATTCTTCGGATTGTGATTGATAGTGTGTTCCGTAATTGGGGCGCTAGTAACAACTTCGTCATTATCATCATCACCTGCTCTCGTCTCGTTTCCTTGATCCCAGGATGTCTTCTTCTATATCTACATCTCTGTCGTCTGCCCATGGCTGAACGCTGGCCCCCAAAATACAGGCCAGGCCTAGTTTGGGGGTTAGGATCAGATTCTTGGCAATACATTTATGTACTATATTATTTCGACCTACTTTTTTGTAATATGTTATATATTTTAAGTGTCAAATAAATGTTTTTATTTATTTTTATTTAGTCTACTCAGTATTCATCATTTTCTCTAACCCCTCATGTACCTAACTCCATTTTTCATTCAATTAAAATCCTCATGTACCTCAATCAAAATCTATATATCTTTACTTTTCAGATTACCAATTTATACGAACTGGACAGAAAAATGATATGCTTCTGTATAAGAAATATGCATTTACTCAAGTAAATAGTAGATTTCGGTGGTACTGTTCGCAGAGAAGAAAGGGGTGTAAAGCCCGAGTTAGTTTGGATATCCATAACCGAATGGTGCCGGGCGAAGAAGTGATACATTGTCATCCTCCACCTAAGTACTTTGTAAATAGTGCTGGGAAGTATGTGTTTAAGCGAACATATAAGACATTTATTTAAGATTTGTTTGAGACCGTAAAAGGAGTGAAACACAGTATTTTGTTTGCATTGTCTTTATGGTATGAAGCGACTAATAATGTTTGTTTTATTCGGTGTGTGTGTGTCACTTGTATAAGAACAAACTGGAATAGCTCATGCTGTCGTAGCGGGCGGACTGCGGGGGGCTGCTAATTACGCAAGGCGTAATAGGGTATTTGACTGCATTTTTTATTTCATATCGAAACCTAGAAGAAAGTTAAACCACTAGAGTAGACTGATACAGAGTATTAAGGTTGGGGAAGATCTCGTGGCGGGTCTAAATATTTCTAAATTGTAAAAAAAAGTCGGGGTGCCCCAAATCCCGAGCTCGCTTCGCTCGTAAGTTCTCCTTGTAACAGAAGTAGTAAAATTGGCTTTTGTAGAAACGTCAAACGTTAGCGTCGCGGTCACTTACATTCAATTACGTTTCGTTACCCACGAACTCTTTCCCCCTTATTACAAAACAAGGTTTATCTTCAAACCCAGGTTTAAAACGTAGAGCCATTATTGAATTTCGAACTTTAATCTGACTATGGTAAAGTTCCTAAACACAAAACTGACAACTTAGTACCGAACTAAGTTTTCAGTTTTGTATAAAGAACGGTATTTCAAACACCGTTACGTTCTTATTACAAAAACTAGCTCCATGGTTTATGCCATGTCAAAATATAAATCTTGTTTTGTAATAAGGGGGAAATAGTATGAGTACAAATAAAACTTTTTTTTTTCTCAAAAACTAGGAAATTTTGCGAAAGCGCTATAAATGAAGATAATATACATTCCCAAAAATAATATAAAGCATCGCACGCGCGGGTTATGAAGTGCAGTGAAGCCAAAATAAGTATTCATGTATATTTTTGATAGTAGTTAAAAACCCAGTTTTAGTATCGTTTAGTACTCGTGGAGGCAGTATGTATTCTGAATCTCGGGAAAGTAAGTTTTTGTTCAAGATAATACAATATATGTTTTTTTTTTTTCATAATGTGCAGTTATTTGCATAATGTTTAGTGTGTGTGTGTGTGGCCCTCCCACACACACACACACTAAACATTATGGGGGGGTGTGTATGTATGTAAGTGGGAGGCGTGTGTGTGTGTGTGTGTGTGTGTGTGTGTGTGTGTGTAGCTTTACGGCTATAGTGTGTCTGTAGTGACTCCTTCACAGCTAAGTACTTGTTAAAAAAGCAGTTAGTACATGTTTTAATTATTTATTTCTCATTATACTCGTAAGTACCTATACGCCATAGTGTTATGATATCTATTCAATTATTTAAGTACTTAAGAAATGATGATGTCAACCACATACATATAGGTATGTTCAATGTTTATCATTTAATTAGAGAATAAATTCTAAGCTTTACTGAACATCGTATTTTTTTTTTAAACTTTGCCCCACACTAGGAATTTTTTTCTTTTGTTTTTGACTAAAATGTGTGCGTTCTACCCGCTGAACAGTTTTTACCGTTGGTGCTGTGATCGACGAAACAAAGGCGGTACTGCCAATGATGTATTACCTTACCCTAGATGCGTTACCTGCGCTCAATAATGGCAAAGTAAATGCCAGGCAATTGCTTGACATTTACAATAATAATTATTATTATTACGTACGCGCCAATGAACATCCAGCAGCTAGTGACGTAACTAAATATGTATGTTCATCTCTTTCTAAAAACAGATATCGGTATAGGTCTTTCCTTTTCTTCACGCGCTGTATGATTGTATGCAAGTATGTAGCTACAATCATGGCTTACGTTGTTTTTGAGTGCACTAATGTTCGTGTATGACGCGTCTATTTATAATACGTCAATGGGTACTGCTGAAGTCATTATCAATACGTCTAATCGTCTGATAGACCTTTCACCAATCCATATAAACATATAAACCACGATCCGCCTCGATATTGGGTTACTGATACTTTAGTTTGACCCCTGTAACACAGGTTTTTCCTAGCATGGGGGTCATTGATCATTTATTTTGTACCACGCTATTTTCATGCTTAAATTGAGTGTCACCTGTATAAATGTACTTTTATGTCAAATAAAAATATTATACTGGAAAATATGTTTTTATAAAAGTCAAGTGTCGATACAATTAATATTTTTGTATAATATAATAGATATATTCATTTGCAATGAGGTACAAAAATCTGTTGTTACTGTTGTGAGGAATCCATGCACAATATGTACACTGGCGGAGAACCACTTTTCAACATTATGATCTTTGTAATAAGGTTGAAAAGTAGTTATAAATATGCTGCTCATAGTGAGCCGCCGAAATTACACATCCACGTTCATGAGCATAATATTACGGCGTGCAAATCAAATCAAAAATATTTTTATTTCACATAAGCCTACATGGGCACTTATGAAACGTCAGAAGCTAGGTGCACGGTTCCAATTGGTCGTTTCCTATGGAGAAGAGCCGGCAAGAAACTCCACGGTTACTCTAAAAAATTGGCTTTTATAATGTTTTTAAATTACAGTGTTAATAGTTGCGCCACACTTGTCGCAAAATGAATAAATCCCACCAAAAGTAAGATAAAAAACCTGCACCCTTCTTTCTGCCCTTTGCCCCAAAAACTGCAGCCAAGCGACCTCTGTGCTGCTACAGACAATGCCGTGGAAGTGGTGAAGTTCTGGGCCAACAAAATTTAAATACATTGTCGTGCATCGACACGACAAACCATGAATCATCATTCTCGTGCCCTTATCCCAATTAATTCGGGGTCGGCGCAACATCTCCTTTTCTTCCTTACTTCTGAGCCTTGAGCCTCTTATTAACACAGACTTATACTTGTCTACACCTCCAAATTATTTTTTTTGTAAGTATTTTTTTTTATCTTCCATCCCAACATCTATTAGATGTTTGTTTAACTGTGACTTGTCCGGGTACTCGTAGTTTTGAGGCCTGGAGACCAACTACATAGGTATTTCTAGTACAGGCTCCAGTCTCTAGAACATCAATGTATACACGTTTATGTATTGTACTAACAAATTTTTCGTTAAGTATGTGATGAAGAAAATAAATGTTTTATTTATTTATCTACTAAGATCTCCAAAAAACCTGTGGCAATTTCTTATGCATTGTAGTGTCTTGTAAGCAAATTTCTATTTCGATTTTCTTCACGAATGTCGTAGTTAATGTGCCATTTAAAAGTTAATCATGAACTTAAATGTTGTTATATGTCTTGGTTTTATTTGTAGATTTGACAAAAAGTTAGATATCATATAAGTAGTACCGGTCTACTTGGAAATTGGTATCGTGTTACTCAGTAACCGTTTGTGGCGGTCAGAGGCAGAAAAATCTATCATTGTTGAACCTTCAAAAGGTATGAAGGATTTTTCCTTGGCCTAGGTAACAAACAAAATTAAGGTCTTGTCTAATACCAAGATTATATTCCAGATTACTGTGTCCCCTTGCTGCGAAAACGACATAAGGATCTTGATTGCTTGCATCAATCTGATAAGTTTACTCCGTCGACCTCGGCACGAGAGATTCCGCATAAGGATCTCTTCAAAGCATTACCACCCATGCGGACTGAAGTCGAAAACAGACATGTACTGGACAGAATTGAGGCAACACGGTAAGTATTTTGTAGTTTTATATCTTACTTAGAAGAAGAGGTCAAAATGATAGTGAAAAACCAGAGACGATGAAAAGAATACTGAAATGATTGCTAATACACATAATTATATCACACACATACACACACCCCACATATACACACACACCCCACACATACACACACACACACACGCACCCCTCCATACACATACACACACACATACACACACACACACGCACCCCTCCATACACATACACACACACACACACATCCATACACTCGATACATTTGTATCTGTAATTTTTATGGTGCACATAATAACGAGTATTCTATTCTATTCTAAATTGGTTAAGCGATTGACTGCTGCGCTGCGTGTCGCGGGTTCGATTCCCGCACGGAACAAATATTTGTATGACCTATAAGTAGTTATTCCGGGTCTGGCTGTTTGTGTATGTGAGTTTAAATGTTTGTAAACGCACCCACGATACAGGAGAAATTCCTAGTGTAGGGCAACGTTTTAAAAAAAAAAAAAATCTAATAGAGATAGCTAGGCATTGTATGAAAGATGAAGATGTGCCAGGCGGCATCATTTAAATGGGTCTAATAGAAAAACGATGATGATAATAATCGTGATGGTATTTTTTGTGTAAAAAGAAAATTGTGCCTATAAAACCGACTGCTTATAATCTTTAATTTTGAATTTCAGATCGGATCTTGAAAGAAAAAAGAGGACAAATTATGTGGATGAAACTTTCTTTCTATGTATTTATATTATTGTTATTTATTTTTTATATTTATTTATTGTTTGGTTCATCAAATTATAAGCCGCGGCGCAGTGCGCAGATAGACTGAGATCCTGTTCATAATACGTAGTGTGAAAATCAGCTCGAAGATTTTATACTTTTTTAATTTAACGTATATAGGTCTTCAAGACTAGGTCACGAGTAAGGTAACATGCTATGAGCATTCGCACACCAAGAAGAAAGGAAAAAAGGGTACCTGAACTCTGCCACGTGGATGGAGCTGACTATTCTCTGTTATCTAAGGTTCAAATCCTGGACCAGAAAATGCGAAATTTAGGTTTTTTTTTAACTTGTCAAAAATGTATGTAAATTAGGTGTATTTTTGACAGATTAAGACACAATTATTAGAATGCAAACTTTCATAAAAATACTGCAATTGCTCAGATACGTGTGGGTATTATGATTCCTAATGACTACCTAGGGCATTTTATTTCAGAAAGATCTGTGGTGAAAAGACCGAAAAGATTCAGACATGGTTTAGCTAAAAAATATGATTAGGTACAAGGAAATAATATAAGAACTTGACAACAATGCTATTCGGAGAAAACCACAATATTGAGTGGTAAAATAGCTAAAAACATGTCGCTAAAAGTAACCATTTATTGTGAAATATGTCCCAAAAAACTGTTTCTTTACCATGTTTTAACCTCTAACCTAAAAATACCATGTTTTAACCTCTAACATAAAAATTCAACATTCCGTACTGAAACGAAATGATATTTATTTTCATAGTAAAGAAGAGTATTTTGTGTTAAAGTCACTTTGTGTGTACACCTGTACTATATAATACTACTATTACTAAAATCAAATCAAAAATGTTTATTTGTACAATATGGTACAATAGATGTTACAATATTGGTTCTTGCATACCCTGCCATAGCCTGTCTGCCTGTATTAAGACGGAGATATATTCCAGGGTCCTTGAGTAGTATAATAGCTTGCGTGTTCTGTACTGGAGGCCGAAAATGGACGCTTTGGCAGAATCATAATATGATCTGCGTACAATTCATACATCCCGCAATTCATCTGTTTGACAGCTGCTATTTGACATTAGACTTCACTATAGCAATTCATAGTTTGTGGACCATTTTAGGAAACTCCATAAAAAACTGTCAAACAGATGAATTGCGGGATATGAATTGTACGTATGATTCTACCAAAGCGTCCATTTTAGGCCCTCTGAGCTCACGCAACGCGTCGTTCGTTCAGCCAGTAATAGGACACGCCCATCAAGGAGCGCTGTCCCCAATTTGACGCATTATTAATTTATTATAGACAAAACAAAAGGTATTTTAATAAAACGTGTATACTAAAAGATCAATAATTAATTTATCTTTAAAATGGTGGTTTCAGAAAAATACGCTTAGTAGATTTTGCGCCATTCTCAGTTTTTTTCCGCGTTAGACATAACTTTACATATTAATTTCCCTATGTAATATAAACATAATCTAAAATATTCACATATTAAATTATTGAGAAAATGCTCTTATTTAACATATATTTTTTTCAAATCATTAACACTAGTCGTATATACGTGATATTCAGTATAAAATCATTAAAAGTCGGTTATCGTCGCCTTAAATGTCTCGATATGTACATATCGTAGATGTAGATGGATTAAACTCTTGTGTTGATTGAACTTGTTGTTTTACTTTTCCTTTTTGTGAATTTTACGCCTATAAAGCATTAAGGTTCCGGAAAAGGTCTGCACATGAAGACATAGACTGTACAAATGAAGTAACTTACCAATTTAAAAATATATATTTTATGTTAAAATATGTTTATAAAGTGTACATTTAGATGACCTACCTAGTTTGGTCGGCAGTGGTCCAATAATATGTGTCACATTTTACAGCACTGACCCATTTCTTAGTTGTAAGATCACTTTATGTATTATGCTAACTTATCTTATTTTCTGTTTATAGAAAAAGCTTACTTCTTCACGACAGACCAAGGGAAGACTTTACTCATGTACCAGGGATACACATTTTCTTTCGTGAGGACAAATGGACGTACATTGAGATGTTCCAGAAGATTTAGGGGCAAATGTGACGCTCAAATAAATATGGACCAAGATGGTAAAATCATGTTTGTAAGACCGGATCATAACCATCCTCCGCCAGTTTATAAGAAAATGCAAAACGGAATGTATACGAAATTGTAATTTCATTAATAACCTTTACGTGATATAAAACAACGTCGCTTTTTGTGTCTGTGTGTATGAATGCGTTGATCTTCTAAAATACTAAACGGATTTTGATGCAGTTTTCACCATCATTTGTACCTACTCACTTGCGTTTATTTTAATTGCATTTGACATTTTATTATATTCTGTTGCAATATTGTGATTTTTTATTTTATTTTATGTAATATGAGTTTTGACTGTCATTAAATGAATTTTATTTTATTTGTTTATTTAGAGAATTCATTCCGGATGGTTTATTTGTATAAAATGCATGGTTGCGAGTCGCCTGGACGGTGTATACGTGGGCCACTGTTGTGCCGTCTCTCATGAGATGTCGCAATGCTGACCAACCGTTATTTCTTGTAGGTACTGTATTCCTTGTTTTGATGTGAAAAATCTATAGGCGCAAGTAAAACGGATTGCTGGCGGGGCGAAGCATGTCGCGTGGCGATTTACCGCTCACTCCGCGCACGTGGTCCGACCGCTACGTGACCCTGACCTTTTTTTCGATGTTTGTTTTGTTTGTTGGATTTCGATGTTTCACATCTGCCAGGCTTCCCGTGACGGCTCACATTTTTTTTTTTGTGTCTTTGCTTACTAACGTAGTCGTAAGTTTTACTAACACTTTATTACTCAAATAAAGAACAATTATGTTCTATTCTATAAAATACATTAATATTGACCTTAGATACAGCACAGAAATCTGGGTGTATTGACATGTCGCCATTGCACCCATGTCGGGTCGCTAGTATTTAATAAATTATCTTTATTATATAATTAGCTGATGTATAAAAATATAAAATTAAATAAAATCATAATTGGTATTTCTTTTTTATTTTCCGAACGAATAGCAATATTTCACGATTCAACCAAATTGATTCACCTTTAAGTTTAATTGACTCAATTTTCTTGCTTCATCTAAACCATAGACCAGCGCCGATAATTTTTGAGGAAATAAAAAATCTTAGCAGTACCTATAGGGATGGCGGGAAAATTTAGGATATACTTACTATACGTAAACGGGGAAAAATCGATTGGACCGCAGCAGATGACCGGGGGTGAAAATGTGTTTTGAGGGGTGACACGCGGGTTTTTACGATTTCTGGGAAAAGTAAAATATAAAAGTTGTAGAAACTTAAAAAATCTACAACTTTTATTTGAACAATTTTTTGACATAGGTAACCTTAAATAAATGGAGAAAATCGATTGGACCGCAGCAGATGACCGGGGGTGAAAATGTGTTTTGAGGGGGTGACTCGCGGGTTTTTACGATTTCTGGGAAAAGTAAAATATAAAAGTTGTAGAAACTTAAAAAATCTACAACTTTTATTTGAACAATTTTTTGACATAGGTAACCTTAAATAAATGGAGAAAATCGCTACAAACCGGTATTTTTTTTTTATCATTCAAAAAAATTATCCGATTTGGTGAAAATGTACATTTTTATGCTTTAAATAAGCTGCAATTTTTTTCAAGCCAAGAAATATTTTTTTTTTTTTCTACGAATTTAATTGAAAAAGGGGCTGATTTTCAATCAAAATAGTTGACGACCAAAATTTTGTTTTTTTAATTTTCAGGACGGCATTTTTTTGAAGAGATTGAACATGAAGAGACTGAACGTAAGGAGATTGAACGTGAGGAGACTGAACGTGAAAATAGTGAAGTAGAGGAATGCGTTATACCTGAGAATGAAAAAGGACTGACTAAAATGGGCTTGCCAAGGAAAAGACGTAGATTTGATGTATCCCTTGCGGATCGACAAAGACAGAAAAAAAAAAAATCTGATGAAAAGCTGTCACTGAAACCACCGTGTAATGATAAATGTCGTAAAAAATGCACAACTAAGATTTCTGAAGAAATTAGAAGAGAAATACATGATCGGTACATAAAGTTAGATTGGGAGTCTAGAGGTTTATTCATTAAAGGAATGGTCGAACCGAAGGAAATAAAAACAAGAACTACTAAGGAAGGTCGAAATAAGAATCGAAGAGATGTTTCGTATTACTATAATTTTCAAGTCAAACATGAAAAAATTGATATTTGCAAAACTTTTTTTTTAACGACACTTGGTTACAACCCACAAAATAACAGCCATATTCACTCGGCACTCAGTAAGGAAGTTGATAATCAAAAAGACAAACGAGGATCATACAAACGCAAAAATGTGATAGACAGAAACGTGATCAAGGACCATATAACTTTATCTGCCGAGTGACATCAACGTACAGTGGTACCCAATTGATAAGGCGCGTCGTGAATCTTCGTTCGCACTGAAAAGAAAGTATGGCCCCGAAGATTAACGAAAGAATGCTTAAAACTTACAATCAACCTTAGGTCACTATTATAAGGTTCATAATACACTGGAGCTGCTAGCGTGCACTCGATCAGAAGTATGGCGGCTGACAAACATGCCACGCGGCGCGCGCTAACATGGCGGCAGCTGCCGACCAATAGCGGTACAGGAAAAAGAACCGCGGTGCGTGGAGCGTGCCGATTGATCAATAGCATTTCCCGCACTTTTAAAATTCACCTTCTGCGCAGGTACATCGGTAAGCCATATCAATTGGGTACTACTGTAACGATGATGCATCCATCAATGCTTCATTGATTAAAATATCCCAATATGTCGATCTCTTTTGAAACATATCGAAAGGTTGTAAAAGAAATGAATATTTCCTTTGCTCATCTCGGGCATGAAGAATGTGAGCAATATGTAATAATTTTGTTTTAATTTTTTTTTTTTTTTTGAAATATAAAAGATTTAATACTTATTATAAATATTTTTTTTTTATTCAAAAAACTATAACCGATTTCACATTATTTTAAAAACACATCTGAACGCAGATATGATGAGTATACTTGGCTTTACCGAAAACAGTTTCATACTAAATCGGTAAGAGAAGGAAAAAGAAAGTGTTGCAAACTTCTATTTATTCATATTTGACATAAAAATGTAACATCTCTGTTTTTCTAATAGCAACAAGTTCAAACTTTGGCGTTTTAAACTTGTCTTTTCCTAATGAAAACCTTTACAGTTTACAGAAACTATGCCTTTTTCTGCTGCAGAGAGGCAGAAACGGTACAGAGACCGACTAAAACTCAATAATCCTCAAAAATGGAAAGCAGTACAGGAAAAAAATTTTGAAAGAGCTAAAAAATACTATAAAAAATAGGAGAGCTATCGGATCAAGAGAAAGAAAGCAGGCGAAAATATTGGAGGAGATTGAAACTAAAATCGGACTGTAAAGAAGAAGTTGTAGAAAAGTGTAAAACTCGTAAAGAATATCAAAGAAAATGTCAGAAACAATAATAGAAAATTAACCAAGGAAAATAAAATATGAAGAAAAAAATTTAATTATTAATCAAAGAGAATAAAGGTCTGAAGGAAAAAATATATCGATACAAAATTTTGCAAAATATAGAAGACGAAGAAAAGGAAAATATGTTTAGCAGAGACTCCGAAATTGATAGTACTGCGTCAAGCCCAAAATCAAAAACGAATTCATTTGTTGCTAATTTAAACACTACTAAAGAAGAAAAAGAAATGATTAAAAAAGAGTTATTTGAAAAGAACGTGTTAATAGAATCCTTAAAAATATATTATAATACAGCAAGAACTAATGAAAAGAGAAACGTATTGAAAGAAATTGTAAGTAACGACATCGTAAAAAGGTATAAAATGAAAAGTAAATTACGGCTATCATTGGGATTGAATACCCAATCCAAATCAAAAAGTATTTAAAAAAAAGTTAATATAAAACGAATAGACCTAGCAAATAAAATTGATGCATTTTTTTATCAAGATCATGTGAGTAGAGCTACTGCAGCTAAGAAAGAAACTAAAACAAAATGTAAAGTTAAAATGCAAAAACTATATTTGCTAGATTCAATGGTAAATTTAAGGTTAAAATTTGTAAAGGAGACTGGAATCCCGATATCATACGCCACATTCAGACGTTTTAAGCCATTTTACGTATTGATCCCAAACTTATGAAACCGAGATACAGTGGTACCCAATCGACAAGGCGCGTCGTGAATCTTCGTTCGCACAGAAAAGAAAGTATGGCCCCGAAGATTAACGAAAGAATGCTTAAAACTTACAATCAACCTTAGGTCACTATTATAAGGTTCATAATACACTGGAGCTGCTAGCGTGCTCTCGATCAGAAGTATGGCGGCTGACAAACATGCCACGCGGCGCGCGCTAACATGGCGGCAGCTGCCGACCAATAGCGGTACAGGAAAAAGAACCGCGGTGCGTGGAGCGTGCCGATTGGTCAATAGCATGTCCCGCACTTGTAAAATTCACCTTCTGCGCAGGTACTACATCGGTAAGCCATATCAATTGGGTACTACTGTACTTGTCTTTGCAAAAGACACAGTAATATAGATTTCAAGTTTGCTTCACTAAAAACACCAAAAAAAATAAGGACAACGATACATTGGACACTATTATAAAGTCTGCAGTGATTCATACTCCCAAAAGTGCATGTATTCAACATGTGATGTTTGCAAAAATAAATCAGTCGGATATGACTTATTGAACAAGAAATTGAATGAAACAGAGTCATGGCTAGAGTGGACAGTCAAAACCGTAGAATATGAAAAGAATAATGAAAAAAAATCGACCAAAAAAAACAGTTAAACAAATAATATCAGGTACATTACAATCTCTATTATTAAATTTTAATACGGAATTAAAAGGCTTTAAAATTCATATTTACAACATTTCACACCAATACAAAGTTTACAAATCATTGAAGGAGAATTTGCAGAGAAATGAAATTTTTGTTACACTGTGACTTCTCAGAAAATTATAATTGCAAATTTCATAATGAAATACAAGCAGTTCATTTTGGACCATCACATTCACAAATCACATTGCATACAAGCATTGTATATAATGATGAAACTGATCCTGAATCATTTTGCACATTTTCGGACTGCTACAAACACACGCCGGAATCGATCTAGGCTCATTTAGAGCCCCATGATGCGTGACATAAAAAAAAAATCCGTTGAAAGACACTGTACATTTCTTCTCAGATGGTCCGTAAAGTCAATACAGGCAGTAAAAGAACTTTGTCCATCTTACCAAAATGTAAAATAGAATCTTATGGTAAAACCATAAGATTCTATCATTTTGATTTAAAAAAATCCAGGTTGCAAGGAATCTTATGGTAAAACCAACAAATTCCTTGCAACCTGGATTTCTTTTGAAGCGGCCCATGGTAAGGGTGCAGCCGATAGGGTTGGAGGAGTAATAAAAAGGTTGTTAGATAAACAAGTATCTTACGGTCATGATATACCTGATGCTGAAACTGCGATTCAATTACTTAAACAGAATGCTGCTACCATTGTAAAATTATTTCTTGTTGATCAAGAAGACATATCGAAAATAGAACGGCAAATTGAGGGTTGTTAATTTGTGGCTGTTCCAAATACACAAAAAATACATCAGGTAATACCCAACGAAGATAATATAATTCAATATCAGATAATAAGCTGTTTTTGTTTAAAGCTCAACATTTGCCAATTTTTTGCAATAAAAAGTCATAAATTAATTAAAGTTAAACGTACGAGAGTAAATCGACTCGTTATAGACTCTTCGTCTGAAAGTGAATCGGAGCAAGAAGATCTTGAGATGTTAGTAAAATATACCGGCGAAAATAATCTTACCAATAAAGTTTTAATTAATTCTTACGATGTCGAACATACGGAAGAATCTAATCATTCTCATGTTAGTAATGCATCTACTTCAAATGTTACTATTTTATCAGATATCAAAGTAAATTTGAATCCTAAGGATCTAGCACGGATGGTTAAGAAGCCATCAAAATGTTATAACGTTTCTACGGTTGATTTGAAGAGAAATTTCTGGGACCTTTTTAGTAGCGATAGTGAATAATACGTGATAGATAGATATACATATAAATAGAAAAAAATTACTCGTGTTGTATTATCATGACGATAATGAGAATGTTCAAAGTTCGCAATTTTATAATTTTAGGTTCGTATTTTTATTTTTTTATTTTTTGTACCATTATCTATAAAGACGGCAAAAAAAATCATGTCTGTTCTATGGGAGCCCCACTTAAATATTTATTTTATTCTGTTTTTAGGGTTCCGTACCCAAAGGGTAAAATGGGAACCCTATTACTAAGGCTGTCTGTCTGTCTGTCCGTCTGTCACCAGGCTGTATCTCATGAACCGTGATAGCTAGACGGTTGAAATTTTCACAGATGATGTATTTCTGTTGCCGCTATAACAACAAATACTAAAAAATAGAATGAAATACATATTTAAGGGGGCTCACATACAAAAAACGTGATTTGTTTGCTCGTTTTTGCTCTATATTGATAACGGCAACAGGTAGACGCTTGAAATATTCACAGAATATGTAGATATATAATATATTGACTTTAAAAATAAATAATTAAATTTAAATAAAACAAATATTTAAGGGGGGCTCCCATACAACAAACGTGTTTTTTTGCCACGTCTAACTATCATGGTTCATGAGATACAGCCTGGTGACAGACGGACGGACAGCGGACTCTTAGTAATAGTGTCCCGTTTTACCCTTTGGATACGGAACCCTAATAATCAAGAAAAATTTGGAGAGAAGGTCCTGCTCGTCCGTATTATAATAAGAAGCCGGCCAAGTGCGTGTCAATGAAGGGTTCCGTAGTTGGGATGATTTATCCCAAGAACAAACTTAACATTGTCGTTGAAAGACATGTCCATACATTCCAACTGCAAATGTAAGTTTGTAAGCACAGTTTGCAAAACTTTATTTTTCTAATTTTCCCCCCAAAACTGTAAAATTCATTTATTTACGTAACACGTCCGTGTTTGGGTCACAGAAGTTCATATGTGTACCAAATTTTAACTTAATCTGTCCAGTAGATTCGGAGCAAATCGGCTGTGACAGACGGACAGACAGACGAATGATCCTACAAGGGTTCCGTTTTTCCTTTTGAGGTACGGATCCCAAAAAAAGGGAACATCTAAAACAAAGATAATAATTATGATAGGTATAGGAATAGTAACTAGAATAGGTACTTCGTTGCGTTCAGGATTCAAATAGCACCTGTTTTAAGTATATCCATAATGAATAATCTAAAACGATTTCTATCCTTAATTTTAGTGAGTTGACATGCAATAATCTTGTTTATTATTTTTCATGATGATGTGAGCTATTTTGTATTTTTTTTATTTTATTTGTTGTGTTTTACTTATTATACTAGGTGTTACAGGACGATTGATATTCCTATAAACCACGTAAAGAGTATCTTGTTTTTTACCCGTATACAAAAAATCCAAATCAAATCCAATGAATACTTTAGCCACAGGAATATATTTTCCATTTTGTTATTTTTCAACATGATGGAGATCTGAGTCCGTAATAATAGGTAAACATTGTAAGGTCAAGAACCTGTGCAAAACGTATGATTCTATTCTCTGCGCCCTGCGCCTGAATACGCTTGAAAGACAGAAAGGTGTCATACGATTCCACTCTGACGCGCCCTGCTCAACAGGTCAGTAACTTTTCGTAGATATAGTGTTTACTTTTTATGCAGTTGATTCTGCTATTTATTTTGTTTGAAAATTGCAATTTTTAAATTTTCCATTAACTACTAATCTTCGTGTTTTAAAATGTTTCGATGGACTCCTACTGTGCTCGTTTTAATTTAATGTCGTACATCCAGAGCCAGATTGTATAATAAAATAAAATAGCTTTATTTTTCCTTACACACTTTTCCTTATTTTCTAACAATATGACCTTATTTGACCTAGTAAATAAACAAACTTATATTAACTACTAGATAGTCTTTTAAAACTAAGGTATACAAGGACCGCTATCTATAGCGGTAAAAGCCTCCTCCAGCCGTTTCCAAGCTGTCCTGTCTCTGGCGATTCTGCTCCATGTTATGCCTGCTATCTGTGCAATATCGTCGCTCCATCTTTTGTGTGGTCTACCTGGGTCGGCGTTTTATATTTTTACTTATTACTAATTTTTACTTATATTATATAAGTCAATCAACTCAGCCTATAGCAGTCCACTGGACATAGGCCTTTCCCAGGCTGCGCCACAATACCCTGTCTTCCGCCTTCCGCATCCAGTCTGTCCCAGCTACCTTATTAAGGTCGTCGGTCCATCTAGCTGGGGGGCGTCCCACACTACGCTTGCCGATACGTGGTCTTCACTCCAGGACTCGTCTGCTCCACCGGCCATCGGTCCTTCGACAAACATGGCCAGCCCACTACCACTTCAGCTTGCTTACTCTGCAGGCTATGTCGGTAACTCCGGTTCTCCTTCGGATAACTTAATTTCTGATATTATCCTTCAGAGAAACTCCGAGCAGAGCCCGCTCCATAGCACGCTGAGCGACCTTGAATTTGTGGACCAGCCCGACTGTCAGTGTCCACGTCTCGGCACCAACGCCACCAATTATATAAGTACTGAGAATGAGTTCAAACACAATGTAAATTGTTTATGAATAAATTGAATTGAATTGAATATTATAATAATATATTTTTAATTAACCTTACTAAATAATTATTATGGACTAATATAAATTAAGTGTTTAAAAATGTACTTAATAAATGTTAATAATTAATATGATCTAGAAAATGTAAAGTATTTCTTATGTCCTTTATGATCCCTAATTGTACCTTAACAATCTTGTACTTAATATCTTTTATCTATTATGAAATGCAAATAAAGATATGACTATAAATAATTATTAATAATCTTTTGGCGTCTGAATGACATGGGGGTTTGGTAACCATTTGTGAAATTGTCACGAAACAAGATGGCGTCCTCAGTTCCGATTTTGGCCACGCGTCAAAATAACCTTGTAACTAGCTTGTAACGGTGTATTTATTTCTATTGTGAGTCTCATAACTTGTTAAACCTATGACACTTAAAAGAGCGAAGTAAAAACCAGACTGTTTAGCGGACACTCGGAATGTTGTTTAGAAGTAGTTTCAAGTTAGATGTCTTTGTTAGACTTGACCCCCGTGTTCCCGAAAGGAGTACATTGTTTTTGTTTTATATTTATAAAATAACCAACACGCTCTTCTACTTTCAGGATGCAAGCTCATCACAATATCTTCAGGCAAGCAAGTGATAATGTACCAGCAACACACATTTTCGTTCAGGGGTCATTTGAAGACCCAGGCGTGCTGTTCCAAGTATGTGCAGAAGAAATGCCGAGCGCGACTTAAACTAGACCGGACTGGTGCACTCGTAGCTTTCATGAATGAGCATAATCATCCACCACCAATTTATAAGAAAATGCCGAACGGAAAGTATACGAAATTTACGTTACCCGTTCGTAATGTTACAACACAAAAAGGTAAGTTGGGGTTTAGATTCGACCCTTCCTATTTATCAAGAAAGTGTTTATTTCGTTATAGTAATAAACGTTTAATTAGTTGCAGGTAGGCCACTATTGTCTAATGCCGAAAAATCAAAAATGTACCGGGAGCGCTTAAAATTGAATTCAACCGAATATGAAAATATTAGAAAAAAAAACCTCGCACGAGCGTTAGCCAATAAAAAAAGAAAAAAAGATTTAAGAAAAGAACAATCGTGATAAATATGGAGAGAAGGTCCAGCGCGTCTGTATTAACGCAAAACATCAGAATCAAGGATAAGAATTATGAAAATAAGTAATGTTTAAAAAATTATTATTCTCAAATAAAAAAAATGTTTATTAATAGGTATAATGGGCAGCAGCGTGCTCTATGCATTTTAACACCATACTGCGATCGCCAACCCGCCTGCCAAGCGTGGCGATTATGGCAAACCTTTGGGGGACGCCTATGTCCAGCATTGAACGTCTTTCGGCTGAAATGATGATGATGATAATGCTTAATCATAAGTTAACTAGTATAGCCTATATACATGTGTATCAATGTAAACAATTATTGAAATAAACATTTATTTATTTATTTTTTAATGTACAAATTTTAAAAGTCAATCTTATCTTAAAAGCAACGGTTTTAATTATACTCCATTATTTATCTAACATATTGCATTAAAGAGACTCACATTTGACGTTGACAATGATGAACCCTAGCCAGTGGCTGAGTAACAACTTAACTTCGTCGGATAATTATAAAATCCGGCAAAATCGGTAAGATTGGTTTATTCTCGTTTTACCTTAAAGACTTCTACAGACCGGCGTGACACGCGACGAGACACAAAGCCCCCGCGTGTCGCGCGACGAGCGGTGCCTTTGTGGCGCGTCGCGAGTCGGGCCCGTCTGATTTTGTTACTGTAAAATGATACCTATTAATAATTTGTTACTGTTCAACATTTTAGGAATTCAACATAACGGGTCTAAAGGATTGTATTGACTATCGATAACCCTATACTGATCTCAATGTAAATTAAATGTTGTAATAATTTAACAAATTGATGTTAATAACTATACCAACCATTTGTTCTATAAAGTTAAAGTCCACAAGCACATTTGCAAGAAGCTGGCAGTATTATCACAACGGTTATGTTTTCCCATTGTTTGTCTTATTTGTTTTAGTATATTTATAGTTTTTAATAGGTATATCTTTACCTTAATTATCGCTATTGATGCTACTACTGTTTGTCTCTGCATCACCCAAAGGTTGACTGGTAGAAAATGCCTATGGCATTAAGTCCACCACTGAACATGTGTGTGCTTAATGTATTCAATAAATAAACTATTATTATCTATAAATTGTAAATTATTTCCTATTTTATTTTTGAATTTCATTTTACTTTTTACTTATCTTATAAACATTATGTATTGCAAATAAATATATAATTATGAATACTCGTATGAATAATCTTTTGGCGTTTGAATGACATTGTCAAGGGGGCGTTGTTGGTAAACATCTGTGAAATTATCACAGAAATTGTATTGAAAAAACAAGATGGCGTCGTTAGTTCCGATTTTGACCACGCGCTAAAATAAACTTTTTTGAATTTTATAACTTGTTATGCATATGAAACTTAAGGTGATACTGCAGCTATAGCTAGCGAAATTCAAATATTCTTACGTTTTTTGCAATTTGAAGGTCAGTGCTAGGCCTTATGTTGATCAAAATATGATTCGCGACTATAACAGATATGTATTTACAGAATTACTCGTATAATCATTTATACATCTGTCTTAAGTTAGATTTGTTCCATTGAATTACTTTTTCATGAAATCACGACATTGGGGAACAAATCTAACTTGGAGAGGTGTATTCATGATTCTAATGAATATAATTCTATATATAAGTCGTACCCGGTACGGACAAGTAACGAATCAAGCCCGCCACCGGTGACATCGCGTGATCTACCGACACTTCTGGCGCGCTTCTACAGAGTCGTGATGTTTTGAGCCGATGGCGTGGAGGACATTCAAGATTCGAGTTTGGAGTTAAGACGTCGCGAAACTGTACTCGATTCGTTATGCTCGGTTTTAATAAATGCTGTGTATCGCACCCAGTGTGTTTTCATTGCACGAAACCCATCCACTGCCCACATGATGTCCGAATCTAACTGAGTAAAATCCTGACGATCCGACATATAGGTACATATCTGTTATAGTCGCGAATCATATTTTGATCAAGATACAACCTGGCACTGACCTGCAAATTGCAAAAAAAAAATCGCGGGGTACAGCTGCGGAAGAGTGAAGTAAAATGTATATTGCTTGTTTGTTTAGCTAGGAAACTCGGAACGTTAAGAGGCCGCGGCGATGGATGCGTAGTTCATACAAACGTAATACCAAAATAATTTGTATATCAAACATAATATTCTTAAGGTAGTGTCTTTATTCCGATTGGAATGCGGAATATCTAGGTTCCCAAATATATATTTTGAATGGAAACTGATTTAAACAAGAGTTATGAGAAAAATACGTTTTCTACAGAAATTTTAAATTCCTCACATCTCGTCTTCATATCATTGTCCTTTCAAAATATATATTAGTGAACATAGATATTCTGTAATCCAATCGAAATAAATACACACTACCTTAAGAATATGTTTGATTTACAAATTATTTTGGTATTACGTTTGTATGGACTAAACCACTTAAGTAGTTTTAAGTTAGCTGCCTTTGTAAGACTTTACCCCCGTGTTCCGAAGGGAATACAAAGTTTGTGTTTTACCTATAATTAAAAATAACTAACACGCTTTTCTACTTTCAGCATACAAGCTTATCACAATATCTTCAGGCCAGCAAGTGATAATGTACCAGCAACACACATTTTCGTTCAGAGGTAATTTGAAGATCCGGGCATGCTGTTCCAGGTATGTTCAGAAGAAATGCCCGGCGCAACTCAAACTAGACCGGACTGGTGCACTCGTAGCTTTTATTAATGGGCATAATCATCCCCCACCAATCTATAAAAAAATGCCAAACGGGAAGTATAAGAAACTTATGTGACCCGTTCGAAGATATAAAATAAAATAATATTATTAAGTATCTGCTAATTATTTTTTCTTTGAAAAATTATCAGTATTTCACGGTTAAACCAAATTGATTAACTTTTATTACTTGGTTGCTTCATCCGGGGTGAAAGGCAAAAGTTAACCGTGCAATAAACATATCTACAGACATTATTAACACTTAAAGGTACATGAAATGGTTTAAATTTACTGTGGTCTCCAGTCTCTCGCAGTTAGAACATTTAAAAATATATAAGAAAAATAAAAAAAGAGTGATTTAACAATTTTGAATTAAGTCTGTATCTTAACACAACCCGTTTTATTACAAAACAAGATTTATATTTTGGCATGGCTTAAACCATTTTTGTAATAAGAACGTAACTGTGATTGAAATACCGTTGTTTGTGCAACACTGAAAACTTAGGTCGGTACTAAATTGTCAGTTTTGTAATAAGAACTTTACCATTATAAAAAAAAAAAATAATAATATTATATTTAATTAATTATACGGAATAAAGTTCGAAATTCAATAATGGCTCCATGCTTTAAAGCAGGGTCTAAAGATAAACCTTGTTTTATAATAAGACGGAAAAAGTTTAAGAAATAAAAAATAAAAAAATATTATAGTATGATTTGGTGATGTGTTAGTATTGTTAGTAAACATTTGTAGTGAGAGCGTGAGTAAGTGATGGGTTTCGTGTGTGTATGACTGAGAGTGCGTATGTGGGGGTGCGTGTATGGGGTGTGGGTGAGGATTTATTACATAGCATTTGATAATTTGGTATACAATAAGTCACGGTGGTAAGTAGTTTTTCGGTGTCATCATAATTGAGTTCCAGGAGCCACGTGGTAAGCTTATTTTTGCATTGTTATTGTATATTGGTTGAATTTATTGATTTTGTTGTACAAAAACCGTCCCATATCTGGGACGATTTTGATTTTGATTTTTTTTTTTTTTGGGGGGAAAGGGTGTGACTTACGGGATTATATCGTCTCTTACCATGTGTAAATGAGGGGTGATAGGTGAGTAATGAATGTTGTTTTGGTAGAGTGTTCAGGATAAATAGTTGGCGTACTGTTAGGGTTTTTGATTGATAGGAGATCTGTAGGATAACAGTAAGGAAGACAATTATAGACTTTTAGGATAACTCTCTAGGCTCTTTCGAGTTCAAGGATAGTGGTTTTAGGTGCACCACCCCAATTTGTTATACAGTAACCTATGATTGAACGAGGGCGAAGTAGACTGATCTCTTTAGTTAGGATAAGACTATACCTTGTGTTGTTCGGAGCGCATCATTTGTTTTTACCCGCGTCCCACTTCACCCGCTAGGACCATGGGAGTGTTACCAACGAAAATGTAAAAAAAAAAATAACTAACACGCTCTTCCACTTTCAGGATACAGGCTGATCACACTATGTACTGGCAAGCAAGTGATAATGTACCAGCATTACACATTTTCCTTCAGAGGTAAAAAGAAGACCTACGCATACTGTTCCAGCTATTTTCGAAAGCATTGCCGAGCGCAACTCAAACTAGATCGGACTGGTACCTTATTAGCTGTCTTTAATGAACATAACCATCCTTCTCCCAAATACTATGAAAATAACCAAGGGTTGTTTACATGACGCGAACCAGTACAATTGAACTACTGCGGTTTCGCTACTATGGTTTCGCAGCGGAGGTGTGCTACCAGCGTTAGAAAATATCTCAAAATTCTCTCATCAAAAAATCGAAAAAACTAACACTAGGTACCACCGCGAAAGTTCCCGGTCGACCACTTTTCAACCTTATTACTATGGGCATAAGGGCGAAAAGTGGAGCAAAATGGAGGAGGCCTCCACACGTTGAGGGGTCCATATTGAAAATGAAATTATAAATTATATTGAAAATTGAATTTATTTAATATTTTAGAAAGAAATGATTTTATTGATTTTATGATTATAGAAATGATTTGTTATGATATTAACTGTAATAATTTTGTTATTTTATGCATGCACATTTATAATAATCTTATGATAAATTTGTTTTTATACTTAAGTCATTAATTATGGAAATAAAGAGGCTATAATAATAAGGGCGAAAAGTGTTCGACTGGGAACGTTCGCGGTGGTACACACGGCTACACATCAAGCTATACATTTCCAGTATAAGCTGATCTCGCATTGTATAGGTTTTCGTTACAATGAGAGGTCTGCGTATACTGGAAATGTATAGCTTGATGTGTAGCCGTGTGTACCTACATCATATTATCTGCATATTAGGCTTTTCCCAAATGTGTTAGGGTTGGCTTCCAGTCTAACCGGGTGCAGCTGAATACCAGTATTTTACATTGAGCTAGTGCCTATCTGACCTCCACAGCCCAGTAACTAGGTAACACGATACCACTTAGTAAGACTGGTTGTCAGACTTTCGGGCTTCTGACCCGTAACGACTGCTAAATATCTACAAATGACGGCCGAGACCAACGGTTTAACGTGCTTTCCGATTATAGGAATCAGCCTATAATGTGGTCACAGCGGGGCGACCACGGCCTACTGTGACATGACTTGAGTCACACATTTTATCACAGTTTAAGCGGTAAAACCGTTTTGTCTTAAAATGCTAGTACAAATTGATAAGACATAATTTATCATGTCTTGTTACAAACGTCTTGGCACGCCCGTGCTCCGCCCGCTGGTCTCTCTCTCTGTGAGATCCCGAGTGGGCCGTTATCTACCACGCGGGCTCAGTGCGGGTTGGTAGATGTCACATGTCTTGGAAAGTGTTGGTTTTAAGACGTGCCGGTTTCCTCACGATGTGTTCCTTCAGAGTTTTTGAAAGCAGTGGTGATGAAATAATTTACTTAAAGTAATCTCGTAAGTCGCGGTCGTAACCACTGGGGCACCACTGTGTGTTCGTAATTAATTAAATTAAAAAAAATTTAAAATACATACTGGCGCGATACGCGATGCGACACAAAGATCCCGCGTGTCGCGCAACGAGCGGTGCCTTTGTGTCGCGTCGCGAGTCGCGCTGGTCTGTAGAAGCCTTCTTACATTTGCTCTAAGCCATTGTAACCCATTTAAACATTATGGAATGCAAATAAAGTACCTACGTATTATATATTTTTTAACCAATTATGTGATTATTGTAAAAAAAAATGTTTTTACATTTGAACATTGTTTTATTAGTATTGCTAAATAATGCTGTGTTGTTGTTTCATGTATCTAATAAGAATAATAAAGCCTTTATTGAGAACTAGTTGCGCCCCGCGTTTTACCCGCGTACGTCTCGATCCCGTAGGAATATCGGGATAAATAGCCTATATGTTAATCCAGGATGTCAGCTACCTCCATACAAAATCTTATCAAAATTGGTTCAGCCGTTTGTGCGTGAAGAAGTAACAAACACACACCCTCACAAACATTCGCTTTTATAATATTAAGTGTGATGATGAAAGATTTAATACATAGGAAATAATAATAAATAAAATTTATTTAAACATTGTTACAATGTTACAAATACCTTAAAACTATTTTTACTCTTATCAAAATTGGTTCAGCCGTTTGTGCGTGAAGAAGTAACAAACACACACCCTCACAAACTTTCGCCTTTATAATATTAAGTGTGATGACTGATGATGAAAGATTTAATACATAGGTAATAATAATAAATAAAATTTATTTAAACATTGTTACAATGTTACAAATACCTTAAAACTATTGTTACATAAAATTCTGTCTGTAACTGTTTGTGACATTCATTTTGGTATAAGCGGTGGTCTCCAAACTAGGCGCTGCCTGTATCTTGGAGACCTGAGTAAAATTAATATGTCACATTCCAACTAAATTAAATTAAATCATAAATTATTGTTTACTTTTTATTAATATCACAATTAGACTAAATCAAAATTAAGTGTTAGAAATAAATAAATTATATCAATTATAAAATCCAATAATTACACATTGCAATAGTTTAGCAATAAAATGACGGTGGAGTTTCTTGCCCATTTTTCTCTAGAATCACTTCTATTTCTTTTTCTGTTAATTTTGACGTTCACAAGTGCCTTTTATGTGCCTCTTAGAAATAAATGATTAGACCTTGACTTTGAATTCATTTTAGTAGTTTTTTATTTAAGATAATTTTAATTTTATTTATTAGTTCTATTATAAGGATCGCCTAGTGAGATACAAACTTCCTGTGTACATAATAAAGAGTATTAAATCGATGACAAGTGTACTAGTTTTGTAAATATTTCTTAGATAATCTTCGAATAATGTCGACTTAAAGTTATAAAGAAAAGTTTTTTTTTAGATTCTACGACCCCGAATATATTTGCTGAGACACAAACTACAAACGATAGCCTGTTACCAAGTTCAAAGGAAAAATACTTATTAGCGTATGACAATTTCGTCCAATGGAAGAAAAAAAACGACTCATTTGCTGAGAATGTATTTTTGGATTACTTCAATGAACTGGCACATAAATACAAGCCTAGCACTCTGTGGTGTATTTATTCCATGATAAAAAACATTGTTTGGACCAAGCATGGTATTGACCTGAAAACGTATACCAACTTGACGGAGTTTCTAAGGAGACGATCACACGGCTTTAAGAGTCAGAAGTCCAAAATATTGTCACCAAATGACGTTGAAAGGTTTTTAAAAGAAGCTCCGGATGTTAAGCATCTGGCAACAAAGGTTAGTTCAACGACTTGTTTTACATACTGCTTATTTTATTATTACAACATAACATATCATCACGCCTCTAATCCCCGAAGGGTGAGAGGGGTGGCAGAGGTGTGTCTAAAGTATACCCACATTTCGCCAGTTATGATTCGGCCGGCGATGGATGCGTAGTTCATACAAACGTAATACTAAAACAATTTGTATATCAAACATATTCTTAAGGTAGTGTGTCTTTATTCCGGTTGGAATACAGACTATCTAGGTTCCCAACTATATATTTTGAATGGACACTGATTTAAACAAGAGTTATGAGCAAAGTTAGTTTTCTATAAAAAAAAAATCCTCTTATCTCTTATTTATATCATTGTCGTTTCAAAATATATATTTGGGAACATAGATATTCTGTAATCCAATTGAAATAAATACACACTAGCTTAAGAATGTGTTTGATTTACAAATTATTTTGGTATTACGTTTGTATGAACAACGCATGCTATGGCCCCTTAAGTCCCATGTAATAGGGGGAGAGCCTATTGGCATCAACTGGGCTCAAATATGGTAAATTTTTTATTTAACCTAGGTCCGTAACTACTTATAATACCTAAGAAATGTTTTATGTCTTTCCAGGTTGCGTTAATATTCGTAATTGCTGGTGAATGTCGACATCAGGACCTAATCAACATTACTACAAACGATATAGAAAATCACGGCAAAACACTTCTTGTCCGAGTCACTGATCATAGAAACAATATGGCACGGACATTTACTATTCAAGGTCCGTTTTTAGAAATAGTAAAGAAATACGAAGCTCTACGTTCGAAAAAAACAAACAATCCCCGCTTTTTTCAAAATTACCAAAAGGGTAAATGTACGTCTCAACCTATTGGCAAGAACAAATTTGGCAGTATGCCAAAGGAAATCGCAAGATTTTTAGCATTACCAGATGCTAACTCTTACACCGGCCACACCTTTAGAAGTACTTCAGCTATGATGCTGGTTGATTCTAGGGCCGATATAGTGACTTTAAAGCGTCCACGCGTGAGGAAATCTAAAAGATTCGCAAACGATTCTGTCGAAGACTCGATTGCTAGCAACACAAACATAAGCCCCAACTTAACACCGGCAGTCAATTTGGAGTCCGACTTTAAGAAGATCCTTCTTGAACCGCAAGCTTCTACTTCTCATGCCAATGTTTTGGTGCCTCCTACTACTAATGAGGAGTTAAAACACACTCCCACCTCCTCTGAAACTATTTCGTCATCTTCGGCATTCACGGCAACTGAAAACGATGAATCTGGCCGGATTGTTCCCGAATTCCCGACTGAATAATTATCGCCCAAGCAGGGTGTTGAATTTATATGCATCTAATATAAAGGTTTTTTTTTTCTAAAATCACCTATAAATACTCGTACAGACTGGTGCAATATCGCGGGTGCGACAGGTATGAGCCTTAAGGGGGTGAAAAGGGGGGATGTTGTTTGTATGTCAAATCTTACCCCTAGGGTGATTTACCAATACGTACCTTAAGTAAATAATGAAGTAAGACATTATTCGTCTTTAAAAACTACCCACCAAAAGTTTTTTTTTTCAGTTTTTATCGAAAATATTGAATGCTTCTACAGACCGGCGCGACACGCGTTGCGACACAAAGGCACCGCTCGTCGCGTGAAACGCGGGGCCTTTGTGTCGCGCCGGTCTGTAGAAGCCTTTAACGGGCGCCCGGGCGGTCTGATTAACTTAAAACTCAGTATTAATAATCTTGCCAAAAAATTTGATTAATGTGTTCATTGATTTTCTCTCCCTATCGGGTTGAATCGGTAGAATTCGGTTTATGGGAAAATGCTTAATTCTTTGATTTGTAAACTCGAAACTTGGTAGGAGTACTTAACTATGTAAAACATTATTTTTTCAAAATGCGAGTCAGTGTGCTGTTTGTAGGCAGGGCCGAACTACTATGGGGCAACCGGGGCAACGCCTCAGGGCCCCTAAAAAAGAAAGCATTGTAAAAAAAATCAAGACCATTTTACAATCATTGTATTTCTTTTTTGAATTTCGCGTCTCATCCATTGGAATTTCGCGCATATTAACTATGCAGCCCAGCAATTGAGAACTTTGTGCTAGTAGTCTCCGTCGACATAGACGACCTGTCAATGTCTGTCACAGTTTTGAGCTTTGTCACAGATTTGATCCGCTTTGTTTACGTTTCGAAAAAAAGTATCATTATAATAAATATTTTAAATGAATATTTATGCGGGGTCCAGTGTACTCGAGGGTAACCAGTTCTCGCCAAGTTGGTCTACATTAGCGATCTTTAAGATGTACTCCCGATAGGGTAGTAAGTTCTCAGAGTCCAGAGTCCATTTATTGTCCTGCCCGGGGCCACTTAAGAGAAAGTTACGGCTCTGTTTGTTGTTTATTTTTTTTGTGTGGTGTGGGAGAAGTGCTCGTTAATAATAACATGTCATAAACTATGAAAATGGCAACAAAAACTGCTGCGTATTAAAATAACCAGGAGGTGATTGATGCATTTTTTTTTTCATGTAAATACATATCTACAATGATTTGGTAGAGTAGTAGTAGGTTAATAACTTATTTAATAAATAATACGTATTTATATAATACAACTTTCTGTCACTTTTATTGATATAGCAAGTAGTGATATACGAATTTGTGTGGGGTAGGTAGGCACCACAAGTAAAAAGTGGAAATTAATTGCAGTCTCAGAAATTAAATGTTCTATGAACAAAATAAGTTTATGTTTTAATTTTTTTTTTCCTCGCAAGTGTATTGAAAGAAGTCGTATGCATTGGTCATTACAATCTCGGCTCCATTAAGCCTTTGTCTTCGGCTTGTTTTGCAATCCAGCCACGAGTGTAATGAGAAACTTATCTCACTTGTTTCATATATAATATATATACAAGATGTAACATAAATAACGCACAACCTCTTAAGGTCATAGTACTCATCATAAATGTATAGAACAGCTGATTTTTTTTTCGTGATTTCCTGGTTGGTTCCATAGTAAAAGTTGTTCATAATGATGAGTACAATGACCCCTTAAGAGGTTGTGCGTTATTTACGTTATACCTTGTATATTGTAAGAGTCTTGCACTGTGGTTGATTTAGAGCGAAGCCACAAGAGTTGTCAGTGGGTTGCGGTGCCTGAGCGGTGACGCTGTGTCATTATACATTCGAATCACAGTGACATGCCTTTTTTTTTTTTTGGTTGGGAAATCATCAAATAACTTCTCCCGCTCTGGGCGGAGCGGGAGGGAGTGTCAGACTTTTACTGACTAAAACCCACCGTGTTCCCACGGTGCGTTGCGACGACGTGCAGTGACGTAACAGACGTTCAACGAACAAGGAGACTAGAGAAACGAAGCGACAAGGATGTTACGGTGCGATGAGGTATGCTGCGTTGGAGCGGCATCGCAGCGCAGCGCAGTATTGCTTGTGGTAAAGAAAACTGACACACCCAACACTGAGACGCTGTGACGTCGTAATAAGAGGCGTTGCGTTGCGACACCGCATTGCTCGTATGACACTCGGTACGTTGAAATCATAGCGATGCGACGACGCAACGCACTGGCAACGCCCGTGTGGCTTCACTTTTCAACCGTATTCTGGCGCTGGAAATAGAAAAATGACATGCTAGTTACCAACTATCCGTTTCAATGCCACCCCCAGTGTTCCCTTCCCACACTTGCACCGGGGATCATGGGATCAAATGCGACTTCCGCGATCCCCGGCTGATGCCAGGCAGCGTAGCAGGCCGGGTGAGATCTCCCGCTCCCTTTCCGCAGACTCCTTCTGCGACACGACTGTTTCGCAAAAGGATACCACCGCGTCCCAGGACTCCTCGCTGCGGACCATAGACTCGACCACGGCCGGCAGCGACAGGTCACTGCCTACTCCTGAGATGAGGGCACGGCGTAGCTCCTCCCAAGCGGCACACTCTGCCAGCGTATGCCACGCCGTGTACTCCCGGCAGATCCGTTTCAATTCTAAACTTAACCCTCTGCAAAATTTTAATGCGAACTTATCACTTACAGACTACAAGATAGTAACCCTCACTACGGGAAAGAAGATGATCATGTATCAGAACTACACATATTCGTTTAAGGGCTGGAAGAAGACCAACGCGTACTGTTCGAAGTATGCCCACCAGAAATGCCCGGCGCGGCTCAGGTTCGACCGGCAGAGCAAAATCATCATGGCTTACACTGAACATAATCATCCAAAACCTTTCTTTTATCAGAATCATTTGGGCCAATATGTCAAGTGTTGAGGTAGGAGTCCCTAGCAGTGTCTGGATTGAAAGACGGTTGAGATGAGAATGCCTCTTTATTGCCAACTTAACCTATTATATACAAAAATACATACAAAATGAATAGCAGCTACCTACATGCATATCACGATAAAATAAACCACATAATATGTCGGTAAGTCGAAAATGATTATATTTCTTGCTCACATATCAAAGCTTGCACCGGGCCTGAGCCACTAGTACGCCCTAGCTGGAGGCTTTAAGCTCACACCTTAAGACGGAGATATATGCCAGTGACCTTGAGTAGTTAGCTTGCGTGTTCTGTACTGAGCTCACGCAACGCGTCGTACGTTCAACCAGTAATAGGACTCCCCCATCAAGGAGCGCTGTCCCTAATTTGACGCATTATTAATTTGTTATACACAAAACAAAAGGTATTCTAATAAAACGCGTATATTAAAAGATCAATAATTAAATTATCTTTAAATTGGTGAAGGTTTCAGATAAATACGCTTGGTAGATTTTGCGCAATTCTCAGTTTTTTATCCGCGTTAGACATAACTTTACAAATTAATTTCACTATATAATATAAACATAATCTAAAATATTCTCATATTAAATTATTGAGAAAATGCTCTAATTTAACATATATTTTCAAATCATTATATATTCAATCACTACTCGTTTAGACGTGATCTTCAGTATAAAATCATTATAAGTCTGTTATCGTCGCCTTAAGGCAGACACAGGCAAATCCGGTTAAGTAGTCACGGCCTCTCAAGGCCACCTGCGATATACCATACAGTAAAAAAAAAAAAAAATGAGCCACTAGTATTTCACTAGCCGCCGGCGCGCGCGCGTTATATATTAATTCGTTGCAGCTACATCAAGCTTTAAGGCATCGAAGAGCAAGCCAGTATGCATGTAAGGATGTAAGGCATATTTGCGAAATAAATATCTTATCTTATCTTATTGCTGAAGCGTTTAATGACTATTTTGCCGATAAAATACAGCCGAAACAGAATGATACAGGAGAATAATAAAAATAGCGTAGGATACGATGGTATTAGTACAAAAATACTGAAACACGTATCAATGGAAATATGTGGTCACCTAAGTCATATAATTAACCTTAGTATCAGCGCAGGCATCTTCCCAGATGCCTTAAAAACTTCAATAATAAAGCCAATGTTTAAGAAAGAGAATAGAGAATTAATGGAATATTACCGGCCAATCGCACTCATACCTGTGATTTCCAAAATATTTGAGAAATACATTTATAACGAAATGTACAACTTCATTGACGAACAGAAAGGGTTTAGACAACATAGGACAGGTAATGTGATACAGAATTTCGACAAACGAATACCTGTATGTGGCATATTTTGTGACATGACCCCGGCCTTTGACTACGCCGATTATGCTATTCTCTTAAGAAAACTCGAAGCTTACGGTATTAGAGGCAATTTACTTAGTATTCTTGAGTCTTACCTGAAAGACCGAAAACAAATAACTGAAATTTGTCAAATTAATCCAGTTAGCAAGCGCGAAGAGATATATCGATCCTCAGAGCGTGAAGTTATCTTTGGCGTACCGCGGGGGAGCGTATTGGGTCCTTTTATATTCATACTGTAAATAAACGATTTACCTGAATGCATTGAACAACCAATAACGCTGTTTGCGGACGATGGTACTCTGACAATACCTAGTAAAAGTGTGGAGACATATGAAAGGGACATTAATAATTGTTTGGGAAATGTTGTAAATTGGTTAGAGGCAAATAATTTAAAAATAAACTTGACAAACATGAAGGTTGTACATTTTAGTCAGCGGATTCTCAGCATTAGTCCTAATATACACTACAACAATGAAGTTGTAGAAGAAGTAAATAATACAAAAATTCTAGGACTCTTAATAGATAAAAACCTAAATTGGAAAGCACATACTGATACTTTATGTAAGAGGATTAGTAAGTCCGCATACGCTTTGTATTCACTTTCCCCAATAATATACATGGATGCACTTCTTACTGCTTATTATGGCATAGTAGAATCGCACTTACGTTATGGTATAATATTCTGGGGAAACTCAACCGAAAGAGAAACAGTTTTTAAAGCCCAGAAAAGATGTTTACGGCCGATGTTTAAGCCTAAATCCACTGATAGTGGCATGCCATACTTTAAACAGGACAAAATATTAACACTACCTAGTCTGTAATCTGTATATAATGGAGGTAGCTGTGTTTGTGAAGTCGAACCCAAATCTTTTTAAACGTCTGGATGACCTAGTCCCACGTATTACACGCGACAATAACCAAGTGTGTTCCCATCCCGCCAAAACGGCACTAATGCGCAAGAGTGTCTACTGCATGGCTCCGGTCATTTATAATAAATTACCTAAGCAATGGAAAGAATTGCCGCTATCATTATTTAAAAATAGGCTCCGAAGCTTTTTAACGCATAAAGCATACTATAATGTCAGTGAATTCCTTACTGAGAAAGAATTTTGTATAGATATTGTGTAGTATTTTTGTATTTTTACATATTGTGTAGTATTTTTATTAAGAATTTTGTTCAATGTATTTTATAATTATATATGCCTTTATTGTTTTAGCGTCAAACTAAAATTTTGCATGCCTATTGGTAAAATATGGCTGAACCTATTTATTAATCAATTTATGACCATGTACTGTACCCATATTTGCAGAATAAAAGATTTACTTACTTACTTATGTAGTTACTGGTGTGACTGGTTATAGTAATTCTACACGAATTTTGTGGAAAAGTACTGATGCAAGTCCATTTTTGTTATAAATATTATTAGATTGCCTGTAGAGTTAAGACTATTTTGTCTCATGTCTTATTCATATAAATGCTAATAATGTACGGTTTAATGTTTCTTTTCTATTTTATTAATTTATTATTCACATATATTTTTAAACATCATAACTTTTATTACTAAGTGTTTAATTATTGGCTTCCGTTTTTTAGAGCTCAACAATGTCATAAGAACGCAACCTGGTACTCCTAGTAGTACAAGCGGCTGTTTTCAATATATAAAAAGAAAAGGTGGAATCGTGCTTCTGCGTGCCGGATATCAACTTTTCAGGAAGAGACAATATAAAAGCGGAGCTGTTGAATGGGAATGCCATCTTAGAAGGAAGAATAAGTGCAGTGGGACCTTAATTATAAAAGTAAGTCCTTTATGAGCTTATATTTTTCATGCAAACTCAGACAACAGGTAAATAAATTATGCACGTTTATTGCAGAATGATCAAATTTTGAAGGAGACCACACACACATCCTGTAGACCGGACATCAATAAATGATCATATCTCTCTCTGTGCATCGTTCGCTTCTAAAGTGGTTGCCCATACGCCAGCGCAGAGAGCAAAGGGCGCTAACCACCTTGTTTTCATTTCTTGACTCTCCCTCTTCCCCTAGTTATCTAGCCCCCCACTTTCAGTACATTTGCTCCAACTATAATAAAAATTTACGTTCATCTCACAATCGTCTTCTTTAATGTCCCACTCACCGCACAGACTTCATTCACTCTTCCTTTTTCGTTCAGTCTATCTCTCTGAGGAATGCGCTTCCCCAGGAAATCAGGATGGCAACCAACCGATTATCCCTTAAAGTTAAAATTCGCGAGCACATTCGCAAGAAGCTGGCAGTATCATCACAACGGTAATGTTTTGCCATTGTTGGCCTTAATTATTTAATATATTTATTTATGTTTATTTGTGCATAGATTTATGGGTGTATATATTATATTTATAGTTTTAATAAGTATATCTTTATATTTAAATAATATTTATTCCTCAATTCTCACTATTGAACCTACCACTGTTTGGCCCTGCATCGCCCAAAGGTTGACTGGTAGAAAATGCCTATGGCATTAAGTCCGCCTCTGTACATTTGTGTGCTTAAAGTATTAAATAAATAAAAAAATAATAGGCATATAGATGAATGCAAGAAGAAAATAACTTCTGAAGATGTACCTTGCATACCAACCACCTAAAGCAAATGTGACTTAGTAATTATTAGTACGATACACAGTTTCTTTTTATCATTAAGAGGCATAATTACATACATATCGACCGTGATTTTTGCGATAAATGGCCAACGTTGGCCTTCTTGTTCTTAGAAAATGAAAGACTTCGGTAACTTCAGTGGTGGAGAATAGTTCATAGCGGCCTCGCTTTTCCCAATTTTTTCATAACTAATTATATAAAGCCAAAATTCCGAAGCAAGTTTTTCATAAAATTCGCGACGGCTTTACTGAATTGTAAAAAGTCTGTCTAGAGTGGTTCGTATCTTACGTCAATTGTGATAATAATACAGACTTCTTTTAATTATCCGTTCTATGTACTGTTATAGGTTGCAAGTCCCTAACAAATAAATAGAATTTAAAAAAAAAATACCGTTTTTTATTATATTTTTTAGCTTTAGAGAGATTTTTTTATTTTATGTTAATGTTTAAGCATAAGTGTATTTCGATACCTAAGTAAGTACGTAAAGTTGATTCTGTGATTTTAACTGTGATTTTTTTGTTCCTTAATAAATGCGTGTATTCCCGTTCGTCCCCCTGACTTCGTCCACCTAGGGGGACGAACGGGAATTAACAAAAATAATATTAAATTTGTTCCCGATCGCGCCCCCCTCTGGATTTCAGAGGGACGAATGGGAATATTTTCTTAGATTAGTGCCATTCGTCCCCCTAAATAATATTGTGCATGAAATATTATTATGTCCGTGACTACCGCCGGACCACAACGCTTCCATATTTGGCAAAACAATTGTGTTCAATTGGTGCTAATTAGTGCTCGAACAACAGAATTTTGGTGCCTTAGTAGTTTAGTTTTTTTTTTAGCTTAGTCACGCTTCTTTCAGCAGGACCACCATGGGCGCCAAAAAGGGGACATGCTACAGCTATTGTAAGTATACAAATAATTAGTGCCCTTCATTTCGTTACAAAAACAGAACTGAAACATTTGTATTTACCGAGAAATCAACGATAATAACTTTCGCGCGCTCATTCAACAGGACCACGACTTTGAATGTTGATTCCAAGTTTCAGGAGCTAGTCGCTTTCCTCAAATCTACATAGAAAATTAGTGCTCTGCGAGATAAAATTGATATCCAAAATTCAAAATGACTACTCCAGTAGTTTACGAGATATACCATTGGTGGGGTAGCGGTAGTCACGGTGTTAAATTTTCATTTGAAGATTTCCCTATTAAAAACTCTATGATTTCTTCCCAAATTTATACAAAAAAACCAAAAATTAAGATTCCCAAGTGTTGTATTTAGCTTTCATTACTTTTCACACTAAATCTCCGCGTATCCTCATCATCATCAGCCCATAGCAGTCCGCTGCTGGACATAGGCCTCTCCAATTGCACGGCATTCAGCTCGATTCTCGGCAACTCTCATCCAGCTGCCACCAGCCACCCTGCGAAGATCATCGCTCCACCTAGCCTGAGGGCGTCCTACCTTATGTTTGCTGATTCGCGGTCTCCACTCAAGAACACGTCTACCCGAACGGTCACCGGTTCTACGGCTAATATGGCCGGCACATTGCCACTGCAGCTTGCTTATTCTGTGGGCTATGTCGACAATTTTGGTTCTCTGCCGGATCACCTCGTTCCGGATTCGATCCCGCAGAAAAACTCCAAGCATAGCCTGTTTCATAGCTCGCTAAGCAACGTTTATGGACCAGCCATACCGTGAGTGTCCACGTTTCGGCTCCGTAAGTCATAACAGGTAGTGATGGATTAATTAGCATTCGCATTCATTGTTAGCGTGTGAATGATCATTTAGCAGTTAGCAAATTAAATGTAGTCGCGAAATTCTGTGAAATGCGAAGCGATGTACTTTTCTAAATAGTCAGAGCCTCGAGCAATCGCTCATGCGCGAGCAGTGCGGTAGCGTGCTGTGCTATAAATATATTTAATTATTGGTGAGTCGGCGAGTAAACTAAACGCGAACGCGATTTTTAATTCGTTTAATAACAAAATTGACATACTTCATTATTATCAATTATCGTCATTAGCAAATATCATAGCAATAGCTATTTACACGCTAAGACTCAAGAGTTCACACGCTAATGAAATTAATTCGAAATAGCATTAATTGCCATTACTAATAACAGGTAGGACGCACTGATTGAAGACCTTCGTCTTTAGGCTCTGTGGAATACTCGACGAGAAGACTCGACGAAACTTCCCAGATGCTGCCCAGCCCAGCTGAATTATTCTGTTAACCTCCCTCTGAAAGTAGTTTCTATCAAATTGCAAAGTTTGCCCGAGGTAAACGTATTCTCGAACAACCTCGAGAGCACCTCCATTCTACCACCAACCTACCATACCTTCCACCTCCAACAGCAATCGGTCCCGGAGTGACGTGTTCGTTGAACATAACCTTGGTTTTGTCCAAGTTCATCCCGAGACCAATTTGTACAGAAAAATCAACTAGGCCGTCCAGCATCTGCTGCAAGTCGTGCAGCGATTCAGCCATTATGACGATGTCATCTGCAAATCTCAAGTGTGAGATGTACTCGCCGTTGATGTTGATGCCCCGTCCTTCCCAGTTTAGCGTCTTAAACACATACTCCAATGCGTTAGAGAACAATTTCGGGGAAATTACGTCCCCTTGTCTCACCCCTCGACGCAAGGGGATATGCTCAGTTCGCCAATCCTGAGTTTGGACGGTCATAGTCGCGTTGTCATAAAGACTAAAATTATTTAGGGGGACCAATAGGACTCAAAAAAAATATTTTATTCCCGTTAGTCTCCACCAACAAAATGAGGGGGACGATCGGGAAAAAAAATACGAATTTCTGTTCGTCCCCCTAAGTGGACAAAGTCGAGGGGACGAACGGGAATACACGGTTATTTTACCGGGTTGTCCGTACAAAAACGCTCTTGCGCTCTTCGGCATAATTTGGCAGTAGGTACCTAACCGTACGGCGATTGTATTGTAAGTAAATGGTGATAACATTTTCCATCACACTTAAATATTTTTGGGACAAAATATAACATGGTGTAAAAATTATTGAAATCGATTCAGTTCCTTATTCTGAACAAACTATATTCAGGTTTCGCATATACTAAAAATAATGTTGTATACTCAATCCTTATTTTATCCATTCGAGCAACACCAACACACACACACATCCGTCTTGGTATTCTCATCTCAGATGCATGCAATTGCCTTTCATTCATCCTTTTTGTGTGAAGTTGTCCGTATAAGTGCAACAATAGGCTGTGAAGCCATCGAAAGATAAAGTTGGCCATGCAAACTACGACCCGTGTGTGCATTCCAATGCTTAAATGTGGATGGAGTAAAATAATACTGTATCCGCTCAAGTGCAGTAAAACACCGTAAAGTGCAGGTTGGGAACTCTAGTTCCCATACGTCACTTTACAGTGTTATTTTTTTGGGAACTGTAGTTCCCAACAGCACTTTACAGTGTTTTTTTTTTTTTAAAAAACACCGTAAAGTGCTGTTTGGGACCTAGTTTACAAACATCTGGCGCTCGGGGACCACCCACGGCGATGACGTAATCTGACCGTGTACTCGGACGGCCATCTTGTTATTGATATAGACACTTGAGCGGCCATGTTTGTTATTTTGCTACGCACTCGAGCGGATATGTTTGGAAATATTATAATGGATTTCGTTGCATCCTGTTCTGTAACTTACGTTACTGAACAGGATGCAACGAAATCCATTATAATATTTCGCTGCGTTCTGTTCTGTAGGATATGTTCTTCTAAAATAAAGTAAAGTTTATTTATTAGCACTGATTGTAGATACCTCCTCTTTCCTGTATAGTTAATAGTTACAATGTGATTTTGTTTCCTTTCTTAAAATTTGACATAATGAAATCAAAATTATGAATGTTTAATATTCATCTTCGATCAAAATGTAACATTTGTTTGGAATGTTTGTGTGTGAGCAAAAGAATAATAATAATATGCAGTCACTTAACTGTCTTTTATTTCTGCTACATAATAATTATAGGGGAATAAACGTTAACTACTGTAAGGAAATAACAAAACGTTTTCAAAGACCTCTTCTTTATTTTTTGTCTTATTTTAATTAATCATTTCCTACTTACAGATTACGAGATAATCACACTCTCTACTGGAAAAAGTGTGGTTATGTATCAGGGCTACACTTATTCCTTTAAAGGTGTACCAAAAACTAACGCGTATTGTTCCAAGTATGTGAATCTGAAGTGCCCGGCAAGGCTCAAAATGAATAAAAGGGGTTCTATCTTAGTTACTAATTTGGAGCATAACCATCCTCCTCCCAGGTATTATAAACATCGTAGTGGAAAATATATGAAGCTGAGTTAAGAAAACAATGTGTTGTTATCCCAAGAAAAGTAAGCGCTTCGGGAATCATCATCATAGTCAAAGTCAAATTATTTATTTCAAATAGGCACATTACACGGTGATTTTTAATTCACTGTTAACCTTTCAGGAGGTTAAAATACTTATGATTATAAACAACTTTAATTTGGGGCCCAACTACGAAATAGCAAAAAAAATACATCTATTTCATACATTTTCATCAGGTAAATTAAAAAAATTGCATTTTTGTATACAACATCGCTGATATTTTTTTCGATATTTCAGTTGGTCTCAGTAAAAGTTGCTCATAATCATGAGTACCTTTACGCCCTGAAAGGTTAAAGGCTTTTACAGACCGGCGCGACTGTAGAAGACTGTATGTAGAAGCCTTAATAGTGAATTGAAAACCACCGTGTATAGCACTTTGAACGTCAAAATTTACAAAAATAGAATTGATTCTAGTCTCTTCCAAAAGGTACATCTATCTTCGGAAATATGAACGTGTGATGATGAGATCTAATTTAGAGCTGTAACAACCATGGAAGTACTACCCTATTTTGTATAACCATGACTACAACGTTATAGGTTAACAACTGAAATTCAGCAAAAAAAAATCCAGACAGATTTCGATCTGCGACCGGAACTCGTCGGAGACAAAACTTCACACAAATACGAAATGATAGTGCATTACTACAAAGCGCAACAGTAAAAAACTTTGCAGCTAATTTGGAAACACGAAGATAATCTAAGCGCATAACTTTTCTGGTTTAATTGTGGGTATAGATAAAATATGTTCTTGATCGGCCTTGTACTTAAACTACTCTGCAATTGCATTATTCATTATTAATTACATGGTGTAGGTACAATGACTGATTATGGATGGGCATAGGTACAGCCGAACAAGCTATTTGGTGTATAATACAGAAAGCTAACTTGCAACTACTTTAAACAATTTTGTGAGTGCGATGAGTAGTCAATTCTTTATTTTCACAATAAAAATTTATATATCGGCACTGTAGTGGAAATATGATTATTTTTGTCTGTATACCAAATAGCTTGTACGGCTGTACATTGAAAACTCTGGAAATATGTTTTGCTACGTTTTAAAATGATTGTACGTTTAGTTATTAAAAGTAAGTAGGTAGTCAATTAGTTAGGAAAGTGCGTTTGCACGTTAGATAGACAATTCAAAATATTAATAAAAATTAAAGTACATATTATATGGAAATCTAATAAAACTATAGTTATGTAAAAATATTATGATTAAAGTAGAACGTAATAATTATAACGAAATTTTGTATGAGTACTATACAATAAAACTATATTTCTGATAAAAGTGTATAAACTTTCTTTTACTCTTGATAACCTTAAAATCCAGTGACATAATTATAATACATAAATGAATAAATATATTCTTTGACCTCTGTAACCAACAGATATTTATAATTTTTGTGTATATTCCAACCTTATATAATCAACGCCACCACCACTACCACCACCACCACCACCACCACCATCATCACCACCATCTCCACCACCATCTCCACCACTTTTTTTTCTGTTCTTTTCTTCTTGTCTGTTTATATAAGTGTACATAAATGGTTAAATAAATAAATAATTATTGTTTTGCTACACAGAAGAGAAAACCATAAGATACTTGCCGGGCAAAAGAGGAAGAGGCACCATCTTACTGTACAAGCGGTTCACGTACTTCCACATGAATAACCGGACCCGATGGTACTGTTCCAAGAAGATGTCTGGATGTGATGCTAGAGTACTTACTGACGATAGCGGACAGTTTATGACGGATTTGGGAAGCCACCACAACCATCCACCACCCCGTCTATATCTTTCAGCTGAAGGAAGCATTTGTCGATATAGGACTTGAGATCACTAGGCTTATGTAGATATTCTAAGAACAAATAGTTTATTTTAATTTTATTATTTGTTAAAAAGAACCTGGTTCTTAGTAATTAATTACAATCTAGCATAGAGGACTAATAAGCAATTTTAATCTAACAAAAATTTTACCTCATAATTTGATGATTACAGTTTAGTTAAGTTTTCAAGCCACTAATTGTACTTATTCAGATTCTAACAAAGTGGTTATAAGAAATAAAGATTATAATATAATGTATAGCGCTACAAGGTTATTTTGACGCGTGGCCAAAATCGGAACTAACTCCGCCATCTTGTTTTTTGAATACATTTCCAGCATTGACTTATAAACCTATGGACTTGCCATACCTACAAAATTATCGTGACACCGACAAAAATCGAGTAGGTACTTAAAATGGCTGGCTTTTATAGCGTTGTTACTGCGAGTGCGAGAGAGAACGCAATCAACCGTTTGACAACACATTGCCGAGTTTTGTACCTACCACAAAACTTGGCATTAAACATGGCGACCGGTCACGCATAGACAGATTTTGACGTCACACTAAAGTCTTACCAAATTTAGTCCTTGACAGACATTTAGACATCTCTTTTATCATACGTAGCTCTTGATGAGTTAGAAAGAAACAAAACGATTTTTGACATGACTGTGTCGATATGATAGATATTTGTATAACTATTCTTCATTTAGTAGAATATGCCCTGTCCATAGTATTCCCACCTCAATACTTTTAAGTGACATTGACAGTGACGGCGCCAAAAATCCTTCTTTTTTTTTTCTTTTTTGGCAACTGAGCCGATGTCGACTATTCTGCCAGCGTCCAAATATCCTAGCAGTGTACTTGATTACAACTAGAACTTATTGTTTCTGTTACGTTTAATGGTCCGTCATATTACTCGTCAGTAACAAATTTGTGGTGAACTTCCACAAAGACCACAAACTAATCAAGAGTTCAAGTATGATTGATTCAGGTTATTGTCTAAAATGTGTATGGCTTGCGGTAAGAGTAAACTGAAAGAAATGGTCACGTAACGAAAAAGTTTTATGCCCGAAAAAGCTTGCTAAAAACTTATACTAGATGGTTCTGTATTAAAAACAAAAACTTTAGACAATTGAAACTTGAGACCATAATAGATGGCTTATGTATTATTACATAATATACAGCGAAAGGAACGTCATTCCAACTAAGTGTCCCACGACGTCACCTCCCGACTTTTTTAAGTTGTAAGGACTTTTATTATTAAACATTCTAAGATATACGGACACTTGAACTGAGTCTTCACCATCATTTGTTTTGCTACACAGGCGATGGCATCTTACAATACTTACCAAGCAGACGTGGAAAAGGCCTCATACTTCTGTACAAGAGTTTCACCTACTTCCACATGCATAGCCAAACCAGATGGTACTGCTCCAAGAAACTGGCCGGTTGTGGTGCCCGAGTCATCACCAGTCATACGGGAGAGTTGGTGAAGGAAATGGGATGCCACCAACATGAACCGCCCCGTATATATATGCCATCCGATGGAAAAATTAAAATATTTCATTTTAGGAGCTAAATTACATTAGGCACTTTGTAGTGTTCCATGAACCAATAGATATGTGGTCAATATATTTTTAAAGTATCTTTACATTTCATCTATATTTCATCAAAATATGACCCATATATGTTTTGAGAGAAATTAATGTCATTTTGTTGTGCGTAAAACTAACAAAATTTCTTAAAACCTGTCTACCAATTAAACTGACGTCTTTTCAATTGAAATATTATTAAACTTAGATATAATTAACTTCATATTTTTAAAGAAAAAAAAGGTATTTATTTTAAATATTGGATTTCTGTTTCAACAGTACTCAAAATAGTTCATAAGGTATCGTAGAGAGTATAAACTAGAGGGTTATTTGCAAAATAATTGTTTCTTGTTATTATTAAAATGTTTTTCTTGTGACAAAATAATATTTTCATTTTATATTACTAATCTTTAAACGAGCTAGTGGTTGTTAACCACCCTTGTCACTTGCACCTCAAAAAATTTCAGTCTTAACTTTAAGACTAATGTGATAGATAGTTTCAACCTTGGTGAAGTTTCAAGTTGCTGGAGTAGTTGTCAACGGTGATAAGAAAAAAAATACGACTATACAATGTAAGAAGAATTTGCGGCTAATTTATGGCATCGTCTACACTCTAAACGAACCCAAGCTTGGTCCGAATTGGAAACTAACTTCACATTAGTTCGTGTAAGCTAACTTTATGTTAAAATATGGCCAGTAAAATTGCTTACATAATATGTTCATTGAAGCTTCTTCATATTTCATTTATAGAGGTACCAATGCTGCAGTTTTTAAGCAGCCAGCGTGGAGGTAAGATCCTCATCTACAAAGGCATCAGATACAACCGTAAGAGCAGCAAGACTAGGTGGTACTGCGGCAAGAATGGCCAAGGCTGCAGATCGAGGGTCATACTTACTGAAGACGAGGAGTTTGTCACCGAAGTTGGAGAGCACAACCATCAATACCCTGAAAATTTTGCGCTTGAGTTGAATGATCAGTGAAACTTTAAAAAGAGTCTCTTTAAAAGATTGGTGTGTAGTTTTTTTTTTTTTCGTTTATAAGTATGATAGCCGCTGGCTCTGCTAGACTGGAAAACTTGACATTTTTAATTATAATATTATGCAAAATCATCATTATATATAATTTTATATACATATTGACATTGAATATTATATACAAAATTACATGAATATTTTCTTTGAAAAGTATTTTTATATTTATTATTTTAATTTATTGTGAATGCAAAGCACTATGTGGGTAATTATTTTTTTTTCTTTAAATCATTTCCTTTTTTTTTTCTCAGTTAGTTTTAATGATGGTCTGGCATTTTGACCACTTTAAGCGGCCGAACCAAATGTCCTTTCTTTGGCAAGCAGTGAGTTGAGCTGCACGATTAAGTATTTATATTCCAAAAAAAATGTGTTAGAGTACTGGCCCATATTGACAATACACAAAGCTGTAAGCCATATTTTATTAAATTAAAACTCCTAACTTTACCTTATATATACATGATCTTTGCACATTTGTATTTAAAAATAGCAACATTTTTCCAAAAACAAAAGATATCCGTAACGTAAACACACGCCATAAAAATAGATCTTCCACCCTCTCGGATCAAAATGTTTTACCATAGCCCATATTACATGGCAGTAAAAATGTTCAACAAATTACCGCAACAAATAAAAGAAGAAACCAAATTCAATATATTTAACAGAAAATTAAAAGAGTATCTAACACAAAAATGCTTTTACTCGGTCGCTGAATACCTAGAACAAACTATTTAGGGCCGATTTTTCAATCCTCGGATAAAAGTACCAATAGCTACCTAAAGAATAAAGTTATTAGACTCTTTATTCGTCAGATAAGTGGTTGTCAATTTTTCAATACATATTTATCCTAAGAATAACTATCTGACCGATCATCTCATCTGTTAAAGCGCTAACTTCACGGAGGTGAAACAAATATACAGAATAACTGAATGTTAGAGCGGGACGGACTATTTCTTTGAACAAGCAAACGTCAGCGTCTGCCGTCAGGTCAGTTTTATTACGGTACGTCCGTTAGGAGGTTCTTTGTTTGGCTTGTGGTGTTTTTATTTGTGATTTTTAGTTTTGATAGATTTTTAGTTAACCAAAACAAGGGAGCGTTCAGCGATCTCTAATAATGCTGAGGTTCAACTATTTGTGCGTTTTGTCGAGACCTACAAGCAAATAATAGAAAATAAAAATATTGACTCTGTTTTAAACAAAGATAAATAATCTGCATGGAAGAAAATTGAAAGTTCTTTCAACTCGTGTAGAATCTCAATAATTGATCGCTCTTGTAACACCTTAAAGTTAAAATATGAGGGAATAAAAAAGCCACGAAAAAGAAATCCTCTGTCCAAAGACAGGAGAAAAGGTTATAAGTATTTGTTCGAACCTAAAAGGGCTCGAAGCACGCCATGATTGTGATACAATTATGGCTTCCTCCTTAATTGCCATTTTGTCAATATTATCTAAAATATCCAGTACACTTGTAAAGCACGAAAACTAACCTTAAACTTAAGTTATGTCAACGTCGCCGCGTCGTTTATCAATGGAATAAGCGGTTATCTGGCCGTCAAAGAGCCCGATAGATTTATTCCTCAGATATGTGAATTATTCGAGGAATAAAGCTTATTTTACGATTGAACAACTGATTTTTTTGCTATCTATCGAATAAACCCTATCTGTCTGTTTATCTGAGGATTGAAAAATCGGCCCTTAATACAATAAGATAGCTAGATAAATAATTACATATTATAATATAGTCATAAAAAAGCACACATACATAGTTTTATTATTATTATGTTAAAATTATTATGCTATAATAATTGCAATAATTATTATAATATATACTTATAATAATTATTATTGTTATTTTTATTATTAATATGTTGCCGTTCCCTAACCGGGTTTCATGTCGGAACTTCCTTAAAATGTAACAACTAAATTTACACATGAATGCAATAAAGAATTTGAATTTACTGACAAATGCTTGCACTGATTAGACAGGTCCACTCAAATTTGAGTGGTTCTTATTATCATACCCAAAATTATGAACAACTTTTACTATGGGACCAAATCTAAAATCGCGAAAAAAAAATCAGCTGTTCCCTACATTTTATGTTCTCTTATCTCGTCAAAATGTAGGGAATGGCAGATTTTTTTTTTCGCGATTTCAGGTTCGGTCCCATAGTAAAAGACGCTGGGACATGTTGTATATCAATATGTGTTTTTAAATGTTTTTTCTCAAAAAAAAAATTGAGGTTACCTATGTAAATTTTTGAATATTTGGGTTAAGTTGTTAAATGGACAAATAAATCACTGAATTTCTAAGTTCGATTTGTCAAATTTATTAAGGATTGCATCTAACTGCCCCTCATATTTAAATTATTTCAAGTAGGTCCAGAGATTCTCAAAAACAACGAATATCTCAAATTACGAATATCTCAAATTTCTCGGAGCAGATTCACAAACTTTTTTTTTAAGAGGCGCTGTTGCTGTTTTGTTCCTACTAATCGTACTAACTATATCCTGATTTACAAAAAAAACTTCAACAGTTCTCAAAGAAGGTGGAGTGTTCTTCGAAGAATTATCTGAACATATCCATCCACCTCGACTCCAGCCGCGAGAAAACCGAGCAAAGTAATAACCGGGAAACATTAGACTGGTCCTCTGAAAACTTATTAACCGTCTCATTATAAGGTCAATAATTTTTTCAAGTATTCATAGTTATAAGCAATTTTTTCACCGACATGGTTGGGAGATACTAGGCAGTTGACTATCTTTGCACAGTCGTCCATTTGAGATAGGGTCAATATGGAAAAATGTTTTACCATGCAGGTAGAGAAAAGCCAATGATCAAAATTGGTCCCTTTTTTACGACGGCTATTAACGAAACTTTATACATTAAGTAGAAACGTAAAAAAAATAATTTTGTATGGCGGTAAAGATCAAAAATCACTCTAGAGTTGTCACAAAATAATAGGTCCGTTTTGACGTTTGACTTGAATTGATTTATCGTGAGTATCGAGTATCGAGTCATACGGTTACTTCACTAGTTACGTCGCGATTGACTATCGAGACGTAACTAGTCGATACTCGAAAAAAATAAAAAATAAAAAACGGGCCTATTTTTTTGTGTTTTGTAAAGCCGAGTTGAATCAGTTTACCTATACAGAGTGATGTGTGAAGTTGAAAAAGGAGGGTGAAATCCGAAACTATGGGTGTCGACTTTGTAGGTCAATAATAATCGTCGTAATCCACGTGTACCTATAATGCTAGCTGGTATTTCATAATAAGTCCAAAAGGTATAACTTCAAAAATTACCTTGCTACCCTTTTGCACATACAGTCTGACTTAACAATAAAAAAATATATCATGCGCGCACCAACCCACACATTTTCACTACATACACCCCACACTTCACACACTCCACACACACTACACACACCCAGAAGCACCTAAACTTTTTGTCATCAAACTCTCTCAATCTCAATTTTTCTCGTGTTTTTTATATTTTTTTCTTTTTAATTAATTACATCACCAAAATTTACATAAAAATATTTGCCTTACTTGGGAACCTACACAGGGAATCCTAGTGTGGGGGTGGGGAGGAAATTTGTAAAAATCTAGCATTTATGGCTATTATGTAACTTATTACTATTTTTTTATGGTGTACCGTGTTTTTTTTTAAACTGAATAAAGTTTTTGTTGTTTTTAATTATTAATAACTCTGTCCCTATAATTATTTTCTTGCTCTAGCGGTTAGCATCTGTAGCGGCTAGCCGATTTTATGTATTTCGGGTTCTGTTGGCCACGCCAACAGCCTGTAACTGTTCAAGTATAAACAATAACTTATCAGTTGAGATTTGATCAATGCCATATATGGCAGGTCGGGAAATCGTCGTGAAAACCCCTCTTTGTGGGGCTGTACTGAATCCTTTTATGTTCTTTTTGTTACAGGATGCATTACAACTGCGTCTGACCTAACTAATAGAATTACTGAACTGAATAGAAAAGTAGAATTACTGCTAGGGCGACCTGCAGGAGCATTAATTACACAGACAGATAACAATGCATCAATTACCGAATTATTGGCATGTCTTCCAGTGAAAGATGATGCAAGTTTCGAACGCTTTAATGACAAATTAAAAATAAGCCAGAATAAACAGGCAATAGTATGTACTTACATAAAATAGTACTTTAAAAAACAGGCCAAATGTTCTTATCGTTAAAATGCTAATTAAAAACTTTTCAGATGTCATTTTTGGATGGTACTGGAGGTAAAAACGTCCGAATGCTGACAAATAATATTTTGAGAAGAATATTACTGGATGATGTGGCAGAGTTATATTCATTAACTGGAAAACGTATGAAAAATTCAAGTAAAAAATCATTTCTATGTACAGAATTTTGTAATGTAATCATTCGTAAGTATACTTTTTATTACTCACCACTCACCATCCATTGATACGCCTACTAAATTTTTTTCTGTATCATAGGTAGTTACATACTGTGTTATTTATTTCAATGCTATTTTTTCAGAAATCTGCAGAACAAAATACGAAGATGTGACTGAAGCCAATTTAAAAGGAATAATCAGTGACTGGCTGAATCAAGCTAAAGTTAGGATATCAAGAAGGTAAGATTTAGATTATCTACTTATTGTCATTTTTCAACATTTGAAAATTATTGTTAGATTTAGATTAGGTAGTGTTTCTTACAGGATTTTGGTTGACAAAACTACATAATTATTCACTTAATTTTAAATGTTAAGTAAGTATATGAGTATAATTATACCTACAGTAGTCCCGTTTTTGTTTCAGAGCAGAGAGACGAAATAAATAAAATTGATAATTCCTGTAGTAGTAGCGACTAGTATTGCAACGAATAGTATATTCGGCCAGTTGCATGGCCGAATAGCCGAATGTTCGGCCACACTATTCGGCCTGAATTAATACACGTTTGAAAACTGGCGCGCATTATGTCAAGAAGCTCTTTTCTTTGAAACCTGGAAGAAAAACGACAATCTATTTGGCTAGTGGGCTACACATAAATCTGAATGTTTGTAATGGTTAGTCAAACTGGCTGCTAAGTACTTATCAGCTGTTGCAAGCAGTGTGTGTTTGCAGAGGTTTTTAGTAAAACAGGAAACGTGAACGATGAAAATCACAATAGAAATAAATGGTTATGGTGCAGAATGAGAAACACACTTCTTCTCAAAAAAGCAGAAAAGTAGATTTTTTTATAATAAATAATAAAACTCACACCCAAAAGCACCTAAACTTTTTGTCATCAAACCGTCTTTCTACAACATAATATTTTTGTTAGTTAAATTTTATATACATTTACACTGTAAGTACTTATTGTTTGAATTATTATTTTTCTCTTGTTTTTTATTATTTCTTCTTTTTAATTAATTACTTCTCCAAAATTTAAATAAAACTATTTGCCTTACTTGGGAAGATACTGGACCCTACAACACAAGGAATCCTAGTGTGGGGGTCAGGAAATTTGTAAAAATCTAGCTTTAATGCCTCCTATGTAACATATTACAATATTTTTTTATGATTTACTGTGTTTTTTTTTTAACTGAATAATGTTTTCATTGTTATTATTATTAACAACTCAGTCCCTATAATTATTTTCTTGCTCTAGGGGCTAGCATCTTTAGCGGCTAGCCGATTGTTTGTATTTCGGGTTCTGTTGGCTACGCCAACAGCCTGTAACTGTTTAAGTATAAACAATAATTTATCAGCTGAGATTTGATCAATGCCATAATCGGGAAATCGTCGTGAAAACCCCTCATTGTGTGGCTATACTGACTCCATTTATTTTCTTTTTGTTACAGGATGCATTACAACTGCGTCTGACCTAACTAATAGAATTGCTGAAATGAATAGAGAAGTAGAATTACTGTTAGGGCGATCTGGAGGAGCATTTATTACACAGACAGATAAAAATGCATCAATTACCGAATTATTGGCATGTCTTCCAGTGAAAGATGATGCAAGTTTCGAACACTTTAATGACAAATTAAAAATAAGCCAGAATAAACAGGCAATAGTATGTACCTACATAGTACTTAAAAAAAAGGCCAAATTTTCTTATCGTTACAATGCTAATTAAAAACTTTTTCAGACGACATTTTTGGCTGGTGTTGGAGGTAGAAACGTCCGAAGGCTGACAAATAATATTTTGAGAAGAATATTACTGGATGATGTGGCAGAGTTATATTCATTAACTGGAAAACGTATGAAAAATTCAAGTAAAAAATCATTTCTATATACAGAAACTTGTAATTTAATCTTTCGTAAGTATACTTTTTATTACTCACCACTCACCATCCATTGATACGCCTACTAGATTTTTTTCAGAAATCTGCAGAACAAAATACGAAGATGTGACTGAAGCCAATTTAAAAGGAATAATTAGTGACTGGCTGAATCAAGCAAAAGTTAGAATATCAAGAAGGTAAGATTTAGATTATTTACTTAATGTAATTTTTCAACATTTGCAAATTATTGTTAGATTTAGTAGTGTTTCTTGCAGGATTTTGTTGTAAGTGTAGTATTTGAGTATAATTATACCTACAGTAGTCCCGTTTTTGTTTCAGAGCAGAGAGACGAAATAAATAAAATTGATAATTCCTGTAGTAGGTGCGACTAGTGTTGCAACGAATAGTATATTCGGCCAATTGCATGGCCGAATAGCCGAATATTCGGCTACACTATTCGGCCTGATTAATACACGTTTGAAAACTGGCGCGCATTATGTCAAGAAGCTCTTTTCTTTGAAACCTGGAAGAGAAACGACAATCCATTTGGCTAGTGGGCTACACATCAATCTGAATGTTTGTAATGGTTAGTCAAACTGGCTGCTAAGTACTTATCAGCTCTTGCAACTAGTGTGTGTGTTTTTTTTATTCTCTTTATTTATTAGGGACTTGGTTGGAACCATAACAAGTCATGTCAGCCCCATCATTTCCTTAAGCAAGTTACTTACAAAATTTTCTTAAGACTATTAAATATAAACTTATAAATAAGCTTAGCTTTATTGCTTGTAGTGTAAAGCCAGAATACATTGAAATTTACCTAAATTTAATGCATTCAATTTAATTTTTTTACATAACTGTTGTCTTTCAAAACAGCGTGTATTTGCAGAGGCTTTGAGTAAAACAGGAAACGTGTACGATGAAAATCATAACAGAAATAAAGGAGTGGTAGGTTATGGTGCAGAATGAGAAATACACTTCTTCTCAAAAAGGCGGAAAAGTTGATTTTTTAATAATAAATAATACAACAAAAAATTTAATTCATTTTTAAGATTTTTTTTCTTGTTTTGCAAATAGTAAAGTAAGCGCTTAATGCAAATTTCACCAATGAAACTGAACGCGATCAGCACATCTAAACCGCGTTCAGGAGCTGTCAGTCTCTATATTCCACAGAAAAGAATGGCACAGTCAGCTCTTAAACGTAGTTTATGTGCTGATCGCGTTCAGTTTGATTGGTGAAATTTGTCCTGAGTTGATTTTTATTAGCGTTTATTTTTTCATGACTAAACTACATACTAAGTAGTTCGTTTTAATTTGATTAGTTCCCTGTTTTTGATCACTTAGAAAAAATATTTACGCATGAATGTTTATCCTTAATAAAAATTACATGATTAATTTATAGTAAATAGATAGAAAAGATGTCTTACATGTCAACGATAGTATGGCTGTTCTTTCAAAATGGTTCGCAGCTAATAATCTCTTACTTAATGCGAACAAAACAAAATGTCTTAAATTCTCTTTACCAAATATACCCCAAGTGGGTCTAAGATAAGGGAGTTTGGCAATAATTCCATATGAACATGTGGCTTTCCTGGTACCTCATTAACGGCATAACTATGTTAATGTCTATTCACTGCTCCCAAATTACGGTGTTTATTTTAATTATTTTTTACTTATCTTGACATAATCTCTTCATTATTTGACACTAAATACCTACAATTTTAATTTAAAATATTTATTTGTGACTTGTGGACTGAATAATAATTCAGATTTGTGACAGTTGTAATGGCAATCTTGTCATTTGGTTTAAATAGGTTTTTATTTTTATTATTTTTGTAATATTTTATAGATTCTTTTTTAATTTGTGAATGTGAGAAACGTTGTAGGTTTAATAGACTAGCTTTGTAAACCATTTTCTATTTTGTTAAGCACTTGTTGACGAGCCTACACTGTTCGGATACCTATTAACACTGTAACTTGAAAACATGGTAAAAGCCCAATATATAAAAAAAAGAGTAACCGTGGAGTTTCTTGCCGGCTCTTCTCCATAGGAAACGACCAATTGGAACCGTGCACCTAGCTTCTGACGTTTCATAAGTGCCAGTGAAATAAAATATTTTGATTTTGAGTGTTTTTGTTATTTTTACCTGTTTAAGTATTCGGTATTCAGCCGAAGTGATTCAATACTCGGTATTGGGCATTATATCAAATTATAAAAAAATGATTGAATACGCCGAATACCGAGTAAGTAGTAAACGAATATTCGTTGCAACTCAGCGACCACTAAAAAACAAGAGGTCTTCAAGCCTTCAAAGGATGTGCAACAAAGAAAATCATGTGTGTCGACATTGTACACAAAGTGGCGCGGACATCATCACATTAAATGATACTATACCACATGGTATATACTTTGACCATAATATGTACAAAATTGAAATGAAAACCATTTACTAAAAAAATCTGCTGTTTATGTACCTAACAAAATGTATGTAACAGCAGATTTTTTTAGTGAATGGATTTCATTTAAATTTTATATAAGGTCAAAGTATATTATACCATGTGGTATACGTGGTATCATTTAATGTGATGAGGTCCGCGCCACTTTGTATAGTTTGCAGAAACAGACATCATGCAAGTTTGAAATGTCGAAGTTGCATTATACTTTATAGAAATAGACATTATGCAAGTTTGTTTGTTGTTGGGAAACTAGAAAGTTTGATTTGAACTTGCCTCAAGTGTACAGAGTGAGTGAGTGTGTGTGTGTCTCAGTGTTTGTGTGTGTAAACCCTTCACTTTGGATACATCAAACTTATTGCAAGTCAGATTCAAGTTTAAATTGCTATGTGGGAGGATGCTTACACGTGTGTTATCTCAGCTTTAACTTACCTTGAGAATACGTCCATACATGGTGGTTAAGTATTAACAGCTGCTCGGGACGATCGATCAGGTTAAGCTACGCTGGTCGCGGTTGGTCCGTGGATGGGTCACCATCTTTACATATCAAGTAGGTACCCGTATGTTTGTTTTTATATAAAATATAATCTAATCTATTATCTCAAGGCCTTTTAATCTTCTCCAAGTGCCAGGTAGCCTAACCCGCCTTGCCTCGGAAAGCACGTTAATGTAGATCTTTGACAGTTGTTCCGGCACAGCAGTCCCGAAGTCTGACAACCAGTCTTACCAAGGGGTATCGTGTTACCCAGTAACTGGGTTGTGGAGGTCAGATAGGCTATCTATCCATGTAAAATACTGGTATTCAGCCAACCCCAACAGAGCTGGGAAAGGGCTAGGCAGATGTTGATGATGGGGGTGGCCCATTATAATTATATCCTATTTATTTTTAGAGATGCCAGTGTTGCGGTTCTTACGCAGTCAGCGTGGGGGAACGATCCTGTCCTACAAAGAACATAGATATGTCCGGATGTCCAGCAAGACAAGATGGTACTGCTCCAAAAATTCTGTAGGCTGCAAATCGAGAGTGATACTCACGGAGGACGGAGAACTTGTTGACGAAATTGGTGAACACAACCATGGGCCCCCCAATGTATTGCAAAGGGTAACAGCTGTGCTCAGTGATCGTATTGTTAAAATAAAAAGATAAAGCGGGCTAACAATTATGGTGTCCATTATTTTAAGGGGTTATGGTAATCATGAACGTCTTTTACCTGTTTTAAGGACTTTACTATTGTAGATCGATTAGACATTAGAGTTTAAACGAAGTACTTCGAATAAAGAAAAAGTGGGCTTCTGTGTCAAATAAATTTATTTTCTTACTTTTTTTTTCTACACTATTATACGTTCCGTGTGTTGCAGGCAGTGACCGTATAACCCCCGTTAAGAGTTAAGCCTTTCGAAGGGGTAACCCATTCAATGGGTTACCTTTATCATGGTGTAACCCATTGAATGGGTTTTATACTAGAAACCCAGTGAAAGGGTTACATGATAACCCATTGAATGGTTTTAATAATTGAAACCCAGTGAAAGGGTTACATGATAGATAACCCATTCAATGGGTTCTATACCTACTTGAAACCAAGTGACATGAAAAAATCATAAGATTAAGTTATTTCGATATTCGCACAACACGCGTAGCATGACCAATTCTATCTCTATTCTACCCAGGGACCATTTTGGTTACCATTATAAAAAAACTCTTTCGAAAACCCTGTCCGTTGAAAGGGTTTTTGATAGGGGTTTTCTAAGCAGTTAATCAAAAACCTATACGGTGTGGGTAACTTTGAATGGCTTAAAGTAAGCCGTTCAAAAGGGTTACCCATATCATATGGGTTTTATGATTAACCGCTTAGAAAAACCCTATCGAAAACATGGGTAACCAAAATGGTCCCTGGGTGCCGGACGTATAGAATAGCACCATCCTTTTTCTTCCCGTGGGTGTTGTAAAAGGCAACTAAGGGACTTACTAGAGAATGGACAGCAGCGTTCTCTATGCATTTTAACACGATACAGCGATCGCTAACCCGCCTACCAAGCATGGCGATTATGGCAACCCCACTTCTTTTGGGGGCGGCCTATGTCCAGCAGTGGACGTCTTTCGGCTGAAATTATAATGATGATGATTACTATCAATACAAATAATTAAAATTGAAGTGTCTGTTTGTAATGTTAAGATAAAAGGTTTATATACTAAATTCATAATTAAAGTTTAGACGGCTAATCTCCCAAACGGCTGGACTGAGTTTGACAGGACTTTCACTGGCACATAGCTGATGTTATAAGAAGTAACTAAAGCTACTTTTAATTTAGAAAAACCTTCGCGGGCTAAATATATAAATCAAATAAAACAAAACGTGCGTGGATTTTGAGAGTTTATTCTCGAAGATTCATTTGTGTATATTGCTAGTACATTAATATTTAACTTAGATATACATAAGTAACACAATAATCTCGATTGTTTTCATCACACCAGTAGTTCGCACCACCACTAAGTATGCAGTAGGTAGTTTTTTTAACAAGAATATCCATAATATTTATGGATGTTTAGAGGACTTCATGCCAATTCTCAAAATGAGATATGTTTATGCAACCAATTATTTTTAGTAAGTATATGCGAAACCTGAATATAGTTTGTTCAGAATAAGGAACTGAATCGATTTAAATATTTTTTACACCATGTTATATTTTGTCCCAAAAATATTTAGTGTGATGGAAAATGTTATCAGCATTTAATTACTTACAATACAATCGCCGTACGGTTAGGTACCTACTGCCAAATTATTATCAATGAGCGCAAGACGACCCTGGAGGCGCGGGGGCGCCGTTAGCATGTTTTTGTACGGACAACCCGGTAACATAACAACCTTATAACTTTGTGATTTTTATGATACAGTTTTGAAATTTTGTACATACTTGTAGATTCTTTACATAAAAATACTAGACACGTGTTTCGGGTTTCGCATATACTAAAAATAATGTTGTAAATTAACTAATAAATTACCCCAAACTGGATCTGGATATTATTTTATAATAAATACATACACATACATAAACTCACGCCTTCTTCTCATGGGGGTAGGCAGAAACTATAGAACGCCACCTGCTACGCTCCTTTTGCTTTGCCTACGTTCATAAATCTGATCATACACGCACGCCGCGGCTTTGCGAGTACTACGCACCTGACCTAATAAATAAAAATATACTTTCGTATAGATTTTACTCATTTTGACTACCTGAACTATTTCAAATTCAGAATTGCTTACATTCAACTGTTCCTTATATTTCAAGTACCGGTCCTGAGATTTGAGCCCAGCAAACGCGGGGGCACGATCCTCATCTACAAGAATAACACCTACGTGCAGATGGTCAGTAAGACTCGATGGTACTGCTCCAAGAAGTTCAGAGGTTGTAAGTCCCGTGTGGTTGTAACAGAAGAGAGAGAGTTTGTCACAGAAATAGGTGATCATAATCACGAAGCTGCGGTGATATTATATCAGTGACTACACAATGTCAAGTTAAATTCGCTAGTAAAAGTTGATTCGTGATGAGTTCTCGATCTTTAAGCACGAAAAGATTTTTTTTTTCATCGTAACTCAAAAGCAAAAAACGGAACGCTTATAGGATCACTTCTTTGTCCGTCTGTCTGTTAAGACCCTTTTTCTCAGGAACGCGTGGAGGTATCAAGTTGTAATTAATATCAAAAACGTAGGTATACGGTCTCTAAAAAAATCAAGATTAAAATATAATATAATTTATTATGTCAACGCAATAAAAAAAATATGACGATTTATGCGACATATTTTGATAATCGAAAATAAATCAAAACTTATAGGGTACGTCCCGTCAAGGCTTCTACATACCAGCGCAACTTGTCGCGGGACGAGCGGTGCCTTTGTGTCGCGTCGCGTCGCGCGACAAGTCGCGGTATGTAGAAGCCTTTAACCTAGATTCATGAGATTAGGCAAGAAGCAAGGTCTTACAGCACGTGTAAAGGAAAAAGTCCGAAAATCGTTTATTTGTAGTTTTATCACTTAATAAAATATTTTTTTGCAATTACAAACTTACATTTGCAGTTGAAAATTGACCGTGGCGTTTAAGAGAGAACATGTTTTTCAACTACAATGTTTGTAGTTTGTTTTTGGGATAAATTCATCCGACATGCACTTGGCCGGTTTTTTTGTTTGGTAGACGACTGCTGGTAGTGCAGTTACTTCAGTTAGTGTTGAGTGAGTTAGTGTTGAGTGAGTAGTGTGAGAAAAAAAAAAAAAAAGCTTGACCTTCAAACTGATTTTTCAAGTAACTAAAACACCTACAGAGGTTGACCCCAAAAAAAACTTTTTGGTTTGTTTTGTTTAGACATCGATATCCATCACGTCTGCGGAGTTACGCTAGCTAATTTAATTTGATACTGTATAATTTAAATAAATGGCTTTTTGATAGTACAGTCAGTGACCTGCATTATCCCCTCTTACAAAGAAGATCAAAGGAAAGGGGGTCAGGTTATGCAGGTCAGTGACTGAACAGTAAGCCGCCCGTAAGTCGTAACAGTTTCTCCTTGAGCCGACCTAGCGCAGTACGGGATTTCAGTAGAATAGGACCAGCACCCTAATTTTTTATGCTCAACAACAATGATTGATGTTGAAAAGTAAAAATGTAACCCATTGCTACTGATAGTGTGTTACGCTATTATAATTAGACCTAGTAGAGATACAGTAATTCGACCTATTCCTTGAAAGGAGTTGTACTAGAGGTAATTTGTAACAAATTAAGCCCCGCCAATTAGGGGTCGAAAATTAATGGTTTCCGAGTTACGGAGGATTTTAGATTCTTGTTCAAATTTTCAGACCGGTCACCAAAAACAAATAATTTAAAAATAACTACTTCTCTTTCGACACATATTTCTTATTTTTTTGGCTGATGATAATTGAGTGCTTATGGATAAAAAAAATACATCCCTAATTTTCATTCCTATTAGTTCAGAAATAAAAGGTCATGAGTGCAAAGGAAACCTTCTTTATTTTATATTTTTTTTAATTAAACGTTTTGTACTTGAAAAAATGTGTGAGTTGGCTCTTAATTTGTTGGAAATGACCTCAGTATAACCCCTTTCAAGGAATAGGTTGAAGTACCGAGCATTTTGTATACTGGTTTTGTTTGCGCTGACGTGGCGTGACGTGTACCTATATTTAAATGGGTTTTTGCATGATTTTTACATTTTGTTTTTTTTTATAATTTTATTGGCTAAGTATATGTTCAATTTTGGTTTTGTCTTTTGGGATTAAGTTTATATATATTTTAATAAAGAATTTGACATGCTATTATGTTTTTGATTATTTTGGCCTTATATTTGGTGGGTTTTGTCTTTTATCATTTTATTTTATTTTAGTGTGTTATATATTTCATTAAAGAATTTGACTAGATACGGTTTTTAAATACTAAAGCATTCCGCGGATTCATTCTTCTTCGTATTTCTTGATCAAGATCATGTCAAGTTTATCTGATGTTACCTACTGGTTTAACTAAATCCCGTGTTTATTAATAATGGTGTTAATTTTTTTTTTTTTTTTTTTCAGAAAATTCACCGGAGTTTCTACGATTTTATCGACGGTACCGACTTGCGAATCCCGAACGTTTTCCACAAAAGGTTGAATCGCCTCCGAACCCTGCTAGCAGAATCAGCGATATTCTGAAATCAATTATTAAAGAAAATACACGTCGAGAATAGTCCCAGTACACGGGATTTAATATGGCACATCGAGTTTAAAAAATAGTATCAATCAATCAACTCAGCCTATTGCAGTCCACTGCTGGACACAGGCCTCCCCCAGGCTGCGCCACAACACCCTGTCCTCCGCCTTCCGCATCCAGTTTGTTCCAGCCACCTTTTTAAGGTCGTCGGTCAATCTAAAGGTCATGGCACATTATACTGGCACCGCAACTGCACAGCTGCAGCACGATGTCACCTCGAATTTAGACTAGCCGCTAGCGCGCTAACTAGGCGTCGTCCGTGAGGTGCAAGCTCGCAGTCCGCGCGCTTGTCGCTTGCTGTCATCGCAAACACAATTGATAAGTGGCATTTTGTGATTGAACATGCCTCAGAGGATGCAGCAAGGCGCGAGGGGCGAAATTGGTGCGCGGGCGACGGCGCTACGACGTTGTTTCGTTGGCGAAATGTCGACTCGGAGTCGGCGCGCAGTAAGCACGCAGGCTGCTAGTTGAGTTGTATGGTAGCGGCAAGCTCGCTGACTGCCCGCAATTGGCTTTTTCATATTGACATTATGACGTTTTAGAGGTATGAGGTGTAAAGTTCACTCATCTTCTATAGAATAGGGAGGATCCTCCGACCAGACGGGTGTTGTGTCTGGTGGGCAACTGCCCGACGGTTAATGTCGGGACGTTGTATATATGCTAGTTGCGCGGTAAACTCTGCTTGCGCGATGCAGGATTTTGCGTGACGTCAGTTTGAAGCGTCGTTCGTATGTGGCGATGTTGATGCCGCTACAAAATATATTATACGACACACGATGTAATGCTCTAATTTGAATGACCAGTTAATTGCTGGGTTGGAGCGGTGCCGTTATAGTGTGCCATGACCGTAACTTTGGGGCATCCCACACTACGCTCCACACAGTTAAGGTGCTATCTACACGGGGGAGAGTATCGCGAGAATGAGAGAACACTCTTCATAACCCAACTGTTCCTCAAACTCAATGTGCCATTTTAATGGCCGTTTACCTATAGAGGCATGAGGGACAGGGTGGAAAGTTCCTCATTATACACCAATAACTATGCTTGGGTGATGTAGGATTTTGCGGTACGTCTGATGTGATGCGTATACAGGGTCATTTTTAAAACGTCAATAACCTCTTAAGGGGTCATTTTACTCATCATTATGAACAAATTTTACTTTGGGGCCAAACCTGAAATCACGAAAATAAATCAGCTGTTCCCTACATTTTACCGAATTACTCGAAGATAAATGTAAGGACCAGCTGGTTTTTTTTCGCGATTTCGGTTTTGGTCCCGTAGTAAAAGTTGTTCATAATGATGAGTACAATGACCGGTTATTTACGTTTTAAAAATAACCCTGTATACTTCACATGGCGTTGTAGATATACCTACCATATACCTACTGTACTTTATGATTGTATTCTGTATTATTAATTATATTCACTAGAGACGCCATGCAATTTAAGTACGTAATCAATAATTATAATTGCTTTAAATTATACTTAAAATTATAATACTGTCTTTCTCTATTACATTTTACCTAGCTGTTATTTTTTTCATTTCACTATTTTATATCGATTTTCCTGTCGTTTTTACAGGACTAGCTTCTGGCCGTGACTTAGTCTGCGTGATGTTTCTTGTTTTAACATAAAATATTTATATCCAATGACACTCAGCAATACTGTAGGTTTCCAATAGTGAAAGAATTTTCGGAATCGGATTAGTAGTGCCGAAGATTATACTCTACATACAAACTCACAAATTTTACCTCTTTATAATCCTAACTATTCAAAATTCAAAATATCTTGATTGTGGGGCATATGTTTGTGACAGGTCTTAACAATAAATTAATGTTCCTATGTCCTGCCTAGTAGGCATATAATAATCATTATGTATTGTCACTATTTTCTTTAATAACTTTAAAAGTATTACAAAAAAAATATAAAAAAAAAACGTTTTAGAATAGAATAGAATACTCTTTATTATGTACACCATAAACGTTACAGATATAAATGTTTAAATTTTACATAAGGTGACACAATGGGCGGTCTTATCGCTAAAAGCGATCTAAGCGATCTCTGTGGCGTTTTAAAGGCTCGTGCCCTCTTAAAGGCTCGCACGATATTGCGGGCCTGTCGCGCCCGCGATGTCGCGCGAGTCTGCACGAGCCATAACAAGTCCTTTTATTTGATATGGCACACGGTAATGTCTGCAAAATTTTGTTTTAATTTTTTTAGTTTTTGCCTCAAAAGTGAACCCCATATTCAAAATTAATATAATTACGTTACACATTCGTGTTTGGGTCACAGAAATTGATATGTGTACAAATTTCAACCAAATTGGTCCAGTAGATTCGGAGCAAATCGGCTGTGACAGACAGACGGACAGACAGACACAAGAGTGATCCTATAAGGGTTCCGTTTTTCCCTTTTGAGGTTCGGAACCCTAAAAAAATATTTAAGACCTTGTATATTTTTTTATCCGTTTTAACCGTTTACCATCCCGTATACCTACTGTATAAAATGCGCCATTTTCTTTCAGACCAAAACCAAGGATACGACATAATACATCTCGTGAGCGGAAAATCCCTTATAATGTACCAAGATTTCACATTCTCTTACCAAGGACCTAAGAACGTGAAGTTATACCCTTACTGCTCCAAGAGATCTTCTACAAAGTGCGCTGCAAGGCTGAAACTGGATAAGGACGGCAATTTATTGCAAGCGTATACAGATCATAATCATCCACCACCGAAATATACCAAATTGAGCAATGGAATGTATTTGAGAATTGATTAAGGGGAGGAAACTGCCAAAGAACCGCATTAACCCAATGACGTATTATAAATAGACGCGTCATACACGAACATTAGTGCACTCAAAAACAGCGTAAGCCATGATTGTAGCTACATACTTGCATACAATCATGCAGTGCACGAAGAAAAGGAAAGAGCTATACTCTTCCTATACCGATAACTGTTGTTAGAAAGAGATAAACATACATATTTAGTTACGTCATTAGCTGCTGCATGTTCATTGGCGCGTACGCGTCGGTCGCAGCAGTCAGGAAAAATGGCTGACTGGCTGTACAAGTACAAAACAAAACAACGTTTTCTTATAATAAAAAAATACGAAGTATATGATTATAAATAGTACTTATGCATGAAATGAGTCGTTTTTCTGTACTCCCATAGTAGCAGTGTAATATGTACATCGTGTATAGACACGGGAAGGCACTTTCTTCACAAATAATTGCTGAGAATTGCGAGTGATTGTGACTTGTAGCCGCGTCACTGGATGGCGCGCGACTAATTCCTCTCTGGGCAATTTCCTTGCATTTACCTTGCCATTATTGAGCGCGGGTAACGCATCTAAAGGTAATACATCATTGCATTAACCCAATGATACTTACTTTAAGTAAAAATACGTAGATACGTTACCCACTCAACATTCGATCTTCAAAAACGGCATAATGTCACACTATTAGATGACACGTGGAAGTAGGATGGCATGCCGTAATTATTTGCGGAGCGTACATATCTACCTCTTTTAACTCATATATCATTGTATTAACCTATGTGGAAGCAAACCAATACAGGGTGTTATAAGAACCATCACCAACTCGTCATCTAAGGGCGAATTTCACCAATGAAAACTGAACGCGATCAGCACATAAACTACGTTTACGAGCTGTCAGTGTCATTATTTTCTTTGTAATATTAACACTGACAGCTCTTGAGCTCGGTTTAGATGTGCTGATTGCGTTCAGTTTGATTGGTGAAATTGGCACTTAGTATTCTGCACATCAAAACTAGTAACATTGTGCAAAAATAATTAATGAGAAATTACTTTTATTTTTGTTGTGGATATTCGCTGTTTACGGTACCTAGTGTGCAACGTAAAACATGAAAACAATTGTGCTAATGGGTGCATGCAATGGTACAGGGATCGTGGGAGTATTTAAAGTTAAGTTATAACATTTAAAACTGGTTTTCGTAAAAAAAGTGTCGAAAAAAGTTGGAACTTCGACCACAGATTACCAGAAAAATCACTCAATGTAACGTGCGCTAACTACCTACCGGGCGACGGGTCGCACGCGACCCTTTTTTCAGTGAGTTTCCGACAGCCACGAGGAACGCGCGGCGCGGCGCGGCGGCGGCGTGTAGTTAAAAAGGAAAACTCACTTTACGGTTGTAAGGTTAGGTACATTTTCGTTCGCAGCGTCTAGCAACTCGAAGGTGTAACTGTAGGTATTGAACATTTTGTATGAAGTGATTTATCTGGTAATCTGTGCTTCGACCTTTAATATCTCCGTAACCATAGGTATGGTCCAGTACAAAAAAATATCACAATACCGGGAAGAGCAAGTTACTCTCGGCTTCGTCAAGGGTATTTTTAGACCCGTTATATTATGTGTATGATATTTCGCTGTTTTGATTAATTTGTCAATATTATTAAATTAAATTGTGAAATAATGCTCTGTAGTGCACTAAAATATGAATTATGGATTATAATAATTAATAATAATGATGTATTTCTTTATTAAAACTTGTACTTACATAAAGTTTTAATAAATAAATAATTAATATTGTACTTACTGAATAACTTTAGTTTTTTACTTACAAATATGTGTAAAAAATTGTTTTGCATTTCCAAATGGTGATTTTTTACACAACACATTCGTTTAGCAGAAATTAAAATTATATTAATTACTAATAAGCTATTAAAGATCTCATTTTTTTTTTATAACGAGTTGGGTATTTTTTATTGTAACTCGTGCATTTGCTCCCGAAAATCACCATTTGGTGAAGTGGAATTGATGATGGAGACCACAGATGGCCACCGGAACAACATAATAATAAGTATTTAACGGGTTGCGATTCGATTAGGTACTTCAATATGGTTGCTAAGCAATTTATGCTCGTCACAATGCAAATCAACGTCCCAGCATCGGGAAAAGCAATATTTTGTAAAAGGTGATGAGCAGTTGACTTTAGCCTATTGTAACTTAGATAAATTAAAAACTGACCCACTAAAATGTGAAAAATAAAAATCTTTTTGTAAAAAAAAATAACCGACTTCCAAAAACACTACAAAGTGAAAAATAACTTTAATTTCGGAAGTCGGTGGCATAAAACTAAAATACAGATCCAAAGACACCGACTTCCGAAATTAAAGTTATTTTTCACTTTGTAGTGTTTTTTTGGAAGTCGGTTATTTTTTTTTACAAAATGATTTTTATGTATATTTTCTGTATTATGTCAATTTCGACTCTTACGCGGTATTGTAATAGAATTTTCTGATCCGAATGCGTACAATTGAATTCGGTATTGAAGGTTAGTAGGACCAACCAGTCTTACCAAGAGGTATCGTGTTACCCAGTAAAGGTCAGATATGCGGTTGTTCCGTGTAAAATACTGGTAAGCAGCTATCCGGTTAGTTTGGCAGCCGACCCCATCGTAGTTGGGAAGAGGCTAGGCAGATTGATTGAAGGTTAGTATGTAGGTGGGTTAGGTTGGTAGGTGCATTTTTTTATTTTAATAAGTACACACTTCTACCGTCTCTCTTGTATTTTTTATCGAACAATCTGCTTACCTACTTTTATCTCTTTTTTGTAGAATTATATCCTCAGAAAAATCGGATGTTAGTGGATTCAAGGAAGAATGCTTTAAAAAATCCCTTTAACTCTGACGCCACTCTGCTCAACAAAGACCATGTTCTGTACAATGTTGTAAATCTCAAGGAATCTGACGAAGATAGTAGTAATGGTTCCACACAGGAAACAGACTACGTGTCATCTGACACATCTGAACCTTTAACTCGAAATGCTTCAAATAGTTACAAAAAGAAATACAGTGAGGATTTTGAGAGGAAAATCTTGATGACTACGGGACAAAAATATGTTAGTAGAAATGGCGTTGTCCGAGATGCCAGGAAAATTGGCCCAATGTGCCCAGAGACGTGCAGATTGAAATGTTATACAAAGTTTGACAACGAAACTCGACAACTGATTCATAATACTTTTTAGGGACTTGGTGATCGTAGTAAACAATGGAAGTTTATTATAGAGTTCACGGAGCAATTAAAAAAAAAGACTTTTTGTACTCAAGGTCATTCCCGCCGACAATATACGATGCAGTATTATTTTCCATCAGAACACGCGTCTGATGGACGTCAAAGAGTTTGTAAGAGAACATTTATGAAAACTCTCAGTATCTCGGATTCTTATGTACAGACAGCGTACACAAAACGAGACCTACTGAAAAGGTTTTCTGACAACAGAGGACAGGCCAAGAATCAAGTCAAAATGGATTCTTCTGCGATAAAAAGTGTTCGCGACCACATGCTATCTTTTGAGCACATTTTACAAGATGGCGGAAAAAAAATACTCCTCTATAATAATTTAAGTATTCCCAAAATGTATGCCTTATACGCTGCATGGGGCGATCTTCAAAAATATGGCAACAGAGCGAGAAATCTTTGGCAGTACCGACGAATCATAAAAAAGTACATCAACTTGAGCTTCATATAGTCAGAAGAAGTTGGCGCGGTGCAGAAGAACGACCAACGAGCAAAATCATTTGCCATCCAAGATTAAAGATAAAATAATAAAAATATGTAAAATAATAATAATATTTAATCATAATTGTTTTATTACTCGTAATTATTTGTAAATAAATGTATAAACCTAGTGTTTAATTAGAGATAATATTTACATAATATGTTAAGCTAACAGTCTTAAAATAATAACAATAATGTATAGTTGTGTTTAAAAAAGGAGGGGTGAAAAACAAAAGGGCGTCAAAAAAATTGTCCGTATCGCTGTCAACAGGAAAAGTCCTCAAAACTTTGCCAGCATCGGCACGTTGTAAAGTCCAAGACAAAGTCAAATTATTTATTTCAAATAGGCACATAAAAGGCACTTTTGAACGTCAGAAACTACAAAAAAATAAAGTAATAAGTCAGTGTGTGAGTTAAGGTAATCAACTAATCACGAAAAATAAATCAATGTCAAAAATAAATTATACAATTAAAATAGCAACCAGTTTGATTTTGTATGGCAATGCTGATTTCTTGGTCAAAAAATAGGCCGGCCCTCTGGTCAAGTGAAGAGTCGACTAACCGCTTGGCGATGTCTCAAAAAACTAAGTGGGCACTCGGACCTTAGTGTTTCAATCCCAAATGGCTTGATCACACCCATTGGAATATTTGCGCCGTTTAAGGTTTTTGCACCTGCAGCAGCCGTCCCAGCACAGCCCGCTGCGCTGGGAAGATGGGATGGCGCGACAAATGTTGCAATCCACACCTAAGGTCTACCTAACTTCCAAGGCATTCTGGTCATTGGGTTCTGAAACAGCAGGACGGATGATGGCATCAATGCTGGCGTGTCGTGTATAGGCCATGGTGTCCGAGGCAGTCGACAGCAAAAATCTCATTAAACATTTTCGTTGAAAATGCTATACGTTTTTTCTTTATGTCTAGTAGTATGCTTACTGCTTGAATGAAGTATCGACTGTTAATCCTCCAATCCCTAAAATCCAACTCATACTACCTACTAGAAATTCACACTTACACAAAAATGTTGCTCACTACTGAATGAATGAATGAAATGCACCGACCCCAGCGTGGTTGAACCAAACTCGATTGCTCGAATGAACCCAAAGATTCACACTAGCTCCTGGAGCCTCATTTTTTATAGGACAGAGACCATTGTATATGAAAGAGTAGGTTTAGTCCATGTTCAACCACCTCAATCTTTACCCCTGACCATGTTGAACCCCTAAATGTTTCCATTTTCAACCCCCCAGGGGTTGAATATGGATTTCAATATATTGGTCATCTTTTCTTTGTCCATATTCAACCCTTTGTTGTTATGTAACTAATAATGACATTAAAGTAATACTGAAAGCAGAAGTGTATTTATTTTCTTTCTGCTTAATCTTTTGCAGGTATTTGTAGCTGTTGGGTTAAAGAAAAACATGGCATTTTGGTAAACATTGATGAATGATGCTACTAGGGAATTATCATGTTTACAACCGATTGAGATGATTCAAACGGTGTTACATTAAGTTTGTTTCCAAGTCGGTCCTATTTTATCAAAACCTTGTTTTGATGATGAAATTCATGAAGACCTGAGGGAACTCCTTAAATATTTAAGACATAAATATGGCGATTTTGGTATTTTCTGTATGAAATCAGGTCTTTGCATTCAGAAAATATCATTTGGTGAAGTGGATCTGATGTGGAAGGCCAGAGATGGCCACCAGAAGTTCTTCATGATAAGTATTGCAATTATATGAAAGAAAATTTAAAACACATATTAAAAGTACCTACACTTTGTAAACAAGCATAATATAAGTTAGAGGATTATATCCAGGATAGGAATGGTTGCTATTGTAATTGTATAATTTGTTATTTTTCTGACATTGATTTTACATTCTGTGATTACATAAACTCATACACTGACTTATTTTTTTTTTTTTTTAGGAAAACATACGATGTTTGTAAATATGTGAGCACCATGTATCTATCTCTATCTATCTATTAAGTTATTTTTCATTGCTTCATTTTTCATTATTTTTACCTATTGTGGTATAGTAATTTTATTTTATTCTAGGTGCATCGTCTTCACATATAATCTTATAATTAATGTACTTAAACAAAATATTATAAAACAGTTTTAGAAGAGTAACGGTGGAGTTTCTTTCCCATTCTTCTCTCCGTTGTTCTTTTGAGATCTTGTACGAATAATATTCTTTTTATATTTTTCACTCCAATACTAATGCAAGGCTGCTGACAACACTACCCTCTCATGAACCAGCAGCACTTTGCATTCCAAAAATAAGCTGTAGCTAATAGCAATAAATGCAGGGTAGATGAGAAGAACTTTTGTGTTTTACTGTCCATTGAGGGTTGAACGTGGATTAAAGACATTCAAAAATAAAAGTCCATGTTCGACCCCTGGGGGGTTGAACATGGAAATATTTAGGGGTTCAACATGGTCAGGGGTAAAGATTTAGGTGGTTGAACATGGACTAAACCAAAGAGTAGACCTGAAACTAAAAAAAAACTTTTTTCTTACAGGTTGCATTGAACATCTACCAACAGCTAACGGTCGAATTGTTATGTACAATAACTATACATTCTCATATCGAAATGGTACAAGTATTCTTTATTGTTCTAAGTATGTGCGAGGCAAATGTCGGGCAAAATTGAAGGTTGATGGATCTGGAAATGTCTTGCATGCGAATACTGATCACAATCATGCTCCTCCAAAGTATCAAAAAGCAGGCGGAATATATATTTGTGTAAGTCGGTGAGTCGACATCGGAAGGTTAAGGCGACGATAACCGACTTTTAATGGTTTTATACTGAAGATCACGTCTAAACGAGTAGTGTTAATGATTTGAAAAAAATATATGACAAGTTAGAGCATTTTCTCAATAACTTAATATGTGAATATTTTAGATTATGTTTATATTACATAGTGAAATTGATTTGTAAAGTTATGTCTAACGCGGATAAAAACTGAGAATGGCGCAAAATCTACCACGCGTATTTTTCTGAAACCTTCACCAATTTAAAGATAATTTTAATTTTTACGCGCGTGTATACGCGTTTTATTAAAATACCTTTTTTTGTGTATTATAAATTAATAATGCATCAAATTGGGGACAGCGCTCCTTGATGGGCGAGTCCTATTACTGGCTGAACGTACGACGCGTTGCGTGAGCTCAGTACAGAACACGTAAGCTAACCACTCAAGGTCCCTGGCATACTCGTATATCTGAGTCTTAATGTTTAGTGTTTAGCTAATTTAAGACTATAATATTTCCTCTTTCCATTTTATTTCCATTTTATTTTTCTTGTACCCGCACTGGGATATTAATATATTACTAATTTTATAATTATTGTTCTTATGTAGGTACCTTAATGACGAGTATTAATGGGAAAAAACTCTTTTAACCGAATTTGTTAAGGCTCGTACAGACTGCGATGCAACACTAGTAGGACAATTTCTTTGTTTTGCCTGTTGCGCGCGCGATATCGCACCAGTCTGTTGTGTGTGTTCGATGATGAAATAAATTACAGTAGTGAAAATTTTATTTTGCGTTTACTATGTCCTTCCTGCGTTTAGATCCCATTTAAGATCTCGAGGGTTAAGCTAAACCAGCAAAGCGTAACAGCAAGTTTTTCTTTCTGTGTTCAAAATCAAAATCTCTGACTACTACTGACTGCAAAGATGCCTCATCGGGTTAAGGCTCCCGCAGACGGGCGTTACGCAACGCAACGGGGCGACGCGCGGCTCGATTCTGGTAGATAATTTCCATGAAGTCGCGCTACTGTCTGCGGGAGCCTTTAAGCAGTTAATATTTGAATAAACCAGCATTGTCATAAACGACTAGGGCTTTTAATCATGTTCACATTCTCCACGCGCCCTCCTAAAGACCCGAAAAATATTCATATTTAAAAAAAAAAAAATAGTGTAAATAAAATAATAAAAATCGGCAATCATAGTGTGGGACGCCCCCCAGCTAGATGGACCGACGACCTTCCCTAGATAGATAACCTATGCCGCAGAGGCGCCCGCGAGAAAAATATATTGCTGTCTCTTTTTATCCAACGCGTGTATCAACTTGTGTTTCTAAGCCAACTCAGTCGTCGGTAGACTCTACCGCGGGACGACTGTTTCTGTGCGGTAAGTATAATACTTTAGTAGTTACGATGAGTTGGTGCGCTCGAGAGGCGTATGTTTATCTTTTAAGTGACTTTTAGTGTTAGTTAGCAAATATGATTTCTTGATGTAAAGTGTATTTATAATTGTGTTTGTTGTGATTTTAGGTTACAACCTTTACGCAGTAGTCATGACGAATAGAAGGACGCTGGGAGAAGACGAAATATTATGCACTCTATTGGACGAAGACGGGGAAAATAAAGGAGATGTATCTCTGGAGAGTGACAGCGAGATAGAAGACCATCTGAGCCAAGACAGCGTGCAGAGTGACTATGAAGACGAGTTTGTAGATAACGCACCGGTAGAAGAATCGCATGTTCGATCCAATGATGAAGATTTGTCTCAGTCTGCTTCGGAACCCACTGCATCTTCATTGCCTGACCAGCGAATAATTGTTCCAACTGGGAGAGTAATAAGAGGTAAGAACAAACATTGCTGGTCCACTACTAAGGGTCAAAGTCATGGAAGAACCTCTGCTGTCAACATTATACGAACAAGCAGAGGTCCAACGCGCATGTGTCGAAATATTTTTGAACCAGAAGAATGTTTTGATCTGTTCATAACAGACGAAATAGTTCATGAAATTGTTCAATGGACAAATGTTGAAATAATGGTAAAGCGTAGCTCTACGATGAGTGCCACTTTTAGAGACACAAATGCAACAGAACTTCGAGCTTTGATTGGCGTCCTAACTCTTAGTGCCGCCATGAAAGACAATCACTTGTCAACGGATGAGCTGTTTGATAGTACCTTTTCCGGTACAAGGTATGTAGCAGTAATGAGCAGAGATCGATTTGATTTTCTCATTAGATGTCTGAGGATGGACGACAAGTCTTTACGACCTGCGGTTCGTCAAGAAGATCCTTTCATTCCAATCAGAAAGGTTTGGGAACTATTTATAACCTTATGTAAACAGAACTACTCACCAGGAGAGCACATCACAATCGATGAACAAGTACTGGCATTTCGTGGTAGGTGTCCATTCAGAATGTACATACCCAATAAACCAAGTAAATATGGCATAAAAATCCCAATGATGTGCGATAATCGCACGAAATATATGCTGAATGCCATGCCATACATCGGTAGAGCCACAAATACCAATGGATTGCCTCAGGGCGAATACTACGTAAAAGAGTTATCACGACCCATTCATGGAACGAATCGGAACATAACATGTGACAATTGGTTCACTTCAATACCTCTCGCGAAGTCGCTTCTTTTGGAACCATATAAACTGACGCTTGTAGGCACTTTAAGATCAAATAAACGAGAAATCCCTGAAGTTTTGAAATACACTCACTCGCGAGCAGTAGGCACATCCATGTTCGGTTACGATGGGTGTTTGACTCTAGTGTCGTACAAGCCGAAGCCTTCGAAGATGGTTTATTTGCTGTCGTCGTGTGATGAAGAAGGTGTTATAGACCAAACCACTGGCAAGCCTGAGATCGTAATGTATTACAATCAAACCAAGGGCGGCGTTGATACGTTTGATCAAATGTGCTCTACGATGTCATGTTCAAGAAAAACAAAGAGATGGCCGATGACTATGTTTTATGGCATATTGAACATAGCTTTTGTGAATTCCTATGTGATTTACTGCCACAATGTTTTGGCGAAACAAGAAAAGCCTTTGAATAGAAGGGAGTATATGAAAAAACTCAGTACTCAGCTGACTACACCGTGGATGATGAAGAGACTAGAGGCACCCCTTTGCCAAGGCATGTGCGAGATAACATAGAAAATATCCTTCCAAAACCAGCTGTACAAGATCCCACGAATGATGAGGAAGAGCCTCCAGCCAAAAAAAGGAGTTACTGCAGCTATTGCACATCTAAAAAAAAAAGAATGTCGAAGATGACCTGCATTAAGTGCAAAAAGACAGTTTGTGGCCAGCACAAGAATGACGTTTGTCATAACTGTCTATAAGGCTAACTCTTATGGTGATGATTATTGTTTTCAGACTGATTATATTATAATTAACTAGATTTTAAGAAAAAAACACTGATGTAGATAATAGTTTACGGAAATTGTTCCTATAAACAAAAAACTGTGAGTTTTGTAAATTTTTTTTGGAGGTCTGCTTATTTAGTTATAAATTACTTTTAATAAAAAAGTGAACTATAACTGTATTTTTATTTCGAAAGCTATAGTATAACCTTTAAAACGATGTAGTTACTTAAAATATACCTAACTTTTTATTTGAGATAGACGCATTTGAAAATCTGGCGCCTCTGAAGCGCATGGTTATCTTTTACGTCTATCGCAATATGGTTATCTATCTAGGGTTAAAAAGGTGGCTGGGACAGACTGGATGCGGAAGGCGGAGGACAGGGTGTTGTGGCGCAGCCTGGGAGAGGCCTATGTCCAGCAGTGGACTGCTATAGGCTGAGTTGATTGAAGTAAATAAATGCCTATGGCATTAAGTCCGCCTCTGTACATTTGTGTGCTTAAATTATTAAATAATAGTACATTATTGCAAAGGCCGTGAAATAGGCAATTGCAGGTCGAGTATGAGTTTGAAGGCCGAGCCGTAGGCGAGGACTTCACTAATACGAGACAGGCAATTGCCATTTCTGCCGAGGCATATATAGTGCTTTTATCAAAAGAATGCACGGAAAGTAAATTATTTATAAATTCCAGATTCAATGACGAACAACGATAATTTTTCACGCGCCAATGTGTTCATTTGTTTTTTTTTTAAATATACAGCTTCCTATTTGCAAGCCAGTTCGAAATTTAAATAAAACCTTTGATAAGTTACCTCCTTGGTTGCCATGTTTCGGAGTAAAAGAGTATTTAATAACCCCAGCACGCCTTTTCATACAACATTGCTGAAGCGTTGTAATGGTCTAAATTCAAAAACGCTCCTGCAATGGATTTGATTGTCTTTGACCGTAAATTCGATACTTCGCGTGTTCTTTTGTCGAAAATAATGAAAATATTTACATGCATGTTTGAGAAAATATAATTATTTTCTTACACACATGTCTAAGCACGTGCCAACCAGCTCAGCTATAGGTTCATGTGTTTGTCAATTTTTTTTTTTAAACTGCTTTAGGCGATTTTCGGTAGGGAAAGACTTTTATGGGTTCGCGTCACTGACATGCTAACCGCGACATGATAATGGGACGTGTTCCGCCAGACTGGCGACGCGCAGCGACCTGTGTACATGTTTACGCATATAATATAAAAGATATAACATAATTAACGCACGACCTCTTAAGGGGTCAGTATGAACAACTTTTACTATGTGACCAAACCTGAAATCGCAAAATAAAAACCAGCTGTTCCCTACATTTTAACGAATTATTCGAACATTAATGTAGGCAACAGATGTTTTTTTTTTCGCGATTTCAGTTTTGGTCCCATAGTAAAAGTTGCTCATAATGATGAGTACAATGACCCCTTAAGAGGTTATTGACGTTTTAAAAATAACCTTGTATAATGACCCCGTAGGAGGTTGTGTGTAATTTATTTATTTTATTATTTATGTACACACAGAAAAATACAAAGAGATATGACATAACAAAAATTGTGTACAAAGGTACTGCTTATTTCTTAAGAAATTTCTTCCAGCAGACCTGCGAAAGGAGAAATGAAAAAGAAATGTAGACAATAGTGTGTGAGAACAAGAAGAGAAAAATATGATTATGCGAAGTCTTAAACTAAAATGTTAAATATACCTAAACTATACCATAACTAAATATAAAAAATACACACGATACGTACACACGTGCAAAACCTACATAAACTTAAATAAATACATAAAGCATTTATAAACAAATATATAAATATAAATACTCACAGTTGAGAGGAAAGGTAGTGCTCTTTTACGCGATATTTGAATAAAGAAACAGTTTTTAAATCACGAATGCTAGGCGGAAGTGAGTTCCACAATCTTACAGCATGGACAGAGAAGGAATAAGAATAGTAGCTAGTTTTATGAGGATGAGATTTAAGGAGGGATCTAAGGTGTGATCTGCAGGGAGCGTCGCTAGGGCGAGCGTAAGAAAAACGCTCACGCAGATAGGAAGGATAAGACGGGTTATGTAGGATGTTGAAGAGGAGACATAAAATCCGAGTGTTCCTGCGAAGGCGGATTGGGAGCCACTTGAGTTCCTTGCGAAGGTGAGAAACATGGTCATACTTTCGAAGACCAAAAACAAAGCGAATGCACAAGTTTTGCAAGCGCTCAAGCTTGTTCAGTAGCTCCTCAGTAGCATCCAGGTAGCAGGCGTCGGCATAATCTATAATCGGCTGAATAAGTGTTTGTGCCAAAGAAATTTTAGTCTTCAAGGGCAGGAGACTTTGAAGGCTCTTCAGCGAATGAAAGGAGAAATGTACCTTACGACTGACCTCACTGACCTGATTACGCCACGAAAGATTGGAGTCAATAATGACACCCAGATCTTTGGCGGTTTCGGTATAGTCAATGCGAACACCATCAAGATATTTATATTATGTATGTATAAGTGTTATATATGTATACACCTTGTATACTTATATTATTCTAAAGGTTTATGGTTTCACTTTTGTCGGCAGTCCCCATGACTGCATTTTTTTTGGTATATCATTATAACATCTTTATTTAGTTCATTAATATTTACAGACTATGAAACACTGACTTATATCGAAACTACCCAAAACAATGGCTTGATGATGTATCAAAACTACACGTTTTCGTTCATAGACAAAACTAAGAAATACTTACGTTGTTCAAAGAGGACTCGTGGGAAGTGCGATGCAAGGATACAACTCAATGAGGATGGAGCCATCATATTAGCTGTTACTACCCATAATCACCCACCTCCGAAGTATCTTAGGACAAATGATGGAAAGTACTTAAAAATTTGTTGATGCAACCGGGAGTTAATTGTTTTTAAACCTTTGTGAAATATGTTTTGATTCATGAGTTAGTTTTATGTAGAAATTGTAATTTTACGGACGAGTCAAGTTCTCTATGTCATTTAAAAACATACAATTTTAATTTAAGTATATAAAAAGCTCTTAACTAACTAAATATTTGTAAAAGATGCCGCAGAAAAGCGCAACATTTCGTTTTGCGATTCTGAAAGACCTCGATTCGTGGTGTTTCAGAATTGCGTACCGTCGCCTGCGACATCAATGATATACAACATTCGTTTTTGTTTATACTAAACCCGAAAAGGGGTCATTATACTCATCATTTTGAACAATTTTTTCTATGCAACCTTGAATTCGCGAAATAAAAATCAGCTGTTCCATACATTTTGTCGATTTAAGCTATTTCACGGTTGGTCCCATAGATTTTTTTTTTCAAAATGATGAGTACAACGCCCCCATTTCGGGTTTAGTGTAAACAAAAATTAACGTTGTATAAAATATAATTGTGCGACGTCATAGAAAATGTACCTACTGGAGATAGATAATTATGTAATTACATAACGTAACGTAATCCCGATGGGTTAGACACGGTGTGCCAAATAGTACACCCATATTGCGTCAGTTACATTTAAGTCCCATATAATAATAATAATAATAAACCATTTATTATCAGGTTACAAAGACCCATAGCTGAATACCTTAACCTAAGTATACATAATATAATTATTAACAATTGCGTTAGTAAATAAAACTTAAAGCTATGTTAGTATCATTTAGATGCACTAAGTCTTTGTGCGCTCTGGTTCTGGTGGCACTTGACCGCGAAAGCGGCGGAATACCACATCCTGAGGCCAAAAGCTTTCTTCCATCACCTGACGCAGGTAGCACGTTGGTATGCGCACCACAAACGCCTTAAAGTTGACGTTGCGATGCGACTCCAGCAGATGCACTCTCGGGGCGTACTTCAGCCTTTGGCGCACGTGCTTCACGATGTCTTCCGCGTCGGTGGTGTAGTATAATAGGGTGCGAGCCTATTGCCATCAACCGGGCACAAATCCAGGCTGCGGGATGCAGCTGAGAAATTCCCGATGGAAAACTCAATAACACTGCCCGATCTAGGAATCGAAACCAGGGTCTCAGGGCCTCATGCTCTACAGTAGCGCTTGCGACCACCATTAGACCATCGAGACAGTCAGGCACATAAGTAATTATGTATAGCAAATTCGTGTTACCAAGGCTTTTCGCGCCTGTTTCAAAAATCCTTAATTCTAGAAAAGATTTATTTTTATTATTTATTAATTATGGAACAAAACAAAATGTAAACAGAAACATCACAAAAACCTCAACAGGTTTGTCCGGATGTTGAAACACTTTTAAGCAATCTTAATTCTAACGAAATATTATATCTAAGGTTAAAATACAGGGTGTTAAAGTAACTGCGTGCCATAGCTAACAGGTTCAGTATCGATAAAGGAACCCAGGAAAAAAAATAAAAAATAAAAACAAAATGAAAACACAAAAAAAATATTGCAAGATCCACCTAATTTAGTACCTACTAACTTAAAATGGCAATCGTTAAGAATTAAAATTATTTTATTTGACGGTCCTAAGCCCGTTAAAGTACGAAGAGACATTTTTTTTTGATAAGTTAAAAAAAAAAATGTTTTTTATATATTTTTCCTGGGTTCCTTTACGCAATTACTTTAACACCCTGTATAGTTTATAAAACATTGTGAGGTAGTTCTATTTCAGTAGCACTACACATAATATATTCACATGTGATAGATTCTCTTCAATGTTGTGCAATTTTTAAACTTATACCCCCTTATTACAAAACAAGGTTTATCTTCAGACCCAGGTTTAAAACATGGAGCCATTATTGAATTTCGAACTTTATTCCGACTATGGTAAAGTTCCTAAACACAAAACTGACAACTTAGTACCGAACTAAGTTTTCAGTTTTGTATAAATAACTGTATTTCAATCACTGTTACGTTCTTATTACAAAAACTGGCTCCATGGTTTAAGCCATGTCAAAATATAAATCTTGTTTCGTAATAAGGCGGAATGTGTTGTATATTTTTTATTAAACACAATATTATGTAGAAATAAAATTGGTTGAACACCGACATTTCTTTCTTTGACGCCACGTTTCAAAATTTTCTAGCTACCTTCTTTCAACCTTTCTAATGCAGCTGTCTAGGTAAGCACTAAGACAGCACAACAAAACAGATACACTGAAGTCAGTGTAAGTAAGGACGCGTTGATTGCCTAGAAACTGTAAAAGGAGCTTCGGCAGACCAATAGCCGGGTAAGTGGACTGGTAGTCAATACGCGATCTTCTGTAGGTACAGAAGATCGCTGGGTAGATCTGGATGAGACTTGCACAAACTAGGGAAGCATGGTATAAATGGGAGGGAAACTAAACTCAGCAGCTCATAGCACAAAAGGGAGGAGGCCTATAATCAACAGTGGGTACAACAAGGCTGCCAATGATGATGATGAAGGACGAGTTGGTGTTTTAGACCGTCCACCAATACAGCAATGCTAGTTATGTTATTAGAAAGCTCTTTTGCCGTAGTATAAAATATTAATTGTTACTATGGCATTAATCCCGGGGTTCTGTAAAAAAGTTGCTTATAGTTAAGATACGTTTAAACGTCAATGCTTAATTAAGAAGTCGCTAATCATTACTTAACTTTAAGCAGCGTTTATAAATAAAGGGGATAATCTCTAAACGTTGTGTGAAATAAAAAAGAACCTTTTCAATACAGTTGTTAAACATGGAGTACTTTCAGAGGCTATAATTATGATTCGAAAATTAAATATTTTGCATAGGCATCTTTCTGTTATGCGGTCGTGACTTTTGTTTACGAGCTCTATCAATAGTTTTGCAGTTGAGTTTTAAATATAAAAGTCAATTTAAAAAGTTTAGTAGCAAGGAGTTTTCATACATAGAATAAAATGGGATAGATTTTATACGAGGAAAAATTAATGAGTCCGTACGTCTTAGCATTGAATTCTCAAAAGTCTTTTAAATGGTTCTTTCAATTCAATTCAATTTTTTTGATGGTTCTGGCTCCATCGATGACGTTCGATGATTTTGCCAATGTCGAGGTATGAGAAAGTAAACTATAAATTGCTATAACTATCACATCAACATTTGTCAAAAATCGAATAGGCTGTATAGGCTGTTTTCGTTGTAAAAAAAATATGTCCAGTTGCAAAAACGCGCCATTGTCTGAAAATTTTAATTTTTTGTGTGATAAATAAATTGATTATTTATTTGTTAATATGAGTTCAAGTACAAGTGATGAAATGGAATTGACTCCAACCAATATTTTATCTGAGGCGAAAACTGCGCAAGATGAAATTTTGCCCCCAAAATCTCGAGAAAGATATATGGTGACTTACGATAATTTTATTTAATTCTTTGATTTGTTTTTGTCTATTTCCCACAAGTGTATTGAAAAACGTCGTGTGATACACGGGTGTGTAGGTTATTGCAAACTCGTGTCATTAAAAACCCTCGCCTTCGGCGCAGGCTTGTTAATCACAGCTCGTTTGCAATAACCTACTTTCCACCCTTGTATCACAATGTACTATTGTGCCCGATTGCCCAGAAAGGAGTGTAATTAAACACATTACACTCCCTTTTGGGCAGTCGTGCAAAAGGGCAAGGTTAAAAAGTCAAGGGCAGGGTTCATGTATCTATGTGAGTTTGTGCCACCATAAATTTTAAATGCCTGAACAGATTTAGATCGTTCTGTGGCACACTTTGATATGATAATTTTATTTATCTTTAGTCAGCGAGTAAATGAGTGACCTATTCGTGTTGTATATACAGATTAACTAATACTACTTGTTTTTTAGTTCGTTTTTTGGCAGGGCAGTCGTGTTTCTAATTAGTTTTATTGTTGGCATGTGATCTCTAAATGTAGTGTAAAAAAGGGTAAATAGGTATTCAACAATTGATTAAAATATTTCACTATTTCACATTTTTTTAAATTGGCAATATTTCTATTCTCTTGTCTATTTCTCTTTGATTTAGTCGATTCGATGACAATTTGAACACTTATTTTTCTTGTTTTCAGAGCGTCCCCAAATAATACCACTGGCGCATTCAAAAACGATTGTCATGTACAAAAACTATACGTACTCTGCTGTCGCAGGAAAGGGCAACCTGGCTTGCTCCAAGAAACGCAGAGGAAAATGCCCTGCTCGGATTAAGTTGGACGACGATGGAAGCGTGTTATTTGAAGACGGATACCACAACCATCCTCCCCCCGTGTACCATAGGACTGCTACGGGCGAATATATTAGGGTAGAGTAGGATATCGAGATGACATCGAAACGTTTGTATGTATATTATGCTAGCGATCCGCAACTGCTTTGCACCGCTTTTACGTATTGACAAAACATCGAGATTTCCATTTATTTGTATGTTGCTAGTACAATTTTATTAATCTTTGAAATGCATTGCAAGCTATAGTTTTGTATAATTTAAAAGCATTTTTTTTTTTTCATTTTTGTGATAGTGAGTACCATGGAGGCGTTTATTATGTTAAGATGTATGTTGACTTAAAAAAGTTTGGCAGTTAAGAGTGTGTCATGCTCAGTTAAATGTCTCGCTGATGGTGGCGCGTGTGTTGGATCATTCGGTTCCCTACAAAATGGTTGAGCTGGATGGTGCTGATCCACGCGTCATGTTCGTGAACGGGCGCCGTCAGTTGTGACTGGTCATCTCATATCTGCCAGGGCATTTGTAAACTTTTATATTTTGTATTGTTTTAAAATATTTTTTTTTTTAGATTGTTCTCACACATAGAACCGACAAGAATAATGTACCCAGGATTTTGTAATATCTTGATTTAAAAGAGTGTCCTTGGAGTTTCTTGCCTGTTCTTCTCCATAGAGATCTACGTTTTGAAATGGGCAAATAGCTTCAACTTTCTGACTAACTGACCGACTCTTTGACAATTCAAAAGTGCCTGTAATTGGTTTAACTGAAATAAATGCTTTGAGTTTGAGTTTGTATGTTTAATAAGAATTTATTATACACATAAACTTTCCGGAATAAATTATCTAAATGATGGTAAAACTGTATCAAAACCCTTTTCGTTGTTTAAAAGAACAACGCGGCCGCGTAGATAGACACGAAAACCGATTTTAACTTATAATATGTACTTATAGATTTAGATGTACTTAACATTAAAAAAAGTTCCATGCGTACAATACTGATATGATCAAAATGTATGGAAAGCTGTTATTGTATATTTCAGTGGTGTGGTTTCAGTTTATCTATATGCATTTATACGATCCTCACCCCGCGTCCTATTTAAAAGCGATCGCCGCGCGAATACGCAATCGTGGCGTACATATTGTCACTTTTTGTTCGGAAAACTGGAAAACGCCCTCTGTTGGCCCGACCACGAATTCAGTTTCACCGACGGAATAGTGACATAGAATCGCGACGATCGCGTACTCGCGCGACGATCGCTTATAAGGTGAATTCAAATTCTGTTTCGTTTTTTGCAATTTGCAGGTCAGTCAGGTAGTATCTTGATCACAATATGATTCGCGACTGTAACAAATATGTTTTTTTTTTCTCTAGCCTACGCTGTCCCACTGCTGGGCAAGGGCCTCCCTCCACTCCTTCCATCCTTCGCGACCCCGCGCGTCCTCCTTCCAGTTTTGCCGGAACCTATCCAATTCGTCCCGCCATATCCTACGTGGTCTGCCGCGACCCCGTCACACTGTTTCAGGGCACCAATTCTGTGCCATTTGGGCCCACAGTTGCGGCAGACATGTCCTGCCCAGTCCCATTTAAGTTGGGCAGCCTTTTGAGCCACGTCAGCTATCTTTGTTTTGGAGCGCAGTATTGGGTTTAGAACACGATCAGTTAACTTAACGCCTAGTATACTGCGCTCCATTGCTCGTTGGCAGACCTTGAATTTGGACTTCTGGATGTTAGTCAAAGACCAAGTCTGTGCACCATAGGTTAAGACGGGAAGAATACACATGTCCATGAGCCTGCGTTTCAGTGCCGTAGGTAACTCACCCTTGAATAGTTCCTTCATGGACCAGTAGCTCTTCCAGGCGTTTTTCGTTCGTCTTGTGATTTCTTTATCTTCCCTCGCCTGGAAAGAGACATGTATTGTATATGTAGAAAACAATATGTATTTACAGAATTATAATCATTAGAATAATTAATACATCTCCCTAAGTTAGTTTTTTTTGTTTCACTGAATGATTTTTTCATGAAGTCATGACATTGGGGAACAAATCTAACTTAGAGAGATGTATTTATGATTCTTATGAATAAAATTCTGTAAATATATATCTGTTATAGTCGCGAATCATATTTTGATCAAGATACAACGTGACTGACATGCAAATTGGAGCGGATGAAAGAAAATTTGAATTTTGCGGGATATAGCTATAGCAGATCTGTTTGCTGATGAATGGAGTAGAATTATGCGTGTATGTCTGATGTTTTGTGAAAGAAAGTATGCTAGGGTGTCCTCCATTATGTTTTAGTATTTGAAACATTTTTTGTTTACTATACTTACCTGTTTCAATCTCTATGTTAATTAATGTAATTGGTGTTACCGTTTTAATTAACAATAAATAAATAGCTGCGGATCCACCTTATATAGGACGCGGCCTTATAAACATTTATAATTAAGCTTTTTCTTTCTATTAGGTACAATCTCCGGCACGTAACTTGGAAAGGTTTTGGGGTAGTGGGAGTAAGTTCGCGCATAGTACACTCATGCAACCAAAAAATGGTCACTTTTATTGTTCGTCATTATTCTATGGTTATTGCCACCATTTATTTTAAACATGTCAGTTTAGAAGAAAGTTATAGAAAAGAGAGGAGTTCGGGAAGTTTATTAGGTGTTATAAATAAAATATATAATAACATATTTTTAGTTATTGTGGCCTTCTAAAAAACAATAAAAATACACTCGTAGAGTAAACTTAATTTAAAATAATAACAAGATTTCGTATCCAAAACTTAACAAAAACACGACAAAAACAAAGGGTATAATTTTAGTGCACGCAAGTGTAATCGGGAGCGAACGGAACGCGGGTCGAGGTGCGGGAGGCGATTGTAGATTGACGCACCAATCGGCGTGCTCGGAACGGTGCTCCCTCATTCGCCGCGTCCCGCTTGAACACCAAAGAGTCCGAAAAAATTACTTCTGCGCATCTAACTACTCTTGCCAATTTACGTGCCGGGGACTGTATATACCTACCTACTGCTATTACGGGTCTACAGATTTCTTACTTTTTGGGTTGGTTATTATTATTATTAAAATTCAATGTGTTTTTTGTAACCATTGTTTTATTTAGAATTCTTTTTGTCGTCAATCCTACCAGTTATATTGGAAAGCATGTGGCAAAAAAAACAAATATTTTCGTATTTTCTTTGCAAGATATACATATAATGTAAGCTAATTAATCTAACACAACTAACGTGGTGGTTGATTACAGCAAATATTAAATTTTATGAAGAGAATATGGAAAAATGTAGTTTGGCTTATTTACATCACAGAGGAGACTACATTAAAAGAAAAAAAGAAAATAAATGTCTCCTAAACAGAAAGAAATTAAAAGGGATAAAGGCAGGGAATATGAAAACAGAAAAGGAACAGATAAAAAGCGAATGCGAATGAAAATGGACCTTAAAATCGGAAACAAAAGAAAAAGCGAAAGCGTCAGGGTAGCCAGCGAAATTCTTTGCAATTTGCGGGTCAGCATCTGGTTTTGTGCTGATCTTATGACTCGCGTACAAAAATTTTATTTCGCAGGCTACCTTAGCGCATCCCCCTTAAAGACTCATCATCATTTTCTTCAATGAGAAGGTTTAAAACGGTCAAAAAGTAACCAGCATAGCTATTCACAACCTTTCGACAGGTCGTCGAATCGAAAATGACACATTTTCAATGACTAATTTGCCTTGTCTCCGACAGCAACTAGCTATCGGAAGAAGGCGGTCGATTATTTGATTTAAACTGGCAAAATTTTCGGGTTTTGGATTTGTGACAAGCCTTTACAGGACTTTTGATATCATTGATTGATGTTCGACTCGGCACGGAAGCATATCGCACGGTTGTGAATAGCTATGCTGATAATAAGTATTTCGTAAAAACGATGGAACTGAAATTCTGTTTACGTGTTGTGTAAAATAATATAAACTCGTTAAATTTGTTATTGGAATCAAAAAAAATGTTGTAGAATTATCATTCTTATTAATGGAATATTAAAAGTACTTATCCTAATATTTGAAACACTATACCTACATTATTATGTCTATAGCGCATAATCTTTTTGATTTAATTAAGTATTTATTACCAAAGATCATTTATGTGTAAAGAATTTTTATTGTTTTTGTTTGACTCATCGAGATTTTGTCATTTTACCTTTAATTGGGTTAAGTGAACAATTCGTATTTTTTTACCGACTTCCAAAAAAGAGGAGGTTATTATATACAGGGTTATTTTTAAGACGTCAATAACCTCTTATGGGATCATTGTACTCATCATTATGAAAAATTTTTACTATGTGACCAAACCTGAAATCGCCAAACCAGCTGTTCCCTACATTTATGTTCGAATAATTCGTTATAATGTAGGAACAGCTGATTTTTTTCGCGTTATTGACGTTTTCAAAATAACCCTGTACATTCTGTTACTTAATTTTATATCTAAATCTTAAAACAATGTTGGTTTTCATTGCCAGCAGCCTTATTGCGTAATTCACTCCATAAAATAATCACTTTCATTTTGATAAAATAAACAATATACATTGCGCCTGCGGGGCGAGCACGGCCTACTGTGACATGACTTGAGTCACACATTTTATCACAGTTTGAGCGATAAAACTGTTTTGTCATAAAATGCTAGTACAAATTGACATGACATAATTTATTATGTCTTGTTACAAACGTCTTGGGCAGCCCGTGCTAGGCCCGCGGATGTATGTTCTTCGCCTGTCAAAATGAAGTCGATTGTCTTTGAACGCTTTATCCCAGTTCCTTTAAAACTAATTAGGTAGAGTGGGGTTAGAATGTGCAATACATTTGCGTGTTTTGGTCTATACGGACCTTTAATGTGCTGCTATTTTAGTAATATATTACTTAGGAAACCGCAAAATAAATTATAATAATCTTTATGACATCCTCTTACATTATGTTGTTGTGGAAAATTTAATTTTATGTTATGTAAATTTTTTTGACATTCGGTTGACATTTTATTTATTTACAAAGTTTATTCTACTTAACTAACTAAATTTACTATCCTTTTATGCTCCGCAGAATATGTTACATCAGTTTACGGAAAAGATCGTAAGAAAACCGTTTGGTACCAAGAAAATTTGAAAATTGCTGTGGAAAAAATATTTTTCAAAGAAATCAGCCTAAGACAAGCTTCAATTTTGTATGATGTACCAAAGAGTACTTTGTATGATAGGCTTAAAGCTTTACGAAGTAAAAGGCGAATAAAGAATAAATAGGTTTTAATTTAATCGTTAAATCTTCTTGCCGTCGCATCGTCCTCTTGCCCCTTTTCTAATTTATTTGGGATTACCACAGCGTTTCTTCAGAGGGAGCATGTGGCTACTTAAGGCGACGATAACCGACTTTGAATGATTTCGTACTGAAGATCACGTCTAAACGAGTATTGTTAATGATTTGAAAAAAATATAATTATGTTAAATTAGAGTATTTTCTCAATAACTTAATATGTGAATATTTTAGATTATGTTTATATTACATAGTGAAATTAATTTGTAAAGTTGTGTCTAACGCGGATAAAAAACTGAGAATGGCGCAAAATCTACAAAGCGTATTTTTCTGAATCTTACACCAATTTAAAGATAATTTAATTATTGATCTTTTAGTATGCGCGTTTTATTAAAATACCTTTTGTTTTGTGTATAATAAATTAATAATGCGTCAAATTGGGGACAGCGCCCCTTGATGGGCGAGTCCTATTACTGGCTGAACGTACGACGCGTTGCGTGAGCTCAGTACAGAACACGCAAGCTAACCTCTCAAGGTCACTGGCATATATCTGCGTCTTAATAACAGCTGCATGGGTCGAGCCATCAGTTTTAAGATACACTTGCGGGGGTTGGTCCGTGGACGGGTGACCATCTTTACATACCGAGATTCCTCCGTGCCTCGGAAAGCACGTTAACTCGTTGGCTTCGGCTGTCATTCATGGATCTTCGACAGTCGTTACGGGTCATCAGAAGCCCGAAAGTCTGACAACCAGTCTTACCAAGGGGTATTACCCAGTGACTGGGTTGTGGAGGTCAGTTAGGCAGTCGCTCCATGTAAAATACTGGTATTCAGCTGCTTCCGGTTAGACTGGAAGCCAACCCCATATATATATATCCCTACATAGTTGGGAAAAGGCTGATTAGATTGATTAAATTAAAAAAAAAGAAAAGTTTATTTCATATAACCATTTGGCTTACATTGCATGTCGAGGAGTCTCCATTTAAGCATAGAAAATACCTGTAGTCGAAGGCTCAGCTCTTTCCTTACATTATAAAGGTACGTGTATAAACAGGTATACAAAATAAAACAAAGAAAGGAAAAAAATTAACAAAATTAAATTACAATTATGATCAATTTGTGTGATTGAGTGTGAGAGTGTGCTTGTGTGTGAGTGTGTGTGTGTGTGTGAGAGAGAAAGATTTTGAGTGAACATGAGTGACTAAATAAGCAAATAACATCACTCTAATAATATTTATTATTAAGTCACACGTTGCAAAAGTAACTCTGTATCATCATAATAAAACTGTGAAGCGATATTATTAGTTTTTTTGCATTCATATTTTTTTTATCATAAATATATATTATTTTATTAATTTTATTGTATAAAAAAGCACAGCGGTTTTTATATTGTCTGCTGGAAAATTCTGTCCTAGCCATGGGAACGTTTACTATGTGGTGTTTATTTCTTTTTCTTAGTATTGATTGATTGCCCACAGAGTTTCTTCATCTTCCTTATATTTCTATCACCTGTAATCTCTAATCAGCCTCTTTCTAGCCTTATCCTTTCACATAATCCATCCATCGTTTCTTTGATCTTCCTCTATAACCATCCACATTCATTCTCAAAACTATCCTCACGACATGTTTCTCATTCCTCCGCATCACATGGGCTACTGTGACGTGTATCACATAACTTCTCGGTCAAAAGCTAGGCTCCACCATCCTCAACTGCATCAATTGAAATAGTGGTCAAACGCGCGCCTAAAGTGTTTGAAAGGTTGGCTTGTATGAAATATGATTGAATAAAAAAGGGGTTAGTATTGAGATGATGGATGTCGAAGTCATCGCAGACATGTTGCGTAACCCCAAATAAATAAGGGCAGATGACGATGCTGATGATGATGACGATTGAGTTAATATTAACTAACATTATGCTAAATAATGCACTAACCTGGTGGATATGTTACCGGCCAAACCCGATTTCAGGACAAACTAGTTTAGCCTAGGCTAAACTAGTTCTTCCTATACGCGATAGGATTAACTAGTATAGCCTAGGCTAAACTAGTTTGTCCTAAGCCCGATAGGATAAACCAGTTTAGCCTAGGTCGAATCGGTTTATCCTAGTTAGAATTTACATGCTTTAGGATAAACTGGTACGTTCTAATCTGAAATCTGATTAAGCGTGCTGCGGGAGCGGCGTGACCGAAACGAATCGCAGCAAAACCGACTCCACGTAGTCTTGTCTGCCCTACCCCTAGAGTGTTATTTAAAATCGCGTAGGCGCGTAGGGGCGAGGCGACCCGCGAGCTGAGGAGCAGGTGGTTTCAACGCTTCCCACCGCGGCTGAGGCTTGCCGGCAGAGCCGGCCAGCAAGCCGAAGCCTCGGTGGTGAGCGTGAAACACATCTGTGACGATAAGCTCGCATGGGACCGCTGGAGCCCTGCAGCGCCGGAGCCGTGACAGAAAACATGCCTGCTGCATGCTAGTTCAGACTAGGACGTACCAGTTTATCCTAAAGCATGTAAATTCTAACTAGGATAAACCGATTCGACCTAGGCTAAACTGGTTTATCCTATCGGGCTTAGGACAAACTAGTTTAGCCTAGGCTATACTAGTTAATCCTATCGCGTATAGGAAGAACTAGTTTAGCCTAGGCTAAACTAGTTTGTCCTGAAATCGGGTTTGGCCGGTAACAGATACATGTTTTCCAAAGACTGCGTTAGATGGTCAAAGCCTAAGGGTAAAACAACAAAATATTAAACTAACGGTGAATTTCAGCAATGAAACTGAACGCAATCTCGATCGCGTTCAAGAGCTGCCAATGTCGTTGTTGTTGTGGAATATTGACACTCACAGCTCTCGAATGCGGTTTAGATGTGATCGCGTCAATCAGTCATCAGTTTCATTGGTCAAATTCGCCCTAAATCATTTATTTTTGTACTTAGCGGCTCCTGATTGTCACAAGTTAAATAATTAATGGAAAGATATTCATTTTAATTTGAAAATATAGATACGTACTCTTGTGTTGTACTGTTAATACAGATGAAGTTAAATAAGACTACGATTTTATTAATACCTATGTATTTGTTTTGTTTGTGACTAAAATTTGAGAAAATATATTGTTGATCTACGTTTGGTTTTCATTTTTCTTACGAAAGGTGTCTGACACTGACGGATTGGCTAAATACCTCGAAATTTAAAAAAAAAACATGCACAAATTCTATCACATTCTACAAAAATAATTAATTGGTTGTGTTTCACTGTATGACAAAGACCTCCATATGACAATCTTTATGAAAAATGTCGACTTCGTTCTCCTGGGCCTGCCTTGCTTCCGTTTGCTCCTGTTTGGGAACCAGTGTGTAGTTATATTTAGCCCATAGCTCCTCCGGCATGCGACAGATGTGGCCAGTCCAGTTCCATTTAAACTTGGCAGCCATGTGACCTACATCAGCAATTGGAATTTTGAAAAGCAATATCGAGTTCTTTATACGATCAAGGATACTGCGTTCCGTTGCTCGCTGACAGACTTCGAGTGCGGACTTTCGACGCTTGGTTTGTGACCATATCTGCGTTCTAGGTGAGGGTAGGAAGAATGCACGTCCATGAGTTTGCTCTTGAGAGAGAGAAAGGTCACTTCATTATTGATATTGTTTCATCGAACAATTGCTCTTCCAGGCAGTCTGAGTGCGTCGAGCAATTTCTATCCTGCCTGAAAGGAGTTTGTCTTGCCTGAAAGGAGTTTATTTGGCCGAGGTATTTATGTACTCATGGACATATTCAATCCACACACCTAGCTGTGTCTAATTTGTGACCAACGCTATCTCATTATTGTAATTTAATGTTAAATAAATAAATCTTTTTTACTTTGTTTTAATCTTCTTTTCCTATATTGCGCTTGGTGCTGTAGATATTACCTTGGTTTTCGTCGTTGGTGACGATCTAATCAGCGATATATGCGGTGATATGCGGTTTTCAAGGATATGTATGAACATTTTGTAAGGGTGTGAGATAAGGCTGGTAATTAACAATGTCAGTCCTATCGTCTTTTTTATGTAGAAGGATAACATAAACACCTGTTTTGAAAATTGAGTTTAATAAGTTGCAGATGTATAGCAACAAGATATGCTCCTCGGCACGAAGTGATTCAGTTATATTCTAATACAATCTTCGCCGGGACTTTTATTTTACTTCATTCCTCAGAGAGCCTGGTAAACTTCGTATCGTAGAATCACTGGGACCTCTTCAGGACATGAGTAAACTTCGGTCGTCGTCGGAAATTTGTTCGCTGAAGTATAGAGATTTATAAAACACATTACTTGTCTCAATAATTGTAGCTCTATTTCCTTGCTTAACACCGTCTTTCAAATGTGTTGTTTAAGACCTGCCTTCATATATTCCGCGCATTGCTGATCAAAATGTAATCACAATTTATTTTTTGCAGCCAATTACCAAATATTACCTCTAGCTGGTGGTAAAGAGGTAATTTTATTCCAGAACTACACGTTTTCATATCATGTGCGAGGCAAGCCCCGACTGCAATGTTCGCAGAAACTAAGTGAGAAGTGCAGTGCGTTCTTGAGAATGGACAAATTTGGGAACATCGTTTACTATGATGCAATCCACAATCATCTACCTCCGAGATGTATTTTGACATCAAGCGGTCTCTATGCCGTTTCTAAAGCAATGAACAGCAGGAATTTAGTAATTTAATTTGCTGTAGGAATTTAGAAGAAACTTAAGAGTAATCTAATAAAATGAAACAATCATAATATCACTTGAAAATTTTCATATATTTGTTTGCTGTTTAATAAAGGACCAATGAAATGGGTGGAAGTTTTAACGAGATCGTAGTAGGTAACAGATTATAAATATCACGCCTGTTTTCCCCGAAGGGATAGGCAGACGAGGCAGTAACAAATTAGTGTTAGGCTCAGCGCAGACAGAACGGAGCGCAGCGGAGACGATTTTATTAACGCACTTGAAAATAAACTTTAAAATGATTACAATAAGGTGCATAAATGCTTGAACCTGACCAAAAATGCTCGCGCGTCCTCGAAGATACACGCACACGCATGCGCGATCCGTAAAGAAAATGCTCGAGACCGCGCGGGGATTATTCCTCTTTGTCTGCGCTGAGCCTTAAGGTTTTGTTTGTCCATGATTGTATCTAGTTGTTTTGTACGTCTTTGTGAAATCGTTATGAATTTTCTAAATAAACCATTTTCTTTTTGTGAGATAACGTTTTTAATTCTATGGACCTTGCCAAACCCCAATTTACACATATTAATTCATAATTTATTGTCTCCATTATAAAATGGTACTCGTAGATGCTCTTTTTTGCTTGTACCCAGTCAAAAGCCAAGAGCTTCTCCGTTGTGGTTAAAAAATTAAATCCTTCTTACTTACAAAACTGTTTCTTTTTCAGCCAACTACCACGTACTTCCTCTAGCAAAAGGCAAATCAGTGATACTATACAATAACTACACTTATTCCTACCACGTGAAAGGCAAATCCTTGCTCCGATGTTCTCAGAAGATGAGCGAAAAGTGCCGCGCATTCATAAAACTGGGCAAATGTGGTAATATTGTAACTGCTGTAACGAATCACACGCATCTCCCGCCAAGATGTGAGAGGACCATGGATGGCACATACAAGTTTACGAAGCTAAGAAAGATATATGGGATGTTGTGAAGAAGATCTGTGTTGAATATTCTAAATTAAATTGTTTTGAAATTAGACTATTCACATTAGTTTACAATATGTAACAAAACCCTGTTGTTCCTTCTAGCTACGTTTTAAGAATCGGTATACATACGTAATAAAGCAAGTCATTTATAAAAACTGTTCAACAAAAATAATTAAAATAAATATTTAATTATTCATATTTGTAATGTTCAAGTCACCCAAAGGGCAATGGAGAGGGCTATGCTTGGAGTTTCCCTACGTGATCGAATCAGAAATGAAGAGATCCGCAGGCGAACCAAGGTAACCGACATAGCCCGAAGAATTGCCAAGCTTAAGTGGCAATGGCCAGGGCACATTGCTCGCAGAACTGATGGACGGTAGCTGGATGCGGGAAGCACAGAACCGGTCGAAGTGGCGGTGCTTGGGGGAGGCCTATGTCCAGCAGTGGACGTCTTTCGGCTGAAATGATGATGATCATGATGATTTGTAATGTTTAACTGATTTCTTACCTCTTTAATTCTTTGATTTTGACTTCTCAACTAGCCAATGCTTAATTTTTTTTAATTATAATTCCATCAATGTTGTGCTTGTAGGTAAATATATACGTCACTAAAAGGAAGAACAGGGTTTTTGTTACATACTGTAGAAAGCTGTATTACTGGACATACACCCGGCACTTACAGCCGGATTCTGATTTGAGTATTTGAAGTTGAAATCTTGTGAAACTCTACATTGGCATTAATCAATCTGCCTAGCGTTTGCCCAACTAAGTATATCAGGGTCTGCTTCCAGTCTAACCAGAAGCAGGCTGAATACCAATACTTTACATGGAGCGACTGCGTATTTGCCTCCACAATCCAGTTACCCGGTAATACGATACCCCTTGGTAAGACTGGTTGTCAGACTTTTAGGCTTCTGACTTAACGACTGTCAAAGATCTACAAATGACCGCTGGGACCAACATCTTCACGTACTTTTTGTGACCTCGATATGTTTTCGATAGGTTCGTGGATGGTAAATGGTAACCCATCCACGACCCCACCGCGGCAAGCTTTAACCCTTCGATCAACTCGTGCGGCTGTTCTCAAATAAAAAAAAATTGCCACGACCCCTCTAAGTGTCAATTTCACCGATCAAACTGAACGCGATCAGCACATCTAAACGAGTTCAAGAGCTGTCAGTGTCAATATTACAAAGAAAATAATGACAGTGACAGCTCTTAAACGTAGTTTATGTGCTGATCGCGTTCAGTTTTCATTGGTGAAATTCGCCCTAAATCTACTCTGGCATTACTTAAGGTGAAATTTCGCGGACTACATTGAAGGAATCACCTTAAAGGCTCGTGCACACTGGCGTGATATCGCGGGCGCGACACTTTCCATGAAGTTTTCATAGAAATTGTACTACTAGTGTCGCATCGTTCTGTCGCGTCGCGCCTGTCTGTGGGAGCCTTTATACAAGAAAAGGAAGAGCAAATTTTGGTGTAGGTAGGTATAGGTACTAATTTGAATAGTATTGTTGTTATTTGACATATTATTCTTGTTCTATGTGTTAGTGTTGAAAGAAATATTTCCCAAACTAGGTTATCTAACAAAACATTATTAATAGTGCGTTATCATTGTTAAGAATTCTCCAATCAGTGTCAAATTAAAAATAAATAATAGGAAACAACAAATTGCACTTGAAAGCTTAATATTACGCGAACGGATCCCTGAATCGAAAAATGGTTTTCGCGGACCCGCAATATTTTTGAACGGCATATCCAACGATACCCCATACCATGGTTTACCAGTTTGTCGGCGTGAATAATATGTATGTCCATTATTGTCCATGCCAAATTACAACTTTCTAGTACTAAAAGTCTCTGAGCTAAGCCGGGGACAGACAGACAGATGGATTGGTAAAACTATAAGGGTTTCTTGTTGACTATACGGAACCCTAAAAACTGAAATAAAGTCCGTTAACGTCCTGAATCAATATCTATCGTGATCTTCAAGTGTTCCAATAATGAAAAAGCATACATAGTTTATTGTTTGGGTTCCTACGGAGAGACATTAGGGAAAGGGCAATGACCGATATTGCCACGCTAAAGTGATTCGGGTATAGAACATAATTTCGAAGAACAATTCTCGTATATATCTAGGACTTTAATTTATTTCACTATTTACTATGACATTTATTTAATTATTGACCACTAGATACTCCTTGACCTTGAAAGATAAAATGATTTTCCAATTTAATAATTTTGTATTTTTTTTTTTTTTTTTTTAGTAGATTGCATTGATGTATTAAATAAAATAGGAAGATATGGTACGCGCTCCTCGACGTGGACCGCATAAATTAGGGGAAAGAACACAATCGACCTACATTACTCTTGGTTTGCGGGGAATACCCGAATCGTAGTTTATTTCCGAGTTGTTATGGGTACGTAACAGTGACAATTATTGCTGTCTCGTTCCCGCTATAGCCCGCGTAATATGTCTCTCTATTTGGGCTATCGAGCACATGACGCACGACAGCGGGTCCATTTATTATTTACGTGATGTTAGAGAGTGGCCTATCTTCCTATTTAATATATCAATGGTACATTGTAATTTATGTGTAAATTTTGCATGCCCAAGTGACGGCTGAGCATGGAGAATATTATAAAAACTTGTATAACATCTGTACCTCTACCCATGTTGGCAAAAAATAAATGATTTTGAATTTGAATTTTAAAATAAAATATAAAATTTTAAACTACCTAATTAATTCCTTGTTATGGTGTTGGAAATTTACCATGTGAGAAATGTCTATAGTATTGAAGCCTCTTACAATGTTTTTTTTTAATTATTATTTTTGAGAGCAGTTTAATTGTACTGAAACTTGTTTCCACAATCAAGTTAAAAATTGTCAGGTTTAACATTTAGTGTATACTGTGACTAGCAGTCGCGCGCGGACTATATTATAATTTATTTTACTAACAATTTTATGAATAGAATAATTATCTATCTGTAAAATGAATTTTATTGCATTGAAGAATTGAATAAATAGTAGGTATTTACCTGAAACTTATTGTTTTGCTTTATTTGCGAGTTGGTGGCGAAGCACAATAACACTCGATATGAATTTATTTATTTGATCTATGTTAGACTTACCTAATTAATTTTTCAATTTACAGATAAAACATACAGAGTCGTGAATCTGAACGGAAAAACAGCTGTTCTCTACCAGAATTATACGTTTTCGAAGAATGGTCCTTCGTTTCGTAACCAGTCCTGTTCCAAGAAAGCGAAGAATTGTCGCGCCAAGCTGACTCTGAACGTGGATGGGACCCTAAAGAGTGCGGTGACAAAACATAATCATCCCCCTCCAAAAATCATTCAAACTTCAGATGGAAAGTACTTTAGAGTATAGAGATAATACTAGAAACTAGCTGCCTTACCGACCTGCTGTCTTGTATGGATCAGAATGTTGGGCCACAAAAGGGATGAATGAAAGGCAATAGGGAATATGCATGTAATTTTTTTATTCACACACACAGGGTGTTAAAGAAACTGCGTACCCTTCGCAGATTACTGGCGTGATGTTCATCATCATCATCATTTCAGCCGAAAGACCTCCACTGCTGGACATAGTGATCACAAAACGGGAGACGCTGAATGCCCTGCTAGGAAAATTGCAGAATACAGATACATTAACTCTATCGATTATGAAACCTAGAGCGTCGTGCATAAGGCCAGACTTCGGTATCGCTTGTTGCTGACACAACAATATACCTGACCACTTGGCTGTCCTACTTACCATCGATTTGTCGCTGTCTAACCACATAAGTCGACCGCTTCAAAAATGTAATGTAGCCTTGAAGATAATTTAAGCAATTATTTGTTTCAACCTAGTTTAATAATACTGCAGTCGCAATCATAATCGTGTAACTAAGTGCTAACATTTATTTTCCGTTGATAATATAGAAATTATCTACATGTTTAAGACCTTAATTCTTAGTGTCTAAGTAAATAATAAATTAAGTAACACATCACTATTCTTAAGATTTATGTTAAATATTGTTAAGAAATCAGTTGTCCTATTAGTAATTGTAAGAACTCATGCCGCCTGTGATACAGGTTTATCCTAGTACAGGCACCATACTTTGTAATACCTACATTATTTCATAGATTTATACTGTATTTTACCCATTTTTAATTTTTGAATAAATTTTATTTATTTATTTATTATAGGCCTCCCCTAAAGGGGGGGTTTGCCATAATCGCCTCTATTACTACAATAATAACAATTTACCAATCGGTGTCGTTCCGTTTGGTGCCGGACGTAAAGAATAGCACCATCCCATTTCTTCCCGTGGGTGTCGTAAAAGGCGACTAAGGGACTTACTTACTAGAGAATGGGCGCATTTTTAAAACCCGCCTGCCAAGCGTGGCGACTATGGCAAATCCCCCCACTTCTTTTTGGGGGAGGCTTATATCCAGCAGTGGACGTCTTTGGGCTGAAATGATGATGATGATGAATCGGTGACAAATAATGTCGTGATGAACTCCTCGCCACAGAGTAAATGGACAGAGGGTAAGCTTCATACAACCGCGCTATGATAGGTACTAGTGATGGATTAATTAGCATTCGCATTCATTGTTAGCGTGTGAATGATCATTTAGCAGTTAGCAAATTAAATGTAGTCGCGAAATTCTGTGAAATGCGAAGCGATGTACTTTTCTAAATAGTCAGAGCGTCGAGCAATCGCGCATGCGCGTGCAGCGCGGTAGCGTGGTGTGCTTTAGATATATTTAATTATCGGCGAGTCGGCGAGTAAACTAAACGCGGACGCGATTTTTAATTTGTTTAATAACAAAATTGACATACTTCATTATTATCAATTATCGTCATTAGCAAATATCATAGCAAGAGCTATTAACACGCTAAGACTCAAGAGTTCACACGCTAATGAAATTAATTCGAAATAGCATTAATTGCCATTACTAATAGGTACACTAATACAAGCTTGAGGCGCGTGTGTGCGGGCAATGTGGCTTCACCTGAGCGAGGCAACTAGGCTGAGCCGATATGAATCGGTTTCTCTTCATGCCGACAAAGCCGCTAGTTGACGCGCCTCATGCTTGTAGTAGTGTACCTATCATAGCGCGATTGTATGAAGCTTACCCTCTGTCCCTTTACTCTGTGGCCTCGCCTCTCATGCACTATGTGTCAAATTATTATTTTAAAATTCTCTCAAAGCGCTTTTAGCACATCTATAGGTACCAAATAAAATTAAAATGATAATTCAAATAGCCTTTATTAACAAACTATTTATTATTTTACAATAAACTTTGTGCATAATATACATTAGTTTTTGTTTACCCTAAACCCGAAAAAGGGTCATTGTACTCATCTTTTTGAACATTTTTTCCTATGGGACCAACCTTGAAATCGCGAAAAAAAATCAGCTGTCCCATACATTTGTGTTCACTTAAATCGACAAAATGTATGGAACAGCAGATTTTTTTTGAAAAACTAATGTTGTATTAGATAATGGTAAGTTTGTTTTGCTTTTCAGCATAGGAATCCTCAGACCTTTCTTCCCTAGGTATCGATCCTGACCTTTCCTTGTCGATGTCGCACCTGCTGTCGATCTCAGACGTAATCTTACCTATTTTATCAATACTAATTCCTTCGTTAATTTACAGGTAAACCATACGAAGTGGTGAGTTTGAACGGAAAAACAGTTGTTCTCTACCAGAATTATACATTTTCGATATGTGGTCCTTCGTCTCGGTACCAGGCCTGTTCCTCCAAGAAAAGTATGAATTGTCGGGCCAAGCTCACTCTGTACGACGATGGGACAATAAAGAGTGCGGTAACAATACATAATCATCCCCCTCCGAACATCCTTCAAACTTCTAATGGAAAGTACTATAGAATATAGAAATTTATATTGTATTAGAAACTAGCTTATAGGATCTTAGCAAAAACTTTGTGATTTCGTTAACTTTAGCAGGCAATAAAAATAAAAAAGTTTACCAGATGATTTTTTATTGTAAAATATTTTATTTTTTTATATTTATTGATGATTTATGAGCTGTGTGGCTAATCTTTTTTAGGGTTCCGTAGTAAACAAGGAACCCTTATAGTTTCGCCATGTCCGTCTGTCTGTCTGTCTGTCTGTCTGTCCGTCCGTCCGTCTGTCCCCAGCTTAGCTCAGAGACGATTAGTCCTAGAAAGCTGTAATTTGGCAAGGGTATACATATTAATCATGCCAAAAAAATGGTAAAATAAAATTATGAAAAACATTTTTTTTTAGGGTACCTCCCTTACACGTGAAATGGGGATGATATTTCTTTTCTCGTCTATTCCATAGTGTGGGGTATCGTTGGTTAGGCCGTTCAAAAATATATATATAATAATATAATAAAAATAATTTATATTGTGGGTTTGGCAAAACCATTTTTCAACTAAGGGATCCGTTTGCGTTATATTAAGCTTTAAAGTGCTAGTTTTTGTTAGAGTCAAGTCCCCCCCCCCCTTGCCAGCTAAATGGTTGGTTTTGGATATGTGAAAAAATTCATGGCAATAGTATAGTATAACGAAATTAAAAGGAAAACTATCACAGCTAAGTAGGCTTCACAAGTTAAAGAGTAATAGTCGACCAACTTAAATTTGCAGTTGGAGAATTGACCGTAACGTATATCGATGTATGGGAGAGCATGTTTTTCAACTACAATGTTAAGTTTGTTTTTGGGATAAATTCATCCCAACTACGGAACCCTTCATTGTGCGTGGTCCGACATGCACTTGGCCGGTTTTTATTATAAATACCTATACATTATAATTATGAGCTGAAGCACAGACATCCATCGCCAAAGTTCGTAATTGGTGGGTTTTATGTTGGGATATGATACAAAATACAAGTACAAAAATATTTATTTCAACTCAAATATTGTGTCATACGTAAATTGAGGCAGCCCCAGTAAGTTACAATAGTACTTGTGTTGGAGCTGTCTCACTCTTCCCTTAAGACGCAGATATATGCCAGTGACCTTGAGTGGTTAGCTTGCGTGTTCTGTACTAAGCTCACGCAACGCGTCGTACGTTCAGCCAGTAATAGGACTCGCCCATCAAGGAGCGCTGTCCCCAATTTGACGCATTATTATTTCATTATACACAAAACAAAAGTTATTTTAATATAACGCGTATACTAAAAGATCAATAATTAAATTATTTTTAAATTGGTGAAGGTTTCAGAAAAATACGCGTGGTAGATTTTGCGCCATTCTTAGTTTTTTATCCGCGTTAGACATAACTTTACAAATTAATTTTACTATGTGATATAAACATAATCTAAAATAATCACATATTAAGTTATTGAGAAAATGCTCTAATTTAACATATATTTTTTTCAAATCATTAACACTACTCGTTTAGACGTGATCTTCAGTATAAAATCATCAAAAGTCGGTTATCGTCGCCTTAAGTGGTAACTTGACATTGATGAGGCTAGTAAGTACTCGGAAATACAGGGTTTCAAGAAAAAAACTAAATTAAAACAAAATAAAGCATTCATTTAGCAGCTCTCGGTGTGTGTGGTGTGCATGCATGTGTATGCGTGTGTCTGTATGGTATGCACGCAATGACTAAATTCTCTTTGTATGCACGTATACAGCGTCCCGCTACAGTGGCAACATTAATTTACCACACGTATACAGTTTCGCATTTACGTTTTATGAAAATATTTTAATTTCATTAAACATTATTAATTATTTATTTATTCAAAAAAATTAAAACAAATAACGTGCAAGGAGTAGGAAAGAGAGAGCCTTATCTTTTTTTTGTTTTTTTTTCAATTTATAATTATTTAAGTATTTAAATATAATATGTAAAAAAAATTAAAAATAAGAAATATTTTTACATACTTAAAACTATTTACTTAATTTTTTATTTTTTTAATTATTACTTGCCATTAGCCCTACCAGGCAGTGTGTCAAATTAATGTCGCCACTGTAGCGGCACGCTATACCTATGTGTGTGTGTGTTTGTGTGTGGGGGTGTGTTTGTGTGTGGACGTACAGTATTTTTCTGCCTGGTCATCCTGTTTTCTGTTGTTGTTAGGGATGTTAGGGATCCCCACCATTTAGTTATTGTTTTTTTCAATCGTATAACCAAACGTCGTGTATCTAATTAAGACGGAGATATATGCCAGTGACCTTGAGTGGTTAGCTTGCGTGTTCTGTACTGAGCTCACGCAACGCGTCATACGTTCAGCCAGTAATAGGACTCGCCCATCAAGGAGCGCTGTCAGCAATTTGACGCATTATTAATTAATTATACAGAAACCAAAATGTATTTTAATAAAACACGTATACTAAAAGATCAATAATTAAATTATCTTTAAATTGGTGAAGGTTTCAGAAAAATACGCTTTGTAGATTTTGCGCCATTCTCAGTTTTTTATTCGCGTTAGACATAACTTTACAAATTAATTTCATTATGTAATATAAACATCATCTAAAATATTCACATAATAAATTATTGAGAAAACGCTCTAATTTAACATATATTTTTTTTCAAATCATTAACACTACTCGTTTAGACGTGATCTTCAGTATAAAATCATTAAAAGTCAGTTATCGTCGCCTTAACGGTCCAGTTTATTAAATACGGGGCTGTGGAGTTTGTTGCGCCACTTCTTCTTCCCAGCTAAAGCACTAGGAAGTGGTGAAGGCCGGGCGTTTTTGAAAAGTGCTGATTCTCGCCTAGTTTTGAATAAATTACATATTACATTATTATTATTATAAATTACATATTATTATACAGGTTCAACATTTAGTGTATTATAATTTATTTAACTAACAATTTTATGAATGCGAAAATTATCTCTCGTTCATTTTAATTGCATTCAAGTATTTTAAAGTATTTTATTTTATATATTTTTTATATTGATACTTAAGTATTTTTTGATGCCCTATGATTCTGTCCCCCTCCTTTTTTTTCTTATATGTACATATTATTATTTTAAGTCTGTTAGCGTTATGTTATGTAAATATTATTCATAAAAGTATTTAATAAGTAAATAGCTATATAACTGAAATTGATTGTTTTGCTTTATTTGCGAGTTGGTGGCGGAGCTCAAACAATATTATTGTTTATCTGTTTTTTTCATCTATGTTAAACTTAATTAATTATTCAATTCACAGGCAGACACAGAGATGAATCCGAACGGTAAAACAGTTGTTCTCTACCAGAATTATACTTTTTCGATATGTGGTCCTTCGTTTCGTTACCAGGCCTGTTTCTCCAAAAGAGGAAAGAACTGCCGCGCCAAGCTCACTCTGAACGAGGATGGGACGATAAAGAGTGCTGTGACAGAACATAATCATCCCCCTCCAAACATAATTCAAGGTTCTGATGGAAAGTTATTCAGAATATAGAAATAGAGATATTACTAGAAACCAGTTATAGGTATTAATGGAAATAAATATGAACTATAAACTTTTCGTTAACTTCAAATATAAAATAAAAATATTGTAAGTAATGAAAAAAACCGAATGAAGAACTCGTGTTGTGTTTATTTTTTTTTTGTAAATTATTCTGATTAAAAAAAATGTGTTCTGAATTCTGTTGGCGTTCTATAGTTTCTGCCTTCCCCCATGAGAAGAAGGCGTGAGGTTATGTACGAATTAGGAATTGTGTGGCAATTCTTTTTTTCAATAAAAATACCTAAGTTTTACCTCAGTTAACCAAGCTTTTTTTTTACAGTACCGTACCGACCGTATGAGATGATAGTTCTCAATGGGAGGACTGTAGTTCTTTACAAGCAACATACATTTTCCAAGAGAGGGCCTCCGTATCGTCTCCACTTTTGTTCTAAGAAAGTTACCAACAAGTGTAAAGCTAAGTTAGTACTGGACGTGGACGGAGAAATAGAATATGCTAGAACGGATCATAATCATCCCCCTCCTCGACTTGTGCGTACGTCTGATGGTAAATACTGCAGAGTATAAAAAACAGAGACTCAGCTTCTCTGTTTTTTCAACAGCTAAAGCGCGGTCACTGTCAGACTGCATACAAAAGAAAGAGAAGCGCGATGACACAAAGCTTCTAATTTATTGCAAAATATGAAGCAATTATTATCTATTTACTCAAAAATGAGTTCTGCATTCATATATGACGTTCTTGTCAATGATATATTACCTTTAGATGCGTTACCCGCGCTCAATATTGGCAAAGTAAATACCAGGCAGTTGCCTGACATGAAATTAGTCGCGCACCATCCAGTGACGCGCCTACACGTCACAATCACTCGCAATTCTCAGCAATTATTTGTGAAGAAAATGCCTTCCCGTGTCTATACACGATGTACAAATTACACTACTAGTGTGGGAGTATGGAAAAACGTCTCATTTCATGCATAAGTACTTATTGTATTTTTTTATTTTAAGAAAACGTTGTTTTTTTTTGTACTTGTACAGCCAGTCAGCCATTTTTCCTGACTGCTGCGACCGACGCGTACGCGCCAATGAACATGCAGCAGCTAGTGACGTAACTAAATATGTATGTTCATCTCTTTCTTACAACAGTTATTGGTATAGGTCTTTCCTTTTCTTCGCGCACTGTATGATTGTACGCAAGTATGTAGCTTAATTCATGGCTTACGCTGTTTTTGAGTGCACTAATGTTCGTGTATGACGCGTCTATTTATATTACGTCATTGGTTTTTGTTATGAATTAAATACCAACCGTACGTTGATATTAAAACAGATATTTTTGATTGGAACTCAAAGTAAAAGGTTAGTGTACCGTTAATTTGAATCGAGATTTTTTTTTCTAAACGTGTTTTGGTAACAACCAAAAAAAAAGTTCTGAAAAATATGTTCAAAAATAACATTTTTTTTCCCGCTACGACAAGCCTACTTAAATTATTTGCCTTTTGTCAGCGCCATACAGGATTTTTTTTAAATATTTTGTCTTGATGTTGATAATCTGCAAAAAAAGATTGAGACTATGAGCCAATATTACTTATCAAAACACAGTTTTCTATTTGTAAATTAAAATTAAGTATTGAAAGCATAATACTTTTAATTTTTTAATTTCAACTTGGTTTTTTATTTTGTATTATTCGTTTTATTTTATTTGTTGTAAATGTAGATGTAATTCGTTATTATTAATGTATGTACAAAATACTGTTTTATAAATAAAAGTTAAAATTATGTATTTTATAGCCTTCAAAAAAACGGAGGCAGATTTTCATGTGTTGCATGTTTACCGATTTCTCCGTGATTACTGAGCTGATTTTCGGCAGCCCTAGACAGCTCACCGGGGGTCACATATATGTTATTAACTTGTTTGAGTAGTTTTAGAGTGAGCTTCAATAATATAATACGTATCTAATCTACTTTGTTTATGTTGTCACTGCTATTTACATAGCAAGTAGTGTTCTAATTTGTGTGGGGTATGTACCACAGCTTAAAAAAAAGATAAAAACCTTTTTACAATAAAATAAACCAATTGATTTCCTAAAAAAGAACACTACAAAGTGAAAAACAACTTTAATTTACGACCTCGGAATATTTTTGCCACTAAATTCCGAAATTAAAGTTATTTTACACTTCTTAGCTGTGTACCTACCCACACAAGTTTTTTTTTTTTTACAAATGTTTCTATGTAGTTTTCGAAAACAAAGACGAATGTAAAAACGATGTAGGACAATAAAGACCAAAAATGCTTCGAACGACATGCAAAGAACATAGCTTAAGGTGAATTGGTAGCTGTAGCCCTTTTTTTTACGTTTTTTATAATTTGCAGGTCAGTGTCAGATTGTATCTTGATCAAATTATCATTCGCGACTATAACAGATATGTATTCGCAGAATTAGAATCATTAATAAATAAATAAATAATACATCTCTCTAAGTTAATTGAGACAAAAAACGTAAGAAAATTTGAATTTCGCGGGCTGCAGCTGCGGTTTCACCTTAAGAATAACTATCTAAATATACCTAATAATTTGAGTAATAAATAATCTATTATTAACAATCAATTAATCTGTTAAATGTATGTACTAACAATAGTTTTTAAATTAAATTGTCGTTCATACTCCCAAAAATGTTTTGTTTGATCTGAAATAAATGGTTATTATTATTATATCGTGTATTATTATATTGTGTAAATACACATATAAATTAATTTTTTAAATATTTGAATAAAAAATATATTAAAGTATTTTATTTTACAAATCTAACTCTTTTGGTTTTTGGAGACTGCTGATTAAATATACATACATGCATACACTCACCCCTTTTCCCTGCTGATTAAATATGACAACATAATTATGGAGGGCACTCATCCGTTCGACAAGCGTAAGCAATATTGAAAACCTGAATACTTGTGTTTAGCTGTATTTGGTTAAACTGGAAATCTACACCAGCCTAGGTGTGACCTCTGCGAACGGGTTCATTAATACGATAACCTTTATTTGAAAGGTTCGTTAAATTTATTAATATTACTAGGTACTTAACAATTACTGATTATTCGTCTAATTGTTTTTATTCTAGATTCTTCAAGATCTTATCAGCGGTTTCCATTGCACAGCTCAGCTATTAAAAGAGAAACGGAATCTGAACAAATCGATAATAATTTGATTTTTATTTTAGAACCTGAACAGGTTTTTGAAGAAGATAAAAACTCTGATAAAATGCTTGAAGACAGCTCTTCAGAAGATGAAGACGTTACTAATGTTGGTTTATCACAAAGAGCTAACAGCAAGAAAACTAATTTAGTGGAACCTAAACTCCATGCATCAGCGACTGCTTCTAAACGAAAGTATTCAAAAAAAGGACAGTTAAAGAAAGGAGACAAAGCTAGCTTTCAAAAAACAATGAGACCAATTTGTAGTTGTAAGCTTAAGTGCTATGAAAATGTAAATGACGAAGCCAGGAGGAGTATCTTTAAAAAATATTATGACATGACCAGGACTTTACAGAAGCAGTTTCTTGTATCAAGAGTGTCTGAAGGGCCAGTTCGTAGACGCCGGGTTTTTGGAAAGCCACTTAAAAGAGAGGTTACATTAAGCTACACTTTTTTGGTGAACGAAGAACCCGTTAGAGTTTGCAAAACCTTCTTTGTGAACACCCTAGCTTTATCCGGTCAGGTGGTGTTGAAAGCACTAAAAAACGCTAGAAATGGCATATCACTTGTAGACAGACGGGGAAAATTGCCAGCGGCTAACAAGACTCCAAAAGAAGTAAAAGATACGGTTCGTAAACACATTGATATCATGTTTGAAAATGTGACTCATTCTGAGCAAAATTTTGAACGGGAACTTCACACCGGCAAACACTTGAAAGTAGGCAAATTTTACTCTTTGTTTCTAGAATATTGTGCCAAAGAGGATATACCAAAATGTAACGTTGCGAAGAAATGGTTATACCGACGTATCTTGAAAACCGAGTATAATTTACAGTTCAAACCGCTGGAAAGCGACACAAGCGACGATAATCTGTAAATAATATCTGCTGTAATGCTAGCTAGCCCGCAGAAACCGTGCATTCCTCTAGCATAAAAATTATCCATTTTCACTCGAGTATCAAGTAAGAGATTGTATTGTATTTTCAGAGATTATCTATAACAACATACAACATTAGCACTTTGTATAAATAAATAGACAAAAATATGTACAAAAAAAAGTTATAGAAGAGATATGAAAGAATATTAAAGGCATAGACAGAAGTATATGTAATAAGTGATAAGTAGAGATAATTCTAGAAATAAATTCGTTTTGATTAACATTATAATTTATTTTATTTTGACTTTTTGCCATCAACCGGGCTAAGGAAATTCCAGATAGAAAAACCCAATATCACTTTGCCCGACCTGGGAATCGAACCCAGGACCTCATGCTCAGCAGTAACGCTTGCGACCACTAGACCAACGAGGCAGTCAGAAGAAGAAGAGAGAGGGTAGAAGTAGTAGTACTATACGGCAAATTATGATCTAAGATTCAATGACAGGCGCTTCCTGGAAACTAGTAAAAAAACTTGATAATTATGTAGATTAATTAATTGTTTGATGTCCTTTAGGCTTTTTCTTACAAGCCTACATAATATACATTATTATAATATAGTACATTACTGCAGCGCAGCGGCCTGCATTATGTGTGCCTCGGGTTCACCTCGGCCCACATTTTCATGTTCGTCCATCAATGGCTAGTTGCGGCCAAGGCTTGTATAGTGCTTTTCTCTAATAATGCGCGGATATTCAAACTAAGTAAATTATTTATAAATTCCAGATTCAATGACGTACAACGATAATTTTTCACGCGCCAATGTGTTCATTTGTTTTTTTTTTCAATAAGCAGCTTTCTATTTGCAAGCTAGTTCGAAATTTAAATAAAACCTTTGATATGTTACCTCCTTGGTTGCCATGTTTCGCAGAAAAAGATCGTTCCATTTTTAAGAGTACTATGTAATTTATTTGGCCGTTAAACCACGACAGATATTGATTTTCATACAACTTTTGGTGGCCGCTGCTCGCATGTATTTGGCCAGTACAGCAGTTTCGATTTACCTCGAAAAGGTTGTCAAAATAATGCTCGAATTTCCAAGCATGTTTGAGAAAAATATTTAATATTAATAAGTTCATGTAATGTAAACATTCTGTGGTTAATAGAATAGTGATTTATTTCTTTCATGAATAACATGATTGTCAAAAAACATTTTCGAGCTAACTGCTACACCACCCGATTTTGCCTACGCCTATGTGATAACTTAACACAAATATGATGCACGAATTGTTTTTTGCAGATACATATGAAACAATAAAATTCCGCAACACGGATCTTATACTTTACCATAAACATACATATTCGAAATCGGGCTCAAACGATAGATATCGGTATTGCTCTAAGAAGTCTTCTACGGGATGCAGAGCGAAGCTCACTTTTGATGAAGATGGCAGTATTCTTCAAGCTTATACCGATCACAATCATCCGCCACCAAAACTTTACAAAAGTATTGATGGAAACTATTGCAGACTGTGAAGCAGCTATATCTTGTTTTTGTTGCTTTTAACGGAAAATTTCGAGTTCGCGGAGTTTAAGCTGTTATCAGACGCTCGAGTAAATGGTTCACCTGAGTTCAGCTTCGTTTAAGGCGGATTCGCTAAGGGAGCCCGAGAAATTCAAATGTTTTCAACATTTGTTTTGCAATTTGCAGAAAGGCGAACGGCAGATTTTGTACAGCATACTTTTTTTGTTGTTTTATTTTGTACAGCATACTTTTTTTGTTGTTTTGTTATAGAATTTATACCACTTATTAAGGCAACTAAGATACTTATTTTCATGTAACTGTACTATTTTTAAAACTTCGGATTAATTAATTATATCAATAAAAAGATTTTAATAAATAAACGTAATAAAATCGTAAACTAAACGCAGTTATGTTTTTAGAAGTTGCCATATGTAAAATAACACAAATATCGAAATGATAATTAATTATTTAGAAATTGAAATAACATTAAACATAATTAAACACTTATACATTATACCTAAGAATGCATAATTGTTGCATTAAATCATAATAGTTGACGATGTAATGATAGGAATGATTTTCGTCATCAATATTTTTTTTGTTCATATGGCAATTATTTATTGAGAGGTAAAGAAAATCTGTCTTTCAGTTCTTGTCTGTCAGTTCAGTTCTCTGTATCTGAGCAATTTAGCGAATTATCTGGCCGTTTTTACGTTGACAGACTGATTACAGCATCTGCGCGTTCAGTTTCGCGGAAGGACGCTTTATTAACTGTGCTGCGTGTGTGTGTACGTGCTTTAATTAAAATTACGAGTTTACAATGTGTTAATTGCGTAAAAACGTATTTGTACGCCGGAAACGGTAGAATATTATGAATTTTTATAAAACATGTAACAACTCTTTAACAATATTCTGACAAATAAATGGACTATTACTATTACTAGTTGTTATTAATGCTTCATGTCAAGCACCAAACTAGTCATAAGCACTAACAAATTAATAAAAGCAAAATTAACAAGCAAGATGAATCTTTGTTTATCTAATCCTATTATGTACCTCTTACTTTCCGTTTGGTGCCGGACGTAAAGAATAGCACCATCCCATTTCTTCCCGTGGGTGTCGTAAAAGGCGACTAAGGGACTTACTAGAGAATGGGCAGCAGCATTCTCTATGCATTTTTAAAACCATTCTGCGATCGCCAATCCGCCTGACAAGCGTGGCGATTAAGGCAAATCCCCCCCTTTTTGGGGGAGGCCTGTGTCTAGCAGTGGACGTCTTTCGGCTGAAATGATGACGATTATGTACCTCTTGTGTTCCGTGTGGTGCCGGACGTATAGAATTGCACATATTTGTTCCCGTGGGTATAGTAGAAGGCGACTAAGGCCCGGCGCCCATTGGCGGCACGGCATGACAAGGTATTTTTAGGCGAAGAATAAAAATTATAACTTAACTGTATAGAAATAAAGTTGAAATTTCAATGTTAATGGTCGTAAGCATATTGTTTTTGTACTTACGACTGTTAACATTGAACTATACATTTTAACACCATACTGCGATCGCCAACCCACCTGCCAAGCGTGGAGTTTATGGCAAAACCCACCACTTGGGCACTTGGGAGAGGCCTAAGTAAAGCACTACCACCATGCTACCTATGGAATAAGTAAGTACTTTTTAACAGCATGGAGATAGTAAGTACTTTATAATAGCATGTAATTAGTGTACTCATGGAATTAGTAAGTACTATATAGATTTTAAGTAGAGGGGTCGAATTTTGATCAGTGGGCTACTCTAGTGGTCGCCCACTGGTCGAAATTCGACCCCCCCCTACTTACGATTATAGTACTTACGAATAAAAAAAAAACAACATTTTGTAGTATTTTATTTCGGTTTTATAAGCTGTATTTCGTGGGGTAAGTAATATTTGATATACTTACAAAATCTCTAATATTTACAAGATATAACAACTGAATCTATCATTTTATTTGATATAATGATCAGTTAATTTAATAAACGATTGATATAATTTTAAAGCAACTAATTTTTATAAACATATCTTACATTGAATATAAAATCGTTTGATATACCACTCAAAAGACAAAACCTGTTTAGTCTAATATGATAAAACGTGCAAGCAAGCATGCAACATGCAGCAGGCATGTTTTCTGTTACGGCTCCGGCGCTGCAGGGCTCCAGCGATCCCATGCGAGCTTATCGTCACAGATGTGTTTCACGCTCACCGCCGCGGCTGAGGCCGAGCCTGAGCCGAAGCCTCGGCAAGCGTTGAAACCCCCTGCTCCTCAGCTCGCGGGCCGCCTCGCCCCTACGCGCCTACGCGATTATAAATAACACTCTAGGGGTAGGGCAGACAAGACTACGTGGAGTCGGTTTTGCTGCGATTCGTTTCTGTCACGCCCGCCGCTCCCACAGCACGCTCAATCAAATTAATCTTACATATTTTAAACGATAGGCCTAATGATTTTCTATTAAATAAACGTTATATCCAATAACGTTATACGAAATAAGTTTTAGAATAAATAAATGTTATATGTAAAGAAATTATATCAACAGTTGGTATATCTCACGTTGATTATATCTTATGAATGATAATAAAATGAAATTAGTCCAAATGAGTACAATACGTAATGAGACAATACGTATTTCGTGTCAAAGCTACGACAGCACAATAATATAACTTAGGTACATTATTTGCCTTTGGACACACAGTAGAGCCAACTACAGTGCACAAGCTGGGTGCTTGGCTAACGTAGCTTATCTTAGCTCACGTAGCTTAACTAGCCTAGCTTACGTGGCTTAACTTAGCTCACCTAGCTACGGCATATTTTCATACTTTGGTTCACACCGATACAGAACTACTATGAAAAGATGCTCTTGCTAAGTGAACTAAGCAAAGCTAACTTAGTTCAGCTTTATTTATTTATAATATTAAATTGTAACGCGTGCCTTTCAAACGCGGAATCCAACGACTTGGGGGCCAAGTCTGCTATTTTCAATGATTGGTCATCGTGACAACCATACCAACGCAACCCCATTACAACTGCTAAAAGATTTAAATTCATGACGTGTCAGTGGTTAAAAAAAATATCAAAAACAATAGGAGGTTACGACTTGTCAATAAGTACAAGATTATCTACCAAATACGTGTGAGTGTCAGTGGCACCCTTATAGCCTCTATCAATGAGATTACCAAAACTGTCAATATCTATTACATGTATTACGGTGTCAATGATCGGCTATTCCGACATAAATGGTATAGCAGACTTGGCCCCCAGGGAGGTAAGCAGTGAACAAGGGAGCCTAAGCTAACCCACAGTTTGTAAAGCGTTTGCTCAAGTAGTAACTTGTTTAACGTTCACACGGAACTCCGTGTGATAAAAAACCTGCAGTACAGCGGTATTGCAGGCTTTTTTGCTGCATAATTTTAGGCTCACATGGCGTTAAAGTATTCACTTTCAACCGTAACAAAAAAAAATATGTAGGAAAATACCGTGTGAACACAGTTTAACCGACATAGCCCGAAGAATGGCCAAACTTGGCAGTGGGCAGCGCACATTGCTCGCAGAACAGATGGCCGATGGGACCGATAGCTTCTGGAGTTGCGACCGCATACCGGAAGCCGTAGCGTTGGAAGGCCTCCCACAAGGTGGACCGATGACCTTGTAAAGGCCGCAGGAATATCTGTATGCGAGAAGCGTTGAACCGGTCGATATGGCGACGCTTATGGGAGGCCTATGTAAGTCCAGAAGTGGACATCTTTCGGATGAAATGATGACGTAGTCTAACTTGCTTGAACCCTATACATATTTCAGGTCAATATACAACCATCACAATACGCGGAAAGAGATTGATTTTATATGAAAATTACACGTTTGCTCAACAAGGCCGATCGTGGTGGAATCATTATTGTTCGCAAAAGTTAAGCAAAGATTGCAGAGCAAAGCTGAAGCTCAACAAAGATGGCAGTCTTGCAAGCGTCTCCGGGTCACACAACCACCCACCCGCGAAAATATTCATGTCTGCTGATGGGAAATATCATAGACTAAAATTATAATTGTTATTTATATTATGTATCTATTTTATTATTTTTATTATACCTAACTATTAATATGCATGTTAACTTGTTATTTTTTTGTGTGTTATCTTGTAATTTTTTTCTATGTGTCACGTTTAGTGCTTAAAAAATATTTTTCTTTAATTTCCTTTATTTCTAATATACATACTCTAACGTACATTTTGAATATTTTATTAGTCAAGCACTATGCGCAAGTGACTAAGAAGTGTGTGGTAATATCGTTCGTTTGGTTATTATTACAAAATACTACAATTTCGAGTTAGTTAGATCATGCGATGAAGAATAATCCATGTTATACATGTCCATAATCCATATGTATACTCAGTAAAGGTCATATTGTTATCACAACTCTTGTAGTTGTGGCGCCACGAAAAGACGTGGGTTTTGGTCGCCATTTCTTTTGACAGTGATGTTTCAACAGTTGCGACATGACCTTTGAGGCGAAACCACGTTTTTTCTCCGTGAAACAGTCTTTTCACGAAATAATATTACGAAAGTGTGCTTCATTTTATCCAGTGTAGTGTATTATTTTGTGTTCATTCACTATTCTATAAAAAAGAGAGCAAATCTTGCCATCGCATTTTGTTTTGTAACCTTATTGCAGAAAAAGTAAGTATGAGTGTAATATGGTAATAAAAAATAATACCGTATTAGATACAAAATAAAATAAAAATGCATTTGTCACTATTCTAAGTAAGACTGTTTAAAAGATAATATGACTATGACGTTTGTAGTTTTTTCAATTTAATATATTTCAGAAAAAAGCAGTACTCATTGTGCTTAATTTTTTTTATGTAACTTGGCAAATTGGCTCATTTAGACTCTCCTTTTGTAATGATCTGACTTAAAACGAGTTTCTGTTTAGACTCTCGCGGTGCGTTCAGTTCAGTCTTTGAGTCATGTTGAACCATGGCGGACGCCGAAATATTAGCGGCATCCACTCTTTCTTAATTGAGCTTCTATACGACTAATTTACAAAAGGGAATGTAAATAAAAAAGATGTCGCACACACACAAAAGGAGATGGTGAATGATATCGATGCTCAGGTATTTCCATCCATGCATCATTTACTTTTTGGTAGGTTAAGTAACAATTAAACACAAAACGCACGGCTAAACGCCAGTAAACAAATGAAGTGAGAGCGCGAATGTAAACACAACACTCGCGTCGCTCGCGAGGTCCTTTGACTCGCGCCCATAAAACCGCTCCCGACGCAAGCGCTGCGAGTGGCGGGACGAGGCGTGAGGAGAGTCACAAGCGCACCGCTTACACACTCAAGGCTTCTACATACCGGGGCGACTTGTCGCGCGACGCGACGCGACACAAAGGCACCGCTCGTCCCGCGACACGCGGGGCCTTTGTGCCGTGTCGCGTTGCGCGACAATTCGCGCTGGTATGTAGAAGCCTTTACTCGTCACGTAGGACACCTCGCGTCTCGTCTCGCCACTCGCGCGAGAGTCTAAAAGCTATGAGTTGGGAATAAATTATAGTTTTTTTTGACTAGTGTACTTTATAGTTCTTGTTTTTTATCTAAGAATATAAAATATCTCTCAAAATAAGTGAAAATAATATTAAGCTCTGAATGGTTTGCTTTGTTCAACAAGCTGACATAATAAAACTAGCTATCGACTTTAACAATGTTTTACTATATTTCAGTGGCAAATCGACGAATGCTGCAAATGTTTCAGAACATAAATGTTCCTATACAAAATGAAGGAATAGAAGAAGATGTAAGTATTTTTTTTTAAACCCTAAGTTATATTTATTGTAAAGACAGAGTATTTCGAAACCTACTTTCTGGAAGTGTGATGGTTTGATAAAAAATGCGACGGTACGATTTCATTAAAGTTTTGTATAATATTTCAATTAAGTACTAATTTTCATTACAGGTCCATTACGCACAAAATGAAGAAAATCGTGTAGAACGCGAAGTACTATCATCATTACCATGTCAAGTTAACGAGCTTACGGATTGCGGCAATATACAAATAAAATATGATTCTTCGGATGACAGCATTAAGGACCCTAACTACGTAAATTCTATTGATTCTTATTCAGATTCTGATCATTATGATTATTCTTTTCAAAAAGAGAATCGCAAAAAAATTAAACTAACAAAAGTAAATCAATTTGATAGTAAAGTCGATCCAATGATTTCAAGTGTGACTGATAAAAATTCCATTTCAATTATTACACCAATTGGGCCCCATACTTTTAATTATAATGATACTCAGCCAAGTACTTCCAAAATAGTAAAATATACTCCACAGAGTTCATCAAGTTCAAGCTCTTCTTCAGACTCATCAGACAGTTCAGATACTGACACAGAAACAAAAATCGTCCCCACTGCGAAAAACAGAGAGTCTATTTCGTACAGTGCAGATTGTTTTGCGGATAACAATTCGACTATAACCAATACATGGCCTACCTCGAACATTCAAGCCATAATACCTCAGGATGAAAATGTTACACTGTCGCCTATAATCGAAATTAATACACTAGTATCTAACCAAACCGTTTCTGAGGGTAGACGTTGCGCTACGTCGTCAATAAAACCTGTCTCAGTAGACACAATATCGCATGATAATGAAAATGATAATAAAGTTCGTCGCAAACGGAAGGCTAATCCCATGAACTGGATATCTGTGAAAGCAAAAGCTTTGAGAAATCATGGTAAATCCTATGTGACTCAAAAGAAGAAAATACTTCCTGAAAGACGACTCAAAACTGCATGTGGTGAGAAATGTAAGTTCAAATGTAAAGAAAACATAACAGAATTAGAGAGACAAATTATTTTTGAGAATTATTGGAATATGGGTGATTTGCAACGGCAGCGTGAATTCATCATGCGACATATTTCAATAATTAAACCTAGGTATAGATACAAAGTACATAATAGTAACAGAGGGAATAATTTCTCATTTTATATGAGTGTGGGAGATAGAAAAATTAGAGTCTGCAAAACTTATTTTAAAGCTACCTTGGATATTAACGATCGAGTTATTAAGACTGTAATACGGAAGACCTCTGATACTGGTATCTTAGAGGAGGATCGTCGAGGTAAACAACAAAACCACGCTCATCTAAATCCGGTGATAAATGATGGTATACGCAAGCACTTAGATTAAATTACAAGGATTGAAAGCCACTACTGTCGTTCAAATACCAAGCGAACATACATAGATGGCAGTAAAACCTAGTAGCTGATTTGCATCGAGACTATGTTGCTGATTGTAAGGCTGCTGGCGTACCATTCGGAAACTATCTTACGTATTACAATATTTTCTGTTACGAATATATTATGTCATTCTTTCAACCTAAGAAAGATCAGTGTGAAGACTGTGCAAACTATACAAATTCAACTGAAGAAGAAAAACAAATAATGACAATTCAATATGAACTACACCTAAAAAAAAAGAAACTAACAAGAGATCAAAAAGATGAAGATAAAAACTATACTCCAGATAATTGTATAATATCAGTATACGATCTGCGAGCTGGAATGCCTTGCCCAAAGGGTGATACTTCAGTATTTTATTACGTTTCTAAATAAAACTTTACAATTTCACAATTTGCGATCTAAAAACAAAAGAGGTGAGCTCTATGTATGGCATGAAGGTGAAGCAAAACGCGGGACAATTGAAATAGGTTCTTGTGTGCTGAAATACACTGAAAGCTTAGAGGAAAGGTACAGAATACTGGATTCAAAGCTGGATTTGATATTTTATTCGGATAATTGCTGCAGCCAGCAAAATAATCACTACTTGATGGGAGTGTACGTTTACGCTGTACATAACTTTGATTTTATAAATTCCATAACTTTAAATTTCTAATAAAGCCACACACAGAATGAGGGTGACGGCGTCCACTCGGTTATAGAAAGGCAAATCCAAAGAAGCCTCAGATCTGAAGCAATATTTACCCCAGATCAGTACACTCAGATAATAAGAAGTGCCAAGAAGATTAGTAATCCCTACAAAGTACATGAAATAGCTCATTCAGACTTTTATGATGTTAAAAGCTTCGCAACAGCTATTGGAAAAAAATATTCAAACGATTTTGATAAAGAAGCAGTGAAATTAACAGATATAAAAAAAATAAAAGTAGAAATGGATGACACCCAAAATTACACCTTCTTATACAAAACTTCCTATGAACAAGAAAATTTCAAGAAGGTTGTTGTAGATAAGGTAGGAAGAACAAGAAATACGCAGAATAACATTGTATTGACGAAAGCATATACAAGAAAGATGACTACTACCAGATATACATCCATGAGCAAGCATTGGAATAGTGGAGAGACGGGTAATATTTATCTATGGGAGGGGCATCTTTTAATAGCGTCGCCGCCTGGTTGGCTCAGGTCCTCTCGTCTCTTGTCTGTGTCACTGCTATGATGTATTACACGTTGCTGATTCCAAAGTCTTCGTCTGAGGTCTCACTTCCACACACATCCGTTTCAGATTTCTTGCAAATCTCGCTAGCAGCTTTCTTGATCTTATCTCTGTCTTCAGCCGTGTCCATCCAAAATTTTATTTCCTTTTTGAAGTACGTCATGTCCAGCTTTAAGTTTTCGTTTTTCCATGTCACTGCTATGCTGTTTGCTGTTGCCAAAGTCTACATACGAGGTTTCTGGATTTTTTGGTGTAGGAGGACGAAACATTGCGTATACTTCGCACGTATCAAAATATAATAACGTCTTACTCGGAATTCCCCGAATCCTAAAGTAATATATCTCGCCTTCGTTCCATCCTCACGACCCTTTTTTGCAGTGTCTGGTCCTGCGAATTACCTGACCACTTGAAGCTCACAAGCCCGGTAATGACAATTCCTAAAAATAGAATTCACATTCACAAAAACAAAGGATATTCGGCCACTTTAACACTGCACTGCTCATAATATTATTATATTTGACACATGCTTATTATTGATTAAAGTTAAACTAAAAAATACTAGTATAATAATAACATTATTATACTACAAGAAAAAACAAATTATTAAAAAAAAAATAACCCGACTGCAAAAAAATTAACTGAAAAGGATACTGGTTTTCTTTTCATCTTGTTTCCAACAAGATGAAAAGAAAACCAGTATCCTTTAGTATCAAAAATAAATACGAGTGCAGTCGGAGGCATCTAGGATGATACGAACGCCTTAAAATTTGCCTCCGACTGCATTTATTTATTTTTGATACTAAAGGATACTGGTTTTCTTAATTAAACTTAAACTTAATTTTTTTGCAGTCGGGTTATTTTTTTTTAATAATTTTATTTTATTTAAAGCTTTTTAGTGTTATTAATGAACATATTGCTTAGTTAAGTATTGGTAAGTTAAAAAACTATACGACTTAGCAAGATAAGATAAGAAGAAACCTATCCTGGTTTTAGAAAAGCTAGCTTCTGCCCGCGACTTGGCGTGAAAGTAGCGTGGATGTAGTAGAATAGCCACATTTTTAACGGCCACTAGTCCAAAGAGGCCGTCCTGGGTTCGATTCCAAGGTCACGCAAAGTGTTATGGGGTTTTTCATCTGAGATTTCTCAGAAACAGTCCAAGTCTGAGTTTGTGCCCGGTTAGTGACAATAGGCTCGCCCCCTATTACATGGGACCTAAACATAACTGGCAAAGTATGGATGTACACATCAAAAAAAAAAACATCTATCATCACAAAATCACGACATCTTGTCGCGCAAGTGGGTTCGCTTTAGCAGAAATGTCATTCGCGCAAGTGTACCAAATCCGATGCATCAAATCTCAGTTGTTCTACTCTCTCATATGAAACAGGATCTATAGGCATAAAAAAGTGGAAATTGCTCGTTGGTTGCTGACTGTAATTTATTTTTTATTTAAATCTGTGAATGCAGATCAAAATGTCTCAAAATTTTAAGGACAGTCTCCTAAGACCGATTTTGTGTAGCTACAACGGTTAAGATATCCTTACTTTCCATCTTAAATATCCACCCTGCTTATGCCATGATGATTGACTGCTTAGCCCCCCATAAAGATGCGTGATGATAATCAGTTAAAAGGTTAAATCTGTAACAATCTGGAATGTTCTAACCGTTTGGCTCGTCTTTTTACAATTTGCTGTAAACCATAGAGGAACACAAACAATGCAATATTCCTCAACCCCCATAGTAAATAGCGTGATAATATATGACCTATCGGTTAGCCAGACTTATAGGGAATATATTATATATGCAAAATTAGAACAGAATGTATCCGAAAAGGATTTGCGTGATGCTGGAACATACATTCAGACAAAAAGACAAAAATTCTAAAAACTATATTTTCGGCATTAGAACGATATCAGACCTCAAACCAATTACTTTTATTCGAAAATATTCAATCTACAATTTTAACTTCGCTTTGATTTTGTTATTAAAGGAAATGTACTTTTTGTAGTTTGTGACAAAGTAGTAGCTTAAAAGTGCTATAAAATATTTACAACATTAGTTTTTGTTTATACTAAACCTCTTAAGGGGTCATTGTATTCATCATTATGAACAACTTTTACTATGGGACCAAAGTTTAAATCGCGAAAAAAATATCAGCTGTTCCCTACATTTTGACGAGTTCAGCGAACTTAAATGTATGGAACAGCTGATTTTTTTTTCGCGATTTCAAGGTTGGTCCCATAGTAAAAGTTGTTCATAATGATGAGTACAATGACCCCTTAAGATGTTTAGTATAAACAAAAACTAATGTTGTATATTTGCTATCTTTTATTTGATACCCATATTAATAAAATCATAAAATATTTTTTTTTATTCTCCCTCTCTTTTTTGATTCGCAAATGCCATAGCAAAACTGTATAGCCTATGTCAGTCCCGCAATTAAAACGAATCTAAAGATACCTCGTATGTTAAAATCCATCAAGCCGTTTAGCCTATAGAGCGTGCCAAAGAAATAGATATACATACATACATTCTAAAAACAAACCCTCCTTCTGAAGCAGTCGGGTAAAAAAAGACAGTAGGTATAGTACAGTACCTAAATAAGCATGGCTTTTGAGGTGGTGATTAGGTACTGATTGGGCAACTAACTGTAATACGTACTCGTAATAGCCAAATTAAATTTTGTTACAGAGTTTATGAAAGTTTAAAGATAATTATTTTGATAATGATTATGATGATGTTTTGGTTTTGGGGGATTGTAATATAATGGTAGTTGAGTTTTTTCGTTTTCTAGTTTTTATTTACAATGGTAAGTACTACATATTAACTTACAAGTTTCTTATATATATATATATATATATATATATATATATATATATATATTACATCTAAGAACGATACCAAAACTCCGAACAATGTCCAAGTGTTCCACTTAAAAAAAAACTAAGTAAGTAAGTTTTATTTGTCATAAGTTCATAACGTCATAAGACTTAATGTGACATTATTTATCTTTATTTTATGTTTTGAATAAACTGCTTCTTTTGGGTAAATAATGCCAAATTCGCGTTATGACTGTAACTGTTAATATTAATACGTATGAAAGTCTTAACCCAAAGTGTGACATTATTCTTCTTTTTTTTTTATTTTTATGCTGAATTATTGCAAAAAACATCACTGATGATGAAAAAAATATGTAACTTTATATGTATCATTACAAAATAATTGAGTCGGTATACGTCATAAAATTACCAAAGACGTTCTGAATTATATCGAAGATCCTTTAATTTTTTATAAGTTTGGTTTCACGTAAAAGTTAAAGTCCTCACAAGTGTTTATTAAATAAATATTACAATAAATGGTCTATATTTTTATTTCGTTTCACCAAAAAAAGGTTCAATAAGTCAAAAGTTATAAAAGTTTGAAATAATGGTAAACTTCAATCAGCTCTGCTGAAAAAAATACCCGTTTTGAGTTGCAACAGTATTCATACAAAGCAGCGATGTGTCATGGTTTAAAATTAGTTTTCGTAATTTTAGCCTATTTATAACCTTGAAAATCGTTTTTCTACGTAACTTCTATGTAGTTTCCATGTTACTGGTAACGTTGACTATGTTACGTAACGTTGAAGTGTTGTAAAGGTTTGTGTAAATATCGTAAATTATTATACTTTTCTATTTACATGGCAAAGTAAACCTTGTTGTTATTGGCTGGCAGGTAGTCTGACCTACGGTCTGCTGAGTCTAGCCAACGTAATAGTGGCGTTATGCAATCAGCCTTACAAACATTATGCATTACTTTCGCGTTACTTCTACGTTATCGTAACATAGCAGTGTTTATGTTACAAAGTGGCAAAACGTACCGCCTTACCCTGCTGGTGAAACTTGGGTGTACTATTCGTACAACAGAGCATTATGATCATACTGATTGCAAGCCTTGTTGTCACATGACGTGCAGCTGCCGACTATTTGTATGTAGATCCGTTTTGTGTAATGTTTACCTACCCGAGTTTATTGTTTTCGTATGCACGTG